>CM070510.1:64846375-66046375 GCA_036346375.1 Guadua angustifolia | reverse complement strand
CGTCCTCAGGAAGCCCGGAGAACTAGTTAAGTTCTTCTGTTGCTGCACATTTTCAGATTGGTTCGCTGAAGAAGCAGAGGAGTTTTTCAAGATCTAAGCCAACATCCTCATCGGCGTCGGCAGCAACGACCCGTTCGCCTTAATTTGTGGCCGCGCGCGGATCAACAACCCCGGGCCAGGCGACGTCGCCGCCCTCTACACCAGCCTCATCTCCAACTACTCGGTCAGCCACCGTCACGGTATATATGACACATGGAGTACCTACCTACCTGGAGTAATCGATCATCAATTAATCACGCATCAGTTGAAATGAAATTAATGATCCCTTGCTTAACTGATTATTTCCAACGATTTGCTGCATTCAGCCCTTGCCAAGCCGTGGGGTTAGCTGACGAGAATTAAAGCCCATATTTTATTTGGGCTATCAATGGTTAAAAGTCATGGTCTATTTTTGGGCCCACAACCCATAAAGTAAAGCCCATAAAGAACGAGGCCCATGGTCAGTCACTTGGTTAAGTCTCCGACCAGTTTACTGCCATTATCTCTAAAAGGCACCCTTTAACGAGAAGATACTTCTTAGCATGCATAAAAGCAACCTTCGGCTGTATGATACCTTTTTGAAGACTAACTACCGCCTCTTCATATTGTATAAATAGGGAGCCTGTTTGTACCATTAAGAGCATGCATTATCATTCTAATCTGAATATATAGAAGACTCTCACTTACAATACTCTATAATCAAGCACTTGTGATGTGTTAAGCCACTTGGCTAATAAGAAGCAATATCTTGTCCCTCTTTTCACAATTCTAATCCTAGGAGGTTCGTAATCAGTTCTACATTTATAAGCTTGATCTAGAGACCCTAAGTCTTGAATATCTACAAAGTGTACCAAAAGTGATAAAGAGGTGTAACACGTTCATTTAGGTGGTACATTAAAAAGTGGAAGTATATATATAAAATAATTAAATGGACATACATCCAGTTAACTATATATATATATATATATATATATATATATATATATATATATATATATATATATATAGGAAAATAGTTCCATACTATGTGTGTATATATACGGCACCGAAATAGGACACCATGGTATCGAGGCACCATGATTTCAAATACACCAATTCAAGCTAATTTTTGATATATACTCGAATTCAAATATTTTTAATGAACTTAGATCACATGTTTTGCTAATTTATGTATATAATTGGCACATACCTACAATTAAGCTATCATAAACAAATTATAGTTTGAATTTTAGTTTAAACTTAAGCTAGTTAAACTCGTTGTCGGCGTATTTCACCTGACAAGATTCCGCTAACGGAGTGACTACTCCCTGGACGGAAAATATGGTTCGGTAGAGGGCGTCTTCGTGGCTGGAAACCCTAATGTCTCTCGATGATGGATCCCGGGAATCAGCAAACTGATGGACATAACGGTTTACCCAGGTTCAGGCTCCCGGTGTGGGTAATAGCCCTACGTCCTGCTGGTTCTTTGTTGAGAAAATGGGGAAGTATTTACAAAGGTTCTCTTCTATGTCCACTTCTCTATGCTCTATGCTCTCTGCTCTAGTCGGCCGGCCTCCTTCTTCATGCACCGAGGCGCCCTTATATAGACGAGACGGCCTGGGCATGGGGACGGTGACGCTATGCTTATCTACAACACATTAATTGCACCCATCATTCCAACCTCCACGTTGACCTACGACTCATTTATTACGCACGCCTCCATGGCCCTGTCCTTCGAACCTCATTTAATGTCGGTGAGTGGCCTCGCCCGTCCGTCCGGGACCACGGCAGCTCTGCGGCGGGTTTGGTAAAAGGCATCGAGGAGGATGAGTAAATGCGTCGTGTCGATAGCGAGTCCTTCACAATTAAAGACCACGACATGAGGTGTCGGGGAGAAGCTTTCGGCGAAGCTTCCTTCTCATTCTTCGATTGCCATCGTGGCACGACAAGGGGGCTCGAATGCCCGCCCACTCGCTAAACGCCACGCGAACCACCGCCCGGCGGCGGCGCGATCGCTAAATTTTCGCCCGAGGCCCGTGGGCTCTCCGCCCGGAGAACAAGCGTCTTCGCCCGGCTGCCGCCAGTATTATGAACCACTCGCCCGTCGAGCAAGCGTGTCGCCAGCTACTCGCCGAGGCGATCGCTCTCCGCCCGGCGCGAGTGTGCTTCGCCCATTGCCGCCAGAGATGCCAGCCCAGGCGAGCCACTTCTTGGGCCTATTACTTCTACGGCGGAGAGGGTACCCTGGTGCAAAGTACACCGACAATAGCCCCCGGGGCCGTCCTGGAACACACGCCAGTTTTTTTCAGACCCTATTTAATGCCAGTGCGTTCCTGGATGGGCCCGCCATCTCTGCGCACGCAACCGCTTCGGTCCTTCCCACTTCCGCCGATTTTTCTTGGGACCCGAAACGCCGCGCTTTTTGCCTGTTCGCGAACCATCTTTGTGGGGTGTCTATATATATGCACACCCCCACTCAACGGCCTACGCCTCCTGATCTTCTTCACATTTTGTCCTTTGCTTTTTTCGCCTCCTTTGCTTGAAAAACTTCGCTCCTGCTACAATGGTGCAGCCTCTTCTACTTCTCTGCCCGGCGAGGCGGGTGGAGTTAAATCACCGGATGGCACCGAGGCACCCTTCGCCCTCGGCAAGGGACGGTCGTGCCATCCTGCGAGCCAGGGGAGATTATTGTCTTCACCTGGGGACTCATGGCGGACCTGGTCCCGCCATTCTCTGAATTCTTCCTCACCGTCCTCCATTTCTACGAGATCCATCATCTTCATCTTTCTCCCAACTCCATCGTTCTTCTTTCCACCTTCGTTTACCTCTGCGAGATATTCATGGGGGTAGTGCCCAATCTCCCTCTCTTTCGCTACTTCTTCACTGTAGCATCACTCCAGGGGCGGGGTCGCAGGCTGCCACTTCCGCCTTCACGATGGGTTGGCCCCGCTACATTCCCGTCGTACGCTCCAAGCTGGAAGAAGCTGGCGGAGCGGCCGCTCTATGTCGGCGGCAGCGGTGGGGTCGACCTTCTTGGAGTACCCTCTGACGCAGGCGGTAGTCCGCGAGCCGGGCTTCGCCCGTCGAGGAGGCAGCGAGCTCTGGCGATGGTGGCCGCGTCGATCGGTTCTGGGGCATCGGCCTCATTAGGCGGCCGGTAGTCCGAGACCGTGGCTCGGAGGATCGACCCTAACGTCGCCAGCGCTCACCACCGCATGGCGATATCTGAGGGCGACGACATGGCGCGCATATGCCGGCGATAAGTCTTCTTACCCTTCTTCTTGAATGCATATTTTTCTTCGCATCACCATCATTAACATTTACATCTTCTTCGGGTGCCAGCGAAATCTGGCGATCTTGCCCTCTCCGGTGGCTATCCGTCTTGATTCATGGGTCTTGAAGCGGCTGGAATTTCGGCGAGTGTAGGGTCGAGGATGCGCCTAGAGGGGTGAATAGGCGATTTACAAAATTCGATCGCTCACTAATCAATTCGCTCTAATCAACCCCTATGTCAAAACCTACACAATTATAATGCGGGCGATAAACTCGGTTTTGACAATTAAAGCCTAAATCAACTAGGCTCACTATGTGCACTATCTAAATTATGTCTCTAAACTAGAATTGTTAAATTGGACAAACAATTAATACTAAGCAATTCTAATGCAATCAAGCAATTGATAAATACTCAATAATGTAAATGCTTGAAAGTAAAGAGACAAGGGACAACCGATGTTTTTCAGTGGTGTTAGGAGACTTGCGGTCTCCCCTAGTCCACGTTGAGGCTAGCCCACACTTGGGCCGGCTCCGCTCGAGCACCGCCTCTTTCCACTAGTTGTGGTTTTCACGCTCGTAGCGTGGGCTCAACCCGAACCTTCACAAACTTCCGGGCTTCTCACACCTCGAGAGCTCCGCGCCGACGCCTACGCCGTCTAGGAGTCGGCAACCTCCAAGAGTAATAAACCGCTCCTTCGCTTGAACCTCACCGAGCACAACAAATGCGCAACCGGTGATCACCAAGTGCAACACATGCACAAGGCCTCCCTCAAGTGCAACACATGCACAAGAGGCTCTCAAACCCACTCCTAATTGCAACACATGCAATTTAGGGCTCACTCTTAGCTCAAGAAGCAAATGGAAGAGGGCAACACATGCACACAACTCCCACACACTCACAATAACTCCAGCACCCAGCCAATGACCCCCCAAGGCCTCCTTATATAGCCTCTAAGCCAAAACTAGCCGATGAGGGTCGAAATGGGCAAAACTCCAGAAAATCCGGTGCTACCGCCCTACTAGAACCGGTAGCACCGACTCAGACCAACGGCTAGAAAACTAGCCGTTACTGAAAATCCGTAGCACCGACCAAGCGGGAGCGGTGCTACTGCTCACGCCAACAACGGCCTCAAGCCGATAACCGGGACCACGGCAAACCTCAAAACGCACCCCTCTGGAAATATCACACCGGCCAGAGGAGGCGGTGCTACTCACTCACCGGTAGCAGGGATACCACTGCCGTAGCACCGGCCTCACAGAGAAGACAAGATTTTTCATACTAAAATCATTCCTCCAAAAACCAAAACCCATTCTTTGAGCCTCTAGATGATCAAACACATGATCATACACACGTGCAAAACACATTTGCACCAACATAGCCCATGCTCAAAGAATTTCAATCAAATTGCAAAAACATATTTTGCAACCAGCTCAAGATCTATTCGCAAAACGTATTAAGCAAATCAAACTCGAGTTTATGAGATTAATCCCCCTAGCCATGTGAAGGTCAACACGAGACCCAGTCAACTTGCCAACACCCGTTGCAAGCCCTACTCACATGCTCTCGAATTCGGACTCATAAGCCTCGGTTTATTTGCTGCTGAACTTGCAAATAACATAATAAACACATTTCATACTTGAGCACTACTCTTTGCAACACATGCAAAAGTCTAGCTCCAAGCAACATCAAATCAAGGTGCATGAACTCTCTAATTGCAACACATGCAATTCTCTAGTCCCATGCAACACCAAAACCAAACATCAACTAAAATCAAATCACACGTATGAGCTCTTTACTCGCAACACATGCAAGCCTCTAGCTCCATACAACCACACAAATACCGAATCATGCTTGAGCTCTCTCCTTTTGCAACACATGCAAAACTTAGCTCCAAGCAACCACAAGATTTTGAAAGATTGTTTTAAACGAAACCAAAACATGAAGCTTCAACTAATGCAACACATGCAAAAGTGAACTCCACGCAAAAGCCAACGCATTAGCTTATCCTCTTTGCAACACATGCGAATCAAAGCATAATGCGAAAACCAAATGCATATACTCTTTCATCTTTGCAACACATGCAAATCAGAGCATAATGCAAAACAACCAAGCATAGGCTTAACACATTTGCAACACATGCCAAATAGTTAACCCATATGCAAAAACCAAATCAAATAAGATTTGAGCTTTGAGTGAACGCGGAATGAGATCACCAACACATGATGAAGCTCAAGCTAGGGAACGATCCCTCTTAATAGCACGGCGATAACAACCTTAGACTCAAAGACTACAAAGTCCTTAGCCTATCTAATTATACCTTCACCGCCGCGCATAAGCAATCCCCTTTGGGGTCTTTATGATCTTTACTCGATACTCCCCCGGGATCATCACTCGACTCCTCTTTCAGATTCGGGATCTTTTCTTGATGTCCATCACCTCATGATGCCGTCCTTGTCCCGTTCTCAATTATCTCATCCATCTTTGGACCTAACTCAATCACAACTTATACAAATGGTTAGTCCAAGATGCACGGTTGTCTCAATTATCTCTTGCACTCCATTAACACATAATGGATGCCTTTAGATCAATTGAGCACAACCTAAATTAATTTGAATGATTTAATTGTGCCTTAAGTACAATAATGCAACTCATGCTTTATTATACTTAAGAACTATTCATTTGTCCTCAATTAATCACGGAACACCATCAACACATGATGAAGTGTTCTTTAATAATTAATTAAGACAAATGAACTCAATTTAAATTATCATTTAAATTGATATGAGTATATATTAACTACACAAGTTTTCATATACTCATGTTGATGAAAAGTAATGATCCATTATATGTAAATTGTATGGAAATGATCATTACTCTAGATCATCAACTATAGAATACACCCACATGTATATGTGCATAAATATGATTGACTTGGAGATAATATGCACATATTCAAATTGATCGTATTGGAGTATATCCTATATTACCATGAGTATACTTATAACTAGGCAATTCGAATATATACTCAAAGATTTAGTTTCTTTGTCTTGATCCTTATATGTGTCAATAACGAATTGATCAATACAAAGAGACTTTCAAGTTAAACTACAAACTCCCCCTAAATATGTGCATCCATGTAATATATGGATTGAGAAACATAATGCACATTTTGTGGTTAATATAACGGGGACATTCATATTTCAACTTGACTCCAAAGTATGCAACTAATATTAGAATGAATATGCAAACATACCTTGGGTTTTCCATTTTTCAATGCGATGAGACTAATCAAGGATATTCTAAATAAACAAGTTAGTCTCGATATAAGATTTGTCATTAATAACAAAATCACATTAATGGATAATCTCAATATTAGATTTGTCATTAACACCAAAACCATAACTAATGAAGGTTGAACTTACACGAGGCCCGGCCGCTCTGTGATCTGGAGTGCTCAGAACGCCTCCAGATCATCCAATCCTTCCCGGCGATGGACTCCACTGGTCCCGCCGTGGTGCCGCCCGCTGACCTTGGTGATCGAGGACCGGGCTGGGCATGCCGGAGGAGCGAGCAAAAGGCTGATCGCTCTTCAATCAGTTCTTCGCTCTTTTTCACTTTCACGACCGTGTCGTCGGCGTACACCTCAAGGTTGCGCCCTATCGTGGATCGAAAGTGATATGCATGGCGTATTGGTAAGTAGAACCAGCATTTTTAACCCAAAAGCCATTCGACATAACAATAAGCGCCATGGGTGTTACAAAAGCGATTTTGTCTTCGTCTTCGCCGCCATGCTAATCGATGGTACCCAGAGTACACATCCAGAAAGCACAACAGTTCACATCCCGCCGTGGAATCGACGATGAGATTGATGCGCGGCAAGGGGTAAGGATCCTTCGGGCAGGCCTTGTTGAGGTCGGTGAAATCAACACACATTCGCCACTTCCCGTTGGACTTCTTGACGAGCACAGGGTTGACAAGCCACTCGGGATGAGAGACCTCCCGAATGATCCCTGCGCGCAACAGCTTCTCTACCTCCTCCTGAATGGCGTCCTGACGCTCCGGTGCCTGGCGCCGGACCTTTTGGCGGACCGGGCGCACCTCGGGGAGCGTAGCCAGTCGGTACTCGATCACCTCCCTGGGGACCCCAGTCATATCGGACGGTTGCCACGCGAACACATCGGAATTAGACCGGAGGATGATGACGAGCGCATCTTTCTATTTGGCGAGGTGGCGCCAATAAGCGGACTTCCGAGCTCGCCGCACTTTCGAGGAGACCACCTTTACCTCGCCGAAGCGGCGCTGGTCTTTGAGGGTTCTCGGGAAGCGGCATCGGTAAACTTCCCATAGGTGGCACCGGCCAGGTCTAGTGCGTGCTTGTGGCAGCGCAAAGCCTCTGGCATGTCCACCCGGATGGTTATGGGGCCACCAGGCCCTGGCATCTTCACCACCATGTAGCCATAGTGAGTTGCCGCCATAAACTTAGCCAAAGCAGGTCGGCCGAGTATGGCATTGTACGGGAGGTCGAAATCGGCGACTTCGAAGTCGACCAACTCCATACGAAAGTTGCTTTCCTCCTCGAAGGTAACGGGAAGGCGCACTTGGCCTAGGAGGACCATACTAGCCCCCGGGGCCACGTCGTAGAAAGGCAGGGCCGGGCACAGCTCCTAGTTAGGCACCTGGAATGCCCGGAATGCTTCGAAGGACACGAGGTTGATGGAGCTCCCTCCGTCCATCAGCACCCGCCCGAGCCTCACATTCCGGATCGTAGGGGAAACCACGATCGGAAGGTGACCAATGCCGGCGATGCTATCAGGGTGGTCAGCCCAACAGAAGGTGATCGGCTCCTCCGACCACTTCAGCATCCGACACGCCCCTGAAGCCAACGCCGTGGCGCACACCTCCCTCCTCAACCGCTTATAGGAAGCATTGGAGGGATAGGTGGATGAGCCACCATAAATGTACACCACAGTGCGGTCCGCCTGCTGGAAGGCCAGCGAGGCGGGGTCTTCGTCTTGGTCGCCGCCGTGGAGGCTGCGCTCCTTGAGCCGCTGCTCGACCATCTTGCTCACGACTCGGCAATTATCCAGGCCATGAGAGTTGGTCTGATGGATCGGGCAGAAGGGCTCGCCCTCCTTTTCCTCGCGGCGGTCGCTCCCTCGACCGCAGCGATCACCGCGTCGGCCTCGATGGTCGTCCCGCCGCTCGCGGCGGTCATCCCGCCGGTCACGGCGGTCGCGCTTCCACGGCCGGGCGTCTTCACGCTCGCGCTCGGCGGCCAGGACCCACCTGGTCTCGGTCGCCTCGCGCTTCCGTGCCTTCTTGCTTGCATGGCCGAGGCCCCTCGAAGTCCCGGCTTCGTCCCAGCCGCGTCCTCGCGCGGCGCTAGATGTCGGCCCCAGAGCCTCCGCTGCCCACGTGCACTTGTGCGCCAGGGAGAAGAGCTCGGAGGTGGTGGCGATGTTGCGGGTCACCATCTTTTCCCGCATCTTGCGGTCGCGAACGCCTCTTCGAAAGGCGATGACGACCGACTGCTTGGAAATCCAGGGAATCGTGTTGCGACAGTGGCAGGATCGTCAAATGAAGTCGGGCAACGACTCCCCTCTTTCCTGCTCGAGGACATGGAGATCATCCTCCACGCCCAGCTATGCGAAGGAACCTTGGAAGTTGGCGACAAAGAGGTCGCACAACTCCTCCCACGAGTGCACCGATCCTCACGGGAGGTTCAACAGCCAGGACCGGGCGGACCCCGTCAAGGCCATTGGGAAGTAGTTGGCCATGGCCTTTCCAGACCCGCCAGCGGCACGCACCACGTTGGTGTAGATCTGCAGGAACTCCTCTGGGTTGGTGGTGCCTTCGTACTTCTCGATGGAGGCCGGGCGAAACCTTTAGGGCCACACCACGTGGCGCAGCCGTCGGGAAAGCGCCTGGCATCCGACGCCATAGGGGGGATCCTGCCGTCCGCCCCGACCTCGGCCTGGAAACCGTATCAGGGAGGGCAGACCGCGACTCCCCAAAGAGTCGGAGGAGCGGACCTCCTCCTCGCTCTGAAGGTGAGAGTCATGAGAGAAACTCTCACCCCCAGGGGCCATCCGTCCGTCGCGAGCGCGACGACGCTGCAGGTGATCACGCAAATCACCGCCGCGCTGCCGGCGCCGGAGCTCCAGATGGTCCCTCAGGTCCCCACGGCTCCTCGCGGAGCTGGGACCTTCTTCTTGCACGCTCTTTCCTTTACTCGCCCGCTGGCAGGCGCTTCAGCAGGCGGTAATTTGGAAGCTTGAGTCGCTCAGGGGCACCCTTGGTGAGGGTGCAAGCGGTCCCGAACCGGTCGAGCATCCCTACGTGGAGCTGAGCCACGTCCACGAGGCTAGCGATATCCCGCAGCCATGGTGTGGCCGGGGTGTCTCCTGCAAGTTCCACCGGAGGGTGGTCCAGGAGGAGACGGACCGCATGCAGTTTCTGGGCTGGAGTTGCGGCCTCCATGGCCAGCTGACGCCGAACTGGAAGCTCGGCCGCCGCCGTGTGGGCGCCACCACCCTCCTGCAGGGGCGGCGTGAGGCGATCCCTCGTCCGGCGAGAGTGCCGAGACATATTCTGGGCGCTACTAGCCTCCGCCACATCTTGTCGCTGCAAGTGTGAACCTGCCATCACCAGATGCAAGGTCCTTTTGGACGGAAGACCGAAATCCGCCAGAGAGATGGCCGGATGAACCAACCACTAGCCCCCTACGTGGCACGCCCCTGTCGGTGTATTTCACCTGACAAGATTCCGCTAACGGAGTGACTACTCTCTGGACGGAAAATATGGTTCGGTAGAGGGCGTCTTCGTGGCTGGAAACCCTAATGTCTCTCGACGATGGATCCCGGGAATCAGCAAACTGATGGACATAACGGTTTACCGAGTTCGAGCCCGGTGTGGGTAATAGCCCTCGTCCCCATCGGCCCTCGTCCCTCTTGGTTCTTTGTTGAGAAAATGGGGAAGTCTTTACAAAGGTTCTCTTCTATGTCCGCTTCTCTATGCTCTCTGCTCTAGCCGGCCGGCCCCCTTCTTCATGCACTGAGGCGCCCTTATATAGACGAGACGGCCTGGGCATGGGGACGGTGACGCTATGCTTATCTACAACACATTAATTGCACCCATCATTCCAACCTCCACGTTGACCCACGACTCATTTATTACGCACGCCTTCGTGGCCCTGTTCTTTGAACCTCATTTAATGTCAGTGAGTGGCCTCGCCCGGTCCGTCCGGGACACGACGCTCCTGCGACGGATTTGGTAAGAGGCTTCAGAGGGATGAGCCGTCGTCGTGTCGGTAGTAGAGTCCTTCACAATTAAAGAACCTGACACGAGGTGTCAGGGGAGGGAAACTTCGAGGCGAAACCTCCCTCTCATTCTTCTGGTTGCCTTCGTGGCCTGACAAGGGGTCGAACGCGCCCACTCGCCCGAGCCGCCACGCGCCCACCTTGGCGCCCGACAAGCGGCGCGATCGCCTGTTGCTTTCGCCGAGGCCACATGAGCTCTTCGCCCGTGAGCGAGGCGTGCTTCGCCATTGCCCAGGGGCATAAAGCGGGCGAGCCACTTCTTGGGCCTATTACTTCTCTGGCGGAGTGGGTACCGGTGCAAAGTACACCGACACTCGTCATCCAAAAATTGAAAATTTTCCACGTATGATCTATAGAAATATCTGTTTTAGATCATGGTGCACAAGCATCATGTTGTGTGTGTGTAGCCTAATTGAGACATCATGGTATTAGGGCATCATGATTTTAAATGCGTGAATTCAAGCCAAATTCAGGTATATTTAAAAAAACAGTTTTAGGGTAGATACCTATCTATAATAATTCAAATGGAACATAGAGCTTTAAAAAATATACTCGAATTCAAATATTTTGAACGACTTTAGATCACATGCTTTGCAGATTTATATATACAATTACTACATACCTACAATCAAACTATCAAAGTGTACCAAAAGTGCTAAAGAGGTGTAACACGTTTGTTCAAATGGTACATTGAAAAGTGGAAGTATATATATAAAATAATTAAATGGACATATATCCAGTTAACTATATATATATGCATATAAAGGAAAATAGTTCCATACTATGTGTGTATACATATGAAACCGAAATGGGACACCATGGTATCGAGGCACCATGATTTTAAATACACCAATTCAAGCAAATTTTTGATATATTTTTTAAAAAAATTCAATTTTAGGGTATATACCCATCTATAACAATTCAAACACATACCTTTAAAATATATACTCGAATTCAAAGATTTGAATGAATTTTGATCACATGCTTTGCTAATTTATGTATACAATTGGCACATACCTATAATTAAACTGTCATAAAAAATTATAGTTTGAATTTCAATTTAAACTTAATCTAGTTAAACTCGTCATCCAAAAATTTGAAAATTTTCCACATATGATCTATAGGGGAATATCTGTTTTAGATCATGGTGCACAAGCACCATGTTGTGTGTGTAGCCTAATTGAGACATCATGGTATTAGGGCATCATGATTTTAAATGCATGAATTCAAGCCAAATTTAGGTATATTTTTCAAAAAAATCAGTTTTAGGGTAGATACCTATCTATAATAATTCAAATGAAACACAGAGCTTTAAAAAATATACTCGAATTCAAATATTTTGAACGACTTTCGATCACATGCTTTGCAGATTTATATATATAATCACTACATACCTACAATCAAACTATCAAAAGAAAAGCAAACTCTAGTTTGAATTTTAGTTCAAACTTATTTGAACTAGTTAGTAAACTAGTTAAACTCGATATCAAAACAATGTCAAACCTTTTTCGTATGAGATACCGTGGTGTCCCATGTTTATATATCAAAACAATTTCAAACCTTTTTTATTCAGCTGCAGTAGTTAGTTTCTGATAAACCAATAAATCAATTACTTTGATTAAAAAAACGTGAACCGCATGGGAGTTTAATTATCCTTGGCCCCCGGACACGAAATCAAAGTCAAAAGTACTTGGTCAAAGCTTGCCTTTTCACGTTTTATATTTGATATATATATAGTGTCGGTAATCACCGCGTGATAAACGAATTAACCATGCATGCATGCGCGCATGCATGCAGTAGACAACCTTGTCGAAATGCGCCAGGTTTATGTTTTTATGCCTCTTCTTTTTGTGTGCGTACGTGTGTCTGGGATAAATCAATTGTTCGCTAAGGCTATTCACAGTGCATTGTATCTTGTCATAATATCTAAAGCTGCCATGTCATATGATATTATAGAAGATACAACTATCCCAATGCATGATATCATAATAGATTATCCCTATAAGATAATTAAATGCTAGATGTGTATGAGAGTATGAATTGTGGGCCACTTAGATGATTCAAGTTTCAATGTCTATGATTTCGTGTCCAAGTGATATCTTCCTTAAAGATACAGCTTTCTTCTCTCCCCTCTTAACTCTCTTGCCACATCATCAAAAATGCTTATGTGACATGCATTAAATGAGTATGTTATCATGCACTAGAAATAGTCTAATCATATCAACATCCAACAGCTAACCACGCACATCATATCTCAAGGCACGTTTAAAACTCAACTACTTGCACTTCAATAAACATCAGTCGCCTCACTAACACTACAAGATTTACAGTAGTACATATTAATTTCCTCGGAATGACTTGTGACCGGATGTCGTCCGATTTTTTTGAACGCTGTAACATTTTTCATATGTGAAATATTTTTTTCTATGCGTGCAACATTTTCCTTCGACAACAGTAGAAATGTCGATCTGGATCGCTGCAACATTTTCTTCCCATGCGTGAAACGTTTTTTTTTCTTATGTGCGCAACATTTTCCTACGATAACAGTAGAATGCAGATGTTGGAAAAAAATATTGCAGAAGTTAAAAAAAATATTGCACGACACGTCCGACGAAACACACGGCTCCTAGCAATCGCCTAATTTCCCGGCTGTTATCTGTGAAAGGCAGGCGGTTGTTGTACTGCTTTAGTGCTTTTCCCATATAGTCGATGGTGTTTCTAGTTCTACTGTAATCGAAATATTTCACGGTGGTACGTAGGATAAATCAAAAATCAACAACAACGCAACAATTGCCGACAAAGTGGTAGACAACAAGATAAGATATGATGGGTACGTACTTGAGAAAATTGTTGCAAAAGAGATATCCCCATCGGCAATATATATACTAACAATTGTTGAAAAATGTTAGAGATCTAGTAGTGTATTAGAAAGACGTACCAGTAATAACTCAGATATGCCAAGCATGAGGTGATTAATATTACTTAACTATCTCATGACAAATTTAATACACTAGTTAAACAGTAGATAAATCATGCATGTGGCAGCTGCTGCCAAATTGTTAATTGCACACATAAAGCAGATCGAGCATAGTAACGTGTTGCCTGCAGCCAACTAATAATTTGTTTTCATTTGCACAAGTAACCAACATCGATCGCAGTTTGGACGACGTGGTCCTCGGCGAGTTCCCAAATAGAAAATATGCACGGTCCAAATATGTATGCATCACCTAACCCGGCCAGTCCGTATCATTTCTTTGGTGCATATATATATTCGATCAGCCCCGCCTCGAACAAGTCATGATAAATTACTTTATTTCAAATAATACCTCTACACGTTGAAATGAACAGTCTTATATAGTTTGAGCTAGGCTGCTTCTGCATTGTTTATCATTTATGTGTACGTGGTTGAATTGATCTAGACGTTTCTTTTTAAATAAAGAAAGAAAGAAAGATCTAGACGTTTCTAAGAATGTGATGATGGCATATCAAATATTCTGAAGACGCGATCGATCCAGTTGAAAACGAGAGAGACAGCAGACACGTTAACGGATCGATCGATGTTTGGGTTGGCTTGAATTTTGGCTTTTGGCTAGGAAACTTAAAGCCTAGAATCTGATCCAAACAGGGGCTTCCGCACAGCTTCATTTTCAACGCCCAAGCTACACGTACTTCAACGTGCATGAGAGAAGCCATAAGCGGGAGAAGCCAGCTTAATTTGTGGGCTTTTGCAGCAGGCCTGAGATCGACATATACTTGTTATTTGTTCTTGAAAGTTTTACCCACCACTAGCAGGTATATAAAGAGAATGGATTTTGATAAACATCATCGGATGTTTTCTTACATTAAAAACATCTATATTATAAAGCGTTGAATCTACTTTGAGATCCGTAAGCATACTTTGATCTAAATGTCCAAAATTTAGATGTTTTAAAATGGTTCGGCATGCATGGTGTACGTCCCCTCCTGCCCGTTCAATGCTGTCTGACCACACCAGCTCCCCGGCCCCTCCTCCCACCGACCTCGGCGCCGTCGTCGTTATGCACATGGTGCTGCTGTTGCCATGCATGGATGATGTCATTGGACGAACTACGTGACACTATTGTGGCGGCTTTGATGGCACAATGATAGGTTAACTACATAGTAGTACTGTTTTTAGTACATTGTTATGTGAATGTGAAATAAGTTGAAAGCATGCATCCAATATATGCAACATTTGTAAATCATACAACTTGGAATTCTCGATTTAGTACGTTTAAAGCTTAAAATTATATTTGCATGTGAACATGGAAAAAAAAATCATGTCGACTCGTAACGTCATTTTTAATCAGCATATATCAAACAAGCCATCATTTGCCTTAGAGGCATTACAGACATTACTAAGATTAGTCAACCAACATAATTAAAAGATAGACCGCCAAAGAGGAAACTTCTACAACCAACCGTTTTTCGGAAAAGCAGCTTCTACAGAATGCCGAGCTAGAAAATGCTTTTCAGAAAAGCTCCGACCGTCTTAAGCAGGCCCTATGTTCCTATGTCCTTTTGAGCAGAACTTTCCAGCTGGGACTAGCATCACATGTGCTTACTTACTTAAACTCCAGACTCACCTTAAAGTGAACTGTAAAGTATGGTACGATAAGACCCGGGCTTGGTAGAGAACTAGAGTTGGAAAATTGGGCTTATAAGTATATATATAGCTGCCCCATTGCGATCAACCTTACAAGCATCTTTCATGCTGAGTACATGACATAGTTTGTACTACCTGCACACAAGGCTTAGAAGCTTTCCCATTTAGCTAGCTAGGCGCCACAGGCTGTACTTAGCTACGTACAGAGAGAGAGAGTGCTCAGAGACAACGGGGTGCGACTTGTTGTCCATGAAGATGAAAGGTCTTGTCGTCAGCCTAGTTGTGATATCCATTCTGCAAGTGCTCGGTGCCGTCGCCGGCGTCCGGCCGAGCGAGATCATACGGCAGGTGCCGGCGGTCTACGTGTTTGGGGACTCGACTCTGGACGTCGGCAACAATAACCACTTGCCGGGGAAAGATGTCCCCAGGGCCAACAAACCCTTCTACGGCGTCGACTACCCGGGCTCCAGGCCCACCGGACGCTTCAGCAACGGCTACAACATCGCCGACTTCGTCGGTACGTATTTTTCGTGTGTCTGTATGCCTGTATATATGCATATATATATTATCAAGATGGTACGTCGAGATCAAGTGTTCGTATTGGTATATGCAGCAAAGACTCTGGGATTCGAGAAGAGCCCTCCGGCTTATCTGTCGCTCATAGCACGCAACTATCTGATCCCGAGTGCTCGACGTAGAGGAGTAAGCTATGCTTCGGCGGGAGCTGGCATTCTCGACTCCACTGTAAGTGGCTCTGTAATGCTAGCTATACCTTATTTTGGTTATGAAGCAATATTAATTAAAGGACCAGCGTATATATCGATCCTTCCCTCTATAAGGGAACCCATAATCTTAATTACCACAAGTTCACAAACTTGTGATCGACCTGCATGCAGTATATGCATAACGAAACCCTAATAAAATAAAGATTCGAGGGAAAAATTCAAACAAATTTAACCTGCTAGATGCTACTCTCTTCGGTCATAAAAGAGACACTATAGAATACGTATGGTTTAACTATATTACTTTTGACCTAATTAAGATATAGTTTAACGTCTATGGTTTGACTAGTAAATGATTCATTCAAGAGTACCATAGTACAATATATTTTGTACTGAAATGAGCCTTAGTTTTCATTCCATGAGGGCTCTGTATTGTTGTCGGTGAAGTCTAAATTTATGCTGAGCTGGAGGGCCGAGTACGTCCAATTAACACCAAAACCTAGAAATGCCATGTACGTTCCAGGGAGGTGAGATCGATGCAAGGGTGATGTACACACACAGCAAATCGTATATATAGTTTATGCATGAATGTTGCCTATGCAAAGGAAACTTACAAGTCGATCGATTAATTAATGGTTTCGTACAAGTGGAGTAAAACAAACAACACGTTTACACACATCATCAAGTCAGCTACGAGCTCCTACGTACCCGCGTGTGTATGTATGTATGTATGTATGTATGTATGTATGTATGTGTGTGTGATAACTAACCATGTATGTACGTGGTTAATTGTGATACGATTATTTTGCTTACATGCATTTGCAGAACGCGAGGAAGAACATTCCATTGTCGAAGCAGGTGCGGTACTTCGAGTCGACCAAGGCCGAGATGGAGAAGGCTAAGGAGGCCGGCTTCGGTGCGGTGAGCGACGTGCTCGCCAGATCCTTCTTCCTCATCGGCGTCGGCGGCAACGACTTCTTCGCCTTTGCGACCGTGCAGCAGGCTCAGAACAGGTCAGCAACCCAGAGCGAGGTGGCCGCGCTCTACAGCAGCCTCATCTCCAACTACTCGGCCACCATCACGGTAACCATTCTTTAATAGCTAGCAATGCGCGCGCTACGTTTTTTTCCTTGAAAATTAAGTCGAAATGATCGACGACGACACTATATATACTAGCCACAGATCTAGGTGGTTATATATTAACGACAACAGATATATATATATACATTACGTAGATGGCTTCGATGACCTTCCTACTCTCGTTGGCATGCATCCCGCTAGCTAGAATTAGCGTATTATATATATTTCTGAAAGGAAGGCTAGCTAGCTCCAGCTAGCTAGAAATAGAGAAAATGATAATCAACTTGTTTCGTTGTTGGTAGCTAGCTAGTAACCTAGCTAGCTAGCTAGCTTCTGAATCCTAACGTACGTACCCAGCTGTGATAATCTGCCTGCATGCGTATACGTACGTAGGATCTGTACAGGATGGGCGCGAGGAAGTTTGGGATCATCAACGTGGGACCGGTGGGGTGCGTACCGAGTGTGCGGTTGCTCAGCGCGACGGACGCGTGCGCCGACGGCCTCAACCAGCTCGTTGTGGGGTTCAACGGCGCCCTCAAGTCCCTCCTTGCCGAGCTGGCCCCCAAGCTGCCAGGCTTCGCCTACTCCCTCGCTGACTCCTACGGCTTGGCCAAAGTCACCGAGGCCAACCCAATGGCATCTGGGTTCGTGAGCGCGGTCAGCGCGTGCTGCGGCAGCGGGAGGCTGGGGGCGCAGGGCGGCTGCCTGCCCAACTCCACGCTGTGCGCCAACCGCCGGCAGTTCGTCTTCTGGGACAGTGTGCATCCCACCCAGCGGGCCGCCATGCTCAGCGCCCAAGCCTTCTTCGACGGCCCGGCCGCGTTCACCATTCCCATCAACTTCAAGCAGCTCGCCCACAAGGCCTGATCCATCGATCTCAGAAATAGGCTGGCTTAATTATGTAGCTATTCTTTTTTTGTTTCCCCACATGTAATAAGCTGAGTTGATTCTCCAGATATCACGTTATTTTTAATTTATAAGCCTCTAGTTCGTCGATCCATCCATGCATGTGTATTCTGCTAGCTCCATCGATTGGTCTGGTTTGTTCGCCTGAATATGATCGATCAGTTGATGATAAGTGTAATAAGCCGATCCAAATGAGAAATTGTACTGTCCTCTTAGGCATCAGCTAGCAGATCCACTCACGCGCATTGATCGATCGAGCACATGAAATACCTACCCACTGAGAGATATGTATGTATATGTATATACCTTTATTTAAAGGGGGGAGAGATTGCTGGTCAAAGAGAGGTGCCACGCAGGGCTGGATATCGAGTCAACTCGACTCGACTTGTTAAGATAACGAGCCAATTCGACTCGACTCATTTTCTTAACGAGCTGAAAACTAAACTCGGCTCGACTTGTTAAAAACTCGAGTTGGCTCGAGTTAGCTCATTATGATGCTTGTCGGTGGAGGAGAGGAGTAAATCATAGCAAAGAAATATACAAAATTCCCTGATTAGCAACATCTTTTACCACTACTCCCATTAATTACAACTCTAATGTTTCCATACAAACTTAAAAGGAAAACTGAAATTAAAAATAAAAAACAAATGAAAATTACTAGTTTGATTTGTATACGAACTCTGACCTAAAACTTAAATTTGGAAAATAAATAAACAAAATTAGTAATTTAATTTCCATACCAAGCTCCAAATTAAAGTCCCTAAATAGCTTTAATTTTGAATAAAATAAATGAAAAATATCAGTTGAATTTGTATAATTTCAATCTAAATCTATGGAGAAAAAAAACTCTATGCCATGTACAATCCAACAATATGCCTCTTTAGAATAAAGCCAAATGAAAATTAGCAATTTGCTTTTTTATAAAAATCCCAAATTAAAATCCCTAAATATCTAAACTTTAGAATAAAAATAGAATGAAAAGTACTTACAATAATAAAAAAGAAGCCACCATGTTCACTTTGAACGACTAAAAATTACCATATTGATCAGAAAAAAGAAAAAATTCATGTTGTCAATTTTTGTGGGTGCAAATTATAACTGTGTAGATCAAATAGATATATGTGAATACAATTGTTATATTAAGCTATAAAAATACCATCTATACCATATAATTTTGGCCATTTGCTTTACGGACACGTCTCCATAAGTATTACCTGACGCCTTTGTGGGCACCCGGAAGTATGAATCGATCCTCACACGTGCGTTGGACTTAGAGGTGACACCCATACTCCACTTAAGTGTATGCTCACTGCCACCCAAAAGTCCCGTGCACGGAGTATTGACTAAATGGCCCTCACTCAAGCAAATATGAGCCACATAGTCGCACCGTACACACTTACGCGTCCGTGGGAGTTTCGATTCCATTCCGAACAACCATACCGGGATTGAGACTAACTCATCCACATATAGCATTCGCCATCCGTCTCAGGACCTTGGTATCGCCCGTACTCTCCAAGGAAAGCACGAGCAATAGCCAAAGAACGACGGTTGCACGAGTGTATGCATAGATGGTTAATGACAATTCAGTACCGGATATGTGTCTAGTGCTAGTTCCCAAGATCAACGCCTAGCACCCACATATCCGCATTCGAGATGTATCGCAACACATACACATGATTACGGCGGTTGGAATAGCATAAACATAAACTACAACTATTACAACTACTTACTATTACAAGTAGTGGCCGATCGGCCAAATATTACATGCCAAAGAGTAATTTGCAGCGGAATTTAAACATATACCAAAAGTAGGACAGCGGTATGCCCATCCAATAACCCAAAGGCAACCGACTTGGAAAAGCCCAAGTTCATCCGTCATCAAGATCGTCGAAACCGGGAGTGAGTGCGTGTCGTCGAAGAGTTCATCCACTCTGCTTGTCTATATTGTTTAGATTAAGCAACCGTGAGTACACGTATGTACTGCAAGACTTTAGTGTATGGAAATACAGTAAATGCAAGCTAGAACAAGGAATATAAGCTTCTACACTAGTCTCATTTCAGCATAAGGCAGATTTTGTTTGCAAGCAAAAGATTCATAAACCGGTAACGAATTTGTAAAGAACATTTAATATGAAGCTAAATAACAGTAAGTAGAATTCATATACAGCAATTCACAGCCCTCCTTGGCTGCAAATGACAAGTAAAATCAGCCACCCCTGCTTCCCATTCCACCAACTCATTCCAACACCATTTCCAAAAGTCTTAGCAAAAACAAAAGACTATACTTGACATTATTCCCCCAAGTTGCTCATGACCGCGAGCACGGCTAATTAATTAGATTTTAATCTCTGCAGAGAGTGTACACTTTACCCACATGACACATTCTAGCAATCATGTCAACCATGCCTCGCGATACTCACCGTGCCGATTTGCTAGGCGTGACAAAGCCGTTCAACTAGTTAAAGCTTAGCCTTGCACCGGCGACAGTGATGTTAAACCCTTGCCACGATTCAGGAGATCTGGACCGATGGTGCCCCATCGCGAACTCTCCCCATGGCAAGGCATGCACCGTTGTATTGGAATGCTTGGGCCCCAACACCTCGGTGAAGGAGCACCTAGAACGACTCGATACATCGGATCGTCCATACTACTCCGGCCTACCAAAATGCAAGGCTAAACTCTAACTAATCTAGTGAGCTTAGGCTATCCCATACTAGCACATGTGGTTGCACCAAAACACTTAGGTGATAGCATCAAGTTCGGTCCTTAATTGACCCGGGCGAGGATCTCCCCCTAACTACGCGTGAGGTCCTTTTCACGCCTCAAGTTAAGTAATAACTCGCCCGCGTCTAAATCATAAGTTTGAGTTGGATTTTTCCTCAAATTAAGTGGAAACCGTACCGTGGTTCCAACCATTTAAACAAAGTTTGCTCAATGTAGTTGAATCATCTCCCATCATTTTAAAACCGATCTAGTGAGCAAGTCTAAGCATGAGCATAAGATAATTCGCGAGTATTACCCAAGTGACATCAAGTATTGTCTACACCATTACTAGGTTACAATGGCAGTAATTCAAATGTCAAGGTAATGGAAATGCATACAATTGGATTTAGCTACCATCACCCACAATATAGCAAGTTTAAAACATACACGCATGCATATAGTTTGATAAAACAAAATAACATTGCAAATATGGGATCAAGATGGTCAAAGGAGGTGCTTGCCTGGTTGCTCTTCGTCGGGAATATAATCCGGATCGTAGTCGATGTCGTTATTAATCGGATCCGAAATATCGTCTTCTGGCGTCGAATAATAATAACCGAGACAAAAGCAAATAACATCGAATCAAAATGGGACAAAAAGAAATCAGATGGAAATCCAAATATAAATAAATCATAGAAACAATTAAGGTTTATGCATATTCGTTCATATTGTTATCTGTTTCCAGGTCGATTGTTATATGGTTTCTTTTTATAGGCTATTTATTCTTATCTTACGAATTCTAAAAGCTAAGATTATGCATTCATTTATTTATAGTATCAAATCTAAGATGCAAAGGTCATTTGGATTAATAGAATTATTCATTAGTCAAATTGTTGTATGTTGTATATGTGAATAGTATTTATTTCTGAGTTATTATTGCACAAGAGTTAGTGTGAGTATTCTAGACCTATTATGATAGGTTACCACTATATTTTCGTGTTTCTTAATAAGGTTACGGTGATACAAATGTTACAATTAATGATTTCCTTATTTGCAACTAATGTTCATTCGTTTATATTCGAACTACGAGAATATGAATACTTAGGGTTGTTAGGCTAATAAGATTAATGTGCGATTATGGCGAATTGAGATTATCTTTTCATAATTGGATAGCCTATACTTTTGTTTGTTATTCTAAACTGATTTCATAAGTTTTAGGGTTTAAACAAGATATTATATTCATTATTGAAAAGGCTTATGTGTCCTTATAAATGTTATACTATTCACAATCGCCAAAAATGCATGTTTACAGTTATCACTTAAGGGTATTGAGCTATTGAAATTAATATGCAAATCTTAATGAAATAAGAATCTTTCTATGGAATATGACAGAACAAACATTGTAGACCATTTCTACACTAGTTTTATAAGTTTTAGTATTTAGGCAGGTTATTTAATCAAGCGATGAAATAGCCTAAATGATCATAGTAAAAATGTTAAATCGGCCAAGATTCATTTTAAGTTTGCGACTACGCTACACATGATTTTTGATTCACATTTCGGTGTTAATAGGAAACAATCCTAGAAATGTTTTAAAGTTGGTTTCGCGAATTTTCACCTTCGTTAAAGATGTTTTTCATACCGAAGTCCATTGCGGCTTAATATGACTTAACTCAAAATTGTTCAATATGATTCCATTTTCACTCAGCAAGCAATAATATGTCATTCTAGGGTTATAGTATTCAGTTTAAATCGAGTTTGGGGTTCTTTTATGACGTTTACCAATCGGCGATTCTGAATCGCATGTTCATCTAGTGAGAAAATATGGCAAACCAAGGCGAAACCTAAATGTTTTTATATACTGGTGATCTATACAAACCCAAGATTGCATCCAAACTGGTTTTACACATTTTGAGTCCATTTAATCCATATTTTAACTATTTGAATCTTGCATGATATTAAGGCTTTGCAATTAACTTTTTGATGCAAAACACATTAAGTCCTAAATCTTTTTACAGAAATGGATCATTTGAGGTTGCAGGAGCATGCTGGATCTATTTCACAATCTTTAGAGCTAGGGTTAACATAGTTCCTTCATAACATGCAAAACTTGGCTCTCATTCAACCCTTAATTAAAAGTTTTTGTAGCATGCAACATGTAACTTTTTCTTGCATAATCTAAATCCTTACTGAGTAACTCAAATTTAGAAACTAAGTTTGCTTTAATCGGAGATCTACAGCAAAAGATATGAATGTTTTATCGCGTAGGGCAAAAAAAATGGAAAACTTTGCAAAATCTGGGATTCGAACCCCAGACGTGTTGTATGCGCGTGAGGGACTTAACCACTGAACCAAGTTGTTGCCTGCGAAGAGTTTTCTTGCCAAATTAGATGAAGCTTACCCTTAACCCTAGAGCTCCAGAACTAAAAATGGCGATGAGAGGCAGGCTGGTCCTGGACTTTGCTTGACCGGATGGAGATGAGGCTGGGGAAGGAGAGGGCTCGGCAGAGGGTGTCCCTGGCGTCGGCGCAGCCTGCATGCATGGCGAGGAACCTCAGGAGAAGGAGTAATGGCTGCTGTGCGCAAGGATTGAATCCGGCCCTGCTCACCTGATGCTTCAGATGAAGAAGAAGGCTTCGGCTGGATAGCTTGGCTGGGAGCTGGCTCGCCTGCGCACGTTCATAGACAGCCACGCCGAGCTTCATGCAGGACGAGGCAAGGTGCTGCTGCTGCTTCCCGGCCAGCCGAGCTGACTCCAAGCTAGCTGATGGCACAAATTAATGACTCGAGTCCTCACTGCCACTTCTCCTCTTTCTCGCTAAACTACTCGAATGATCTTGCATGCGAAAAATATTTGCAGGAATGATATGCTTCCATTCCATGATGAGGAATGTGATGGTATAACATGCATGGATTGGTTTCGTGTTCTTGTATGTGATTTTGAGGAGAGAAGTGGAGGGAGCTTGTGTTCTTGTTGCTGGCTGGAGGTGTGGTCGGCTTTGGAGGCAGGGGCCAGGGGCCTTCTCAACTTTATGGCCGGCGTGGGGGAGCAGGTGAGGGAGAAAGGAAGGAGAGAGAAGAGAGAAGAGGCTGGCCAGCAGGCCCAGGCACGCGTGGGACCACCTGCCAGTGACACAGCTACAAGTTCCCATGGCTGCAATGGCTGCAATTGTCTGATGGGCGAAATTAAGTGAAGATTTGACATGTCATTTGGGCAGGCTTGGCAAGGGGTGATATCTTGGTTGAAAAATTCTGTAAATTTTTGAGTAGGTAGTCCAGAAGTCCTACTTTCTATTTTCTTTGGTTTGATCTCAATATCTATTGTCATTTGAGAGCAGTAATTCATCAAACTTGGCTGATTTTCAATCTGTTTTTGAATTTTTAAGCTCTGAAAATGATGTGCCAAAATTCTGCAAATTTGATTTTTATTTATCTTTTGGTCTCTAGTATTTTATAAAATTATTTTCTATATCATGTTGTTTGAGTTTTCTTTGAGTTTCATTAAGGTGTTGGATTTGACAAATTGAGTTTTCATTAGGCATGAAATCATTGCTTCTGATTTAGATTTTTCTTCGAGAGTAAATAAAGTCTATTATTTCTAAAACATTGTTTTTCAAATGGATTTGAGCTAAGAATGCTTCTGTAAAAATTTTCAGCTCAAAAATTTACTCCATTATTTAATAAAAATTCTGACATGACACTGTTTTGAAGTTAAAACATGTCGCTTTATTATTTACTTCTTTACTTAAATCTTTTAAAAATTTTGGGCAGCTGAAAAGATGTGATGGGGACTTTTTAATGAATTAATATTATTTTTTTTTCTGGTTTTTTTTCACTTTTATCTTTTACCATCTTACTTTTACTCTTTTACTAATTTCTTTTACCGATTTTTCTTTAAATCCAAAATTCAAGAATAAATATTATGGTTGAAAAAGTCTTAGAAAAGATGGAAATTCAAAGTAAGATTACGTTCCCACTCATTTTCAGAGTTTGTTTATTTTGGACCAAAAGTTTTATTGTAGCATCTTGTCCTTTTCTTTTGGGTTGTCAAACTAGAAAATGAAGAAAAGATAATATTTAAAATAAAAATCTTGGTTTTGGTTAAACTGTTTACTCAATTCCATTTTTGAAATTCAAAATTTTCACTTTTACCATTTTTGAAATTTTTGGGATGTTACAGCCTTCTATGCATGTGTGCCTTTTTTTCCTTCATGATCGATTATGAAGTTAGATAGGACCATGATTCTATGATTGGAGCGGTCAAGTGTGGACTTGACCTAGGACGCACAGGGCATCTACTATGCCAATAGTGAGAATAAGATGCGCGGGTTGCAGCGCAAGGTGGAATAAGTGAAATACAAGAAAGCGTGTCCAGGCCGTTCTTGGAGACATGATGTCATGTTAATCAATTGTTACAACTACAATGCGCTGAGCATTGAGGTATGCAAGTGGAGAAAGAGGAGACAAGGTTTAGCCATGTCCCATAAAAAGACACTAATGTTTTGCTTTGATTCTTAGGCTATTGCCAGTGCATGGTAACATACTCATTTAATGCATGCCACATAAGCATTTTTGATGATGTGGCAAGAGAGTTAAGAGGGGAGAGAAGAAAGCTGTATCTTGAGGAAGATACCACTTGGGCACGAAATCATAGACATTGAAACTTGAATCATCTAAGTGGTCCACAATTCATACTCTCATACACATCTAGCATTTAATTATCTTGTGGGGACTAAGAAACAATCCATGATACCATGCATTGGGATAGTTGTATCTTTTATAATATCATATGACATGATAGCTTTAGATATTGTGACAAAATATAATGCACTGTGAATAGGCTTAGTGGAAAGATAGGCGGTGAGGGCAAGCAATAAATGAGGAGAATGGAATAGTGAAGACAATAGATTTTGCATGTTAATGCTGTGTATGGTACGGTGGACCATGATGTCATAGGTCTAGATGCCTCTACTTGCCTGCTACCGAGACTGAAATGTGGGGAGAAATATTGGCAAAGGAAAACAAGGCATGTAACAATAAGATTAAAACGATCGTGAGCCTTACATTAAAAGTATACTTTCAAATGAAGGTTAATTTGAATAAGACATTTATAATGCCCTAAGAATAGAATCAATGTACTACACCGATGAAAATTTTATATGATAACTTTACTCAAGTTCCCTCAGGATGTGATCTGTCTACAAGTTGTTTTCTTTACGTAAAATATCTATTTGATGGCGTAAACATGTAAATACTAATGACCATTGAAATTGACTTATAATTAGAAGGAAAAAAATTCAAACAACAAATATAGACAAATATCAATAGTTAAATATGAACGATACATAAATAATCTAGTCATGCAAATGCGCGCCCATCCTGCTAGTCATTTCAATATTCTGCATGTACCACTGATCTGCTCCCAAGGTTGAGCCAGGCAGCAGTGTTTTTTTTTTTTATGTATTTCATTTTTTTTGGGTGCTTGTTTCAACGATTCTCTAGTGTATCGTCGCGTCGGTACTCCACGTGCGTACAGCTGGGAAGGTCGATCGGTCTTATCCGACTTGAGAATGAACGCCGCGTTATGCTTTGCTGTCAGCCCAGCCGCGGCTGCTACCTGATCCAAATCCACCTCCCACGGTCCCACCCATTTCTTGAAGCTTCTTTTTCCTTCTGCTCTAATGTTTTTTACAAACCAAATCCCACTTAAATAAATTTGCAAAAAATAACCTCTTCTCGATCGCAAAAAACATAGTAGGTGACACGATCCAGGAGCACAACAGGTTTTTCTGCCCAGTACTCATATCTCGACAAGTTTACAAACTAAACATCTTGGTTAGTGGTAGAAGCTCGGTACCTACCAACCAAGCTCGGACAGCCCGGCGATGCAAGTTATATAAATCTTAAGTAAACGAAAAGATAAATAAGCACTGTATAGTATCTAACATATATTTATGTTTTAATATCTATACAAATTTAGAAAAGAAAAGCATAGACATGCGTCTCAACAAACAAATTGAGTTGCAAAAGATGAATTTCAACTAACTAAAAAAAAACTGAGCGATAAACCATCAAATTTAATTTCCCTGCATATAAATGGCAACAAATCAAGGCCAACCACAATTCGATGACGCCAACGAGAGAAACTTGTGAGTGACTCCTTCCGTTGCAGATAAAACAGCACAAGATCTGCAGCTGCAACTTTTCTTGAAGCCAGTTACCAAACAAGGAACGGAAGAGAAAGATCGTTCCCTCTCTCTAGGTAGCCAGTGTCCGCTCCTGAGTTTCCAAGGAGGATAATGCTGGCAATGGCGACCTTGGCCCGCGTCTCCCTCCTCGCCAGGCAATGAAGCACCTCCAATCCTTTCCATGGCTTCTTTTGATTCGCTGCCTGCGTCCGTCTCCGTTAACATTTTACCAATGCTGCGCGACGCGTGCGCTCTGTTCAATCCGCAGGCTGTGGCATGGTGTTTCAACAACTCCTCGGTTCGTGGCCGCGGCGAGGCCAATGGGCGCCAAGAGGATGCCCGGCTCCGTTAGGTGAGTGAGTGCTACCTTGCGTACGATTCTTGACCAAACATGTCCGATCCTTTTCTTCGCTCTCCTCCAGATGCCGCATGGGCGGCGCCGGGGCGTTGCGCGCGGAGGCGGAGGAGGCCGTGCCGCGGTCGGTGCCGGTGCGCGTCGCCTACGAGCTGCAGCAGGCCGGACACCGCTATCTCGACGTCAGGTGCAGACAACTATAGAATCGAATCGATCACTGCCCTGCTCGATCTCTCTGCTCATTACCGACAGCTGAATTCACTCAACATGCGTGTCTTAGCAAACACAATTTAGGTGAAAGCCGCGCAAATAATGCAATATATTTAATCGAACAGCTTCAATTCCTTCTCGGATTGTTACAGTAGTTATGTGCGAATTTCTTGCGTCGGAAATTTGGAATGGCTTATTCTTCCCTGCGTCTGCTCTGCTGCTGCTTGTGTAGAACTGAGGGTGAGTTCGCTGGCGGCCATCCAGTAGGAGCTGTAAATATCCCATACATGTACAAGACCGGCTCAGGTAATCCACTTTGTTTTATTCGCTGCTTGTTCTGTCCTGTAATTAAGACGTACTCAGGTTAAGCCTGCCATCGTCTCGATGAGGTGTAAGTTAGCATCGATTCTCTCGATTTCGCCGCGTTATGATTATTTCAGTGTCGCGGATGCATTCATTTGCTCAAACTCCTAGTTAGCTGTCACTGTCAAGTTACACTGAAAACTGTTGAGTGGTTTCAGAATTCGATCCACTCAGGAATCTGGATAGGAGGTGTTATCCGGTTCAGTGCTGCGGCTCTTCGATATACAAGTTGAGCACAAAATTGTCCTGTAATTTGCATACATGGATGCATTTTGCTGCCAACTTGTAACTTGCAACCTTAGCAAACTGAACTGGCGCCTCGGCGCTGCCAAGGGGCAGATAGTACTTGCTTTCGAGGTCATCAGCTTGTTGCGTCCGTAATCTGATCTTATCTATTCTCCACACAGTTGGTCCCCGGTACAGATAGACTCATTAGGAACACAGCTTTCCACTAGCGATGCGTTACTGTACAGCGATTTGCCTTTTTTGACTGTAATAATGGCACTTCCTGCTGACGTTCTTGTCTTTCTAAGATGAGCATACCGACGGTTTGAATTTCCTCTATGTACTCTGATTAAGTTTCGGTTCACACCTGAGCATTTTGTTTTTCTATCATCCCTAGGAATGACAAAAAACACACAGTTTCTTGAGCAAGTGTCGAAGATCTTTGGGAGGGACGATGAGATCATCATCGTACGTCTGCTGAATACATCATGGTTTCGAAACATGCTCTGTTGTTTCCCAATCATGTTTCTAATTTTATATGCTTGATTCCAGGGGTGCCAGAGTGGCAAGAGATCTCTCATGGCAGCAGCTGAACTTTGCTATGCTGTAAGCACGGCAATCTCGTCATTTCTAATATGACACCAGTTAGTTCCTGGCTTTCGCCTTTGTGTGATATGTGATGATTTTTTTCTCATGGAATATATGTTCAGGGTTTTACTGCTGTGACCGACATTGCCGGTGGATTTTCTGCTTGGAGGGAGAATGGACTGCCGATCAACCAGTGACGTTGGCTTGCCAGCTTTTCTGCATTTCTGAAAAATGTAATAATCTGTCGTCGCTGCTCAGCTCCAGGGTTGTACAGTATGGTCTTCTCGGCTGAGACAACTCAACAGTACTGAATAAATGGAGCTAGCATACAGAGATTAAGGGCTTATGTTTAATCTCCTTTCCTCTCTTACATGTTTCCCCTTTATTTGCTTAGCAGCATGACAATAACATCCGTGTAGTAACTGCAAACATGACAGAAATCTAAATGGAATTACATATAGCAAAACAAGTTCAACGGAAATGCATTTCTTCATCAGCATGGCTGCAGCAAATTGCAGGGGACATGCTATCAAGCTTCTTTCCCGTGCACACATTAACGTCTTTGGTGGCATATAGCTAGAGGCAAGGAAATAAAGTCTCTCAACAAGCTACAAAAATATACAAAAATATACTGCCAATTGAATCTATTTTTCTATTTTCCAAACAATTGGGAAAAAAATACATGATTAAGCTTACTTTACATTGTTGGGTGAGGGGGAAGAGAAATGGGGGTTAAGTGATCTGGCAGCAGCAACCACATTTCATATAATAATATAAACCAGGAATAACTAATATCTTCTCAAAGAAAATAAGCTATCTAGGAATAAGTAAATCTATACAATACAACGTACAACTCCACCTTTGACCCCAATGCAGACAAATGAGTAATTATTCATCGATGGCTCTTCCCAAAAGCAAAGAACAAGCGATCTCCTATTTCCTTCTCTTTATGGGGCTTGTCCATGCCAGTTTGCTAGTATGTTTTATATAGTCGTCGCATCAGTCGATCTGAACATATGGGATATCAAAATGGATGAGGCCAGAGATGCTTACCTCCTCAGCAATTTCATTGAGCTTTTGCAAACTTTCAGTGAAGTCTGGCCTATCGAAAGGATTTTGCTGCCAACAATTCTCAAGTTACTGCGCGAGCTTAGGGTTTGTGCCCTTCGGAATGACTGGCCTTAAACCCTGCGGTTGAACCGCTTGTTCATTTAGTTATGGTGAAGATGTTCCAATTTAGAATGAAAAATATAAATATAGTCTGAGCCTGCATAGCAAGCCTTGAAAAGGAAGCTTCCAAGGTCTAAACCCAAGTACAGAAAAAGGATCAGAAAATATAAACGAATAGAGAATGCGAGATTGTCATACTATATAGTTTGTTTTGCAAAACAATAATGAATTGAAGACTTCGAAAAAACAAATATATGTGTTGAGCATATGGGACGAGTTAGCCCTTTCCAAGGACCAGGTCCACCAGGATCAGCATATCATGCCTTTAGTCCATGCAAAGGGTTGTGAACCATATTATAACTACCTCCATGAGTTCAATTGGCAGCATCAAGTGTTATAACAAGCTTCATCATTTGGCAAATGGAATAGACAGTGTAGAAGCCTAAATTATACTGCAATGCGAAGGTAGCTGCGTGGTGATCTAAATTTGCATTGCATTCCATATGTCAAATAATAACATCAGCCTTGGAGTCATATGGTTTGTGCTCTATAACCTAGATAACAAAAAAAAAGTTGCATAGATCAGGTATGATACATTTCAAACAAAATTTGTCTTGGTGTTAGTGAAGATCTATAATATCTAGGCGTGAAGCAAGACGGCATCCCGCTCTGTACTAACCTCTTCAAAAAAAAATTGAGCAGGTTTTGAGATGATTAGGGCAATCTTTGATTGATTGGAATTACAATATCATCATTAAAAAAACGGAATCCTATTGGCTATTTTCTTCATAAACAACTGAAATTTTGGTTAACTGTACATTACGAAAGATTACCTCAGGAGCCATCCAATGATATGTGCTAGTCTGTGCAGTCATAACCCCCTGATTCAGCTTTTACACGTGCAACACCAAAATCAGCAACCTAGATAAGCTGGAAATACGCCTTCCGATTAATTTGAAGATAAAATATGCAGTTCTTCATACTTCATAGGCAAATAAATGACAGTAACTATATTTCTTTACTAACCTTGTACATGTCATACAATTTATAAGCAACCACAATGTAAACAGTATTTTTAACACCAGTTAATTGACCAATTTAGTATACATTTTTATGGTGTAGCCATGTAGTACACATTCTAATTTGCTGTTCAAGGATACAGTAAATCACACAGTTGATACAGTGATCCTTCTATTCTTAAAGGATCCATAAGAACTTGGCTATTCAATCAACCGGAATGATCTATTTTTATAATGCAATTTTAAATAACTTTAAAAATTGTTATGCTAAGCTAGGAAAATAAGATGAATTACATGGTCTTCGTCAAATTTCTAGTAAAAATTTACAGTTTATTAAAAGATTTGTAGAGGTTCGCAATACTATTCCTAATATTTCTAACAATTCTGTTATCCATGAGTTTAAGCAGGCTATGTGTTATAAACATTTCACAAAAGATCTCAATATTCATCCACCTTCTACCATATCAGAATTGTTCGATATGGCAAATAGGTAGTCGGATGTACATGAGGCCATTGAATAGAATCGTATAGTCAATAGGGGTCATACGCTGCTACAACTTGGTCTGGAGAAGTCTAAGGATAAAAAATTCAAAAAAACCTTCAAACCCGAGGATCACATGGGGAAGAAAGAAAAAGAACAAGAAACATGTTCAAAGAGAAATCGCAGGTGTTTTAGAACGATTTGCATACTCTATGGGGAAGACTTCTTGGAAGAAAAACCTAATCAGCAAGACGACCGGTCAACCTCCAAAAACTCAACCAATGGCAACGGACGTTGGTGTCCTCTACATAATGCACTAGGGAATGATTTGTATAATTGCCATACTTGGCAAATGCATTTGGAGAAATTCTAATTCTACTCTAGTAAGGGCTCTATGCAAATTTTACAAGAAGGTCGAAGCAATAAAGATGTTAATGGCGATGAAGATATAGGCTAATAGTAGGCGACAAACACATTAATATTATTTTCAGAGGATCATCTGCGTATGCTTTGAAAAGGCAGTTCAAATCTGCTTGGAGGGAGGACAACAAGTGTCGAATACACACACACTCACCCGAAAAAGATAGACTACCCAAAGTGGTTGGATGTTGTGATCACCTTTAACAAACACGATTGCCTAAACAATATGTCTATCTCTCATAAACTTCCATTAGTAATTTCTCTTACAATTAGTAATTGCAAGGTAGGAAGAGTTTTGGTAGATGGGGAAGTTTTTTAGATTTGCTTTTTATTCATATCTTAGATGAGATGCAAATTTCCCGTTCTAAGATCTGACCTGTGACAAATCCATTCTATAGGATTGTACTCCATCGATAACTCCAATATAGTAGATTGTATTACCTATCATTTTCAAAGATACCAATAATTTCATAACAGATTTAATTTATTTCAAAATTGTTGATCTCGAATTGGCTTACAATACCATTTTGGATAGACCTTCACTAACAAAATTTATAGCAGCCACCCATCATGCCTACTAGAGTATCAAAATACCTAGTCCGAAATGCGTGATTAATGTGCAAGGTAATCAGGCTATTGCACTAAGTTGTGATCGAAAATTCTTTGAAATTATCAAAAAAGTTACCATTAAGGGATACTAATGATGTAGATAAGTCTTGTAAGGCTGAAAAACTTAGCAAGATAGAAAGCTGAAAAGGTTAGGAATTGATGCTAAATAGGAAGGCATGCTTGTTACTTTCCTTTGCACTAATGTAGATGTGTTTGCGTGGAGACCATCTAACATGCCTGTGTCCCAAGAAAGGTAATAGAGTATAGGTTAGCCATTTGGCCTGACGTACGACCAGTGGAGCAAAAGCTGCAACGATTCACTCCTGATCAGCAAGAAGCCATCCAACAAGAGTTGGACAAACTTTTAGAGGATGGTTTCATTCATGAAGTTGGTCATCCAAACTGGCTTGCGAACCCGTCATGGTCAAGAAAGTAAAAGATTAGTGGCGCATGTGCGTTGACATTACTAGTTTAAATACCACTTATCCAAATAAAGATTTTCCTTTACCCCGAATTGACCAACTAGTCGATTCAACAGTGGGTTGTGAACTGATAAGTTTTCTGGATGCATACTCAGGTTATCATCAAGTAAACATGGTAAGAGAAGATAAAGAGAAGACTTCCTTCATAACCTCATTTAGCATCTGCTGCTACAAAAGATGCTATTTGGACTAAAAAATGTTGAAGCCATGTACCAGTGCCTTATGCAGAATACTTTTATTGGTCAGATAGGGCAAAATCTTAGAATTTATGTCGATAATCTCGTTGTAAAGAGCAAAAAAAGCTCTAACCATTTGTCAGACCTAGCTGAAACTTTTGATAATTTGAATAAACATGAGATTAAGTTAAATCCAGAAATGTGTGTATTGAAAGTTTCTTCTGGAAAATTGATTGGTTTCCTTGTTTGTTCTCGAGGCATCAAAGTAAACCCTGAGAAAATCTGAACCATTGAATCTTTGAAACCACCTTCTACAGTGAAGGAGTTTCAAAGTTTAACTGGCCGGATGGTTACTCTCAATCGCTTTATCTGAAGATTAGGAGAGTGTGGGTTACCTTTCTTTAAGGTAATAAGAAAACATGATAAATTTCACTGGTTGGATAAAGCGGATAAAGCTTTCAAAGATATTAAAACTTATTTGCAAACCCCACCCACACTGGTATCACCCACCATTGGGGAACTTTTGTTGATTTATTTAGCGGTTACAAATAATGTGGTTAGTGTTGTACTAGTCATAGAACGAGAAAGGGTTCAAAAACCTATTTATTATGTAAGCGAAGTTTTACACAGACCTAAGGAGAGATACCCTCAAGTTTAAAAACTACTTTACTCCCTATTAATGACTTCAAAAAAATTAAGGCATTATTTTCAATCTTATCGGATTAGAGTACCATCTTTTTTTGCTTTGGTTAACGTACTCCCAAGAAGCAACTGATCGGATTGTTAGGTTCGTTTGGTTGGAGGACGAGGTTGGATGGGATATGGCCATCCAGGTCTGGATGGGATGGAGTCATCCAAGTAGCTGTTTGGTTGGGTAGATAGGGATGTATCAATTTTTTGTTTGGTTGGATGTATGAGGATGGATGGGATGAACCAATTTTTTGTTTGGTTGGATGAATGATGAGGATAGACGGTTTGTTAATTCTAACAGAGAGAAAAAAATCTTTTTAAAAATTTTGGAATGAAAAAAACAAACCAAGTGTAACTATAAAATTTTGAAATTTTTAAAAAATAAACAAAAATACTAGAAAAGAAGAAGATAAGCTACAGTATTTCGTTACACTATAGCATTCTACAAGGTTTCTCATGAGGGTTAAGTTTGAACGCAGGACCTCCATTGTGAGGCCAAAGCCTTAACCAACCGAGCTAAGCGAGAGTTATGAAAATTAAGAGCTAATAAATATATAAACCAAGCGCATGATGGATACTGGATGAGCCCATCCGTCCAAAGTTGTGGGATTCATTCATCCAGCATCTTTGAAGAATATTCTCCTTTTTTGGATGCCCCCATCCACCTTTGCCATCCAACCAAACAAATGGATGAGGAGAAAAACAAGGATAGGATCATCCCATCCACTTTTGCCCTTGAACCAAACACTACCTTAAGTAGGCAATAAAGTTTGTATCTTTTGACATCCATTTTATTGCTCGAATAGCAGTTAAGTCACAATAACTCATATAATAGTATTTTAAATGTTGTCTATATGGTCATTTCTTCATAAAGAGATAACTATACTCGCTCTCCTCCTTCTCCCTCTTTCATATAAACAAAATTTTACATGGCAAAGTATATAGATAGCTGACATTAATTACCCATTTGTACACGCCCTTATAGAATGTCCAATTATGTGAAGTCAGAGTTTATCAGCTTTGCTACATAAGATTTTTGCTAACATAAGGAAGGGGGAGAAAGGGTGTAGAGATGACCATAGACAATATAAAATACAATTATGAGTTAGGGCATATATAATAGTATGACGTGAGTTGTCTATATATTTTACCACGTAAGATTTTTGTTAATATGGAGGAGTGAGAGCATACATGTCTTTTCGTGAAGAGACGGCCATATAGATAGTGTAAAATACAATTATATGAGTTATTGTCTACAATAACTCCTTTTCATGATATAATTAAAAGATTTTAAGATCTTATAGCGATAACCTTAAGATGTTATCTATTCTAGAAATTATCTTTAAATAATATGGAAGCTCATAGAGACAACCTTAAGATGTTATCTATTGTAGAAGTTATTTTTTAATAATATGTAAGAGTATATAGATAACAACTACTTTATATGCTCTTATTGTCTATAATAAAAACTTTTTATACTATAATTAAAAGAATGTGGAATCCCATACAGACATACTTAAAAGATAGTCCATTGCAGAAGTTGTATATAGCTTTGTGTACAGATGACATAGATGAGTATATAGATAATAGTCGTTTTTACTATTGTACATACTCTTATCATATAGTTTACTTTGATTTCCTCCAACGTTGACCTCACAAACATCTTTTTAACAAAATGCTAGAGCTTAATTCTCTGTTGATGACAATTTCTTAATTAAAGGAGGTGACGTGCCGAATGCTTTGGTAGCGGAAGCATAAGCTTGTGGAGACTTTTTTTTCATTCACTACTGCGTACGTTAAGGAGGGTTGTGAATTTGGCCATTCATAGAAGCGCGAAGCTAGCATTTGAGCCCTCTAAATGCATTCAGCACGATTTAAATCCTGTTGAGCATTGATCAAGTAGATCGAGAATATTAGAGACATGATGCATGTCGCCAGGCTTGCCTCTTCCGCTATTATCTGATAACAAGGACAGACAGCGCGTCAACACCCTTTGTTAGAAGCCAATCACGCATGCGCTGATGCAGTACGATCGCCAGTGTCCATGAATAGAGAGAGTATAGTTATCTCTTTGTAAAAAAATAACTATATAGATAGCATAAAATATCATTACGTGAGTTACTGTCTATAATAAACACTTTTTTATACCTAGATATCATATATTGTAGAAGCTGTCTTTAAGTTTGTCTTTAAATGATATAGAGGAGTGTATAGACAACAATTGCCTTTACTATTGTATATTCTCTTAACCTCAAATCCCAATAGCAATTTGGATTGAGTTAAGTTAAAATTAATCAGGCTCCACTAGAGATGACATCATCACTAATGGTTGTTGTCCTAATCCTCCTCTAATAAGCGACGAAGCCCGGATAAAAATACACTACAAGAATCTTGTTCTGGGGCGAGTGTGAAAATAACAAACCAAGTACACACTCGGAGTAGATGAACCTATGCCGAGTGTGCTCTCGTTTTAGCTACCTCTCGGACAAAGAACTCTATTCCAAGTGTGCTCTTGCAATATACAATATCTATTCCGAGAGGGCATTCGAAATATGACGTTTTCGTCCACGTAGGACACAATAATGCGAGGGCACACTCGGCATAGATTACCAGTTACCATGTCAGCAAAGGCAGTGCAGTCTATCCCAAGTGGGCACTCGGCGTAGATTAAGAATATACCGAGAGGGCACTTGGCGTATATATATACCGAGAGGGCACTCGGCGTATATATCTCATTAGGGCAACCCCTGGGCGTAAGTATCTTGTTAGGGCAACCACCCCGTCGCCACTCTGGTCCGAGAGTGCACTTAGGTATTGTTTATTTTTTCCAAGAGTACACTCGGCGTAGCCAACTTTTCCCGATAAAATAACACCGAGTGCACTACGCCCAATGTGCCCACTTGGTGTCGACGTTTGTTACCGACAATAATGAAAAGGGGGCTACGCGCTGGACCCAAACTCGATGGTAACACAAGAACACCCGATGTATCTGAGTTAAGCTCTCGCGATGGAGATAATACCCTAGTCATGTGCTCTGGAATTATATGTGGCTAGCTAATAGCTGATGAGATATTGTCTTGTCTCTTTTAGGTGCCCCGCCCCCTCCCTTTATATAGTAGAGAAGGGCGGTTACAATATTGAGTCCTACTCGGATCTGAGTAGGGGTTTCTATCCCGAACCCGTATTGGTTTGGATTACAATCATCCCCGCCTGTCTGACTCGGTTTCCTTAACTAAGGTCTATCCCGATTCTTCATGCTTTGCTCGACCCCAAATAGCCATGACTTCATCCGATCGGCATGGCCCAATTTCTCTGGTGGGCTTTATTGGATTTACTGGTGGACCGGGATATATATATATCCCACAGTAGCCCCCGAGTGCTTCATGATCAAGTGCCTTCCAGCCGCTAAGCCTTCACGAGTGCTTTTAGCCGAGTGCTTGTTGTCGGGCAAAGAGGTCACGAAGAACTTCGTCGAATTCTCTTTATTTTGATCTCTTTGTCGGGATTACGGGCCGGCTGTCTCTTTGTATGCTTCAAGCATTCATCTTCAAAAATCATCTTTCTGACTTTCGACTTCGTTCTTGAACGCTTTGTCGACTTTAACTGGCATGAGGCATACTAGTAAGAGGATGTTATTTCTGAGTGATACCCATTTATTCCGTAAATCACGGAGTTTATGGCTTTGGGCCCATCTTGGGGCATACCACTTGTTAACTTGATTCCTTTGGGCCATCGGCAATTATATACGTCGTGTGTATCTGCCGTAGGCTGAAATGCTCCCTAGGCGGTTTGGGGTTTGGGAAGAGGTGGTGCAAATTCGCTCGGGGATATGAGAATCGTGCCAGCTTCCTTGTCCATCTGAACAAATAGAGTGACTTTGTACCGCTTTCTACTTGCCCCTTTGTTCTCAGACTTCTTTTCGCCATACCTCCGCCGCTAGGGCTAACTTTTCTCGTCACCCTAACCGCCGCGATCGCGAGGTTTCTTCATTCAAGGATGTCGCCTCCTTCTCCATAACCGCTCCTCCCTCGCTCGACCAAAGATTGGGCCACTTGGTGGCAGACGGAGGGGCAGTGGAAAGATTTAGTGGGCATTGGTGTTTTTAGCCTCTGGTAATGCTTGCTGCTCGCCCAGCAGGTGAATTCGCCCTACCCCTCGTCTTTGAGGAGGTGGTGAGAATCTTTGAATCCTTTTTAGCGCGGGCTTGGTCTTCCGGCATCCCCCTTTCTTCGTGGCGTTCTCGAGTTTTATGGAATCGAGTTAACTCATCTTAACCCTAACTCCATTCTTCAAATTGCTGCCTTCGTTAATCTCTGTGAGGCCTATCTTGGCATTCGGCCTCATTTTGATCTTTTTCGCCATCTTTTCCTCCTCAAACCCTTCCCCAGCAAGAATTCTCCCAAAACGGTTGGCGGTCTTGGGGTTTGGTGAGGAGGGCATGAAAAATCTTACCTTAACATTCCCTTTAAAACCTCAAACAAGGGTTGGCACCAAGAGTGGTTTTATTGCGTCAATCTGACCCTCCATTGCTACCTTCTTTGGGACACCACCTAGGCCTTCTCCGTCCACATCATTTCCCAAAGACGCGGAATGGACCAAGTGGGTGACCTCATGGGGCAAAATTTTGTCGAAGACAATTCTAAATATAGCTAATTCATCGCAAACAAGTCGATTTATGCTAATGCATGCGAAGCAGATGCATTCTCTCAATTCGACTCACCGTTAATTCTTAGTTAAACAATCCATTCTCCCATTCAGATATTCATTCCCAAATAATCAAATTTAGTATGTAGATGTCTTTTCGCAATGAAGTTTGACATATAAAATCTCACAATCTCAATATCTCGTATTAACATATAAACTCTCTCTTGTTCACTCGCACAAAATATGGCCTTGTATGTGAGTGAGATTGAGATTAGATTTGCAAGCAGCAGTAGGAGAGTAAGGCCCTCTTCGGGACAGCTTTTGATTGTGCAGACTAGATTGCAGTCAGTTATCTGGAGAAGTGATTGTCTAAAGAATCTGCTGACTAGAGAATTTGGTCGTTCGGTAATCCTGATTGTCTGTGCTAATTGTTGATCGGTGTTGGTGATGGATGAACGGATGAGGGTGGTGGAGGGGCCTAGGGACGACGACGGAAGCCCTTGTGGCTGCGATGACTTGTGGGGAGACGAAACTCGCAGAATCTGAGTCAGAATCCACAAAATCATGTGGGTGACAGTTTCTAATTCTGTGTACAAATCAACTTCTAATTATGAAAGAAACTGTCTAGAATCCTCCAATTCTATAGACAATCTACTTTTCTTTTAAGCAGAAGCTGTACATAACCTGTTCCGGCCTAAGACTAGCGGCACCAGAGGATGGACTCGAGCCCACTTGTTGGCTACGCTCCGCCCAATATAGTATCTTGTAGTCGAGCTTTGAATTTTACTAGTTCAATGCAAGCGTTAATCTGAAAAATAAAATTGGTAACAAAACATAAAGATCAAACAATAAAAGAAAATTGTACTACAAGATCAAACATTTATTTCTCCCGACATAAAAAGTTTTTATGGTTTCTTCTCGTATGAATTAAAACAAATATATTGTACGTAGTAATATATATTACCAATCTAAAAATCAATCAATCATTTTATCCTTTTTGCAATTTATATTACTACCAGGATCCAAAACCTGCATGAATTTAAATTTCACGAAATTCGGTTCGAGCCCTCCGAATTTATATATGCCAAATTCAAAAATTTTAAAAAATTTGATTTTGCTACAGTGTTGCTACAGTATTTTCAGAATTTCAAGAAATTCGGTCAAATTCGCCGAAATTTCGGGTTTGGAGTCCGATTTTCAAATTTTTGGCCGGATTTGAACGGAATGGGTCCAATAACCCTTAAGAAAGTCTTGTTCCATGAAAATTTAATGAAAAACTAATTTTTTGAGATTTTTTAAAATTTGGGCAGAAACCTTGTCAGATTTTTAAGAATTTTTAAAAGCTTGATAATGATGTGAAAAAATTATGGTACCATTCTTAGTAGTTTGGGATCATACACAAAAATTTTCAAAATAATTTAACATCATTTGTTATCTTTAAAAAATAAAAAACCGAATGGACATAATTGGGACAGTAAACTTATTATATTTTTACAAATTTTCTCCGGTGTGATCATGATCTGAACATTTTATGACATATTAATAATTTTCTCAGTACCATTCTATAAAATTTTCAAAAAATTTAAATTTTCTTTGTTTGCTCAATAAAATCTATCAATGCAGTAAGCACTGAACTTATATGATTGCAATCTGCTCTGCACAGTTTTCAGATTTCGGATTTTGATTTATCAGACAATTCAAATATTTTTTAAACTTTTTGAAAATTTGTTTTTCAAGTTTATTTCAGGCAATGATCCTTATTTAAAATTTTCAGCTCCATATATTGTTCCAGGAATTTATAAAAATTCTGACAATGTACTGTGTACATATTTCTGTTTTCTGTTTTGGATTTATCAGGCAACTCAAATATTTTTATAAATTTTTGAAATTTTGTTTTTCAAATTTATTTGAGCTAAGAATTCTTATGTAAAATTTTTAGCTCAAAATATTTCTCCAGGAATTTATAAAAATTCTGACATTCAAAGTACTAGTTTTCAACTCTCTCTGTGTTTGAATTTTTAAAATTGCTCACATTTGATCATCATCTGAAATTTTTCCAGATATATCATAAGTATGTCAGGAATCTCCACAAAAATTTCAAAACTTTCTAACATCGTTTGTACTATTTTTCATCCGGTTCAAACTTGCCAATCAACGTTTCATCTACATAGTATCAGTATTTGAATTTTTTAAAATTGTACAGATCTGATAATCATCTGAAATTTTTATGAGAACATCTCTAATATGGCAGGAACCTACAAAAAAAAATTCAAAATTTTTCGGCGTCGTTTGAACCAATTTTCAGTCAGTCCAATTTGGGCGAATTTCGGGTAAATTTCGGCGAATTTCGGGGTATTTTCAGCGAATTTCGGAAAATTTTGGTGGAAATCAAACCGAATTTGAATTTTGAAATTTGAATTTTGAATCTTGTCCGGCGAATTATCAATTTCGGTAAATTCGATTTCTACTGTCTCCGATTTTTTTTTCAAACGAAAAGTTCATCCTCATTACCGCCTTAGCTGCCTCTTCCTCTCTCCATGCAAGACCTACAAGATCGCCGCGTCGTCGACCTTGTCTTTCTCGTCGCCGCTTGTCCTCGCGTCATCCACCGCCAGGGTGACACGGGCTTCCTCGAGCACGAGGCTGCTTCTTAAGCCACCGCCATTCCGAACCAGCGACAGCTCACGCCACGTCACGCTTAAAGCGTCCGCCCTCCTCGCGCGTTCTTCCTCTGCCGAGCATGCCATGGCGCTGTTAGGAGTCCACCTTCCTCGCCGCCCACTGCTGTCGGCACGCCATGGTCGCGAGTCGGTCGCCTCGGAGAAAGGGGCCGCCGCCACCCGATCTTTTGCACGTGTGTCTTACGGATCGCCACCACCCTCGGCCGCGCGCTTTTCTCCACTTGCCGAGTTCATTCGCCGTGGCGAAAGACGACATGTGAGATCTTGAATGAATTTCCTTGATTAATTATGTGAAAAGCTGTGACAAGATATATAGAGTACAAAAAGAAATGATTGACCGGCTATTAATTACCAACAATAATCGGGAATCTTGCTATAATAATCAATCATATTTAGAGAGAGCTAATTAAGCAATAATACTGTGGAAGTCGTGTGACCAGGAGTCTAATACGGTGGCCAAATCAATTAGTCCATGGAGGTGGACCGAGTCCACCTTCGTTGTTTCTTGATTTCGGAAAGACTAGACTTCTTTTCCCAAAATGAAGAATTGAAGAGGAAGAAGAGCCAAGAAAGAGGTAACCGGTGACAGGACGGAAGGTGCGCTTTTGATTTTTGTCTTTTGTCTTTTCGCATCATTTTGTCGATCCGAACTCATCCGACTAGTTTAGCGCATTGCATCGAGTCACTCTGAGTCATGGTACTTAATGAAAAGATCCAATGTCTAGCTGGCGACGCCTCCAAGCGGCGAGAAAGTGTTGGTCTTGAGTCTGCAGGACCAGAATGTCCTCATGCGCACATCAAAATTTCAAAACTTTCTAACATCGTTTGTACTATTTTTCATCCGGTTCAAACTTGCCAATCAACGCTTTCATCTACATAGTATCAGTATTTGAATTTTTAAAATTGTACAGATCTGATAATCATCTGAAATTTTTATGAGAACATCTCTAATATGGCAGGAACCTACAAAAAAAATTCAAAATTTTTCGGCGTCGTTTGAACCAATTTTCAGTCAGTCCAATTTGGGCGAATTTCGGTAAATTTCGGCGAATTTCGGGGTATTTTCAGCGAATTTCGGAAAATTTTGGTGGAAATCAAACCGAATTTGAATTTTGAAATTTGAATTTTGAATCTTGTCCGCCGAATTATCAATTTCGCCGAAATTTCGATTTCGGCTCGTCCGAATTTTTTCTCAAACGAAAAGTTCATCCTCGTACACTAGCTCCTCTTCCTCTCTCCATGCCCGCATACAGACCGCCTGGCGTCGTCGACCTTGTCTTTCTCGTCGCTCGCTTGTCCTCGCTATCCACCGCCGCAGGGTGACACGGGCTTCCGAGCACGAGGCGCTCGAGCCACCGCCATTCAACCACCGACCTCTGATCGCTTCAGCAGCGCCGCGTCCTCCTCGCGCCGCGTTCTTCCTCCCGAGCATGCCATGGCGCTGCTAGGAGTCCACCTTCCTCGCCGCCACTTGTGCACGCCATGGTCGCGTAGTCGACGCCTCGGAGAAAGGGGCCACCGCCGCCACCCGCTTTGCACTTGTCTTCGGATCGCCACGCCTGCGCGCTTTTCCACTTGCCGAGTTCATTCGCCGTGGCAGCACGACATGTGAGATCTTGAATGAATTTCCTTGATTAATTATGTGAAAACTGTACAGTATATATAGAGTACAAAAGAAATGATTGACCGGCTATTAATTACCAACAATAATCAGGAATCTTGCTATAATAATCAATCATATTTAGAGAGAGCTAATTAAGCAATAGTACTGTGGAAGTCGTGTGACCAGGAGTCTAGCCGGCGGGCCAAATCAATTAGTCCATGGAGGTGGACCGAGTCCACCTCGTAAAGAGAAGAGGGGGGTTCTGGAAGGTGCCGGACGCGTGCAGAGAAAAGGAGAGCGGGAACCGCGGGCGCCAGGAGCAGGAGGGTGGCAGCTGCGCCTCTGCAACGAGCGACGCTGCTCTGCATGATACTGTGTTTTGTCGGCTGCTACAGGATGGTCTTCCCTGCTGTCTCCAACCACTTCCACGCTTTGCGCCTAGCGGCTAACAACTCCCACTGCGTGTCGGGATGCCTGCCCAGATATAGAGAGAGAGAGGATCCTGTACAGAGAGGAGAGAGCTTCTTGTAATCCAGAACATCGAAACGCTCACAACAACAAAGAAAGCAGGACTAGGGTATTATCTCCATTGGAGAGCCCGAACCTGGGTAAAATCTCTTGCGTCTTGCTTTACCATCTGGCTTAGATCTTCCGCCTAGTTACACTCCCTCTTCTTCATTGTCGGTAACAACCATCGACAAGTACAGTAAGAGCATCTCCAATAGTCAAGCCTTAAAATAGAGTCCTATACCTTAAAATAGGGTCTAAACTAAAAAAATTAGGACCCAAGATAGCTATTGACTCCAGCAATTAGACCCTAAATCTCCAATCCTTCATTCATCCCTTCATTAGGGCCGGAGAGGAGCGTTGCTAAATATAGCAACAGGCTCGAGTCCTAAACCTATTTTGATAATTTTTCTCAAAATACAACCTCTGGAGTGCATTTTTTCCATCAAAACCCTATAATTACAATTAGCAACCTATTTAGGGCTCCTCTTGGAGATGTTCTAACATCGCAATGCCTCGAGTAATCTAAACACTAAAGTAACTTGTAGCGCACGAAAGATAAATTCAGCAATTGTCAATTAGGTAATCAACCTAACCTTCGGATTAGGGCCTCGGCTTCTCGCATCCTCATCGATCGATTGTGGACCGTCTTAATCTTCGAGGCAGCTTCCTTGAGATTTTCATTGCGAAAGCGCGCTACCTCACGGCGATCTTCTTCGCCTCGCCCGTGGTCGACCACCTCGATCGCTACCCTGTCTTCTCCACCAGTATGTGATGCTAAGATCAATACAAGTGGTGTGTATGTGATTTCGATTTACCTTCCAATGCTCTTATCTTTCTAGAATAGGTATTGCAACAATGACGCACCAACGACCCACTTGGCCCCGAGAAGCACATAGGTTGTGAATGTGAGAAGGAGATCTGAATCCCGTAACTGCTTAGTACCGAACTCGCCTCCGCGCTTTGGACTTGGGTTTTTGTCTAATGTGAAGGAATTATCCGGACTTGAATTTTCTTTGCAAAATGTTTAATCCTTGCTTTAGCGTCCGTCTTGAGCTTGGGCCCATTAAGCTTTGTCATCCTGGGGCCGCCCAGATGTTTTCCGCTTTAGTTTGACATCCGACCCTCCTTGAGATATGTGCAACAACGCCCGTATAGTGGACCGTCTTCCCGCCTTCGCGATAAAGCGCCGCTTTTGAGCGGGTTGAGTCTTTCTCGAAGCGGCGTTGCCTCGTATAAGAGCGAAGTTTGGCCTCGATTTTTGCATTTTGCAACAAGACTACCATCTTCATCCCATTGTTCCTCTTCCTTCAGAGGGTTTTTTGAAGTGTTCATCCATTCGTCTTCTTTCTTGATTTCTTCGTCTTTTTGAAAAATTGTATCCGGCATTGGATCACCCTCTTCTACTGTGTTCTCCTCTTCTTTTTCATGGACTCTTCTTCTTCTTCCAGGATCTTTCCTTTGCCTCTTTCTCCCAAGTCGCCAAAGCCGCCGACCTTGCCGTGGATCGCGAACCTAATCTTCAATTTTGAGGACCAGCCCAGTGGAATCGAGGATGGACATGCCGAGCTCGGGCGAGTTCGATCTGCAATGGCGAGGCGTAGCGAATAGAGGCCGCCGCTTTGAGACACCGCCGTTAGCTCACGCCTTTGATCGAGGTCGTCCCTAGGCTTGTTGAGGCGAGGACGCCTCATTAGAGCTGGCTCGGACGGAAACGGCCCGCGAGAAGGACTTTCTTTTTATTTTGCTTCTTTGCCCAAGAACTTTGTAGTAGTACTTTTGCCTGTATGTATATTTGTTGAAGGATGCTGAAGTCGTGAACAATGGTGGTCCTTTTGTAATATTATTTTAACTTTCTGTTTTGTTTTAGATCTTTGTCGACTTTTCCGAGTGGTCTTTTATATATTTTTTCCTTTTGAGCACCATGTCTGTTTAGCGTAGCCCCCGAGCAACGCGAGTTGGCACTTGGCCTCTTTCCTCAAGCGTGCTTTTTAGGCGACTAGACTCATTCATTCATGGTTTCATAATCGAAGCTTTGGATCGCTCGGATTTTAGTCATGATCGCGAAAATAGAACTAGATTGCATGCGGGGTTGCATATATGCAACACCATTAGGTGTAGCCCCACTTCTTTGCAATTGAGAAACAATTGAGTAGCAAGTCAATTGAATAGAAAATTACGATACATGATACTACTTTGAACAAACATCCTTTTGATTAGAGTTGCATGATGCTAACACTATTAGTGTAGCTCCCGACTTCTTCGCTTAATTGAGGAACAATTGAGTAGCAAGTCAATTTGGACATCCTATTGAACTTCTTCAAGAATAAAAAGCGACGTGGTGCTCTATATTCCATGAGTTATTGATAATGGCGCTGTCTTCTCGTTTAAGCTTCAGAGGCCTCGACGCGTACATTTCGCCAACGATGTAGGGCCTTCCCAATTTGGAGATAACTTGTGCTCATATTTCGACTTTTATCGAACCAAATCGCTTCTTGGAGAACGCTTCGGTTTGACGACGTTTGGTCGTGATCTTGCGTAGGCTGAAGTATCTCGCCGATCGGACCACGGCGATCTCTCTTGCCTCTTCGAACTGTCCGATATCTTCCATTCTCGCTTCCTCGACTCGTCCTCCTTGAAGCTCCGGACAGAGGATCCAAGAAGGTCAATCGGTGAGGTAGGACCGCCTCGAGCCGTGGACCGTAGAAGAGGGTGATGCCCGTGAGATCTGCTAGGGGTGGTTCTCACTCGTGAGTACCGATGGCGCTTCTTCACCCATCGGGTGGCGTCTGATTTGAGACGGTCAAAGATCCGTGCCTTTAAGCTGCGGCAAGACCATGCCATTTGCTCTTTCCACGACCATTGCTTCTGGATGAGCCCGCGGAGGAATGGCAAATTTTGATGCCGAGCTTATCGACGATCTTGAAAGTCTTTTCCTCGAATTGGGTTCCATTGTCCGTGATAATCTGCTTTTGCAGCCGAATCTTACCACAATTTCTTGGAAGAATTCCTTGGCTTTGGTCACCGTGATGGTAGCCATTGGTTTTGCCTCTATCCACTTAGTGAATTTGTTAAATGCGCATAAAGAGGTGAGTGAAACCGCCTTGAGCTTTCTTTAATGGGCCGACCATGTCAAGCCCCTGCATCGCGAACGCCAAGTGATCGGAATTGTTTGCGCTTTAGCGAAAGGTGTACGCAGTATTTGGCGAAACAAGCTGAACCGGCCTTTTCAAGTTCGGACGATGTCTTCTGCGTCGGATACTGGCGATCGACTGAAGAAGCCTTGTCGATATGCCTTGCCTACCGGATGTGCTTAGACGCCAAGTGATGCCCACAAATTCAGTGGATTTCCACAGTAGTTTCTTTCCTTCTTTCAGCGATATGCATCGCCTTTAGAACTCGAGAGGCACTCTTCCCAAATAACTCTTCTCCTACCACCACGTAGCTCTTCTTGCTTGCGCGAAATGCGCTCTACTTACGTTTCGGTCTTCTCGAAGTTCGTCTTTCAATAGGTAATTGAGAAAAGGGGCCGTCAATCATGGCCGATGACTAGGACCTCTCTCGTTGGATTTCTCTCCGACTTGTTCTTTCATCGCTTTTGGCTTATCGAGGGTTTGTAGATTTCTTCAACAAAACCCCCGCGGTCGCGATGGGTCTTAGTGGAACCCGGCCTTGCCAATTCGCTCACTTCTTCATTGTCACGGTGAGCACATGAATGAGCTCCACCGTCAAACTTGTCTTCAAGCTTCAGTACTCTTGGCAAGATGTCGAATCATGATGTCCTCGATACATGACCAATCCTTTTGACTTGATTGATCACCAAGATGGAGTCGCCTCAATTGTTAGCCGGATACCCAGAGATATCGCGATGCACGAAGTCCGGTGGATCGCGCTTCGTGATTTTGGCGTTGTTTGATGTTGGGAAGTGGATTTGCAAGACGTATTTGAGCGCTCACTGTTGGAGATATGAGGACCACGCTCGCCTCGCTGCTGGCGAAAGCATGAGAGATCCGTCAAGTACATTGTCCAATATTCCGCTTCTTCAATGTTCGTTGGGGATTGCAACTCTATCCATTCGGTAATGAAATCGCAAGTACAGATTTTATTGCCGCTCGTGGCTCAAGGAGACTTCAAAGGCTCGAGCTCGACCGCCCATTTTGCGATCCTCCCAAAGGGCTTCCCTGGCCAGTGAGTATGTCCCCCCGGAAAGGTGGTGACCAAGTGATTGAATGTTCTTGGAAGTAGTGCTTGAGTTTGCAGAGGCAAGCAACCACGGCGTATAGTAGTTTTTGTACTTGGCGATAGCGTACCTTGCACTCTCCTAATACCTCATCGGACGAAGTAGACAGTCCTTTGGACTTTCGGAGGTGCCCTTCTTCCTTCCGCTCTACCACAATTGCCGCGCTGACTACATGAGTTGTTGCGGCGATATAAAGCAAGAGGGGTTCTTCTGGCATTGGGGGAATCAGCACAGGTGGGGATGACAAGAACGTCTTCAATTCTTCGAAAGCTTTCTTGTGCTTCAGTGGTCCATTGAAAATTACTTGCTTCTTTAGAAGTTTGAAAAAGGCATTCCATTGACCCTACGTGAAATGAATCTACCGAGTGCCACCATACATCCAGTGAGCTTTTGGACGTCTTTCTGATTGGTGGAGGCTTCATCTTCGAATTGTATTGATTTTTTTCGGGTTTGCCTCGATGCCTCGCTGTGAAACAATGAATCGAGTAATTTCGAGACGGTACTCCAAAGACGCATTTTTCGGGTTGAGCTTCATCTTGTAGGCCCTTAGGCTTTCAAAGGTTTCGCTAAGTCGATATGAGGTCTTTTTCGTCCGAGATTTGACGACAACGTCATCAACGTATGCCTCCACATTGCAATCTGGGAATGAAAACACACCATTGTATTATAGCTGTTGGTAAGTCGCTACCATTGTTCTTCAAGCCGAATGGCATTGTGGACGAGCAAAATGCTCCAAACGGAGTGATGAATGAAGTCCGATGCGATCTTCCTCCTTAGCCTAATCTGGTGATATCCCCGAGTAGGCATCCGAAAGCTAAGGAGTTCGCTGACTCGCCGTGGAATCTACCACCGGTCAATACGAAACAACCCGAAGGATCTTTTGGGCGAGCCTTGTTGAGATCGGTATAATCAACAGCGCATGCGCGCTTGACTTTTATTCTTTTTGCGAACAAGACCGGTTCGCTTGACCATTCAGATGGTACTTCTTTTATAAAGCCCTGCCTTCTAAAAGCTTCGTGATTTCCTCCTTGATGGCCTCCTTCTGCCTTGGAGCGAATCTTGAAGCCATTGCTGATGGGTTTGGCCTTTTTGTCAACATTCAAAGAGTGCTCAATCACCTCCCTGGGAACGCCGGGCATGTCGAATGGTTTCCACGCGAAGATGTCCCGGTTGGCCTGGAGGAAGGTGACGAGCGCGTCTTCCTATTTGGCGGTGAGGCCCGTCCCAATCAAAGCTGTCTGGCTGGAGTTAGACGGGTCGAGGATCACCTTCTTCGTCCCTTCATCAGGCTTCAAGCTTGTCTTAGCCTGCTTTCTGGTCGGCACTTCTCCTTCATCTTCTTGATACGCGGCCGCCTGCCGGATCTTCTTTCTATCGTCTGTTATCTCTTGAACTTCAGCCATTTCGCAGCTTTCTTTGTCGCAGATGAACGACCGCTTGACATCGCCATGTACGGAGATTACACCCTCTACCGCATTTTCGGGACGAGGTAGGTATAATGGCACGGCCATGAATCTGCCAGCGTGGGCCTTCCTGAGAATGGCGTGATATCAGCCCCGAAGTCGACCACCTCGAAGTTAAGGTACTCCGTCCGAAAAATTCTCCTTGGTTCGAACGTGGTAGTAAAGTGATTTGGTATGAGTGGAGACGGAAGAAGTTCCTGAATTACCCCGTGGAAGGGTGATTTAACCCGCCTCAACTCGGAGCGAGGAATCTTCATTGCGTTGAAAGTTTTGGAGAAGAGTACATTGAGTCCTTCCTCCGCCGACCTTCTCGCCACCCATGCCATGGCGCATTGTGGAGTCCACCTTCCTTGCCACCCACTTCGTCGTGCACGCCATGGTCGCGTAGTCAGTCGCCTCGGAGAAAGGGGCCACCGCCACCACCCAGTCTTTGCACTTGTGTGTCTTCTGGATCGCCATCGCTTCTCTCGCCGCTTGCCTCTGCCAGTAATCTAAACACTAAAGTAACTTGTAATTAAGCAATAAAATACAAGCATCGCCACCTCTGAAAGATAAATTCAGCAAGGCGATTGTCAATTAGGTAATCAACCTAACCTTCTGGATTAGGGCCTCGGCTTTCTCGGCATCCTCATCGATCGCGTCTGTGACCGTCTTAATCTTCGAGGCAGCTTCCTTGAGATTTTCATTGCCGGGAAAAGCGTCAGCTACCTCGCCGGCGATCTTCTCGGTCGCCTCTGCCACCGTGTCGACCACCTCGATCGCTACCCCTGCCGTCTTCTCCACCGTATGTGATGCTAAGATCAATACAAGTGGTGTGTATGTGATTTCGATTTACCTTCCAATGCTCTTATCTTTCTGTAAATAGGTATTGCAACAATGACGGCACCAACGACCCACTTGGCCCTGAGAAGCACATAGGTTGTGAATGTGAGAAGGAAATTGATGAAACAAATGCAGGAATATCTGAACAAGAAACAGATGTAAATGTAACTTTTCTGCACTCACCATGAAGGCATGTTTGGTATTGGGAGATTTCCTCCAGACAATTTCGCAGGACCAGGACCAACTGCAGGGATTCTGAACCAAAACAGATGAAAAAATTATGCATCAAGCGTTGTGCAGTAGCGTGCAAGTTTGTCCAAACTTCTGTTACATGCCACGATGAATATGCAAGCAACTAAAACTTTAAGAAAAATGATATGTACTGCTAGTTAGTGCATCCTAAGAACAAGAAGCTTGAAGAGAGATACGACATGTATGCACTTACTGTGTTGCTCCTCTGATCGGCACGGCACTGTTGATGCCCGAGGAGTTCATCGTTAAGCCGATAAGGATTTGCCGGCGATAAGCCGACGTAGATATCACCGTGTTCCGGTGATGCCGAGAAACCACTGGGCCCACCAACTGCAAATTTATATTAGTAGCTATAAAAGGAATAATTGGCCGGCTATTAATTACCAGCAATAATCAGCGATTTTGCTATAATAATCAACCATATTTAGAGAGATGGTATCAGAAATCGAGACATAGTAATTAACTGTAATGACCAGCCATTATTGGAGATATGGTGCGGGGGTGGGGGCTAAGAAGAACGGACCGCTGCCATCAACTGTAAATTTATATTAGTAGAGATTAAAAAGGCGTCCGTAAACCAGTCGTGGTGATTTGGGCCGAACTTGAGTTTCAGGTGAGGCCCATAAACCAGGAAGTGGGTTCAAACATTGGACCTAGACGTAGGCCCAACTAAGGCCGCAGGCGCGAACCCACGAGCTTATAGCCGCGCCGAGTAGAGTCCCCAATCCCGTTCGAAAGTCAGGAGGGGAAAGGGTGCCGAGCCCCCGTCCGCTCCCGCTCCGGCGGCGGCTATCGCCGGCCATGGCCAACTTCTCCAGCCACATCCAGGAGCTCCGAGAGATCATCACCGCCTCCACCGCCACTACATCGGCCTCCGTCCACTTCGAGGCCAAGCTCCGCGAGGTCCTCCCCAACCTCGTCCGCAACTGCGTCGTCCCATGCCGCACCGGTTCGCTGCCCCTTCTCTCACCATCCTCCTGTGGTTTCATTCATATCGCACGGATGGCTACGGGGTGGGTCATTGTGCTGACCGTTTCTGTGGTCGCGCGTACGAGATGCAGCAAACGAGAGGGAAGCGACCGCGGTACTGAAGCTGCTCTCCTACACGGCGCGCAGGTTCCCGGGGGTCGTCTTCAATGGCTGCGCCGCCGACGTCATCCGCGTCATCGGCCGCATCCTCCCCTTCTTCGCTGAGCCCAACTTCCGGTAGTTCCTTCCTCCCTCCTCTTTCCCAAGCCCTAGCCCAATCGCACCTCAAATTGAGGGTTGCTTGGGTTTCGGAGCTGACCTGATTGTAACCACGTGTTGACGTGTGTCCTTGTCTGTATATGTGGCTGAGGTCTAGACAAATTGCTCTCACATTGGGGGACATACGGTGCTGCTTATTGTCCATCGATACTCGTTTGCCATGCGGGACGTGGGGTGTATTTGGCTGATGCTATGTGCGTGATACAGGAAATAATATTTAGGCCGGGTTGCTTGTTGGCATGGAAGAAATGTGGTCATTTGAACAAAGGATGGTTGTGTAAATCTAATACCTGTGAATATCTTCAACTTCAAGGAATAATGATAACTAGAAGTTTAATTTCAGAATACTCGTATCCTAGTGGCAAAGCAGGAATTTCACTTGCTACCTGTTGTTTACATATATACTTGTGTCTTCACTGCTGCAGGTCGAGGCATGAGATTATATTCGACACATTTTGGTCTCTTCTCTCACTTCTCCGAACAGGTGATCGAGAAGCCTACAGGCAGTTCTTCTTGGATGCCATGGTTGCAGTAGATGGTCTGTGTTCCTGTCCTCTTATTTAGTTACAGTCCATGTACAATCGTGTGATTTCAGTTTATTAGGTTATGAAGAAAGGTTTGAACTTGATCTTGTTGCAAAATCCAACAGATGTACAATATGTAGCATCAAAGCATGCGGAGAGTCCAACTGGTGTACTTCCTGGAAGATTTTTAGTTAAATGCCTCTGTGGATCTTTCTCAGATATCTTGGACTCACCTGGGATTTTTAGTGATCTCCCAGACAGTTGCCAGCCTAAGAATGGTCCTGGCGTGCTGGTTGATCTGACAGGTGACACAAGGTGGCGTCCATTTGCCACTTCGTTGATTAAACTTGTCAACAAGTGCCTTACAGATGGGACCCTGTATGTTGAAGGGCTTGTTAACAGGTCATTTGTTTCTGCCGCTTGTTCTGTTCTCTGCTACGGGGATGAATCCCTGCACAAGGTTGGTATTAATCTTTTTAGTTGAACCTTTATGTATTTCTTTTGTTATACCTATGTACCTAAGAACATTGATAATCAATTTGGTGAAACAGGTTTGTTTTGATTTTGCACGGATTGTTGCAACCGTGATGACTGTTGAGATCCTTCCTATAGAAACAGTTATTCGTTCCATGACGTGCATTTTGAGCCAAGATGTTAATGATATTTCTGATGTCAGGTATGCTCTTGTTATATTTTTCTTCCAATTGTCTAAATTACTGCACTCGTTACAATGATGTCAAGTGGAGCAGTCAACAGTCACACCAAAGGAATTTATGAATGAAAAGTATAGATAGTTTACTAGATTAAATTCTTCTGCAGATTTTGGCTTTTTTGGTTTTGCATATCTGCTATGCTGATATGTATGTTTGCCAATGTTTATGATGCCTCTGGTCCCAACTTTGTTTTCTCTATGTTTCTTAACATGAGATGCCAAGAACCAATGTGGAAGCATCCTGGGTAACAGCAAAGCATATTGGTCTATATGTACCTCCCCTATGTTTACCTGGCATACCTTATTATGATCCATTTCGCACTGTTACAGGTGAATTTGTAATAAACCAAGATCATTTTGTGGATCAGATCTTTCTCTCTACAAAACAGTGTAACAATAGAAAAAAAATATTAAATATTGCATTGAATGGAGATAGGTTGGAACTTGGAAAAAATATTGGATACAAATCTATATTCCTGTATGATAATTTTCATGTGTTTTTGGTCACTAATTTATGTACTTTTTTGCTTACTTTGTCACAAGAACATTACTGTGTTGCCTTTTCGGGATATGCTTCATATGTAGTAGCCTATTATTGAGAAATTTCTTTCTGTAAAGTTGTATTATAGTGATGAAACTGATAATGGTATTGTTAATTGTTCAATTATATATTTGCTGATCCACTGTTTAGAATGATAGCAAGGGACTTTAAGAGAGTAAAACACAGCAAGTTCTTTTTTGCCTGGTTATTATTGGAGTGCACAGAAACATTGTCAAATAACATTAGACTTTGCCACGCTTTCTGCAGAGATGCATATTATGACTTTTCAATGGGTGCTTGTCTTCATGCGCTGCATTCTTCGTGTCCTGGTTATATTGTTGAATCTACGGCTACTGACATTGTTAATGTATTCCCAGCAGCAATACAGACAAGCAGAAGCTCAGAGCTTCAGGTTAACAACATGACTTTCCCAGGTTCTATGTGTACTTCCATATACTTACTGCTACTCCTTTGCAGGTTGCAATGTGCAATGCATACAAGAGAATAGTCGAACTCTGCTCCCCACGAGTATGGAAACCAGAAATCCTTCTGAAGTTGCTCTGCTGGCCAAAGCCTTGCGGCAAGCTGATTGAATGCATTCGACTGGTTGTGGACAAATTTGGTCAGAATTTTTTATCTGTGGATGACAGCGACGATCGAAGTAGCTTTCAGGCAAATTCTCAAGGATTTGACGTAACAAAAGTTGGCCACAAAAGAATAGCTCAGAACGTGGGAAATATTTTCTCCAAACGTCAAAAGATGACAGAATCAGGATTTTCTGCTGGTTCATTTATGATTACTGGAATTTCTGCTAGCATCGGACACGAACTAGGAAAGGATTATGGTTATGATCTTTGGCTGTCACTAAGTTCACTTATTAAGTTCCTCTCACCTAGCAATCATAAGGCATATCCATTGGAGCCTGAGATCGCTATACAAGCGCTTAGTCTCCTTTGTCTTTCATTCTATGTTTATCCAAAGACAAATCTGTTTATTAGAATTTCTGAACAAGTTATTTCTTGGATTCCTTGGATTCGCAAGCAGGTAAGCCGAAATCATCAGAGACCTGCATGTTAATTCACTGCAGGTTGTCATCATTTTTTAACTTACACACCCTAAACAATTTTGAATGATGCAGACAACAAAGGGATGTTGGTTTTCCTTTGACATATCTCTATATCTTGAAGCTCTTCACACTGTAATGCTTCTCCAATGTGAGGTTTTCCTCTGTCTTCTGCATGTCTTTAATTTAGCATCATTTTGCATTTTGTACATACCTTGTTGCGAGGCTTGCGGGTTGTGACTTTCTTGAAGTATATTTGAAATCTTAGGTTGATTTATCTATTTATTTAGGAAGAAGTGTAATACATGTGCAATTGCTTAATATCCCTTTTGAAGTTTGGTGCTCCTTTTTGCTGTTTCTCAAGCCATTATTTGTGTAGCTTAGGCTTATGCTATAAGCCAACTTCTTGGGCTTACGGCTTGTTGGCCATATAAAGTAGGCAGGTAGCTTATGAAATAAGTCCTAATGAGCTGTTTGTGTAAGTCCAGCTTATACACCCTTGCAAGCTTACATCCCCAACAATCCACCCTTCCCTGAACTAAGCATCTACAATATGGAAGGGGACTTAGGCCTATCACAAGGGTATGATTATAGATAAGTAATCTCTTTGTCCTAGCATAAGCCATAAGCTTATAAGCCTCATAAACTTTGAGCTTATATCAGGCCAAACATTCCTGAGTACATGATGTTATGTCAAAGTTATGGCTCTCTCTCAACTTTTGTGGTTTAACTTTTGCCTAAATGTCTATGCAGTCTTTCTTCCTGGACACACTAAACTGTTTGAAGATGGACCTCGGTTGATTGGTGATGTTAGTGCAGATTTTGCTTATCCAAGATATGGTGATCTCATCAGCTTGCTGAAACTGGTGTGGGATGATGGTCATGTTGCCACTCAAACATGTTCAGACTGGAAATTAAAATGCCTTTCGCTACGAATTATTGCTAAGATAGGCAATAGACTGAATGCTGAATGTGATCTTGAAGTCCTTGAATCAGCTATCTGTAGTGAAACTGCAGAGGTTCAAAATGAGGCTCTATTGTCATTACCCATTATTGTGTTGTACTCTGGTCCAAGGATGCTTGAAGTGATGTTCAGGAAACTTGAGTAAGTAAATGTGCTCCTTTTTCCATGATTTCAGATTAGGCATTTTTTTCCCAGTTTAAGCTTTGTAAGAAACACAACGATAAAGTTCTGGTTACGGAATAGTATTGGAGGCATTGTCTTGGTTCAGAAATAGAAGTTTATTCAAATTTGCATATAACATCTTCTAGTATTAAGTTCTTTGCTTGTCTAGATCAGCAATTCTGACAGCCTCCAGTTGGCTTGTTATTCTTCAGGTCAATTGGTGCTTTAGGACTCAAGAAAGTGTGGAGAAGTGTTGCCTTTTCACTTGGTTTTCTATCTTGTTTAAATGGAACCACTGATTGTACTGACAAAGTGGGGAACCATTGCAAGCTGTTCTTGGACAAGCACTCTGGACCGCCAGTCTCGACATTAGATCTTCTCTTAAGAGGTTTCTGGTGCCCTCAATGTGATATCAGAACTGTCCACATTGAAGAGCAAATTTCTGTCATGGACATTGCACTATCACAAGATGAGAGTGTTGACTTCAAAATTAACATGTTCAAGGCCCACTCTCTTTTCTTCAAGTTCCTCTATGCAGAGACCTCCGAAGAATGTATAGTTTCCATGATTGAAGTTTTGCCTCGAATATTGAGGCATTCTAGCAGGGAGATTTTGCTTGAGATGAAAATTCAGTGGGTACAATGTGTTGATTTTCTTCTACTTCATGGAGTGAAAGCTGTCAGGGATGCATTTTCTGGTGTAGTGTGCTGCTTCTTGGAAAAGGGTGTTATGGATATTTTGTTTTCTGATGGACTGGGAATGAATGGAGGGACCAAAGAACTTAAATTCATGGACAAAATAAAGCATGCTTTCACTGAAGCTGAAGATTCTCAGATTCTACTGACTCTTTTGGAATCAACTGCTGCAATTATTCAAGCTAGTGATATTCACGGAGAAGTTTTTTTCTGCTCATTTGTATTGCTTATTGGCCAGCTTGATAACCACGATTATATCATAAGGATGACTGCATTGAGATTAATTCACAGATGCTGCACTCACTGTTTCAAAGGAGGAATAGAACTCTTCCTCTCGAAGTACTTTCATGTTAGAGATAATTTATATGATTTTCTGTCATCTAGACTTTTGACTCATCCCATAATGATCAGTGAATTTGCTGAGGCTGTTGTTGGTATTAAGACTGAAGAGCTGATTAGGAGAATGGTTCCATCAGTTATACCGAAACTTATCGTGTCTCACCAAAACAATGACCAAGCAGTTATTACTCTGCATGGACTGGCAAACCATCTAAACACTGAACTAGTACCACTGATTGTTAATTCGTTGCCTAAAGTGCTCTCGTTCGCTCTATTTTATGAAGATGGACAACATTTGCCATCTGTTCTACAATTTTATCACACTGAAACAGGAACTGATAGCAAAGAGATATTTGCAGCTGCTTTGCCAGCACTGCTTGACGAAATTGTATGTTTTCCTGGTGAATCTGATCAGATTGAGACAGATAGAAGGTAACTCTTCTTTTCATTATACACGCAGTTCTCCAGATACTTGCTTTAGGTAATTAGGTATAATTTTGAATGAGTTATAATGAAGTTCTGAACTTCTGATTTTCAGGACAGCAAGAATTTCACCGACTATTCAGAATATCGCTAGAATTTTGACATGCAATGACACCCTTCCTGAGTTTTTGAAGAATGATTTCGTCCGGCTTCTCAACGGCATTGACAAGAAGATGCTTCATTCTGATGACATGAAGCTTCAAAAACAAGCTCTCCAGCGTATAAGGAAGTTGGTTGAGATGATGGGCCCTTATTTGAGCACACATGCACCAAAGATTATGGTTCTGTTGATTTTTGCCATTGATAAGGAAGCTCTTCAAATGGATGGTCTTGATGTCTTACATTTTTTCATAAAGCAACTGGCTGAGGTATCGCCTACCAGTATCAAGTATGTCATGTCCCAAGTCGTAGCTGCTTTCATTCCGTCTTTAGAAAGGTGCAGAGAATGTCCTTCTGTGCACCTGAGCAAAATTGTTGAAATCCTTGAAGAACTTGTTGTAAAAAACAATATTTTGCTAAAACAACATATACGTGAATTGCCGCTGTTGCCTAGCTTACCATCCTTGTCAGAAGTAAACAAAGTAATACAGGAAGCCAGAGGATTAATGGCTCTGCAAGACCATCTAAAGGATGCCATCTATGGTCTTAACCATGAGAGCTTAAATGTAAGGTACATGGTAGCATGTGAGCTGAGCAAATTATTCAATGCCAGAAGGGAAGATATTACTGCTCTCATCATTGGTGAAGATATTGCTGATTTGGATGTAATAAGCTCTTTAATTATGGCTTTACTTAAAGGATGTGCAGAGGAATCAAGGACAGTCGTTGGCCAGAGATTGAAACTAGTTTGCGCAGATTGTCTTGGTGCACTAGGCGCCGTTGATCCTGCTAAGTTTAAAGTAATTTCATGTGAGCGCTTTAAGATTGAATGTTCAGATGATGATCTTATATTTGAGTTGATCCACAAGCATCTTGCAAGGGCATTCAGAGCTGCATCTGACACTACGGTACAAGATTCTGCTGCCTTGGCTATTCAAGAGCTACTAAAATTGGCAGGATGTCAATCTTTACCGAATGGAAATAACGGGAAGGAATCAAGTTGCGAGATGAGCAAAAGGGGTCAGAAGTTGTGGGGCCGTTTTTCTAATTATGTTAAGGAAATAATTGCACCGTGCTTGACTTCAAGATTTCATCTTCCTAACACGAATGATGCTGCTTTAGTTGGCCCAATATATCGCCCAACAATGTCTTTTAGAAGGTGGATATATTATTGGATTAGAAAGTTGGCATCGCATGCAACTGGATCGCGTTCTGGTATTTTTAGTGCATGCCGTGGAATTGTTCGGCATGACATGCCTACTGCGATCTATCTCCTACCTTATTTGGTTTTAAATGTTGTTTGCTATGGAACCACAGAGGCTCGGCAAAGCATTACTGAGGAAATGTTGTCTGTTCTCAATGCAGCTGCTTCAGAAAGTAGTGGAGCTATTGTTCATGGAATTACTGGGGGACAGAGTGAGGTCTGTATTCAAGCCATCTTCACTCTACTTGATAATCTTGGGCAATGGGTTGATGACCTCAAACAGGAAATTGCTCTATCCCAGTCTAGTCATGCCATGGCTGGAAAGCATGGAGGTAAATTGAAAGAAAGCTATACTGTTTATGGCCAAGAACAATTGCTGGTGCAGTGTAGCAATGTTAGTGAGCTGTTGGCTGCTATACCTAAAGTCACTCTAGCTAAGGCATCGTTTAGATGTCAAGCTCATGCTCGTGCTCTAATGTATTTTGAATCTCATGTCCGGGAAAAGTCTGGGTCCTCCAATCCAGCTGCAGAGTATAGTGGCACTTTTTCAGATGATGACATCTCTTTTCTGATGGAAATATATGGAGGATTGGATGAGCCCGATGGCCTCTTAGGTTTAGCTAATCTGAGGAAATCATCAAGCCTACAAGATCAACTTATCATCAATGAGAAAGCTGGAAATTGGGCCGAAGTGCTGACATTATGTGAACAGGCCTTGCAAATGGAATCTGAATCTGTCCATAGACATTGTGATGTTCTCAACTGTTTGCTAAACATGTGCCACCTTCAAGCCATGATTGCACATGTGGACGGTTTGGTGTGTAGAATACCTCAGTATAAGAAAACTTGGTGCATGCAAGGAGTACAAGCAGCTTGGAGATTAGGGAGATGGGATCTCATGGATGAGTATCTATCCGAGGCAGACAAAGGTCTCATGTGCAGCAGTTCTGAGAACAATGCTTCTTTTGACATGGGTCTTGCTAAGATATTCAAGGCAATGATGAACAAAGATCAGTTTATGGTTGCTGAAAAAATTGCCCAGTCAAAGCAAGCATTGCTTGTACCTTTGGCTGCAGCAGGCATGGACTCGTACATGCGTGCATATCCTTACATTGTAAAGCTCCACATGCTGTGTGAGTTGGAAGACTTCAACTCCCTGCTGGGAGATGAGTCATTTCTTGATAAGTCTTTCAGTGCAGACGATCCAAAGTTTCTTAAGTTAACAAAGGATTGGGAAAACCGTCTAAGATGTACACAACCATCTCTGTGGACAAGGGAGCCTTTGCTAGCTTTTCGAAGGATGGTGTATAATCTGAGTCATATGAATGCTCAAGTTGGGAACTGCTGGCTTCAGTATGCAAAGTTGTGCCGTTTGGCTGGTCATTACGAGACAGCACACCGTGCAATACTGGAAGCAGATGCTTCAGGTGCTCCTAATGCTCACATGGAGAAGGCAAAGTACCTCTGGAATATACGGAAGTCTGATAGCGCTATAGCTGAACTTCAGCAAACACTTTTAAACATGCCTGCAGAGGTTTTGGGAAATGCTGTCCTTTTGTCTCTTTGTAGCCTCTCTCTTGCTTTGCCAAATGCACCTCTCTCTGTAACACAAGCATCAAAAGAGAATCCAGACGTGTCTAAAACCCTTCTTCTTTATACTAGATGGATCCACAATACAGGGCAAAAACAGAGTGAGAATATCATATCTCTCTATACTAGAGTGACAGAGTTGCGGCCCAAGTGGGAAAAGGGTTTCTTCTGCATGGCAAAGTTTTTTGATGATTTGCTTGTTGATGCTAGGAAACGCCAAGAAGATAAGAAATTTGCATGTGGAGTTGGACCTGTCCCTCCTAGCTCCACTGGCTCTTTAAGTACGCCAGCTGAAGAGAAGCCTTGGTGGGTTTCACTTCCGACAGTCTTAATGCAGTATGCAAGAGGACTTCACAAAGGACACAAGAATCTTTTTCAAGCACTACCGCGATTGCTCACTCTTTGGTTTGAAGTTGGAAGCATATACATCCGAGATGGTTCTTCCTCCAATAAAGAAATGAAAGAAACTCATACAAGGGTAAATTTTGTTACACGTCTTTTTCACTATTTCAATCTTGTTAAGAGATCTAACCATTCCATTGTAGGTGTCAGGCATCATGCGCGGGTGCTTGAAGGATCTACCAACATACCAGTGGCTGACTGTGCTATCTCAGTTGATCTCCCGCATCTGTCATCAGAATCCTGAAGTTGTCAGAATTGTCAAATTGATCATCACATCTATTTTACGGGAGTACCCTCAGCAAGCTCTTTGGATGATGGCTGCTGTATCGAAGTCAACAGTTGCTGCGAGACGGGATGCTGCTGCAGAAATATTACAATCAGCAAAGAAGGGCTGTCGGCGTGGAAGCGACAATAGTGCACTGTTCATTCAATTTCCTTCTCTGATAGAACATCTGATTAAGCTGTGCTTTCATCCAGGGCAGCCGAAGGCGAGGACAATAAATATCTCAACTGAGTTCAGTTCCTTGAAAAGAATGATGCCACTAGGAATTATCTTGCCCGTCCAGCAGGCTCTAACTGTGACTTTGCCATCATATGATACAAATATGACAGATCAATCAAGTTTTCACCCCTTTTCTGTATCTGAGCATCCTACTATAGCCGGAATAGCCGATGACGCAGAGATCCTTTCCTCTCTTCAGAAACCAAAGAAGGTATATCTAATATATCATTGCCATACTTCACACCTACATTTGTTTGAGGAGAACTGTCTGGCACACTAAATTTTGTTGTCTGGCACACTAAATTTTGTGTACCAAAGTAGTCCTAATTTTTTGTTGGATGGTGAATATCATGGGAATGTGGGTGCAAGTCATTGGTTGGATTTGGTGTGGGAGTTATTAAGGGTCTATATCACTTCTTAGTACACATTTAAGTACAATTTTGTTAGCACGTGGTTTGTTTTCCTTGTTTGAGAAGGCTCGCAATTAACTGTAACCATACTTCGCTGGACTAATGGTAACTTACAAGCATGATCATTTTGAACTTCAGGTTGTTTTCCTCGGAAGTGATGGAATTGCTCGCCCATTTCTGTGCAAACCAAAGGATGATCTTAGGAAAGATTCACGCATGATGGAGTTCAATGCAATGATTAATCGTCTCCTCTCCAAAGTCCCCGAGAGCCGCAGGAGAAAGCTTTATATCAGAACCTTTGCAGTGGTTCCACTTACAGAAGATTGTGGAATGGTAGAATGGGTGCCCAATACTCGTGGTCTTCGGCATATTCTTCAAGACATCTACATAACTTGTGGGAAGTTCGATAAGCTGAAAACAAATCCACAAATCAAGAGGATATATGATCTATGTCATGGTAAAATGCCTGAAGATGAGATGCTTAAGACTAAAATCCTTCCAATGTTTCCCCCGGTTTTCCACAAATGGTTCTTGACAACATTCTCTGAACCAGCTGCATGGTTTCGTGCCAGAGTGGCATATGCGCATACCACCGCAGTTTGGTCAATGGTTGGGCACATTGTTGGGCTTGGTGACAGACACGGTGAAAACATCCTTTTTGATTCGACAACTGGGGATTGTGTTCATGTGGATTTCAGTTGCTTGTTTGATAGGGGTTTGCTGCTTGAGAAGCCTGAGGTGGTGCCGTTTAGGCTTACACAAGTAAGCATTTGAAAATCTTGTTTTGTAGTTTCTTGTCAGCACTTTATCGAACAAATTTAACCTGAGTTTCATACAAGTATTAATATGATCTTGGTAAATCTGTAATTGCAGAACATGATCGATGGCTTGGGCATAACTGGATATGAAGGCATCTTTCTGAAGGTCTGTGAAATTACTCTCTCTGTTCTCAGAAGTCACAAGGAGGCACTCATGACTGTTCTTGAGACCTTTATCCATGATCCACTAGTAGAGTGGACCAAATCCCATAAATCTAGCGGAGTGGAAGTCCGAAATCCACATGCACAGGTATTAATATTGCACCAAGCCACCATATTTATATTTGACATTGCTAAACCATCCAACCAGATCGCTCTTCTGACCTGTCTCCTGTTTCCTATTATTTAGAGGGCTATTAGTAACATCACAGGAAGGCTCCAGGGAGTTGTCGTAGGTGTTCGCGCTGCTCCCTCTCTGCCACTCTCTGTTGAAGGCCAAGCACGCCGCCTGATTGCAGAAGCAGTCGCACACAGCAATCTCGGCAAAATGTACATTTGGTGGATGCCTTGGTTCTAACAGGTCCCTCCTTCCACCCCCTGCTAACTTATGTATATTTATTTATGTATGACCTGGAAGAGGTAGACAGGAACTAAGGGCAGCTAATGGCATTTTGTAACTGCCCATCTAGCTGCCTTAGGCCCTTAATGCTGTAAAAATGCCTGTCGATGCTTGCTACTGAACATACTCTTGGCCCCTTGGGTTATCCATAGTAGTAGAAGATGCTTCCTCCGTTTTTGAGTACATATCATTCTAGATTTAAAATTTTATTTCTAAATACATGTCATTCTACGATTTCGAGACAAGTTTTCACTATTCTTTCCTTATATACCCCTTGCCTTCATAATGCCATTGTATTTAAGATTTAGCTTCTCAAGTAAAACCAGTTCAAAGGACATTAGTGTGGACTAGAACGATTCACATGCATATTCCCAGAGCACAATAATTACATGGATGAAAGGTTCGACTTGAATAAGTGCTGGAGAACCGAGGAGTACATGGCAAAAAAATAATACTCGTAATATAATATTTCCTATACTAATTTGCCGCTTGCAAAATACCAAGAACATGTTGTACGAGAGAATCATCACATGAAATCTCCCTAGGCAGTCGACCTTCTCTTTCTAATCCTTCTTTGTGTATGTGCGGAACCTTATAGCCGTTGCATCCTCCACATTTCATGATCTCAACCATGCATAATTTGGCTCCGCCCCAAATTCCGAAATTTAAAGTTTGACAGAGAACTTATCTTTAGTTTGGCTCCAACTCAAGTTCCAGTGTTTAAAATCTCATGGGAAACTTATGGGAGTATCTTCAGTTTGGCTCCAAAATGCATATTGGATTATTGGTGGGAGGTGTAATTAGTGATTGCCCATGAATTGATGTGCAATTAGTGTAGGCTGCTTGCATGCGTGCGTGTGCATTTGGAGTGAATGTGCAGCCAGCTGCCAGCTCAAGGAGTACACCGATTAGGCTAATAAATAATAGATTGAATAAGGGTAGTCTAGTCTTTTCAACGTGTGCCTTGTTGAAGTGTAAAATGCCAGAATGTCATCTATTCGGGAACTGAGAGGGTTATTATTGGCAAGGTTATTTTTTTGGTTGGCATAAATTTAGAGTGATGTGTTGGGCTTGGTGACATGTGGTCTCATACATGTATGATCCCATCCATACACCGAATATAGTCTCTACTATATAAAGCAAGAGATTCTTTTCGTGTTATTTCATCAAAATTACTTATCTTTGTCACTGTTCTTTAATTACTTACTTTTACTACTGTTAGTGATCTTTATAAATAAACTTTTTATTACAAATTAAATTTCTATTGCAATGTACGTGCACATAGCTAGTACACTCATAATAAGGTGGTTCCATCCCATTATAAAATCCGTGCTGTACTTATCAATGGGGGATGAATCAGAGCCTAGGCGAATGCGTTTAGGCTGCCACGTCTCGTTTGGAAACTCAGTTCAGTCAGCCTAGGGCTTATCCGGCAAGAAAGAAATGTCTGATTGTTCTCAGCCTTGACAAGGTCCGGCCCACCCACCCACTTAGTTTAAATCAAGAAAGTAAGCTCGCCTAAGCCAAGCCCTTGTAATTTTTTTGGGAAGAGGCCCAAGCCAAATTTGGCTAGACCTGCGAGTTCTAGTAGAGTCTATAAGAGCAAGTTCAACCCACCCCCTAAACCTCTTCCTATCCTAAATTATAAGGAAAATTAGAAAAATATGAGCTCCAATCCAACCCTTAAAAGAAACTCCTATTCTAGAGAGACTCCTTCTCACCCCTATATCTAGGGGCTTTCTCCTTCCCCCTATTATTTTCTTCAACATTTTTTTATTTGTTATTTCTATTTTTAGTAAATAATTCATGAGTGCAAAGTAATAATAATGTTTAGATAAATAATAGGGGTGAGTAATAGAGAGTGTAGGTTGGAGACAAATTTGATATAGGGTGCTCCTAATTTTTATACCACCCTTAAATGAGTGATTTAGGGAGAAAATAGGCCCCGTCTATACCGGAGAAAATTTCCTGTTCCATGTAAAATTTTTGCATTCTAAATAGGGCCTAGAAATATTTTCAATCCATAAAATTAGATTATTTTTTTACCGTACAACAAAGCATTAGCGCCAGATTGAGCCTGACAAGCTCGATGTTAATGAATACACCTTACTTTAGAGGGACAGTTGAATTACATATGGTCAGAGCAGCATCTGCCCACTCTGGTGGCAGCACTACTATACTCTACTCTAGTCTATGCCCCGGCCGCTGCATACATAACGTCAAGACCTACTAATTAAGCACGCAGATGAAAATTGAGGTAGCCAGGAATGTATGGAAGGGTCCCTTCCTCCGGCAGTCCGGCTCCCTTCACACGGACGGGTTCGTCATGGTAGAGTCAATCCTAAGCTGGCAATCCAATCCCTGTACCGCGAAACGGCGTCGGCGGAGCCCTGGACTGGAGAGCCACTGCTCGTTCGATGATGGTCGAAATCACGGCGAGGTGACGAGCGAATGATCATGGCAGCTGGCTGCTCTTGCTCGTCGTAGTGCTGGCCCCATGCCATCCCAAACAGAGCAAGGAATACGAGCCGCATCTCAAACACGACGCGAGCACGCCGAGGCGTCAGATCCAACATCCGACGGAATGAATGCCTGCCTGCCTGCCATGCGCCGCGGAGGATTCAGAGGAGAGGAGGGAGGGAGCTCGCATGCCGCCGCGTGTGGGCACTGTGACACCCCACCCACTCCGTTGCACCATTTTGACCTTCATCCTAAGTAAGGTCGTGGTACCATGGTTTTTAAGGTACTAGTACTACATAACAACATTGTGACTGACCTTTTCAGACCCGAGTTTTGGAAAACTATCTCCAGCAATTTCCTTCATTCCCTTTTCTTCCCTCATTCTCTTCCTTATATTCATTCCCTTCATTTCTATCATCTTCAGCAGCATCTCTTCGAAGGGTTTTGTATAGGGATTGAAAAGAGAATCTTTTTCTGAAGAGATTCTCACTTCAAATCCCTTCCGAAGGGAACCGTGAAGGGAATTCGTTGAAGTGTTTGGAATCTGTCTGCGAAGGGATTTGGAGGCTGAAGGGATGCCGCTTGAGATAGTCTAAAAATTACATGCCGCGCTCCCCTAAAGAGTGGTTGCGCTGCTTTTGATCTCTCAGCCATATCTTAATTCCAAGCCTGACATTTGTTATCTTTCGTTTCCTAGCCGAGTTTTGGAGCTTTCGGTCCATAGCTGCATGACACGTTCCCTGAGAGTAGTTGCATTAATTGCTTGTGATCTCTTAATCCTATCTTAATCGCGAACCTGGCATTGTTATCTTTTCTTCTGAAAAAAGAATTGTTCTTGAGCTGGGCTGTTGCCGAGAAAACTACAAACTTTGGAGTTTAGATTGACCAACTTTTACAAGGTTCAGGCATGAACCCGAAGAACCCACACAAAAGTGGTAGTGGACGGCTCCTGCAAAAGTGGTTGGTTAGGGCAGAATATGAGGCTGCCCTTAGGGCATTATAAAAGTTCAGAGTAGCTCAAGAAGAAAATTGGGCAGACGGCTACCACGATCTTTGTCTGGTCGATTAGACGATACGCATAAACTAGGGGCCAATGATGGGTAGCTTAGCTTGTCTCTCCTGCCCACCCAGTGAGTTGAGTGAGTGTATTCTATTGAAGGGAAGGGAACACCAGTGAGGGAGGGAGGATTAGCTAAGTTATTAATAATTGGTCCCCAACCTCCTCCTGGGCAAGAAGGCCAAGAGATGAGACAAGAGGCATTGATCCGCTTAGGTGGTGAATCTCTTTCTCATCTTAGAAAAAAGGAATTTACGCAGGGAAGCAAGCAAGAAGGGAGCGAAAGCGACCCAACGGGGACGAGAAGAAACAGAGTTTGGAGCCTGTGCAAGTCTCAATCGGTCCCCACATCCATGATCAGTAGTAAAGATGGAGCTTGGGCTTGGGCGTTCACTTGATTTATGCGGCCGGAATCTGGCGGTGCGGCGCAGGTCAAATTCGACGGACAGCTCGAGACATATGTGACAGCCAAAAGATAGATGCAAGAGAGAGAGCTTGAGACACGCACGGCACGATTCAGCTGTGCCCATTAGCCATCTAAAAAAATATACAGGGGCTAATCACAAACTGAATCAAGAGCTTCCCTTCCTTTCCTTGATACAGGATGAACAGAGCTGACGAACATTGAAAATGGCGAAAAAGTGCAGGGGGATCTCTCTCAATCATTAGAAAGGCTCCGAGCTTTGTTACCAGAAAGTTTCTTCATCACAGCAACATACATGGTTATGATGGGGAGATGGATCGCTAAAAGGGAAGGCCTCCCAAATCTGCCTGCCTGCCTTTGTCACTCCGACCCTACTGCTGCTACCAGCCTACCACCACCACCACCACTACTGCTACTTTATTATTTGCTCTCTGCTTCGCTTCTCCTCTACAAGCAGCCTCCTCCATAGCCTGCGTTCTTCAGCAGCTCTTGCTTTATCACGTCCGCGCTGATCCTCTCCCTCTGCATCTGCAACCCAAACTACCACTCATCAATCAAGACTCATCTACATGGACACGTCTCCAAATTTGTTTGCGCCGCTTTGGATTACGCAACATGTAGCTTCGATAACATGGCGTGGTGAGGAGTGATTGGATACCTCGGAGCAGGAGGCGTGCATGCCGAAGTCGTTGAAGCAGCTGACGACGCACTGCTGGATGTCGAGGCCCAGCGTCTCGAGCGTGCTCACCGTCGACAGCAGCAGCCTGGGCTTCGCGGCGCAGTAGATCTCCACCCGGGTGTCGCCGCCGTCCTTCCTCTCCACGTCGAACTGCACACCGCCGACATAAACGCCTCAATCTCACGCTCCCGATCGATGTAGATACTTGATAGAGCGCGCCGTTCCTAAGTTATCGCTAGTAATGGCTTTCTTTACCTTGGGGGTGTTCCTGGCGAGCATCTCGTTGGGGTTGAGCTCCCGGAACACGCTGAGCACGCCCGGCGTCTCCTGCTCCTGATGCTGCTGCTGGTCGATCTCCTCCCGCAGCTGCCTGATCCTCTCCAGCAGCTCCTTCATGTAGTCGATCGTGTCCCCAAGAATCGATGTCCTGTCCATCTAGTTACGACAACCAAGAACGCATTGAGACGTCATCTCCAGTTAATAAAACCCTCCTCATTGTGCTAAGATTATTGTTTCTTGCAAGTATAATCTAGTGAAAAAGAAGATTTTTTTATTTATTTATTTCTCTAGCGTTTCGACATTGTATTACCTTGCTGATCTTGGGCACGACGGAGCGGAGCATGGAGAGGCGGTCGTTAAGGCGCTTGCGGCGGCGGCGCTCGGCCATCAGGTTCTTGGACGGCATGCCCTCCACCCTCTTCTTCTTCGACGCCGGCGCCGACGGCACGGCGACGGAGTTTAACCCGCCGCCGCCCCCCTCCACCAGCCCGGGCTCCACCTTGCAGGCTCCAAGGCTGCCCTCCACCAGGGGCGCCTTGGGCTCAATGACATCAAGAAACCCCATCTCGTTGCCGTAGTCGCCGGCGCCGGCATTGGGGCCGAACGCGACGTTGCCGTAGACTTCGCTGAGGCAGTCGAACCCAGGCGCCGCCGGCTGCTGCGGCTGCTCGTAGGAGGCCGTGAAGGTGGGGAGGACACTGACGGTGGTTTGGTGGCGTTCTTGGAAGCAATCCATGGCGGCGCAGGCTGGTGAGAAGAAGTCCCCCATGGCATTGCACTCCCACCCGTCCCTCCTCAGAGAGAAGAGCTCCTCCAAGAAGGCCTGCTCTTCCAGCTCCATTTCTCGCTTTGCTGTTGCTTCACTGCAGCTTCTTCTTGACTCGAGAGGCTTGTGAGACTCGAGAGAGAGAGAGAGAGAGAGAGAGAGAGAACAAGTGGTGGTTACTGCTGTGCTTGTGGCCTGTGACCTTTGAGAGGGGCTTCCATGGTGAGGGGATTAATATATGGAGGATGGAATGGAAGGGGACAATTATTCTCGGTAATAAATGGTGAACAGTGGTATTAAGGTCGGTTGGGATTTCATTAGGGAGGGGGGTATGCCTGGTTTGGCCCTCCGGAGCCTACGGATTGGATGGGATCATGGGATTGGAAAGGAATCATACCTTTTCACTTCCCTGTTGCTCCTTCATTCATCTCTCTTATTTAATCCCCAGATTTCGCTCCTGAGGATCTCAATTTGATTTTGTAGTATTGTGACTTGTGAACCCTAGGGCAATATAACAGTGATAGGGATCAGGATTTCTCCTGCTGATGAGTATATTTCTCCCTTTTCTTGTGTATAATGCCTTTTCATTAGCGTGCTGTAGGGTAATAGGCAAGAGGGTGACAAGAGATACGATGCGTCTGTTGGACATAAAGGTTACTTATTGTTGCCTTGCAAAACTGGGATGGGATTGAAAACCGAAAGACATGAGAATTGTTCATTCCTTTGGTCCACTCCTATTTTTTTTAAAAAAAAACTAGCTCACTCGATTTTTTTTAACAAAAATAGCCTTTTCCCCACTACAAAAAGACCAGGGGGCGATACTTAGCTCCTTCCACGCCAGGGGACCATGGGAGGCCGAGATGCCACGCCAAAGGACTATAGGAAGCAGGCAACGTAAGAGGCGGCGCTGAGTGCGTAAGCAGCGGCTTGCCATGCTCTGGAGGTGCGAAAGGTGGTTTGCCAAGGATGGGGCGCACGGGAGGAGGCGTGGCGTGTGCGGGAGCGGCCACGGCCCCTGCGGGAGGACAGGTGTGAGGTAATGTAGCACGGGAGGTCCTTCCGCGGTATAGTAGCACGAGAGGGCCTTCTGCGGTACACAAGGGCCATTTTTGGAATTTTTTTCGTGAGGCAGATATTTTTGCAAAAAAAAAAATGAAGGCGGGCCAAATGAGTGGACAATTCAATATATGTATTCTCACTGTGTAAATTTGATTATAAGTCATTGTGTAGCATGTACTTCTCATTTCTAAAAGGAATAAATCAATTTAACCATCCTCAACTATCGTGCTTGTCTAAATTTCACCCTCCAACTACCATGTCACTACTCATTGTGCACATGACTGGTGCCTCAAGGTGATGATCAGGAGGTGAGAGGAGAAGATGATGGATAATTAAGAGGAGAGGAGAGGAGGAAGAAGAAGAGCATTTAAGTAAGACACGTGGACTCATGATTGTTGATGTTGTTTCTATCAATATTTTTATACTTTCCTACAACGCTATTTTTTGTTCTTTTGCATCGTAATACTACGTATTGTGCTACTATTTATCCATATTTGAGCTATACATGCAAAGTGTTGTATTGTAGAAAAAAACTTTCCAGGTATACTTTTCAAGCCAAATCACTCGTTTGGAGAAATCTGCTCCTGAACTGACAAATCGACGAGTACCCAAGATCCTTTCCATAAGCTTTTAATGACCAAGACATCTTCAAATTCTAATTTAGTGGCTCGCAAGATGCCACTCTCATCAAAACAATTGAAACACATATATCATTTGCCCAATTCAAAGTTCGAGTGGAAAAATTACGATGGAAACATCGAACCTTTGATGGGTTGAAGACATGATGATATAGACGATTGCTATGTTCATGCCAATTTGTGAGGATAAATTATTTATGTGACCCACAATTGAGTAGGAAAATTTATTCTCGTGCTTCCGAATGAAAACTGCAAGAATGCATGGTCAGGTCTGGCGGTGGAGGCGGTGAGGTTGGGCTGTAGCACGTCGGAGGGGCTGCGAGCAATGAGAGCTAGTAAGGAGGATGGTGACCCAGCGGGTGGAGGAGGTGGGCTCAGAGACCAATGCACCTAGATCCAGATCCAATAGGTAGAGAAAGGGGCTGACGACCTCGGCCTATCCATCGGTGGTCTCGTCTTCCTTCTTTGGTGGTGGTATCCAGCCGGCATCATTACCAGTGACTACAACTCTAGCCTTGATTAATTACAATATGAGTCGTCTCTGCTTTTATGCATTCCACTATGCTGCTAGGCGTCAATAGCCGTAGACGTGACAAGGGCAATGGCCATGGCATGCAAGGTGGGGTGGGGGTAGGGATTTTGGTGCCTTGGTGATGTATTCAGTCGAGCTGGAGGTTAGCTCTGAGGAAGGAGGCCACCTTGTCGTTGATGGCTGTCTTTGGTTACATTGCTCTCCATCATTGCCAAGCAACGCCAGGAGGAGGAAGGGAGAGAGAAGGGAGGGGAAGAGAGGGGGGCTATGGGAAGAAGATGAGATAGAAAAAAGGGGCAAGAAAATAGAATGAGGGCTCTGGTATTTATTATTTTATTTGATGATTAGTGTTGATTGATGTAACCACATTATCAACTATATATGCATGTGGGTACTACATCAACAAAAATTGGGCCACTCAGCATCATGTCAGACAAAACCAACCCGGTTTGGGTTAAAGCTGTAAATTTGACGGTTTTGATAGTTTAAAGTTGTTAAGTAGATGGTTTCGTAGTTCAGGGTTGAAAATAAATGGTAAATTGGACTTTTTCTAATCAACAAAAACCAATGCCACTCTGAATGAGTAGGGATGACAACGCATCGGGTCGGGTGCTTGTTTTACAAAACCTGACCTGACAGAAAACTCGAATTGAAAAACTCGACCTGAACCCGAATACTCTATCGGGTAAAAAACTATACCCGAATCCGAACCAGGCGGGTACCCAACGGGTTTGTGCAATACTGCAGTATAGGGGTGGCAATGGATTGGGTCGAGCGCGGGTTTTGCAAAACCCGACCCAACAAGAAGCTCGAAACAAAAAAATCCGAGCCGAACTCGAACAGCCTATCGGGTAAAAAGTTGCACCAGACCCTAAATCCGGCGGATACCCGAAATCCGACGAGTACCCGATGGGTATGTGCGGTATTTCGGATATCTGATAGGTACCCATGGGTGGTTTATAAACCCGACTCCAATCCGAACCTATCTCAGGTACCCGATCCGAAGAACCACGGGTGAAAATTAGGATCCAAACCTAACCCTATCAGATATAAAATCCACATGTATCATAGATCTGATTGCCATCCCTACGAATGAGTTTAGCGAAACTAGGAGGAACCAGGAAGTATCCAAAGTCATCTTTCTGGACGGTCGTTGTGGGCACAAACTTTCACCCACTTGAAGGGCTCAGCACTCCACAGAAACTCTTGGCTGTGGGGAAACTTTGGCGAGCTCCTCCTCATCGTCAGGTACTAGCACAGTACTACTACTGCACTAAATGAAATCCTGTGACTTGCTAGTTAATTATTATTGATAGCCTCCTAAGAAGATACAGTATGGCATGTAGGTAAACACGGATCATCTGTGGTTGGGTTGAACTGTATACAAGCATGTAGCTGTGCTCCATCTCATCTAAGCTTTGCTCGCATTGCATCACCGTTGAGTGTTGACATGAATCCATCAATGTATACATATATATACCAAGTTATCACTATTCTATCATCTAATAAACCTTTTTTTTTTCAAATCTAGACCCTTTCCAAATCTAATTGCAAAAATAGATTTATTTTATACAACGGAAACACTGCCAAGCGACACATATCGCACTCCTGCTCCGTGAAAGGAGTTACCGAGCTTTGATATCTTGTAGCTTCAATAGCTTGCTGAGCTATGAAACTCGGCAGTTCTTTCTATGGTTATTAGAGATATGGTTATTTTTACAATGATATTCGTAAAGGCCGTATTTGTTAAAAAAAGAAGAAGGTTGCGAGAGAGAGGTTGGTAAAGTGATTTGGTAGGGTATGAGTGTGTAGGAGCCGCAGGGGATCCCAGCTAGAGGGAGGGCGTGGGGCCCATGGGTGTGGCAAAGTTTGACCCACAAGCGTGTCTGAATCGAAAACGGCTTTGCGGGGGCAGCAGAGACAGTGTCAGTTTCCCTGCTCATCTATACACTGGCATGCAACTCTGCAGGGGAGGGCCCACGTGTCCTCCATGGCTCCTTTTGAGATAGTGTGCACATCTGTGATTCTGTGTGGTGCCATGCCATGCCATGGAGATGGTGACCCCTGTGACTACACTCTTCCACCTCAGCTCCTAACGTAGGTAACAATAAGTTACTCCTAGCCTAGACCTAGAGTTTACTTTTTACTCATGGAGTGAGGAGGCAGGAATGGATGAGCTTGTATAATCGATGGATTGCGTTTGCAGCAGCTCTTGCCAAACTTAGATTGTGGCCGGCCGGTATGCAATGACAGTAGGACGGACGGACGAATCACAGAATCACAGGCCACTTGCTCATATTCCTTTTGTGGTGTATGTGTCTTCTCCTCTTTGTTAGCCAGTTTGGACCATGCATGGACCTCGAAACAAATCGTAATGCTGCCCAGTGCACCTGGATAAGCACAAGCATTACCTAACAAATAACAATGCTACCTAGGTTTCTCAGATTTATCTGCCTTTCATTGTGGTAGCAGCAGCAGAAGACGAGAGCAGAATCTGCCTAGCTATCTGTGATTTGCGGCACTCCATAGACTAAGAAAGGGCTGTGGCCGCTAGTCATCTTCAGGTCAGGAAGCGCGGCACGGCAGTATCGTGCTTGGGGAGTGTGTGCCACTGCCAGGCCGGACACATATATAAGAGGGCGACGACCATCGGGTCACAGGCTCACACAGCTCAAGGCGTGCGTCTGGCTCTTGTTCGTGCTTCAAGTGGCTTTAAAATTCAGATAGTGTAGTGTATTGCTTTTTTTTTTCCTTGGAAATTAAGTGGATTCTGTCATGTTTTCTGCAGCCAAAGAGAGTTTATTCAGTCATCTTCGATTTTGTGCTCTTGGTCTCACGGAAATTGGATCACCTGCTCTTCTAGCTAGGCTCTCTCTGGCTGTCTAAGGAGTACTGCTGCTAACATACACAGCATGCACGCACTTGCTTAATTATACTCTAATAAACAGTCACATGCGCTTCGGTTCAGTTCAGTATACATGATAGCACCTCCTGGCCTATATATAGTCATTCATCTTCTGCACGTTATCACTTATCAGTCGATATGTTGATCGAATCCGAATATCCGATCTCCCTAGTCAGAGCAGTTTTCTTGGTATTCTGAAATCATAAGCATCATTTGGTGGCTCCTGTTACTCAGAATATATAAGCTCAATCGTCAATGTATATGCATGAGTAACCAACAGTTGATCATCAGGCTAGTTGCATCGGCAAATAGCGAGCTAGCTGGATAATTGCTTGCCTTGGACACCAACTCCTCCTCGCTACAGGAGCTGCAGCATCTGCTTGTGCGTGTTTCGTACGTGTTCATCTTTTCGTGTGCTTGATGGACAGTAGTTAATAATATCGATCAATTGTTAATTTCATCAATACTTGCATGGACATCCACCAATCACAACCCTGCACTGCCACGCCGGATCGCATCGTGGCGGCAATAGTGCCATACGGCGCCAAAAAGCAAAAAGAGGCGGCAAAAGCGCCCTTCGCCTCCACATCTTGCTCACTCTTAGCACCAATGCCATGCGTGGCAGTGGCCTCGCCTGCGCTGTTTCACGACCGACCACCTCGAGCACCAGCAGATTGGATCGACAAAGGAGGCGGATCGAGCATAAGAAGGAGCCACTGCGGAGAAATGCACTTCACCACGCAGGCTGCGGGGATACCACTAACAACATCACCGTCGGACGGACGGCACAACAAGAAAATGAAACTCCATTAGTGATCACGAAGAAGCGGAAGAGGATTGGAGAAAGGTAGGGAGAGAAGAGGTGAAGGAAGGGAAGGAATCGGTGTGAGCGCCCGCCGCGCCGCCTCAAAAACCAAATCGGCCGGCGGCAACCGGCAAGTGGCAGAGATCGAGATGAAGTGGTGAGGCCGGTCGACGTATATATACCGGATTAAACTATATATTTACAATTAATATTTACAAGGTGTACGAAGAATTGAAGCTAGCTGCAGAGCCAGTATAATTAATTGATTCTCTGAGAACGACAGAGGTTATAATCCCGTACGTCTTGGAATTAGTGGATTGGAGGCCGGGCGGCCTGTTTTTTCTGGCGTTAAGTATCGATCGCTACACGGGTCTTCTCTTGTTAATGAGTAATCATTGTCAGTGCAGCATTCTAGGCACGACAAAGCATCGGAATTAATTCTTCTGTGGGCGATGCTAAATCACGAGCACAATATGCATGTTTAGCATACATCGCGCGGTGTGCGGTGAAGAAAGAGACACGCAGCACAGACATATATACTATATGCCTGCCTGCCTGCCTGCCTAGTACAGTAGTACGTGATGAATTGATCAATCTGTTTTATTATAAGCTAGCGAGACATGCATGCACGACGCACGATCGACAACGTACGTATATACGTACGCTGGCATAAGATAGACGATGTTCAGTGAGACATGCATGCAGGTACTATACTGCGGTTTGAACATGTGATCAATATATATCGATCGTAAATCGATCGATCGATCGATCGCTCACCCAAGCTCCATCTCAATTTCGGTCTTAATTTGCTGAGGAGAGGAGGCTTGCGACGTCGTCGTACCGATCGAAAAAGGACGATGATCGATCGAGTCCCTTGCTAGCCAGTAAGTAGTTGCAGGAGTCAGACTACAGGAATCGCGCGCGGCCGTTTCATTTGACCGATCGATTAAGCTGGCTAGCTAGCTGCACCATGCATGCATGCATGCATGTTAATTAACATATGAATGTTACAAGCTAGCAGGCAAGGGTAGACAGTAACAAGACTGATGAGGAATAGACGGCACAATGCTGTCCTCTCTGTCTCGAGGAAGAAGAGAGGAAAAGGGATCGAGGCGATGCCATCCGATCCATTGCCATGACATGCGTTGCACCTATGGCCCATCCATCGTTTGCTTGATTGTTCCTTCTACCTCTTTTGCTTTTGTTGTTTGTACCTACCTACCAACCTTACCTAGCTAACCTTAGCTAGCTTCAATCCCTCTCTCTCTCTCTCTCTCTGTCAAAGTAAGAAGAAATCTCAAGCCACAAAGGTGCTGGCTGCAAGCGTCCAAAGAGCTCAAAAGGCGAGCAAAACAGGGCAACGCGAAACAAAACCACGGTGGTTTTGTATGTAGCAGCACAAGCCGGGTTTTGGCTTGTCTTATGTTACCTCCCACAATATTTTTCATGCTTTGCTCGCATGCATCGCATGGCCGCTTTTTTGTGCTGTCGCATTGTGAGATCCGCGCAGCGCAGCCTTTTTCTCTTCTTCCTCTCTCTCTCTCTCTCTATTAATTTCTTTTAACGGAATAACTTATACCCAGAAGTTCGAAATTTTCGAACGCATTACAACATTTTTTTCCTACATGTGCAACATTTTATCACAACGCGTGCAATATTTTCCTTCGACAAACAGTGAAATGCACTATGGTAAACGGATGTTGCAAGCGTTCAAAAAAATGTTGCACGCGTTGGCAAAAAATATTGTAAGCGTAGAAAAAAAATGTTGCAAGAGGCGTCCGATAGGATGAATAAAAATCGAACGTCCGAGCGCTAGTTTCTCTCTTCTTTTAATTGTATCGCGGCGCAAATCGAAAGAGTAGCTAGCTAGCTACTAGCCAGGGGTAGATATAAGAAAGATTAATCACGTACGGGAGTCGCTGGAGCTAGTTAATACGAAATCATGCATAACGCTAACTTGTAATAAGAGACGATTATATAAACGTTGGAGTACATGCTTAAATAACTATATATGTATGGTAGGTTAGAGATCGAGTACTGTCGGTGTCATCAGTTACTCCTGATCAGCCATCATCGAGGGATGCGTGCATGATCAGTTATTGGGCAATTAACTAATAATGGCGTAATATATATATATATATATATATATATATATATAGCCTGGACCTACTACGTACGTGTAACGTACGCACCTATGGTATAGATCGATGACGGGCTCAGCTGCATGGATGCTCCTGTGGGTCCGAGATGGATCATCGACCGACCATATGGCCGGCCCTGTACATGTCCGTCTGCATGCGGTCGATCATAGTCTGATCTGTCGTACATGTATACATGCATATGCTTCAATTAATTGCATGATTGATTGCATCCATCTCGATCCGTAGACGCATGGATGTATTACGGATCGATGGATCATGCATGATCCCAAATTAAGTACGTGTCCCATGCATGCATCAAGACACTGCCTCCATACATACACTACCGTACGTAACGTACTGCATGCATGCAAAGCCTGCAGGCTTGTACGTCTCTCGATCGCCAGCAGCATGCGTCACGTACGCTACCTCCATGTACACATATATATACACTACCGTACGTGCGTGCAAAAGCTACCTAGTACTACGTCCGTACGTACTATCGACCCACGGGCAACAGGCAGCAATAGCATATATGCCATCGATCGCATGGCAGCCGAGCCAGCTGCTGACAAGTGAGTGACCCATGCTCCCATCTAATCATCGCCAACAATTAATTAATTAATTAATTTGGAGACGTCGTTAATCTGCATCTCTCGTTGATTGGCCCATTTACTTGTTGATTTCCCTATATTTATTACCGGCCACCAACTATACAAGCTCTACACATAAATAATCGTACGTAATTAATCAACTTCCGCCAAATAAGGGCCTGTTTGGGAGCTACTACTGAAATTTGAAAATCGCTTCGTTTGGTGGATCAGAAGCAATCAGAATGGTAGCAATGCTTTTTTTGTTATGTTATTTAACAAACTGGCTGTTGCAACTGTAGCTTTAAGGACTAACCGAGCGGGGAGGTAGCAACATAGCCAAGTACAACGGCGCTGAGTGGCGAGATAACGTGGAGACAGCGAGGCGGGGTGGTGGAGGTCGAGAAGGCAGAGCGACCGAGGTGGGAGGTGGTCAAGCGAAGCCACAGCTGAAAAACTCCTCCCTAGTAGCTGCAGCTTTTGGGGGTGCTTCTACTGTGGCTTAGCTTCTCAGCTGCTTTGCAGTCATGCTGTTTGGGGAGTTTTTGGTCTAAAGCTGAAGTACAGCTCTCCCAAACAGGCTCTAAACCATGTACTACACACCAGGATAAACAAAAATACCGTAACAAGTTCATAACCTGCCATCCTATAATGGTATAGCCATAGATTTCTTCAAGTTTTCAGAAAGTTCCATGAAAACATTTGAAAAGGTTATGAGGTTTCAGTAAGTTTTAATTGCGGGTTACCATAATTAAGTTTCTACAAGAATCCAAGAAAGTTTCAAGACCAAGTTTCAAATTTTATCCAAAGAATTTCAAAAATAAGTTCCAACCTGAAAGTTTCAAGAAATTTGAACAAGTTTTAACAAGTTTCAAGGAATTTCAACAAGCTCAAAGTGCCTATGATAGCCCCACCCATTCCAGCGAGGAGGATGCCAGATCAGGCGCAATCCAATGACACTGATGTGTAAGGGCACTGCGATTTCAAATGCACGAATTCAAGTCAAATTCAAGTTTTTTTTTTGAAAATTTTAGTTTTAGGGTATGTACCCATATATAACAATTCAAATGAAACGCATACATTTGAAAAAAATACTCGAATTTAGTGATTTTGAATGAATTTAGATCACATGATATGTTGTTATATATATATATATATAGGAAAAATATCTTTTACTCCCGGGTGTAGTTACTCCCATCTCTGAAATACTACCTAAACGAATTTGAAATACTTCTTTATCACTTTAGATATACTCATACACTAATTATAAGATACTCCAATGTGAGCCACATGAAAAAATTGCAAGGGAGTCCACGATTTTTAGCGTATTTTGCTAATACCTTCATATACGCACATAAAAAGGAGTATGTCAAAAAAATATACATACCACCTCTGAAAAAATGTACATACCACCTAGATGATCTTATATACTTATATACTACGCGTACATACCCTCTGTCGCACGAGATATTCCATACATTGTAAGATACGACATAGGAAGTAATTACTCCCGGGAGTAGAAAAGAGGCTTCCTATATATATATTAGAACATACTTACAATCAAATTACTACAAAAAAAGGCAGCTCTAGTTTGAATTTCAGTTCAAAGTTATTTGAATTAGTTAGTAAACTAGCTAAACTCTATATAAAAAAATTTCAAACATTTTTTTGCATGCGATACACAGGGGAAATACCTGTTTTAAATTATAGTGACCGGACACCATGATGTAACAGTTAATTATACTTTATATGTATATACATATACATACATATATGTATATACATAATGTATATGCACACACACTCACATCGATCGATCGTCTGCCTTGGCCAGACGTTGGAGTCCTCGATGAATAAGTAAATATTTATATAATCGACCACTCTTGATTGTGATGCGTGCAGGGTATACGTTTAATCAGAGGTGGAAGAAGGTGGGGTGCTCACGATGTGTACGTACACCCGTGACGCGCATCGACGTCGTTTGCGTTGCGATGGATCGAGCGGCCAAGCTACTCGATCGTGTCGTCAAGAGCGGCCATGGTGCCCTGCCCTGCACTGCACTACAATGCACGCATCATGACATGATCAGAAACAAGCAAACGGGCGCTCGACGAGAGAGAGAGAGAGATGAGCTGCAGGTGCAAGAGAGCGCTAGGTACGTATAGCTAGGAGGAGGAGGAGGAGGAAACGACAAGCACTAGACGCCACCGCTTCCCTCGGGAAAGCGGAGCCCTACCACTGCTACTCCTACTGCCACCGCTTACTCCATCTACAGTCCCTCTCCAGCACGTACAGCTTCGTTCAGGCACGTGAGCAGCGTGCCATGAATGCAGAGATCAGGAGAGCGAGCTCGTTTGAGACGGAGGCCAGGCATGCAGCTAGCACCATGGCTGTGGCTTCTAATTAAATTCCTCACTCCTCACTCTCGCCACTTGACTTGAGGCGCGCGCAGGCAGAGCATTCCCGGCGCTGCGCTGAGCTGAGCTGAGCCACACATGTACACACATGCATTTGCTAGCTGTGGCAAAGGCAGATCATCGGTGAAGAGGAGTAGTACGTACGTGGCAGCATATATAGCATTAGCAAGCATACGTGCAACCTAGCTAGTTAATTAGCGCATGCAACAGATACAGAGGAACAGCTAGCTAGCTTTGTGGGCGCAGGGTTAGGAATGTTGTTGCATGTGTGACTAGTGTCTATATATGCAATCGTTAGCTGCACGTACTGCATGCACAAGGCCGGCCGGTCCGGGGCTCACAGATGAAAGATAGCATGCGTGCAGCAGCGGCGGCCATTTTTGGCCCCCACAAAACAGAACAAACAGCTCCCTGCTGCACTGTGCTAACTAGCCATCCCGTGACATATACTACAACCAAGCAAGAGCATTCACCGGCCAGCGTATAGCTATATACACACCGCGCCGGTGATCGATAATGTACAGACCAAGAGAGCTAGCTAGCTAGGTATGTAGCTGCTGCATATGTATGTTCATACACAGGGACCTATATATCGATCGAACTGAATAGGAAAATTAAGGGGTTGAATCGATCAGTTGTTACGATTCTATCTAAACATCTCGCCGTGGGGGTGAGGACGACTGGTCTGATAGCTAGCCATTGACGGACGTAAGTGACCGCGCGCTATCGAGAGGCAGAGCACGTAATTAAGGCGTGTACATTTATACTACATACATGATGATTTTTCATCAGGAGATGGGATGAAACGTACTAACTAATACAGTGCGTGTGATGCGCTCAAGGCGGACATTTGCTCAGGCATTATCAGCACGCGTAAAAAGCTTCTTCTCCGGCCTCCTCGGCAGGCAGCTGGGCCTCAGTTGATTCTGATTCGATCGCAGGCAGCAGCAGCAGAGAGACAACAGGATTATATCCGCTACGCTTGCTTGAACGTCTCGTGATGGCCGCTCCATCTCTCTCAATCTCACCGCGAATCAATCAACCCAAGTGAAGTGAAGTGAAGCCCTCTGTCTGTCTCTGCCCTGAGTATTATTATTACGAGAGACTCCTGCATTTGCATTTGCCCTGCAGTGACGTCCCGTGACAACTTTGTGCTGTATCGCTCGCTCAATCATGGAGGAGATGGCCAAACGAGCGCAGAGGGGAGAGAGAGAGAGACAGAGAGACAGAGATGCGCTGCTCCATCCGGCGCCAGGGATAATCGGACACACATGGAGCCTTTACGTACGTACCCTTTTTACGCCATCGTATTCACTTCTGCATGCATCAGGCATTGACGCTGCCACTATCACTTGTGTCGATGTGCTGCTGCTACAACGCATCGATCTCAGCAGTCGGTATATATCATCACCAATTCGGCAGGTATGATTTCTTGCTGCTCAGCACCATCATATTGGATCCTCACCTAAGTCTAGCTAAATTTTCTGCAGCGTATTAGGCTAATGCTGTCTCTAAAATAGAGCCCACAACTATAATAAAAGACAAAAAAAGATGCCTACTCCAACTTTCATCCACCCCAATCCCTGCTACAAATTCCATCCAAGCCAATCGACAGGTTGGGGCATACAATTTTTTTTTTTATTCGATGGAGGTATATAGCCTCCAAGGAAATCAACCAGGGTCCGGTGAAGAGGGTCGGATCTTCCGAAAATACTGTATTGTTTTTTTTCAGTTGAGCAAAAATACTGTAGCTTTGTACTGTATCACCGAACTATTCATGAGTCCGAACCGTCCGTAGGAACCGCACCGGATCCTCATCCCAAGGAAATTTGCTTTGGCTGTGTTGTACACGTACGGTGTTTGGAGACATTCTCCGAGAAGTTCACTCTCTTTTTAGAGGGGTGGAAAAGGTGGTGTTTGTGATGGCTCGAGGCCAATGCAGCATGCAGAAAACAGATTATGCGATCCATTGGTTCTCTTGGAACGAGAGACACGGGCAATGATACATGCATGCATGAAGCAGATAAGAGAGCGCTCTTGTCCTCTTTGAAGATGCGATTGAAACCGCAGGTGGTAATAGTAGGGAAATGATGAAATGTCACGGTGCAACAGGATCCTAATGGGACATCACTCGGTAGGCGCGCGCGGTGCATTATGATTAGTAGGAAAACGCTGGCCTGGGCTGGGTACAAGGCTGGCTCGCTCGCGCACAGAATCTACCTTTGCTCCTCGCCCAATGTCACACAAGAAAATTCGACGAGCGCTCGTACAGACGAGAGTACCAGCACCTTTGCATCAAATCGATCGAGAGAGAGGAGGAGGAGGAGGAGCAACGAAAAGTCCAAAGCTCTGCCATTTAATGATGAGATACCTAGGGAACAAAAAACTAACCCGAGAAAATGCCATAGATAGTCGACCAGAATCCCCGGAACCGAGGGCACTTACCGGCCTTCGGCACTGGGCCAGTGCCGCCCTATTCCAATAGGCAAGGAATTCACATGATCACAATCAGAAAAAGTGTCAAAGCCATCCGATCCGATCAGACACAACACAATGATACAAAGGGCAGGGCAGGGGAGGGGCGAATCAAAGCCTTTTGTCTTCTCATACCCACCCACACCACATGGATTTTTCACCGCACTAACATCAGACTCACTCTGTCCTCGCGGCCAGTGGTTTCTCACCTTTCAAGGATTCGAATTATGGCCATGTCAAATAATAGCCACGTAGCTACTGTCTGCCCATGATATCGAATAGTCTAAAAGATGCCAAATAGAACATGCCCCAGTCATTCTTAGAATCATTGCAAGTTACAAACAAGGTGCCGATACAACTTTTAAAATTCGTTCGAGAGCATATCGTACCGTTCAAATAGTACAGCAGCAGCAGCAGCAGCAGCTACACCAATCTAAACACCACGGAGGACCACCAGGAAACATCATGGTGTCCAAACTTTTGCCATCTGGTGTCTACCGAAATACGGGAGCAAACCTTACCTGTCGTAGCCACCGCCACCGGCTCGGCGGCCGTAGCCTCTTTCAGGCATCCGGTAGGGTGAATACTGCAAAGATCTAGAGCGCTCCCTTCTTGCCCTACCACCGTAAGGAGATCTGTGGGGGGAGTATCCCCGGCCACTCCTGCCTTCGTAGTAATCTCGGGCATCCCTTTGGGGGGAGTAGTCTCTGGCGTCCCTGTAGGAAGGGTAGTCTCGAGTATCCCTGTAGGACGAGTACATAGGAGGTGGAGACCTGCGGTAGCTGTTGCCATAATGCTCATCACGACCGTAGTAGCCTCTGCGATATCTCCCACCCCCACGCTGCTCTCTACGATCGTATCGATGACCTGTCAAAGCAAAATTTCAACTACACCATAAGTTGTACATAACAAGGCATATGAACATCACAAAGGTACAATAAGCAGAAAGAGGGAGTGTGTTTGTGTGTGTGTGTGTGTGAGAGAGAGAGAGAGAGAGTATAAAAGAAGATTTAGACAGCATGGCGTATATTCAAACGGTAACTACTATCTACAGATGTAGACCACAAAGCCTTGGTTGCTTTCATACCAAGATAACTTCCAGGAGTTGGTGTCCTTGGGCGACCTCGGCGTGACTGAAATAATAGAAATAACAATTAGCACAAAGTCAGGTTCCAAGCTATAATATATTAAAAAAATATCATACGAATTATGTAGGTAATTTAACAAGTTTATCTTACACCCTGCAATAACGGACCAAGGAGGAAATAAGTAATGAAGAGCACAAACTCCAACTAGCAGGCATCCAACATTGCTATGCATATGTCACCACACATCTTGACTAAAGAGTTGGGAATGCCCGTTGATTAGTTGATGTGGAAATTGAAGGTGAATGCTCAGGTTTAGTTGAAAATTTGCTACGTTTAGTTGTTGTGAATCTTGTGGTGCATAGTAACCCTTTGTGCTGTCCATTGATCAAGCTGTATGAGCTAAAGTTGAAATGGATGAACTGAGCATCTTGATTGCTGCACATAGCTTGCACAATCTCTTCTGAATAATAACCAAAAAACCTCCAGGTCAACATATTGAAACATAAAATTGCATCTGTATCAACAACCCGAGCGGGTGTGCAAAAAATTACCTTTTCAACTGTAATGTGTCGGCCTTCCATTACAGACTGGTTAAGATACTTGATACAGCGTTCAGCATCTTCGACGGTGTCCATGGTGACAAAAGCAAATCCACGAGAAACACGTGTATGGGGTTCAAGAACAACATGGCAACCAACCACCTAGCAAACAGCAAATGTCATAACTTGGCACTTCTGAGGAACTATATGTCTTTGAGCACTTCATATGAAGTCAACTAACCCTTCCTTCCTTAGAGAAGTAGTCTTTAAGTTCCCTTTCAGTCACTCTAGAAGAAAGCCCAGTCACATACAGAGTATTTCCACTATTTACAGCATCAGCCTCCCTGCAACCAGAACACGATTAAGAATGTGCATATCGCAGATGAAGAGTTGTTGCTTGTGAAAATATTAAGTGCCATGTAGCAGAATGCAGATGAAGAGTTGTTGCTTGTGAACCAAAATTAAGTCACATGTTAATTATTGGTAATTCATTGTCCTTTTTATCCGCTGCATCACTTCTAGCAATTCATTTATTTACACTGTTAGTATATTGACCATACGGTAAAACATTCCCATTAGTGCAATCTGTAATCTACTTCACCTTCCATGGATATAGACTTTTATGCAAACAGTTGCCACGTTTAGTAACACCAAGTACTTCAATACCCCTATACTGCAGCTATTATAGCAGGATGGCCAACCATTACAGCTAATTTATATAGACTTTTTTCGCCACAACTGTACATGCTATTACAACATAAACTTGTCTAGTATGAACTCAAGTCTCAACAACAAGAACATATTGTATAAAATATTGCAATAATATATGTTCTATTATATTTTTCGTGAGGATAAACATGATATGCAAATAGATCAAGTACAGGAAGTATAAACATTAAGCAAAGAGTTCAATAAGGAATCCTAAACACCTCTCATGGCTTCTTGATCTTGTCCTCGCCTGAGATTTTGGATCAGCCAATGGAGACCTAGACTGGGATCGAGGTGCAGGTGATCGTGATCTTGACCTTGATTTTGGGTGGCCCCTGTAAGGAGAAGGGGACCTTGAGTACCTGAAAGTAAGAAATTAATCAATTATCACTAGCATGTGCTAAACATTAAATAGTCCTGATAGCTCCGACAAGGATGCTCTGGTAATTGGTAAAAGAAGGCAACAAAATAAGCAGTTGAAAATCTAAATTAACATGCAGAAACAGTGCACTAATGTGCTCAATGCAAACTGTGACCAAGATTAGCAAAGAAAATCCCTCGTTTACTAGTAGGGCATTGATGCAGAGAAAACCAGAAAATGATGGATACCTAGTACAATATATTTAATAATTATTTATAATGAAAAATTAGCAACAAGCTAAACATTTTGGCCCTTTTAAAAGTATAAATCGGTTTCATGGCAGGCTCTGCTCATTAGAACAGGGAAACTGAACCAAGAGAACTTCAAATATCATACATTATCACAGCATGATCCTTACAAAATTGATGTAACATTAAGATGATCATACCAAACACTGATAAAATAACTCTTGATAAAATATTCCTAATTGTGCATTCACTCATCGAGCTACACATTTTTTACTAGGCTTATCTGAGTGTGCATTACACCTCAATTCAACTCCGACCATAGCCTTCTAATGGATGCAAAAACACAGCACCATTATCGCTTACTATACCACAAACACTAAGCAGCATCGCTTTCTAAAGTGGTTTACAGCCCTCAAAGACATAACAGAGCGAGTGCAAGTAATATAACCAAGAGAAAGCACCAATGTTAACTTTCATTTCTAATTACATTAACCACCTGTCTAAGGGAATGCTAAGCGAAGGAATAATACTACATGTATAAGGATATTTATGAGAACCTGATCGAGAGATAAAAATGAAAAGGAACATAAGGGCAGGTTTAGCTCTGTATGTGAACTCATTTCCATATGTTCATCCATTTTACAGCATCCTGTATAGGTAGCCCAACTTAACTTAATCTGAACTTATAACCCCTGTGACACAGATAAAAAATTTGACTAACCCCTTACTGCTCTAAAGTTTATTAATAACAACTTAAACTCTATAGTTTATTGGCAAGTCATAGTAGTTTAGACCTAATTCCATAACGTGAATCATAAACATGAACAGTTCGGATAGAAAGCAAGTTATGCCAAATTTACACCATTGTAACACAATGTCCCGATGCATTCCATTACTTCTGGTTTAATGTATCATGAACATTCAGAAGAAAAGGAACTAGTAACAAAAACCTTTTACATGTGGATCAGTGCATCTACACTTCAGCAAGTCAAAACTTATATAAAGGACAAAACCAGAATTCTAAGAAACAATAGCATTGCAAAAGCTACACAACAGAAGACAACTACCATTATCGAACACCATACTAAAGATAGGAGCAACATGCAATCAACCTCACAATGTACTATTTAACTCAAACATAACAAACAAACAACCTCACAATGTACTATTTAACTCAAACATAACAAACAAACAGCAAGATCCGCAGTAAAGTCATACACACTACGAATCCTCGTGTATCATGTGGTGCCTCGCGCCTAACGAGAAGAAATGCGTAAAACGAAGCTACGACTCCAAGCGGCGTCAACAGAGCCAGATCAGAGATGGCCAACCAACGAAAAAGCAAACCAGGCATCACCAAATCGGAGAGGGAGGATTGCAAAGGCGCATCTGAGAAATCGGCGTCTTTACCTCCTGCGCGGGGAGTCAGCCTGCCAAGAGGGGAGAAGAAGCCGGAGCAACACGCAAAAACGAGGCGTCAGTACGGGGATCAACCGAAGCACCCGACAAAACCTTCAGAAAGAGAAGGGGGCGCGACGAGGAGGAGGGGATCACCATGGAGAGAGGAGGAGACGGCCGCGAAGCCGACGGCGGAGCTCCGGTCCCGGCCGTCACGCGCGCGCTCGGCTAGGGTTTGGCCGCGCGTTCGCTTCCCTTCTTCCCTCTCCTCCGCGAGACTTGTGGTCGCGTCGAAATGGTTTGGGTCTTGTTTGTATTGTATCGCTCTCGGAAATTAACGGCCGCCCAGGCCCGGCCCAACAAAACAAATCCACGGAGGAGTGCGGGATTCGAACCGTTCGTTCTGTGATGGACGGCAGTGATCTGTCTGTCCTTCTACCCCTCTCCTCCCCTTCCCCGCAACTAGGTCAGAGAGAGGGGCGAGCCAGGAAACCCCCGTGAGTGGCGACGGAGGAGGCAATGCCGCCGGAGGGGACGCGGATGTCGGGGCTGTGGGAGCGGGAGGTCGGCCGCCTCCCGCCCAAGCGCTTCGCCAACTCCGTCATGGCCTCCCAGGTCTCTCTCCCTCTCTTCTCCCCACTCCTCAACAATTCTTTCTGTGCCAATCATTTGACCCTGAAATTGAAGGATATTAGCTTGTCCTTGGAACAGGATTAGATTTGGCTTTACTACACTAATGCTGAGAAATTCGTAGCTTTCTCCTTTCAAAGTCCAGAGAGGACCATTCATAGCTTGTAAATTGTAATTAAACTTCTGATTCTATCTATTGTTGATCTAAAACTTGTGATTCTATCTATTATAATCATGGAGTCTGTTTGACTGGCTGTGCAGGACTTTCTTCATTCTCTCAGTATCCAGAAGAGACTGCGGATGCACAGGGGTTGTGTGAACACCATAAGCTTTAACAGCGACGGGAGCCTGCTACTGTCTGGGTCGGACGATCGGACCGTCGTGCTGTGGAATTGGGAAGAGGCCAAGCCAACTTTGATGTTCCACACTGGCCACAGTAACAACGTGCTCCATGCGCAGTTCATGCCCTTTTCAGATGATCGGCGCATTGTCACATGCGCTGCTGACTGCCAGGTACGTACATGCTGACTGTTTTGCTTGCAACCAACCAATTCCATGGCCTCATGTTCTTATCTTGCTCGTTGACATTGCTCATACCATCATGCTATGGTTCTTTGTTGTAACCGTGCGACAGGTGAGGCATTCGCAAATACAGGAAGGGGGCCATTGTTTTACAGACAAGCTTGTTGAACTAGAGTACCCAGTGCAGAAGTTGGCTGTTGAGCCGGGAAATCCTCACACATTCTTTAGCTGCGGGGCAGATGGCTCTGTGTGGCTTGTAAGCTTTTAACTTGCCTCCTTCAATTGTAACTATCTCTGCTGGATTCCTTTGTTGCTGACTCTGTTTCCCCTCCAGTTTGACCTAAGGGGGAAAAATGCCACTGAACTCTTTAAATGTGGGGCGGTTGATGATCACTTCACAGGCGAATTCATTGAACTCTATGATATTGGCATAGACCCAAGAAATTCCCATTCCTTTGCGATTGCCGGATCTGATGAGTATGTAAGGTTATATGATACCCGCAAGATGCATCTGAATGGGGATTCTAGTTCCAGCCGCCCAATTGAGCACTTCTGCCCTCCACATTTGATTGGTGAAAACAAAGATGGAATAACTGGTTTGGCTTTCTCACAGACCAGCGAGTTATTAGCATCCTACAGTTATGACAATATCTACCTTTTTTCGAGAGAGCATGGGTTACACTTCAACAATATTGAGGTAGGTGAACGACTCCGGATGGATGAGACTAAGGAACCTGCCATACAAATACATCCCCATTACCTTTTTGTAGAGATAAGTTGCCTGTACCTCAAAGTTTCAAGGGACACCAGAACATGCACACCATTAAGGGTGTTAACTTCCTTGGTCCCAGCTGTGATTATGTTACCTCTGGATCAGACTGTGGCCATGTATTTATTTGGAGAAAGAAGGATGGGGATACTATGCGAGTGATGAAAGGAGATAAACGGATTGTGAACTGTGTTGAACAGCACCCTTCTGAGATTGTTGTTGCAAGCAGTGGCATGGAGAGTGATATCAAGATTTGGGCACCTTCTGAAAGTGAGAACCCCTCCCTTGTTCACATTGAAATGGTATGTTCTTTGTTTTACTCAAACTAGCCGAACTTCCTGCACAATTTGCGTGGCTAGATACTGCATTGCATATTTTCAATGCAAAGGAGACAGGAGGGAGGGACCAATTTTACACACTGGAAAGCAAATTGGGTGTAGGGATGCTTTGTAGTTAACAGAACAATTTGTGTCAAAGTAACCGTTTGGCACTATGGTGCAAAGACAACTTATTTCAGTAGTGTAGTAACTGCAATGTCCAAATGAAGTAGTACATAAACGCGTTGCTATTACAATATCCATGTTATAATGTTTGTGTGTGTGTTGGGGGGGTTCTATACTTATATTCATGTATATGACTTTTCTTTGGCACTGTTGTAATACTCTTTCTTGTTGCTGTGCTACTTTCAACAGAGACTGTTGGAACAGAGTTGAGCACTGCTATATTCAATGATATGAATATATGATTATTATCATAATTTTGCTTTTTGAAGGTTGAAACAGATGCTTGTTACTCCAGCAGCAGTGATTCTGATGGTGTTGTTTACTTTGATGAGTATACGTTCTCCTCAGATTGGTATTCGTCTGAGGAGAACGAAGTTGAAGAGGATGAGGATGGGGATGAGGGTGGGGAAGAAGAGGCAGATGGAGATGGATATGAAGATGAAGACGAGGAAGAAGGTGAGGACGATAGCAGCAGCAAAGACATGAATGATGATTGATGTGGGTGTAGTTGCAGCCATAGTAGTGAGGATGGAGATTTTGTTCAGCTATTACTCATTTTAAGTGTTGTTGCTGGTTTCCTGAGAGCTGATCATACGACTCAAGACTTGAAAAATAGGTTGTTTGCGCTTAGTTAGGATGTGTGTTAGGTTACTGTTTAGTGTATCCTCTTCACCCTTCAGCCGTTTTGTTTGTATAAATTCTTTCAAGATAGTTCAATGGTGTGCTGTAAATGTTTCCTGAAAGCAATATTATCTGGTGACCAACGACATATGAACAATGCTATTGGTCATTTTTTTTATGGCAATAAATTTTGTAAAACCAATTATCACAAAATCATATTTTTAAACATCAATTTTACAGAACCACCCTTGTTTTTGCATAACGTTTCACAAATACGCACTTTTAAACAATGCTGTCATGCAACGGACCTGATATCTCGGGTTGCTCGTCAAACTAACAAAGCTATCCCATTTCGTGTCACTGCTGCACGCCGCATTCTGCCGTGAAATGCCCTTTGGTCAACTCTTCCACAGCAAGCAATCATGCTGATGAATTGGTTATTGTCTATCTTGACAGTCACCTCACGTTCGCAACTAGAGCCAGGACGGCCTGTTAGGGTAGTCCTAATGGGCCACGTAGGCGATGTCTAAACAATGTGTATACTGTGTCACATGGGTAAAAAGATGATCTGAACGGTCATTAAAAGAAGAAAGAGAAGAAAGTGATGTCTCATGCAAGAAATTGCTTTTTATATTTGATCAAGAAGAATAGACATCGAAAATTTGCCATTGGGAGCTCGAACGATTTCCCCACAACGCGTTTTTGTATGTATAGAACATGCATACAAGTTAATTAATATCTTTGAATTACTAAAACATACTCACTACCTATTAGAGATTTGTTATGGACATCATGTAATAAATGCTCTCTCTCTTCTCTCTAATCCTCTAGACATTGCTATAGATATTACTCATTGGGATTACTCTTAGTCTAACAAATGGACCCAGGATATCAAGCCCATTGATATAATGGCATTGCTTAAAAGTGTGGTTATGTGAAATGTTATGCAGCGGTAAGTGTGGTTCTATGAAACTGATGTTTAAAAGTGTGAGTTTGTGAAATAGCCAAAAGTAGAGTATTTTTACAAAGATTACTCTTTTATTGAAACCATTCATACGATAATAAATGTATAAAAAGATCGAAATTGTAATACCGTAGGTTTTATTGTCATGGTATTTGTTCGGTCATCCGTTTAGGCCCTGTTTGGAGCACAGAACTTCACATTTTAATAGGATTTTCGCAGATAACAATTCAATTCCCACAAAACAAAACAAAACAAAAAAAATCCCGTTTTTCAGACAAGCTTTGGAGGGATCAAGATCAAGAGAGTATACGTTCGTCGTATACTGACTTGCATAATTGGTTGCTGCACGCGCACATCGAAATAATGTTCTCTTTTTGCATGGGGACACACACGCCGGCCCTACCTCCCTAACTCCTTTCCTATTTGTTTTAGTTTTAGATTCTCTAAAAATGCAAGAAAGCGATTCTTAGATTGTTGTTATAGAAGGATTCGATTTTCTAAAAAATTTGGAATCTAAAAGCGCATATGAAGTGAATTGTGGATTCAAGTGTATATAGGTGAGTTGGATTGTAAGAATCGAATTCTAGAATCAGACTGTTTGTTTTTTATTTTACTTTTAGAAACAGAATTTAGAATCAATAACTAAATCAAACACGCCCTTAGGTTGAGACAATTGTGAATTGGTGAGGGTGAAAGTGCCACAAAAATTACTAAGAGAAAGAAAAGAAAAGAAGAGAAGAGAAGAAAGGTCAATTGTATAGTTTGCCTGCCCAAAGAGGGATGTAGAGTAGAGTGGAATGGTGGGGCCGACGTGTATTAATCCTCACCCGCTCCTTCCCAAATGCATTTTCTGTTCTGTGTCACTCTGCCTTCGCAGCATTGCCGACCGCAAAAAAATCTCCTCCCGTCTCTCGCTCGCCGTCGCCGCCCATGGAGTCCGTCGCGATCGCCACCACCTCCCGGTCTCTCCCGCTCCCCTTCCCCTCCAACCCCCTACACCGCCGCGGCCGCCGCGCCGCCTTCCTCCCCGTCGCCGCCTCCAAGCGTACGTACTTGTGACTTATCTCTCCTCCTCACCCCCGCACGCGTCTCATCTCATTTCTACTGCTTGCATCGGTGCTAACGTTCCTCTATGCGCTTGCAGGCCAAGGCGACGACGGGGAAGTCCCCAGGTCGGCAGGCGCCGGGCGTGAGCCGACCAGCCTCGCGCCGTACGGCCTCTCCATCTCGCCGCTCTCCAAGGTACGGACGCTGCACGGCTGCGGCGGCGGTTAGCCACGATCTGATGCGCCTTGCTCTAATTTGTTGGCTTTCGTACCGGTTCTGGACGCTGCCTCATGCAATTTTGTCTTCTTGTCGCTGTTAGATCAAATCCGATGCTTTCGCGGTTACTTTACGGCAGATTTATGCGATCTTTACAGTTTCTCGCTTCGACTCCATTTGATGTTACTGCTTGCCGTTTGGTTTCTTCCTTCGATAGGACTCAATTTGTTAACCAATACCTTTGATCAACATGGTCTTGTTTATGGGGTGCATCAAGATTTTCTTGCTTCGGCCGATACGGCCGGATCAAGTTGATTTTGGCTTCTGATCTGGTTGCTGTGCATCTGCAGGACGCGGCCATGGGGCTGGTGCTGAGCGCCGCGAAGGGGAGTGGCTGGACGACGGGATCGGGGATGGAGGGGCCGCCAAAGGCGAGCAAAGCCGGCGGGGCAGACCGGCCAGAGGTGTCTACGCTCCCTTGGTCGCTCTTCACAAAGTCCCCGCGGAGGCGGATGCGGGTGGCGTTCACCTGCAATGTGTGCGGGCAGCGTACCACGCGGGCCATCAACCCGCACGCCTACACTGACGGCACCGTGTTTGTTCAGGTATATATGGACTGCTTGGTTAATGTAATGTTAATGTGTTAGATAAGGATCCAAGTTGACCTGATCCTAATTATGTCTTGAAAAATTGAATTGAGATGCCCTTTTGGTGGCGGTCCTTATTTTCATTTGATGAATACTGAACGTGAAACGTAGGACTGGACGATTAGTGTAGTCAACAGATGGGTTATTACCAATTTACCATACGTCATATGTTCTTCCAGAGAATTTTCTTTGGACATCAGTAACATTGAACTTGAAGAAGGTTACGACATCCTATTATATTAGAATGACCTGTGTTTCTACACAGATAAAAAAGGAGCAGAATGACCTGTTTCAGTGTGATACAACTTCAGGTTATTGTTTCAGTGTAGAATTCTGTTCTTCTGGTTTGTACAAATTTAGGTGAACAAAAATCAAACAGGCTAGATAAGTTAGCAGTTTAAGTTACATTGGCCAGTAGCCAAGATTAACCGCACAAACATTTTAGTCCAGTATCCCAAGGTACTCATTCATTCGAGTTGTGAGGCCTTGATAGTTCTATGATTTACAAATGTTGGTTCTTTTGTTCTTCAGGCTAAACCTTTGCTTATGTAGTGAATTTGCCATTGTCCTTGGTTGGGTTAGTATTTAAGTTGTTTTTTCTTTGACGGGAAATGGGATGATAACATAGTTGTCACGGCGGTCCGTTTAGGCGCGGCGAGCCTAGGGCACCTGGACGCAAAGGCAATGATTAGATGATGATTTAATAGCACTACAGCAGTAGCATGGGCAGCAGCAGCAGAGGCGGCAGCGGCAGCAACAGGGGCAGCGGCTGCTAGGGGAAGTGAACGGCAGCCAACAGCAGGGAGCAAGGGCAACAGCAGCAGTAGGGGCAGGGGCAGCATCAGCAACAGCAGAAGCAGAGAGAGTAGCAGAAGCGAACGTCTAGGCTGGGGAAGTATCAGCGAACAGCCACCGCCGTCTAGGGGAAGTGAACGGCTGTAGTAGCTGTCGGTAACCCGCCACCGGTGGACATGGACCATTTAGGCTAGGGAAATATCAGCGAACGTGGACGTGGACAGCGGTTGGTTAGTGTTTAAGGTTTTTTTTTGACGGGAAATGGGATGATAACATAGTTGTCACGGCGGTCCAGTTAGGCACGGTGAGCCTAGGGTGCCTGGACGCATAGGCAATGATTAGACGATGATTTAACAACACTACAACATCAGGGGCAGGGGCAACAGTGGGGCAGCATCAGCAGCAGCAGTAGAGGGAGTATCAGCAGCGAACGTCTAGGCTGGGGAAGTATCAGCGAACAGCCACCGCTGTCTAGGGGAAGTGAACGACTGCAGCAGCAGTTGGTAACCCGCCGCCGGTGGACGTGGATGTCTAGGCTGGGGAAGTATCAGCGAATGTGGACGTGGTTGTGGACGGCGGGTTACCAATTGCGACGAATGGCCGTAGAAGGGCTAGGGAAGGTGGCTGCAGCGGTGCCCACGAGGGAGATCGGGCCTGCGGAGGAGTAGAGGGGGATGGGGATTCGGGGCCAGTCGAGGCAGGCGGTCATGGCGTCCTCCACCGGTCGCCGGGATGCCTAGGCGACGCCGTGACATCTATGGATGATAAGCAGTTAACCAGTACAAGTAAAGCCAAGGTTAAGGCACAAGCTCGCACCAAGACTCAAGAAAAGAGAGAATAAAGAAACTACTACATGATAGTACTTCTTACTCTCCATCTATCAAGCCAATAATCTGTAGATATCTGTAGAAACGTGTTCTTCATACAGTTCTTCACCAACATAAGCTGCCGCCTACGATATGACAACAGTAGAAATTGGTCCATTTCAAGTGACTCGAACACTTTTTTATTTCTTGCCACCCAAATATTCCAACATATCACTGTAGCAACTGTGGTCCATGTCAGACACAATACTTCAGTCAGGCTGTTCATACCTCTTTCCAAGAGCGGCAAATCTGAGTCTATCCCCGTTGTGTCGATTCCAATTAATCTTCAAATTTCTTTTGTTTGCACACAACTTATTAAGGGGGTGTTTGGCACAGCTTCAGCTCCACTAAAATCCGTAGAGTTGGTGAAGCAGGGTATTTTTAACTCCAGAAATTTATGGAGCTAGAGCTGTGGGTAAATCAATGAGAGTGTTTAGATGGGTCATCTTGTTTACATTTTAGACAAAAACATAAACTTAATTCACTTTATTTTAGCCTACAAGCTCCATATCTGAGGTGGAGCTGAGATCTGGAGCACTACCAAACAATACCTAAAAGATGCCATGTCGATTCATCATAGCCCCAACCATGCGAGCATACAGCATCATTGAGTACATGCATCTTTCTTTGACATTGGTACGGCCTTTCAGAACCAGCCAGGGATAGAATTTCGGCTTAGTTCTTGCCACCACCTCCCAAATTAGCTGAGCATTGTAATCCAACTCTCCTCCTTCATGCATGATTGTGTACATTGCCTTGGCCCTGAAATTCATCTCACTGCCATGGGCCATAGATCTTTGATCAGAACCTGCACCATTCCTCAAAATGTGGCCGTTCTCAATCGAAGTTGCCAGTTCATGCACTGCTGCATCTGATCTGAGAGGCGAAATAAATTTTGAGATATCCTCCACTTCCAGCCAGCCTTTTACTGTGATCATAGGGCTCTTTCCATATGTATAGACCACCGGGTATTTCAGAGCTAGCAGGCTATTGTCATGCCACCTATTCCACCAAAAGGTGGTTGTCATCCCAGATATAAGTTCTACTTTGGCTATGGATCTTTGCATATATATTGGATCTATATGTTGTGGTCTTTTTTTTTTTTAAATGCGCTTGACTCTGATGCTAAATTTATTATCTTCTAGCTCCAATATATGTACTTTTCAACAAGTTTTTGGTATCTCGATATTTGTATCTATGACATCTTCTCTCCTTCCCTAGTGCATTGTTTTCTGCCTGTCAACTTGTGTGTCTTTGTATGTATCAGATTGCATCTTGTCTTGACCTACACATTTGTTGATCCTTTGTTTTTGTGGTTTTGTTGTTTCAGTGCTGCGGTTGCAATATATTCCATAAGCTGGTGGACAACCTCAACCTGTTTCATGAGATGAAGTGCTACGTTGGTCCAGATTTCCGCTACGAGGGGGATGCTCCGTTCAACCATCTCAACGGTAACGAGGATGGCGACGATATCTTTCCGGTTCTCTAAGGAAGTCTGCCATGCTCCAGTGCATGATGGTTTTCTAATCTGCCAGTTCGGTTAGCTGTATGTGTAATAAAACAGATGTTCGCAAACGTGGAAGGGTGCCTTAGAGTTTTCATATCGTGATCTTGTGATACTACTACTACACAGATGTATATAACTGTACTCCTAGCGAGCTTAATAATAGTACAGCTAGTGGATAACAACAGATACGAATTCTGATGCGTTGCGGTTGTTGTGTTGAAGTGGAATGTGATTCTGTGCAATTCTGGGTTCAACCGGAGTGACCTTCACTTGTTGTGTGCTGGCTGGCGTTGCATTGCAACCTGGGCCGTCAGCTTTGCCTTGGCTTCTTCCACTGCATGGTATTTTTTCTTTCCATTTTTGCCGTTAGTTGCGAGGGGGAGATTTCAAAAACCGGAGCAAATCATCGATTTTTCCTTTTGTTTTTGTCACTTGTACTGCATGCAATGTTTAGAAAATTAATCAATACTCTCTCGTCTGTCAATACGAGTCCTTATTTTTAAGCTGCGTCGTCTGATAATATAATATAATAGATCATAGTTATTGTAATGTTTGCACAGACGTTCTTCCTACGGGGAAGGAGAAGGAAAGAAGAAGAAAAAAACTGGTTATTGTCCGTCCTCTCCTAGTTTAGTTAGCAGATGACATGAGCGTGCTTGCAGGGCCTTGTGTTCCGTTCATCCCCGTCGGTTCGCAATTCTGCATCTCCACCTCCGATCCGATCCTGGCGCCGCCCAAACCCTAAATCCCCCACCCCCATCCCGCTAGCACGGGAGAGGGGGAGGAGCAATGGCGAGGCGAAGCAAAGGTACGTGACCCAATCAAGCAGCCATTCCAGATTTTCCCGAAACCTGGCTACCTGCTCTTCCTGTTTGGATCTGACTGAGGCTTGGGGGATTTGGTCGCTGGCAGGCGGCGCCACGGAGGCGGCGGTGAAGGGGGACGCGATGCGGGTGGTGTGGCGCAAGGGGGCGTTGCGGCTCGTCCTCGTCTCCGCCATCGCCTGGGCGCTGCTCGTCCTCCTCGCCCTCGCCTTCCACCTCTGGTCCTGCAGCTCCTCCGTCGCATTCCTCTCAGGTCCCTCGCTTCTCCTAATGCATCCGTCCTTCGCAGTGCCACTCCGTGTGTCGGTCTGGGGAGGTGCATAGCACCATATCATACTTGTCGGCCTTCCTGCTCCCAGTGCCTTGGTTAATCACTCCATCTTGCGTTGGTATAGCGTTCTCACCTTGTGTCCAGGGGCCCAACGCGGTTGTTTCTCATGATCTTGCCTTGCGCAAAGGAAGAAAAAGGAAATGGTGTTATCGACTGATTCCATTGTTCAACTTGTGTACCCCCTTCACATGCGCATTACTGGCTTAGGATGAATTCTTGCTTGCAAGTTACAGCCAACGCCCACTACCCTGTTACTTGCCCATGGACAACATAATCACTGAGCCTCTATATTCATTTTCTGTGCCAGAGGCTAGGGCTTCGGTGTGCTTATTTTGGACCACATTCTCAAGTCAAATACATCTTGGCCTTTCTATCAAGACTGCCTATTAAAATCATCCTGACATTGTTTGCCATGTCTTGCATCCATGCAGCTCTCTGTAAAAAAGACAGTAAGGTTCTCTATGTGTTGGACTCGATGGGTCTCTCATCAAAACCACTGCACCGTAAGATTTATGCCTTGCCATGTTCTGATGGTAAATTATGAGTTTTCATAGCCTAACATTGGTTTCGTCATTCTACAGGCTGCCAGATACCTGTTGCAGATAATCCCAATGATGTTGTTATTCCAAAGAGAACTCCCAACACAATTGTAAAAAAATTATCGTATATAACAGTTGACAAGAAGGACAAAGATCCTTCACCACTGTTTGGAGGACGTCAAAGCTGGAAACAGAGGGAGGAAAGCTTTAAAATGAATGCTACCATGAAGGTACCTACTTGCCTTCATGATGTATATCAGCTTCCTTAACTCCTATGTATATCAGCTTCCTTAACTCCTATTACGTTAACTAGTAAAGAGAGTTATACAGGTTGAAAGATTAGGTACATTTCCTTTGGTTCAGTAGATTTGTGCTGGAGCATGTATAAATGAATGGATCTGATATCAAACCACATACAAGACTTCACTGCAGGAATTACCCCATTGAGTAGGATTATTTTAATATTTTTAAATTGAACAAGTATATTGTTTCATGGGAAAAACAACTTTCTGCGTATATTGATTTTGATGTTTCACCATGCATTGCAAACTGCACAGATGAGGTGCACATCATGATGTGCAAGCCTGGTTGGAAACACCCTCAAGCTCACAATTTACCTGAAACTCTGTTTCAATCTTATAGATTTTGGCCACAATTCTGGGCAATCTATGCAAAGATTTGTGTTTATTGTTTGCCTATTACTCAATGGCTTTCTTATTCCATTCTTTCTTACAACAATTTAGGCTTGTTTGTTTAGACTTAAGCTTTTTGGCTTATAGTTTAAATCCAGCTTTTAAGCTTAAACATCTTAAAAGCAATCAGCTTTTATACGCAGTAGAGGTGGGGAATATTACCTAACTTTAGTGGCAGTAGTCCAAGACCAACCCTCAATAAGCCAAAACAATACCTCTCTGATAGCTTTTGACTTTTAGTTATATGAAAGCTTATGGCTTTTGAAAAAATCGAGGTAAAAAAAACCATCTATTTGTTTAGACCTTGGCTTTTTTATTTTTAAGCTGATGAAAAAACTCAAAACAAGTAGGGCCTAAATAATAGAGCAGTAGAGTCACTAGAACCTACAATAAAGTTGGAACGGTAGCAGCCAGTTAGTGTAACTTTTAAGTGTTCGGCCACAGTATTAAATATCACTTGCACTTTGTTTCTTGTGTCTAAAGCAAAATGAACATTGATTATCTAAAGAAATATTTTATTGCCACCGCTTCATGTGCTGAATCTAAGGTTATGGTGGTTCATTTTTAATTCATTGACAACTTTCTTCCATGTGTTTGGTTTGTGGTGTATGCTCAGGTGCACTGTGGATTTATGAAAAACAGCGGTGCAGACATGGATGATGTTGATGTCAAGTACATACAGAAATGCAAATTTGTGGTTGCCTCTGGTATTTTTGATGGTTATGACATTCCCCATCAGCCATCAAATATTAGCATTCGGTCTCAAAAGTTATTCTGCTTCTTGATGGTGGTAGATGAGGTATCTCTTGATTTGATTGAAAAGAATACCACCGTCAAAGTTGACAGTGCAGGAGGGAAATGGGTTGGTATATGGAGGCTTATAACATTACACCGCCTTCCATTTGATGAACCTAGAAGGAATGGAAAAGTACCAAAGATAATAACGCACAGACTGTTTCCTCAAGCTTGGTATAGCATTTGGATCGATGGGAAAATGGAGCTTATAGTTGATCCGCTTCTTATTCTCGAAAGGTTGGTTTTTTAGATGCAACCTGTGACAAATTCATATTATTTTGTTCATAGTTACCGGATTCGCTGTGAACTCCGCGAATTGCGAACTGGATTCGTCGAATCCAAACCGGTAGGGTACAGGGTTTGTGTTCGCAGAGGAAAATGGAAGAAAAAGTGGCGAATCGCGAACCCGAACCCCGTACCGTGACTTGGATAAACCGCGTTTCTAGTAACTATTCTTTTGTTGATGATCTGAAGACAAATTCAACAAGCCAAATTCTTTACAGATACCTCTGGCGGGGAAAATACATGTTTGCTGTAGCTGTCCATAAGCATCATAGGAGCATCTATGAGGAGGGTGATGCGATTAAACGGAGGAAGCGATATGCTCGTCCTTTGGTTGATCTTCAGATGAAGATATACTATTACGAGGGGATGGAGCCTTGGAACCCAAAGAAAAGGATGCCCAGTGGTGAGTGGAATTGCATTTTCCCACCAAGTTATAGACATTTATTTGAAGCTGCCGCGCGTTTCTTAGGATACATAATCTACTGTTTCTGAAATTACTGATGACTCCACCTCTTCTGCAATTCTGTCACGCTATGAAAGTTCCTTTATACTGAGTGCTCATTAAACAGATTGCAACTTGCAGATGTGCCAGAGGGAGCGGTGCTGATCCGGGAGCACACGACGATGACTGATTTGTTCAGCTGTCTCTGGTTCAACGAGGTCAATCTTTTCACACCTCGTGACCAGCTCAGCTTTGGCTATGTGGTGTATAGGCTTGGAGAGGCTCTTAAATTCTTCATGTTCCCCAACTGCGAGTACAATTCGCTGTTCATCTTGCACAGACACACAAGGGAGCACTCATCAAGAGTCGAGTGGGCCAAAACAATCGATGAGATTGTGAAAAAGGGATTGAAGGAGGGTAGGGGAGGGTTAGGGCTGTGGACTCCGTATCCCTCAGAACTCAGCTCTATTGAACTTCCCGCTATAAAAAGAACGTCACCGGCAGGCTAGGCTCGAAAAATGTGTGGCAACGATTCCTTTGTGATTATGCAAAGTAGAACTCTTTTTTTTTTTGGTTTAATCTGAGGAAATTCTGTAATTTCCTGTATATTCTGCTGCAGATGAGACAGGGTGATACCGTAGGTTAACGTCTGGAGTGCTGTTAACTTCCAGCGCTTTGCCATGTTCTAGGACAAACCTGCAACTATATGTTAAAGAATCGTGGATGTAACAGATCAGATTCATGTTTTTTGGTATTTGGAAGTGACTAACCATCACCGTTCCGGATTCATATTGCCTATGATACAGAAATGGTAGAAATATTGTTTTCCAAACGTGTGTTATATTGTTTTCCGAACGTGTGTTATTTGCTATATGACTCGTATGGCTGGACCAAAACCTAAGCTCGCTGCCGACCTGCCGTCATAGCTAATCCATCTGAGTGTATGACAGTGGACTAAGGTGTCATAAAGTGAATCACGAATTTTAAAGAGTGTTACTGGCGCTAATCTCCCTCGTAACGTTTTAGACCAGCCAAGGTACAGGGCAACAACAATAAGAACAATCATAATACTTCGACAACAACAATAATGAATAGTGCGCTCCCGCTTCTAAATGATGGGTTTTCTTTGAGATGATATAAATGATTGTTTCTACATTCTCTGATCTACCAAAAGTTTCTACATTGTCTCAGAAGCGGCGCACCAACATCATTCAGGTCTCACAAGAACCAATTTGACCGGAACACAACAGCAGGTGAGCGTCTCCTTCCGTCCAAGTTGAGCACGACGCCCGGCTGTACGGTGGCCTTCTTGCCTAGATGGAAATTAAGAAAACCTTCCAGCTGAATCCGTCCTGGATTAACTTCAGTGCCTCTCCGCAGGTTCACGCCCCAGCCCAAGTCATCTTCCGGTGTATCTGATAGCGTGAGGGCCCACCTCACTGACCTGGGTTCTGACTTCTTGACCTCAATCCAGGCCCCAATTCTTGAGTCCTCATCAACCTTCAGTTCAAAATCAACGCATCCTCCAGCAGTAGGTTTGCTCTTCCGAGAAATTAGACTCGGTCCATGCCAGGCCGCAGATATGATCAACTTTATTTCATCGCGCGTCTGACATGAAATTTGCCCAAATCCGGTGAAAATACTGCTGGCTTCACCTGAGTTTTTTCCAGATGCTGAAATCAGCTCAGCAAGAGAAGCACTGAACTTCTTTGACCTCAGTATTAGGCCAGCAGCGTACTTGTGACCCTTAATCAGCAAAGGTGGCCTCGGTGAATAATGGAAGCCGGCAAGCCAATGCCCCTGTCAAGAAAACTATTACCTGATACATTAGCAGGCAAAAAGATAGCATGTAAGTACCAGTACATGTATGAAGAAATTACCTCTAGGAGATTTGAGTCCGTTGAAAAATCATCACACCTTGCTCCCACTGGTACAGCGGCAACAGACAAGGACTCGTTGATATTCGCAAGGTACATCACCTTTGACAACACAAGAGGGCTCCTGATAGGATCATTTTCTTGAGACAAGCATCTATGATCAGTGACAAGCTCTGCCAAGAGAGAATCCTTCTTTCGAACATTGGACTGGAACACAAACTTTGAACTAACACCAGAATTTGCTTCTGAGCTATCTAGAGCTACAGAAACATTGATTAGGCCATTGACCTGAGTACCTTCTTCTGCAAATGGATTACTTTTGCTAGATTTGTACAATGTAAGCACTCTCTCAACTTTCTCTTGCCTCTCCCTTAGCTGCATAATGTCACGAAATGCTTCTCGCTGCAAGCGCTTCAAGATATCTATCTGAAGTATATAAACAAAAGAAAGGAAGGCAGAGAGATCAACACAATTCACTTTTCTTGGCATCTTCCTAAGGTACAGGAAATCAGAGGCTACAAAGCATGTCTATTAAAAAAAGACGCTGATGATTGAATACCAAGGTCACACCTGACCAGAATGCTGGCAAACGTGTGATAGTAAATGACGAGTATTTGAAGCTCAGAAGGGGAATAATATTGTCGTCTTTCTTGCTGGTGTAATTAATCCATGTCCAGACGCATCATAGGAAACTAGAAGTAAACAACCTTGTCTAATTGAGCTATATCATTACAGATCCGACCAACAAAAAACGCCTCGATTGCAGGCCACCTACTGTAGCTTGTGACCACAGTGTTAAGTGAAATTCATCAGAAGCAACTACTTCAATGTCCTAACACTCAGAGCAGTAGTTCTAAGAACAGGTCATGATTCACTTTTTTACTTCGCATAACAAATTCACGCACGAAAACACAAGTTACACAGCACTCAAATGAGCTGAGTTCATGACTGGCATTGTTTTTTTTTTCCCTCCCGAAATCTTCACAATTCGTAAGGGTACTCGTAGTATCCTCAGCTTTACAAATCCTACAGGCAAAAAAAAAAAAAGGAAATAAAGAAAGAAAAGGATCCCTTTTGCCTCCCATTACAGGTGCATTCATAAGCAAAACACGTCAGATTAAGGTCGACCAGTTCCCCCGAGCAAACGAAACAGCAGTACTCTACATCATCCCAAGAACCCCATCCCGCGGCGCTGGAGGTGTGGGGGGTGATATGCTGCTATATCTGGTGCAAATGGTGAGTGGAGGTGTGAGTTTGCTTACGGGGTTGGGGCCGGGATGCGGCGGCGGAGGGCGCCGGAAGGAGAGGAAGAAGCGCCTCGCGGAGTCGGAGATGTCGGTGGCTCGATCCACCGCGCACGACCACGCCGCCTCCATCTACGGGACGATTGGCACCTTTCTTTTTCTTTCTGGGCGGAGACGAAGAAAGCGGAGATATTGATGGCGCTTCTGGTGGAGTCTGGACGAAGAAAAGGGTTTCAAGTCTACCGCTTCTGGTTCGTCAGTTTATAGAATTGCTACGCCTCTTTTGAATTGAAATGGAAAAAACAAACGAATTTTGAAGGAATCTATTCCTGTAAGAAAACTCAAGAAAGGTATTTGGTTCAAAAGAAAGTGCACCAGAGTTTCTTTGAAATTTCTATGGAATGGTGAGCTTTCATAGAAATTTTGGAGAAAAATAAATAAATAATCATCAAAACCACTTGAAAATAATCATCACAACCATGCCGATTACTAAAATTCTTACATATTTCTGTGTTTCTAATTTCTCTAGGATTTGACAAGATATGGCATTTAATCTCCGTGTTTTTTCTTCTATTCCTTTATTTTTAATTCTTGTGTTCCAATTAGGGCCCTCGATCGGTGGAAACCAGAAATAGGAGATAAGAATGTTATTCTTTGATACCCTTCTTTTGTGCGGCGGTCTTAAATAGAATCAGAGTAGCGAGATACAATACGAACATATGCGCTATCAAGAATAAAGTAGATAAATCCTATAGAGAGAACCGAAATAATGGCTATAAAGCAACCACAATAAAAGATAAAAGATTTAGCAAAATCAACTACAAATCCCTTAACCTCACAGCAGCCTCTTCATGTTCCATCTTTGTCGTCCTCTCCGAGTAGTTTTCACTACCATTGCCTCCGACCCTCCGTTGAGGCTAAGGGTCTCGCGGGATTGCATCGTTGAACTCGGGCTAAGGATCTCACGAGGATTGCTCTGTTAAACTCAGGCCCGACCACGTTGTTCTCTTCCCCGTCATCTGGCAGTCTTGCTTCCCTATTATTCTCGTAAAATGTCAAAAGAGTTCACCGGCATGCAGCGGTGAGGTGGATCTTTAATTTGCCGCAACCGCAAGCTTCGTCTGAGAAAGGCGATGTAGTTGTTTGGTGGCATCCTTCCCAACCGTAAATTGCTCGAGGACAGCGACTTCACCGGCAGTAGCAACCCGAGGTTTGGCCAGTAGCAGCAAGTTTCTGGTCACACAATGCTATTGTGGCAAAATTTGGACAAACTCATTGGTATTTTGGCATACCATAGCAATTTTTCCATTAGTTTTTGCCGTGTTTTATCAGGGCTTCTTCCGGTCTCTTAAAAATAATTTCGCATTTCACACCCAAAAACATTTATGTAACAAAATCTTCAGAACAGGAAACATATCTCAGGCAATGTTTATCCATAGTAGTAGCCCAAAAACAATCTGGAACCCAGTTTGGGAACCGCATCAGTCGCTAGAAAGGAACAGCACGCAATCAAACAGATTGTTGCAACAAATCAAACTGTAATACATTATACATCACATCACACGAAACTTGACTACACAGATTTGCAGGTAACACAAGGTAAGATTCAAACAAGGACCACCGAATGTTCAGACATGGTAAACACACTTTTTTTTTATTCATCTCTTCCTTAGTTACGAATATAACTGTGTACTAAATTAGATCGGCGATTCATGTACATCGAGCAAAGGACTCCATTAAGGTAATGAATGACTTGTAGATCGAAGTAGAACCCTGCATGATGGTGCTTAACGAGCACTGACGAGGAAAGGGTGCTGGCATACACCACATTCTATTGTCTCTGAACCAGATGTTGGAACTTGCACCTGTAGGAAAGGAAAGGTTAATTTGGATCAAATGCCATATGTTCAGACATCAACGCTGAACTTTGAAAATTATTTTTCATAAAAAGGAATAAGGAATGCCACAATAATAAACCTGAAGATGCACTGTGCAGATGGGGCATGCAACCTCCCGCATTCGCTTGCCAGATCCATCAGAAGACCTTGAGGCTGTCAAGGTTCCAACACGTTTATAAACAGTATCATGAAGAGAGCATATCTCAAACAGAACACATATAAATACACAAACCTGAAGATGACTTCTTATTTATATCCATCGCTTCCTGTATCAAACCACAGAAGTCAGCATATTTATTCCAAATATGACGAGTTTGAGAAGTAAGTGTTGCCTTCCATTTGTCACTTCTTTTTATTCATGGGAAACAGGAGGGAAAGCCCTACTATGTATTAGAGAAACAAGTGCACAGAAGGTTGTATTGTATACAAGAAAAAGAAAGAAAAGAGAGGAAAAAGAAAATTAACACAACCAGCAGGTGAAGTCTGCTTCCATTTGTCACTACCCTTAGTGTAATAGGAAATTTGTTTCACAGAAATTCTGTACTAGTGGTGTACATATGCAAATGAACCCAACATGGAATGATACTACAAAAGGTTGCAGATGTCTCGTGTCTCCAGTTAGCGGTGCATTTCTATACATGCAAACCACCCGAGTATTCTTGTCCCATGTGCTTAACGAGACTAGAACGCCCAGTAACCAAGCAGTCAAGCATGCAGTGTGTTGTATCATTGCATGAATAATACAACTTACAATGGTTGACTCAAAGATTTGGAAGCTGAAAAGAAACAAAATAAGGAGCCAAAAAACACACCTGAAGTTTTTTGGCAAGATCCTCATGGCTGTGAACAATAGGTCGATTTGCCACTTCCCTTGCATTGTTCAGTCTTTGAGAAACTTCAGCCTATGAAAATAAATGGACACAACATTGATATCATTCATTGAGAATAGACCTTCCGTTTGTCCATAAATCAACAGTGTTCCTAATTAGTAACTATCAATTTACCATCGCTGTTATTAAAATGGAATAACAGACCATAATTCATAAATGTTATCTGACCACACCACATGGTAATGACAGGAAAAGATGTTAAGAAACATGACTGAAACATCAGATGGGCCACTTCACAGAAAGAAAAGGAGACTACCAGTCTAAATATTGGACACCATTGCTCATGTTAAGTTCGCAGCTGATTTTGTCCTTAAAGATGATACTCCATTATAGATTTAAAAAAACAATACATTTTAAAATAATTGTACAAAAATAATACGCCGAGAAAAAAAATTACAAAATACACCTCTGTCGCCATTTAAAATGGCAACAAAGGCTCTATCGCTAAATGAATTGCCGACAGAGGTCTGTTTTGTCGTCGACTGAATTGGCCAACGGATTATTGTCGTACATTCATCTGGCCAACAAGGCCAAGGCTTCTGTCACCAATTTATTTAGCGACAGATGTGTATTTTTGTTAAAGAAAAACGGCGTATTGTTTTTGCAAAATTAGTTAAAAAATGTATTATTTTTTAAAAAAATCCTCCATTACAAGTTTTATTAAAACAAAACTTTACAATGTCTTACTCTATTTTTCAAGACCAGAAAAGGCACTAAATTGTGGAAACTCCCTTCCTCATTTATTTCCCAACAGTGCAGTAACAAGGAAGCATAGCACACACCTTTTTTTTAGGAAAAAAAATATAATTCCAATCCCATAGGTCTGACAGTATCCAAGCCTAGCCTGAGTGCTTCAAATGAGCAATGAAGTCTCAAGTCAAAACAGCTCATAGCTATTTAATATCAAAGTCTCACAACTTTTATGCAGTATATATCATATTACTCAAGTGACAGGTTTTATTTTTCATTTTACACTGTCTAGTGCTCTAAGCACAGTAAAACACCAAAAAAGTCTGCATAACATAAATCATAACTAGGACTGCAAATGCAATTGAAAGAATGAAAACACATTACCATGCATTTGTCGCAAACTCGGACTATTTGAGCATCAGAATCTGTAGTTAGAGGAGTCCTTCCCTGAGTGCACTTATCGCAGAAAATATCACCACAGTTTCGACAGTGATGCTGAAAGTACAGGCACGCAACATTAAAAGATGGGACTCCCAGGCTGCACAGATCAATAGCAATACAACTTACCCTGCGGTTGAAAGCACTGAAATCTGCTGCACATGCTGTGCATTTACTGACAGCTTCATCTGGGACCTAACAGTAAATATGCAGAAAACAACATGATGCCATTAGAAAAAATGAATAAATAAATAGAACAAGATTAAAAAAAAAGGAAAATGTGCTAACATAGTAACATTTATCGAGGGAACAGCTAAAGATTTCACTACATCAATGGGACAAGACAGGTAAAGCATAAGCAGACAATATCATGCTAGGTAGGGCTCGTTATAATAATGTCAAAACCTGAATGTAAGTCAAACCAAAAGTACAAAGAACAAACCACAAACAAACTCAGCAGCGACTGAAGCCTTACTGTGAGATGCACAAGTGCAATCATGAACCATAAAACACAGTTGCGAGTCCACAAACTAGAATTACTTTGCTATGTTGACAATTCAGAAACCAGGATCATGTTAATGACATCATAGACATACAGAATTGGGTAAGCCAAATAAATTAAATTTGAACTGTAAACTATCTTCAAAATAGCCGCCGTACAATTCTGATCACATGGCATCAGTTTTGTTGGTCTTTTGGATTAGATTTGCAACACTAAGATGTTTAACATGAAGCAGAACAAATTTACAACAATTCATCAATGGTTACAAACTTACAATAGAAAACTAGTATTGGAGGTGATGCATAGAAGCACTGCTCGAGAAGGGACATAATGCTATGTGCAAGAAGATACATATAATACGGTAAGAGCTATAGGAATGGTTGAGCGAAATGGAAAATAAAAAAAATAAACAAATGCTTGTTTTGCATGCATCTACCTAAGCAACTAATATTCCACACAAACAGGCAATATTTCAATCAGAAAATAATACAATTGAGGTATCACAAAAATTTAACATTGCAAAATAAGCATGAAATACAACTTGGTAACTTACAACCTACATGTGTGGCATTTCAAAAAGAGAGAAAGAAGAACTTACCCAGTGATCTTTCTCCTCATTCATGGGCTTCATTAAGTTCTTCCAATCAAGGAAATTTTTCCTCCTCTCATTTTGCTGTTCAGAAGGCTTGGCACCATCAGCAATTGCTCTGCTTCTCGAAATGCTGCTTCCACCCATCTCCTTGAACTGTAGTCCAAAGAATCTAACAGTAATCAACCTTTTTGCACAAACTATGCATGCTACCACCTAAGAAATCACAAAGAACCAAAGGATGAAAAAAAGAAGTATATCATTAATGCAGGCGGCAAACCTGCACAGTAGCAGCTGTCACAGTATCTAGAATGGTGTTAGTTGTATAGCTGTTTGACTTCAGCCTTATTCTTCTTGCCTCAATATCAACGGAACTCTTAGACCAAAAGGCAAAGATAGAAGAATCTAATACCTACATAAAGAGGCTATAAGATTTAGTAAAATAAATTGCCAAAAAAATAGAAAAACTAACACCTTTTACCAAGATGCAACAAGTTACTTACATCCCATCTAGTTACAGTTTCAAGGGGATATATCCTCAATGTCCTACTAGTGTTGGGATCAAGCATCCGAATTCCATCCAAACCAACCTGCATCAGGTACAATCAGTTATGAGTACAAAAGCATCCCTTCCTTAACATTCTAATACAAAGGTTTACAGGTCTTAGAAACCATTTCTTAGAAATTTTTAAATATAAAGTTGTGAATAGCTCTGCAATAAAGGTTCTGTTCCAATCTGATCATTTTTAGTTTCATGTAAATTCACAAACATAATTTAATGAGTAGATTGCAGGTCTGCTTTCACAACATTTTTTTGTGTTAGAAAAGTAGAAGTAATTTTGATTGACAAATTCACTCATTAGAAGTGATTTCTATAGCCACATTCAATCATTTGATTTTGGCCTGTTATATACCATGCATTTGATTAGCAACGAAACAAACAACTCTACTTGGCCTCTGTTATCAACTAGGCTACATGACACATTTGCACAATCACTTCAGTCTCGGCCAACAATTCTGCAAAAAGCAGATCCAAAACAAAGCTCCTTATGCCGATTTGGTAAGGTTCCATTTTCCCCCCTATAGCAACAATTGGTTACTTGACAAAGATTATCTACTGCTCACTATTTCCCCATCCTGCAAACTTTCAAGCCAAATTCCATGCTCTAAACAGCCGATGCTACACCGCTTTCCTATTGAAAGCAACCTAATTCGACACTAGATGATCAATTTTACAGCGAACTAGCCACTGAAAAGAGGTATGCTTTTGACTAGCAAGTTCCTCATCAGAAAGTTATCCCTTCACGCAACCGTGGAACAAGAAACTACCTGGCACAGCACATCCATGGGGATGCCTGCCCCCTCGGGCAGCAGCTTCACACGGAACTTGTGGACCCCATTTCTGACGTCCTCCGACGTCTCCACCTTCGGCACGGCCCTCACCACCTTCGGGCTCGCCGCACTACCCCCACCCCCACCTCTCTCCTTGGTCGAACCAATCGACCTCCCGTAATCATCAAACAGCGCAGAGCTCGTCGACCTCGGCGCGGTACCCCTCGCGCCATACGGCTCCGGCGCATCGCCGCCGTCGTACGCGTACACCCCGTCGTCGGACCACCCGCCCACGGCCGCCTTGGGCGCGTGAAGCTCCTGGCCGTACCCGGAGCCGGATCCGTAGCCGTAGCTGCCGGTCCGATCTAACGAGGGGTAAGGCGAGGGAGCGGGGTTGTGCGGAGATGGCGGGGGAGGAGGCTCGTAGGGGTAGTACGGCTGCGGGGGCGCGGCGGGGGGTGGCGCGTAGTGAGGAAGATCGGCGGGCGGGGGGTAGGTGGGGTACGCAGCGGCGGGGGCGAAATCGGTGGGGTAAGGCGAGTACGGGGGAGCGGAGGCGGAGGCGGAGGTGTAGGTGGGGGGCGGTGGAGCGGCTGCGGGTGCGGAGGTGGGGGAGGGGTAAGGGGGGTAGTAAGGGGCGTAGTCGCCGGCGCCGGGGGGATGCATCGCCGGCTAGGGTTCGGGCTCGGATCGGGGAGTGGATGAGGCGAGGTCGGCGTGAGCCAGACCTGGTCTGTCTCGGGTGGAGAGGGGAAGCAGCCAGCCACAGCCACAGCCAGAGCCAGAGGAAGGAAGGAGACTCCGACTCCGACCACATCTGGCAGCGGCGGTAGGTGGGTGGCTTTTTTGCGGGGAAGTCCCTGGGATGTGGACATATTATAGATATTATAGTACAGCACAGAGGCTTTTACTTGCTGGGGAGTGGGGAGCAAACTTCCATGAAAGTGAAGGTTCAAACTGCTAGGATGCATTTTTACTGAAACCGAGGATTGATTGATCTGCCTATTCCTCATGGGCTGGGCTGGGCTGGGCCTGGCTGGCTAATCAGCATGAGAAAACACAACCAGGAGCTAATGCTAAGCAAGGGGGTTAAAATTGGACTGAAATTACCGGTGGCATCAATTTACCACGCATGGTGGCTTGGCTGCACTTTGCCGTTTCTACCTGCTTTGTCGACAATGATCTCATGATGTTTTCTCTCGTGTTGTTGCTTGTATTCTTCTTAGATCATGTCCTGCGGTAGCCAGATAGACTTTCAATGTTCCTAATGAGCCATCCAGCCGCTATAATTCTTGAACTGGTAAAGATACCTGATACTGACAGATGAATACTGTGCGTACGGATCAGCGTATGGATCAGTATAGTCAAACGGCTAAGAGATACTAGATCTGATATAACTCTGTCTGTAACCGTACCCACTATGCTCAGTTGGGAGACCGAAATGTTCCTTCAGACGGGTCACCCCTTCACCCTTCATAACATGCCTGCAGTAGTTGCACTTCGACCTAGCTGGTCCGACATGCTCCCCATGGTCCCATACGGTACCTACACGATCTGCCATCGGAAGAAACTGCAACGAAACAAAAAATAATTGAGAAAGGTTAACTTAAATTTAGTATAAATGTTAGCCGAACTAAAATAGCCAAAAAGAGAGTAAACTAAACCTAGTATACTAGCAATTAAGTATGATATCTTCTTAAATTCACGGATCCTATATCCTAACAGTACTTGAAATCACCCAAAATGTGGAGTAGAGAGTCAGGTACTATTTCTATTTCATATACATGCTTATTCCTTTTGTTTTGCTACTTAGTGAAGCAATGTGATAATTAGTTATAAAACATAATATGTTATCTCAGTGTATTGCTTAAATGTACATACACAATGATCTAAAGATATATGTACTTAAAAATTAAGAATGACGTGTTGATAGATGATTGAAATTTAACAAATTATAACTACTCCTTGATTTACTAGGATTTCCTCTCTGTACAAGATAGTATAAACCTTTAGTTACCTCTTTTTATCACTTCCAAAAAGGATTCTAGTAATACGTACACACTAATCTGCTAATACATACTAAGATATCACACAAAATACATGAGACTTTGGTTTGGAAAAAGTTTTTTTTAATCACCTTAGTTTTGGTTGAGCTAGGCGAAATCTCTAGTTCTCCGGCTGAGATTGCGCTCTGTACCGCCGGAGATGGTCAGAGATTGGCCAGACTTGGCCAGAGATGCGCTAGAATGGGTCGGCGATGACGAGGGCGATGCAGAGCCGAGGCTAGAGCTGGTTCACGCGAATGGGTAAAGTGAAATGATTGCAGTGATGAATGATTGGAGTGAGCCTGTGAATAAAGTAAATAGGATTGTATCGTATGACATATATAAATATCATTGATCCTCAATTTTGTTAAGCAACATCATCATTAGCCTAGTGGTAAGGTCACAAGCGATGGAAGAGGAGGTCTTGAGTTCGAGTCGCCTGTGAAGCATCCATGATGTTCCCATAAATTTTCTAGATCATGATCGAACCTACAAAATTCCCAAAAAAATGTGACAGTGCTACTTCACACTTTTCGGACTTTAGCGTGTGTGCTAGTAGAGTTTACAATTTTTCATTGACCAACCAAAACAGAGTCAATTTTTTTGAAAATTTTATAAAAGTGTTATGATGAAATTATTAAGCTCTTCTAAAAATTTTAGATCACGAGGAAACTAGGAAAAAATTATAAAATTCTAACACGGTTACTACCTCATTTATGATTATTCTATTTTTTATTTTTTAAATATAAAAAATCAACTTAAAATATTTTGAAATTTTTTTATGTGATCCTACACTTGTTAGTATGGTACCATAAATTTTTCATAGCATTAAATTTCTTCTAAAATTTTTATAAAAATCTAATAATTTTTTTGCTGAAATTTTAGAATGTCTCAAAAATGGTTTTTTGACAAATTACCATGGAAGATCACTTTTCTCAGGGTAATTGAGCTAAATCTGATCAAATCCAGGTGCAAAAAAAAATTCAAATTCCGGGTTTCAAACCCAAGATACCAGTCGGAGAGGGTGAAATCTCACCGAAATAAACGAGATTCTGTAGTACTATGAACTTTTTTTTGAATTTTCAAATTTGGCGAACAGAAAAAAACAAAAATCGTCCGGATCTAAAGGGCGAGATCTCGGCAAGATACCGCGAAATCTCGCCGAGATTTCAAACCCTGGGCTTGGCTGCACACTGTAGCACTATGAACTTTTTTTTGAATTTTCAAATTTGGCGAACAGAAAAAACAAAAATCGTCTGGATCTAAAGGGCGAGATCTCGGCAAGATACCGCGAAATCTCGCCGAGATTTCAAACCCTGGGCTTGGCTGCACTTTGCCGTTTCTACCTGCGTTTACATACACATCAACATCACACTACTAACTCCAGTTTCTATCTGTCCAAACTGCACCGCACCGCAGCTTTCTTCTTCTTCTTCTTTTTCAAGGGTTACATTCTTGCTTCTTAGAATTGTCAATTACCTTGCTGGCTTACATGTGAAAGACGTGTTGCAAACAGACGACCCAGAAAATAAAATCATTTTCTCATGTACTAACGGGTGGAGAGAAAAAAAAGTGGTTTTTATTTTTATTTTGCTTCTTGACTTGACTCGCACAAGATCTCCCTGGCCAATTTTGCAAATTGATGGCAAACATAATAATAAACTGCGATCCGAAATCATCAGCATTTCTGAATGCGAGATTGCACCAGACGTGACACCTAGTGCTGCATGCGCATAGTCGTGCCAAACGTGGCAATGGGTGCCTATTATTGGCCAATTTTGCAAACTGCAGACGCATAATGTTAAAGTGTGATCTGAATTTATCATCGTGCAGACGCTACGTTAGACGTGACGCCTAGTGGCACATGCATCGAGTCGTGTCAGGCGTGGCAATGGTTGCCTATATTATTGGCAACATCTTTGTGGGATTAATCATTGATGATTTTTTGAAACATTTCGTTATCTACTAAGGATTACTAGGGTAAAATCCGCACATATAGAGTCTAATTTAGAGGTGTAGACTTTTTTTTCTTATTATTGAGTTAATTTGTGCTACACTTGATCGAGGAAACTTTGAAAAAAATCAATGTCGGTTATAGAGAAACTGAATTTGGTGTTTCGTTCACCGTTTGGATATGTTACTGTTTGGATTGCTTACACGACCGTTGTGGATATGATCCGAACTCATCATCATGTTTGTGCTAGACACCGCGCTAGACGTGGCGTCAAGCGGGGCATACGTCGAGTCGTGTCAAACGTGGCAACCATCGGCTTTTTCGATTTTGATTCGGTTTTCTTTTCCGTTCAAGACTCTGGTCCGGTGTGTGCATGTGTGTATAGTCAAACCGTTTAAATACGCTGAAGTTTCTCATCCTTGTAATTTTTTCTCATACAATGATATCTCATCTTCGTATGTCAGCAGTTTTTCCATGAGAATTTTTCACGTTAAATACGTATCGCTCGTTTCTTTTATCCTCTATTTTTACTATTTGTTTTATAACACATAATCAAACAACACTGAGAATAACAAATGTTTGTTAAAAAGTAAAGTTACTATCCAATTGCATGTCAAAACTCGAAACGTCCGACGAGGCTGATGAAATCTGACAACAGCTAAGTTCAGGCCAGTGTATTTGGAATCTTCCCCTTCTGGCCGGAAGTGGCAACTGCACTATTGGAGAGACAGCTGGTTGCTTGATGCGAATAAGCTACAAGATATTGAACTAGTCAGTAGATATCTTGGATCTTGATTAGCATCTAGCAAACTGGTATTTAGCCCACTCCTCTGTCACTCATGTACACGTATGAGATGAATACAGTGTCCTCTCAAAAAGAAAAGAGAGATGAGCAGCATAGAGAAACATATATCACAATATATATGAATGTAGGGAAGTAATATGCCTAGGGGCTACTATTATTTTTCAACACCAATTATGGGAGGTTTGCAATTTACTCGATTTATTTTGAGTGAGGATTAGTTAGACGATCTGTAAGTATATTATACGCATGACTATTCAACCGACCAAATTGCTTGTGAGGGGGGACTAAGCCTGAGATATGAAGATTCAGGATGGTGCTTTGTCTGAAATGCCGAATGGAGTTTATTTCCTTTCCCTTGGTGTTTTGAGGAGCTCAAAGTTTTGCTCGTAGGACCAACAACGACGATGAGAGGACGGTGAATTGGAGCCAAATTAGCATCTTCTCTAGTGAAAGAGCCGAGGCTTAGCTAGGCCTATACTAAGAAAGAGTTCAGTGCTTTTGGATGAGCAGTAACACTAAGATAAACAGTAAAATCAGCACGATTCTAAAATAAAGAATCGACATAAATTTTAATCAGCTAATCTAAATCCTGTGAAACTTTACATGCACCTTCCTATAGATGTCAAGAGCCTATTTCAAACTTCAATCGCAAGGATTAATGTTAAAGTTTTGATTTTTTCTGTTTGAAGGAAGGTTATATAAACTTCACCCTCAGCTTGCTCGTGGGGATTTGATAATTAAGATGATCTTAAGCCCTGTTTGCGACAGCTTCTAATTGTGTAGATTCTGGATTCTCCAAGAATCAAGATTTTGGATTCTCCAAGAAGCTTCTCCCACAATCAGAAGTAGATTTGTATACAAAATCAGAAGTTGTCACCACCTGATTCTTGGAAAATCTAGAATATGTACAATCAGAAATTGTCCCAAATAGGTTCTTAGATGATCTCCCACATGTCACAGCAAGTAAGAACACCAAAGAAACACCTTCCAAACGTGTAAGAAAAGATCTACCAAGAATTATCCATTTTCAAGTCAATAACTAGTTTCTTGAGAAGAGCTTTGGAGATCTTGTTAAAAGCTTATCGAGATTAGGGATTAAAATTTTGACAAAATTCGGCGAAATTTCAGATTTCGGGACTGCGTGAATTTTGGAGTATCGGCCGAATTTGAAATTCTAAAAAAAAAATGAAAAACATTAGTGATTCATCAGCATCATGCACAAAAAATTTCAAAATTTTCTAACATCGTTTGTACCATTTTTCATCTAGTTCAAACTTGTCGGTCAACGTTTCATCTGGATAGTACCAATGTTTGAATTTCTAAAAATTCCACAGACCTGATAATCACCTAAAAATTAGATGAAAACATCTCTAACATGTCAGGAAGCTTAAAAAAATTCAAAATTTTTCAACATCATTTGAACTATTTTTTTATCAATGCAATTTCGCCAAAATTTCGAAAATTTCGGCCGAAATTTCGTATTTTTTGCCAAAATTTCAGAAATTTTGGTAGCAAAAAATCTGGATTTTAATTTTTCTTTTTGAATTTTGAATGGATTTTATCCAAAATGCCGAAATTTCGTCGAAATTTTGGATTTCGGCCATGTGCGAAATTTTGTTCCTTGATCGAGATGATTGGAATATGATCTACAGACGATTCATCCATTAATTATTTATCCTTGGTGGCACAAGATCAAGAAATAAAAAAACCAGAGAGATCAAAGACTCAAAAAGGAGGCCAAAACTTGAGCAAGACTAAGTTCTAATAGATCTTGCTTGGTTAGAACATATTTTAGATGAATTTCTCAACCTCTTATGTGTCCTAGATCCAATAGAAATACAACAAGTTGAAGAAGGTAAAACAAAACTCAAGTTGCATAAAAAGAACTAAGCAAAAATGCAATGACTAAATAAGTTTAAGAACATAGATGAACTTAGATCATGCATTGCTTAGAGAGAGATAGTTACAAAGCCACACTTTCAGGTAGACAAAAGCTCAACAGAGTATAAAGAAACCAAATAACCCTTATCTAAGACTTCTCTCAAACTTGGTTCAGACAGAGTTGGTGTAGAGGTATCCCTCCACCCCTCTATTTATAGCACACTGAAAACAAACTCCACCGTTAGATGAACTTCTTGGCCCTCACTCGTGCATGGGCTAACCCGAAACACAACATCATAACGAGTTTTGACCATATTCTTAAACACTAACTTAGCATCTACTCCACCGGCTAACTCTTGATCTAACAATTCTTCTTCGTTTGAGTAGAGCATCTACTCCACCGGCTAACTCTTGATCTAACAATTCTTCTTCGTTTGAGTAGGGCTTAAGTTAGAATCTTATCCATCAACCTGTCATTCAGGTTTATAGCAATTCCCTGGTCTTAGTCATCTTCTGGCGTCACCTTGACCGTTTGAACCTCATCTCTCCTAACCTAGTCCCGGTCTCCTTCGCCTTACCATGACCTAGCTCCAAAGTCATGTAACCAACACAGATAAACAAAACATCACATAGCAATACACAAGATAACATGTAACAGTAATCTCACAAATATCACTAACCAATCAAACACCTAAAGATCCCACTAAACTCTTGGCTATGACCAGTTCAGCACTGTTGACTATGACCATTCAAAGCTAAGAATACTCAGAGGTCATGATCACTCAAGACCACTCATATAGAGGTCACGACTACTCTCCAAGAGATCATGACCATTTAAGACCAGTCATACAGAGGCCATGACCACTCAAAGCACAGCCCAGATCATCCAAGACAAGATCATGACCACTTAAGACACAGCCAAAATCACTCAAGGCAAGCCCATGACCACTTAGGCAAAATCATGACTACTCTAGGTAAGACCATGACCGCTCAAGAGAAGATTTTGACTATTCTGGACAAGGTCATGACCACTCAAGTCAAATTGCTCAAAACCAAAACAAACTTAAACCTAAACACCACACACTAAAACACAATCAAATGCTCATCACAAGCATGGGTGGACCACCACATAGTCTCTCGTGCTCACTACCATTGTTCCTAATAATTTTCTCAGGAATGTGTTTCGCAGCTGTAGCAGCTTGTTGACAACAATTTTGTCATGAGATTAAAATAAAATAAATAATTACATAAAAATAAGAACATTAAATAAATAAATTGCACTAACGGCTCAAATCCTTTATAGGATAAAAGAAGAAGAACAGAGGTTATGAAATAACTCTCTTAAATAAAATAAATTGACATGACATATAGGACTATCGATCAAACAGTCTGGCGACTAAAATCTGTTACAACACAAAAAATATTGAATGTTGTAAAATAAATTTTTTCCTTTTCTCAAAATTGCATGATATGCATGGACCATAAAATAGTCCATGGCCAATATTCCGCCGGCAATAAGATACCAATGTACCTAAATATTGAAGCATGTTTAATATCATACAAATGATTGACACACGCGTACATATATTGATTCAGTGATTTTTAATAAAAAAAATTATGATGGACAATAAAAACATAGCATGGCCCCACATCTGGATTAGCTCCCCGAAACTCGTACGAAGCTATATAAGCAAAAGTGACCTGCTACCTGTCCGAAGCTCTGCATGCAGAGATTAAGTGAAACAACCGTGAATTTTATTAAGCAAATGATACCATTAACAGGAATCGAATGGCCCATATATAGCACCTCTCCCACGTAGAAATTAAAGAAACTGGTTGAATGACGAGGGGCGCAAAAAATCAATGCAAATGGGCAAACTGCCATGCATGCGCACGTCCTGCGGTACGGCCTGTAAGTGCGGGCTGCAACAATGAATAAAACCAATGAACAATTACCAGGATTCGATCAGTCACAGCATGCAAACAGGATTCAGTCCACATAAGAGCATGTACAATGGTATAGACAGCCGCTATCTATAAGAGGCTGACATGTCATTTATAGACAGCGTTAGAGACAACTCATGCAATGGTAGAGACAACACATTTATGAGTAGATAGCTTCTTCCCACACACAATCTGTCTTGATTCTCGTGCTAGAGTCGACTCTAGATTAAAAGACGGCTCAACTCCCTATACACACTCTTTCTTATCTACGTCATTTTTTATCCTACGTGGCAAACCTTAGAGACTGCTGACATGTACCATTGTACATGCTCTAATGCACGTCCTCCACGACCGCCGCAAGTGCTGGCTAGCTAAAGTGGTTGAATTGTCCATCCGCAAAAGAAAAGGAAAATTGAAGAGAGGTTGCCGTAACCTCCTTCAAAGCAATCACACCTTCATTCTTGCACTATAAATAGGGGGTGAAGGTAGAGAGAAGAAGAGAACTTTTGGAGAGAAGGAGAACTTTTGGGGACAAACACTGGAGAGGCAAAACACTTGAGAGGAAAGCTACAGAGAAATAGAGAGGGAGCAAGCTGCCATTGAAAAAAAGAAAAAAGGTAAAAGAAGTTAAGAATCATGTTCCCTTATACTTGATCAAATGATACAAGTCGAGATGCTCTTCTTCCTCCCATCCTCCTTCGCCCGAGTTAAGGTGTATTCTCCTTAAGGCCTCACTTCCTAGTTCGGTCCCGTAGTGGATACGGATTCAAAAGCGAAGATACAATATCTTTATTTCTTAGTATCGGTCCATACGCTTGGAAACGAATCAAGGGTACGTGAGAAGACTCAAGGCCTCATTTCTTAGTTTGGTCCCGTAGTGAATACGGATTCAAGTACGGAGATACAATATCTTCGTTTCTTAGTATCGGTCCCTAGTCCCTACGCATGGAAACGAATCAAGGGTGAGAAGACTCACGACACCATTACTTAGGTTCGGTCCCTTAAAACGGATACGACTCATGAGCGGGTATATGCTGTGGAAAAATGATACACCAAAAAAATGCTAATTAATTAATCTTCGTTGCGGTTATACTCGCACATGGGTTCCGTATTCGTGAATACCATGTCATGATATACTAGCTCACGGCCATGCGCCATTATGCATGTATGAGCTAAATACTAATTAATGAATCATAAAATTAACAAAGAAAACAGAAGGAAAAAGGAACCACACTTAAGCCCATGTCCTGCATGTATGCATAGCATCTCCCATGTCGCAAATGAAGTGGCGTCGTGGCCGCATGCGTAAAAAAATTAAGCATTGCTCTAAATGAATTAAGAATAATTAGTGTGCCCACATTTCAGTCAAAGCATGCTGAGCATCGGTACCATGTAACCAAAAAAAAAGGGCGTCGGTATATATGGCTACATGCATGTATGCAAGACTTCCATGTACTAATTAATCAAAGTCACCATTAACTGATTCAGCACATGCATACGTGCACACACACGGTGGAAGGAAGTTGAAGTAGTAATTACTAGAAAATTTTCCGCGGCGTAACACGCCGCGTGTGTCGTTTTTTCGAAAAAAATGTTTTTTTTGGCGACGTCTAATTTTTTAAATCGTTGAAATAATGAGCGAAACGGAGGAAAAAAATAGAGAGATAGAGTTGTAGAAATATCTCTTTCGACGAAATATTTGGAAAATATTGGAGACCGAGCTGGAAAACCGCGGCGGCGAAAAAGTCTAAAGGGAAAATGGTGAAAAATTATTAGAGATGTCAACCTTATTTTTGTCGAGTTTAACACTCTACACGTTCGCCGAGTAATAATACATGTTTTTAAAAATATTAAAGATTCGCGGCGTAACACGCCGCGCGTTATGTTTTTTCGTAGAATTTTTTTTTCTCGGCAGTATTTTATTTTTTAAATCGTCGAAACGGGGAAAAAATAAAGAGATAGAGCTGTAAAAATATCTCTTTCGACGAATTTTTTGAAAAATATTGGAGACCGAGCTGGAAAACCGGTGGGGAAAAAGTCTAGAGGGAAAAGGGTGAAAAATTATTAGAGATGACAACCTTCTTTTGTCGAACTTAATACTCTACGTGTTCGCGGAGTAATAATACATGTTTTAAAAAACATCAGAGATCAACGCATTCGCGGAGTAATAATACATGTTTTAAAAAATATCAGAGAACGAAATGGGAAATCGAGCTGGGAAAAAAGTCTAGAGATAGAGCTGCACAAATATTTCTGGCGACGAAAACATTTTTTTCTCGGGAAAACGGAGAAAAGACATGCTTTCAAAAATATTAGAGACTCGCGGCGTAACACGCCGCGCGTGTCGTTTTTTTGTAGGGATTTTTTTTGGCGGCGTTTTATTTTTTAAATCGTCGAAATAATGAGCGAAACGGGGAAAAAAGTAGAGAGATAGAGCTGTAGAAATATCTCTTTCGATGAATTATTTGGAAAATATTGGAGACCGAGCTGGAAAACCGCGGTGGGGAAAACGTCTAGAGGGAAAAGGGTGTAAAATTATTAGAGATGACAACCTTCTTTTGTTGAGCTTAACACTCTACGCGTTCACAGAGTAATAATACATGTTTTAAAAAATATCAGAGATCGACGCGTTCACGGAGTAATAATACATGCTTTAAAAAATATCAGAGATCGAGATGGGAAATCGAGGCGGGAAAAAAGTCTAGAGATAGAGCTGCACACATATTCCTAGCGACGAAAATAATTTTTCCCGAGAAAAACGGAGAAAGGATCTAGACGTAAGGAGCAAGGACCTGAATGTTACATTTTTGGACCTGTCCGCTATCTTGAAAAATTAGAAAAGAGCTTATTCGCGATTTGAATTTAATTAACGGGAGTTTCTTTCCGTAAAACGACGCACGAGGGCCCAAACGCGATTTTCGGGGAAAATATCTTCCTCTCATAAAAAATCGCGAAGGACCTATTCATAATTTATAAAAAGACTAAAACACGAATATTTTTTTGAGCCGAGCCGGCTGGCCAGCTCGAGCCAAGCCGCCGGCTCGACTCAAACGAAGCAGGAGGCGGCAATCTTTCCAAGTTTAGGAAAGGCATTATTCTCTCTATTAATTAACTTCAGCCACATGCATATGCACACAAGTGCACACATGTCATATGTTGCAATTTGGTGTAATTTTTTATGTTGGAATTCTTAATGAGAGGTTTCCTCGTAAAGAGACTTAATTAACAGAATTTTTATGTAAATATATGAATTCTGGAAATAATGTACCTATAATTTCTTAGTCTCACATTCAATCAAAATTTAAACAACTTGTCTCTAATGACGTTCAGGTTCACATCCATTTCCCCGTCATCACAGCTGATGATGAACGACTACACATGTTTGTCGCTTTCCATGGGTGGCTTTTGCTTCTTTGCAAAATTAGGCGTCCTAAGGTCGGCACATACAAACAAATCTTGATCATTAAGAAAATGCAGGCCTTCTGTAGTCTAAATCAAATGCATGCTAGAGTCAAAAGCTCAAGTTTCCAAAATAGGTGACGACATTTGTATCTATTTTTTCTGAAAAGGACGTTAATTATTTGCATCTGGAAGAGTTCACTTTGGCCAATTTGGCTGTGGCGCCACCTACTTGGCAATTGCCATGAATAAAAAAACACAGGATAATGAAGGATCAGGACAAGCATATTAGTTTAGGTATCAGGATACATACAGTTACATGGGTCAGGACAAATTAGTTAAATTTAGCTTCTGGAGTAGCTGAAAATATCTAGAAGCATATTACAACGAGACCAAAAGTGCAGACATCACAGCAAAAGGAGCAAAGAAGAAGAGAAAAAAATAATGCGAGCCAGGACAACTACACTGTATAGATACTGAGGTGCTATGTAGACTTTGACTTTGGGGCTTCGATGACTCATCCCGTATAATTCTATCCCAATGATTTGCAGCTATGTATGTTCTGGAGAGTGCGATTAATTATGCACTACATGCAAGCTGAGCAACATTTTGCAAAGATTTTTCTGCATGCACACTGGCTTAGACAATCAACAACTTTGGTTAGGTCAAATTATGGTTACAATTAGATTAGTTTTAAGATGAAAGCTAGTTTATCACGGAATTGTGATAAATGTCGTTTCCAACCATTTGGAGTTGGAGCACATGACACCTGTTTCTGCTATCAGCTTCAGGACAGATTTTAATTTAATTAGTTTTTTTTTTTACAAAACTAGTCTCGTGTGAATTTTGTTTTAAAAAATAATCCTTGATCCACACGTACCGCTCATAGGAAGTGGCTCCCACACTGCTAGACCGTGAAAGCCAGCTCTAGCACCTGGCGTAGTGTCCCATGCCCCACCTCGCTCCTACCACACCACCCGACCGTGGCAATTAAGCCACCTCCCACGCCACCACGCCGCGGCAAGCTGGGTCAGCCAGAGGCTTTTTTTGAAAAAGAAATTGTACAGGGGCTAGTGCAGTGAACACTTTGCAACTTTTGAATGAGTTGTTACCTGCTTAATTAATTTCTCAAAACACAGCAGAATACAAATACAATCTACGTCCGGCTCCATATTCCTTAGGGCATATGTGATAATTAACGGTGATAGTATCAGCTCATCTCTATATCTTGCACCAAAACGCGATCTGAGGAGTGGTGTGGATTAGTAGTCAGGGTTTTAAAAAATGTTTTTGAAAAAACCGTGTGAAATTCAAACACCGTAAAAACCGTTTGAAAACCGTCAGAAAATGAAGGGTTAAGAAATAAAAAATTTGAAAAAAATAAAAAAAATACAAAACATTCGTTTTTCACGAGAAACCATTCGGTTTTCATTGAAAACCAACCGATCAATTGAATGTTCCTTAGAAAAGGTTTTCGATGCATAAACTTTTTCAATTTTTTTTGAATTTTTATTTTAAATTAGACCAATTTACCGAGTGGTTTTGAATCTCGAACCACAATGGTAAGATCGAAAATCACTGTTTTTGAACGGTTTTCGTCGGTTTTTGAAACCCTGCTAGTAGTGCTACAAGACAAAACTGAGAAAGGCAGACATGCATGCAAGAGAGAAAGGGCCATTTGAAGGATTAGAACTCCTTATCCCAAGCAGTCTTATGGAAAGGACGCACTATCTAGCTAGTACGCACGGACAGTTACAAGATACAGCAACCAGGCTGAGAGCGAAATGAGTACTGATCTATGTAACACTAGGAAATTCAGGGCACCTGACCTGAAGACACTAGCAGCTAGTGCGGATGCATGATGTGCATGACTTGTATTCGGACGCCCTGTGCATTTTTGTCACCGCATGCATGCAGCTGCGTGTCTATTAGTTAGTAATCCACACTGATCACAATTTCGAGGTGTTTGTAGCACTGGCCATATAGGTGCAACATTCCCAGTGGGGATTTCAAATGGGTTTCATTCTCATTAAATACTGTGATACATCAGTAAAACTGATGACTTAGCAAGCTAATTAAGAGGAGAGAGAAACAGAGTTTTATGGAGATGAAATCCATCGGTCACTGTTTCCAACGCGAATGAAACGATTTGAAACTTGCACTGGTGGCAAAATCGTTTTATTTTCACTCACAACACCATCCAAACAGTAAATGCTATTGATTGCCTATGAAACTGTGAAAATGAAACTGTGCATTGGAAGTACTTGTTTCTTTCATCAGTCCATACCTCTTTAGATGACATGACACCCTTAGAAACCGCAGAATGAAACTTAGCACTAGAAATGGCCAAGTTAAAAAAAAAAAAAGGAGGAGAGAGTTCATGACAAGACTCGTGTTTAATTGGGACCATCTGCATCAAGCAGATGGCTAGCGTCCATAACCTCCTGATCCTCCTGCAACCGCATGCCAAAATGGGCCCTATGATCGATGATAGCTGGTGACAACCGCCGTATATATATAGGTAATTTACACCAAGCCTAATCTCCTGATCGATTAGCACATTAATTAAGCCTTCCAGTTCCAATTAATCCCCTAGCTAAACATGCATGTAGTTCCAATTAATCCCCTAGCTAAAAATATAGTTATCTCTGTAACACCCTATCTGATAGTTAGTGGTTTTAGTCAACTTCATGCCCGCCTCGATCCAATAGTCCAGTATGTCTCTAATTATGTATGCATGCATCCCGGCCGTCCCTCTCCTTTTTCTTTTCTTTTCACGAGGGAAGGAGCTAGAGCTAGAGAGGATACATCGAATCTCCTTAATTTTCACAAGCTTTAGGGAAATGCTATCAATTGCGTGTTTAAAAAAAGCAGATGATTGAATGGACTTATTAATTAATCGGCCCATTTGGAGGTAGCTACGCGGCATGCAGGCGTACGGCACCAGCTGCATCGATCAGCAACAACTAATTATGTATACAAATCGATCGCATGCTAGCTGCAGCACGTATATATAATCCTAGCTATAGCTAGCTACTGCAGGCAGGGCCATGAACAGGATGAGATATCACTCACCGCAAAAGCAAAGTACCACAGTGCAGTACTAGCTAGTGACCTTGAAAGCTAGCAATTAATATCCCAAAGCAAACTTAGAGCTGGATAGCTTAATAACCTTAGATTAGCTTAAGCTGCACTCAAATATCCAAAGAAAGCCTATAGTGGTGGTGGTACAGTACGTCGTACTAGCAAGTGATCGAGGTTTGTTAGTGTAGTTGCTGCTCCAGTGCTCCTGTTCGATCTTGTTCTTGTCTCCTCATCCAAGTCAATCCAGCGGCCATGGCCAACTACCACCACTACCAGACGGCCGTGCACGCGGCGGCGGCGTGGAGGGAGCCGGACAGCCCGCAGCTGAGCATCATGAGCGGCTGCAGCTCCCTCTTCTCCATCTCCAACCTGCGGGACGACGACGACGGCGCCATCGTCCTCGCGGGCCACGCGCTGCCCCCCACGCCCGTCTCGCTCGCCGGGTTTGCAGGCGACGAGGTCGAGATGGAGGTGCGCCAGAGCGGCGGCAGCGGTGACGACCGGAGGACTATGAGGATGATGAGGAATCGGGAGTCCGCGCTACGCTCAAGGGCGAGGAAAAGGGTACGCACGCACGTTCCTACCCTACGTACACAAGCTGTTACATACGTATATACAGTGTAATATACCGATTAATCGCTATACATACGTATAAGATAATTTACACTTCTTCCAAGTTAATTTTCTTAGTTACTCCCTTCGTCCAACTTTATAAGTCTTATTTCTTTTTGTACATAGAGAATAAGACATTAAAAATAACTAGATTACTCCAAATTATTATCACTAATAAGTATTATACTTAACGCATGCATGTATTTGTTAAGGATATAGATGTAACATCACACTAATTTTGTGTTGAAATATGAAATACACTTTATATTTATAATAAGATCATTTAAAAAATAAGCCGTATAAATTTGGTCGGTGGGAGTATATATTACACTGCTTGATTCAATGGTAGGTTATTACACTGTTTGATTTAATGTATAAAACACGCAACTTATGCTTAAAACGTCAATCGCCAACCTAAGGGGGCCGACGACCCCATCTGAAAACTTAATTAGTAGGATTCTTGCGGAATTGTTGCTTACTGAAAATTTCTTACTAGATTTCTTCGTTCCAAGCAAACCCTTAATATGGTTCCACTAAATTTCCCACTGAGTTTAACGTATGATCATGGTAGATATCTACGTATATCGTCCACATGCACTATGTGGCAGTGAAAGTTCGAAACTCTGCAGCAGTGATTGAGTTTGGTCAATGTGTTAAAGACTGAAAGGTGCCATAAAAAATAATGGAATGTGTTATCTCTTGCATCATGCAAGAGTTCCTACCAATAATTTTTAGTCAACATGGGCTAAACATGCATATCTCTTCTTTGAGTAGTGCTCTCTCTTTTACCTAATGCACACTACTAATTCTAGAACAAGTTAATTCTTTATCAATATATCATCCAAGTAGGAGCTGGAAAAGCTCAGAATTAAGAGCAAGTTGCATCTAACCAGCAGAAAAGGGCAGACAAGAGTACAGTTCTGCGGAATATAAGAACCAACCGGTGATAGTACCTGAGGCCTCTCCTTGTTTATTGGAAGTTTGTGGTTAGTTGAACTTGGATATCAGTACATTAATTTAGCAGCCGTTTCTTATATGATTTATCATCTCCACTAATTTTTCTTTTCAAAATGAAAATATATATATGCTATCCCAAATTTGAAAGAACCATAATTGTATCTGTTAAGGCCAAGTTGCTGCCAAAAAAATTATTATATGAAAATATCCAAGTGATTATAATTACAACTGGGTTGATATCAGAGAGTCCAAATAACAATTACCAGGTTCGGTCCGGCTTGCTTCAGAACTAATATAACAACCACAATGAATTACGTCTTCCTCGTATGCTTACGAGACCTGACAGCTAGCTAGTCTCTCTCATGGTAATATGCTTATGCTGCACTGAATAGAAAAGGCATACAAATAACTATTATTTGATCAGAACAAAAGGTCAATGAAAGCTAGCATCTCAACCTATCATCTGTATAGGACTGCACTATGAATTTCTCACATATCCTTCACTGAAATAGTGAAATGCTAGCACATAAAATCCCATCTGAACGACCCATATATAATTTCGGACTGCATTTGTACTGGTTGTGAACTAATTGTTGGTGTGCAGGCGTACGTGGAAGAGCTAGAAAAAGAGGTTCGCCGGCTGGTGGATGAGAACCTGAAGCTGAAGAAGCAGTGCAAAGAGGTACTGCCTCTTTACTTCACTAATGCAACTGACAAATGATCTCTCTGATTAATATACCTGATCTCTCTTTGATCAAAGATACTTCGTTATGATCTGTGTCATATACATTTCCATGATTAGATGCACATGCAAATTCGATTAGTGATCAATTGATCTTTCTCAATGCCTTATTTTGGTTTGATCATGCATGTGATGAGCCCTTCTTTTCGCTGGACAGCTGAAGTTGGAAGTGGCCGCACTAGTCCTGCCTACCAAGAGTTCACTGCGACGAACCTCATCAACCCAATTCTGAAGGGCCAGAGGCAAAAGCATCCTTGGCCGTACTAAATCAAGAGAAATGATTTTACTTATGTACATTTGCAGTGTGTGTGTGTGCAGGGAAGAGATATGTATCTCTGCCGATACATCTTGTCTCTGCAAAGAAGAACAACTTTTCATGAATGATAAATTAAGCTCATGTTCAACTCAACCATATCTTCGCTGCTTTTCCATTTAGCTTTACTAATATTTGTTATCTTCAAGCGACAGATGGACTTGTCTTTTGTCAGCAATCACGATGGTTTTAGCTCTAATATAAGCTATTTTTTATCACCAAGTGCGTGTAAGCTCACACGGCATCTTAACTGGGTCTATTGTTAATAACGTGAAGGGGTCTGTCTTGTTTAAACTGAACATCGCTACTCCACATGAAAGGCTGGTACAATGTGCTCATTTCATTTGGAACGTCATTGAAGCACTCGTTGAATGGCTAACAACTTGCCATGATAGTGGAGGAACTTTTGTCGAGAAATTGTACGCACAAAATTATTTGTAAATCTTGTGTACACTTTGCGTGATAATTCTCCTAGCTACTTGACAAAATACCTTTTGCCAAGTCAAAGGTCAGTGCTTCCAAATACATTATGGAAAGGTTCATCACTGCATGTTCAGCAACGCTGATTGCTCACAGACTAAGCCGATCTTCTTTTTTTTCCAGTTTTTTTTTTTTAAAAAAAATTGAACCTGGCATGTGAGATGTTAAATATGCATCTGTCAACGTCCTCAATTAGGTCCAGGAGTTTAAGCTTCTCCACAATAGTTGTAAACATGCACCTCTCTAGCATGAACATGCCGGCAATGTTGGGAATAGTCCCACATCGGTTGTGAAGAGAGCTTAAGTATGGTTTATAAAGATGAGGGAGCATCCCTCATTGAACTAGATTTTTGGGGGGAGATGGCCCAAAAGATCTTGGCCCGCTGCTCTAGTTGGGCCTGCGAGTGTACTGCAGTCTAACGACCTGGGGTCCGGACGTGCTAAGTGTGGCGGTCCGACTAACCGGCAACAGTAGGTTACAAACTTAAGCTTATTTCGGATCTGATTGAACACCGATGCAAGCTTCAAAACAGAGAGGTGTAGATTGTAGAACACAAGCATGCCGTCAATCGGATGGTTTAGCTAGGAATGATGATTTCCGGGAGATGATACAAGAAATGTTTTGGCTTAGTGCTCTTCAAAAGGCAAAATTAAAGGCTAAACTATCCTAGTTCAACTGGAATGGAGTGTGGTTAGTTCCCTTTCCTTCCATCTGCAACCAGGGCTTGCAAACAGGCCAGCAGTTATGGGCCGCTGCAACCTTGGCGGCCCGCCCCATTTCAGCTACGAAAGACCTCCATTACTTTATGCCCATCGCTGTTGGGCGTTTTCATATATCGCTGTCATTTATTAAACACACAAATGGCGTCAATTGAACGGTTTTGTGAATCGCTGTCCCGAAATAACGAGGAAGAAAAAAGGGAACATATGTCATGAAAGAAGGCCACCGTTGACCAGTCAAGTCCGTATAAACACAATATCGAAATCCTACCTTTCTTATACCCCATAGAATTATCGGATGAGGAGCCCCATAGAATTGCCGGATGAGGCCAACAAAAAAATTCTAGATGTTACAACAATTAGTATCAGAGCGGGATTCTAGTCTTGGTGTTGCGCTTGAGGCCACCACTGCTGCGGCTTAGGACGCAGTGTTGAAGAGACGTGATGTGCGGCTAGGAGTTGAACACGTGTAGCAGAGGGAGGCACTTCTGGCGACAGCACACGTACGTTCCTAGCGGCGGCAAGCAGCGTGGCGATTCTGGGGCCATGCGCCAGGAGGGGAGCTTGCAGCGGCGCTTGCAAGGCGTGGCGGCGTGCGCTTCGGGTGAGTAGGGTGCGGCCTTCGAGGCTGAGGCGGCCGCTGAGGACGCGCGCGAGCCGCAACCCTCGATCGGCTGGAGTGGCGGCGACGTGGGTGCGTCGCGGCGTGGCGCATGCATGCAGCTAGCGCGCTACGGGCGCACGGCACGGTGGCCTCGGGCACCGCTAGCTGCCTCCAACGGGATTCATCCGCTAGCTTGCATGTTATTCCTTGCTGATGCACCGTGAGGCGTGCATGCATGTAGCCTTCGAGAGACATGCATGCATCGAAGCATGTTGCTAGCTCCATGCTTCACGCATAGGGCAGCTAGCTCTCGTGGACAGGCGGGATATCTATATAATCACGGGCGACACGGCGTGTTCAGTCGCTCAGTGGGAGCTTCGGAAACGAAGCAATGGCGGCTTCGGGCTCGTAACTCTGGGTTGGCAAAAGGCCGGTGCAGGCGTGGGACACCATGGTGGACGTGCTCGGGGTGTCTGCCAGCATGGCGAGCCAGGCGGTGCAGTTCTACTCCTCCCGGTGACAGGAAAGGAAAAAAAGCTACACGTTGTACCCACGCCATGGTGGACGTGCTCGGGGTGTCTGCCAGCATGGCGAGCCAGGCGGTGCAGTTCTACTCCTCCCGGTGACAGGAAAGGAAAAAAAGCTACACGTTGTGAGTTCTTGCGTGAGTTGTGTCCACAAAATAAATATGTGCGGGTTCCTTCAGAGATGACGTGCGCATCAGAAAAGATCATACCGCACTAGAAGATCAAAAGGAAGTCGCTGCGTGTCCAAAGTTGTGTCCGTCGAAGTTAACTCCCGAGCGTCGAAGAGATGTGTTCGTCGTCTAAAATCAAGTTCGTCGAAGCCAAGTTCAGGATGTTGAGGAGTTTGTGGTTATCGTTCTAGATATGTGTGCGTATGAGAATTCTTACAGGTGTGCCAAAGTTCTCTCGTGGATAAGCTATATGTGAGTCTACGTTACTGTCAAACTGTGTTACCGGTGAAAAGACAATTGGAGCTGAAGCAAAAAGTCGTAATTGTCGGTGAGGTGCGTCATCGATGGTATGGTCAGTAAGAAGAAGGCGGAACTCCTTAGAGATGCGTTCACCATCATGTGTCAAGTATGTGTTTGGCAAATCGTAGTTAAGACTGATTGCATTGAGTAAGTGTCGATATGTCAAGATTAGGGTGAAAATGTTAAAGATAATCTTGACATGCAAGAGATAAGTTTTAGTTTTAGAAGGTTCAAACTCTGGAAGTTTGGATTGAGTTTGTTAGAGGATAGAGTTTGTTAGTTAGTCGGTTATGTATTTATTTATATATATAGCGATAAAAATTGTAAAAGATCGAGAACAGTTAAGTAGGCTAACAAAAAACAAAAAAAAAAATCAACCATGTACAACGCACGACACAGGCAAAGAAGAGCTAGCATAGCCCAGGATGCAATTGAAGTATTGAACAAATCGGCCCATCTGAAAGTCTGAAGTTAACAACAAAACCAAAAGAGAAGCCCAGAACCAGTACGGTCATCTAGCTAGCCCATTTGATTACGAGGACTCCAAGTGCCAACGTGGCCCACATTATCCAACCGCGGCGACCTCCGCCCGGCGATGCCGCGTTGCCGTACGGCGGCAGGGGCATGCCGGGCGACGGACTGCCTCCCCAGGCTCCGGCGGAGACGTTGACGGCGACCTTCTGGCCCCCGAGGCAGTGGCCGGGGAAGCCGCAGATGAACCAGTAGTTCTTGGCCTCCTTGAGTTCAACCCTGTCGTTGCCGCTGCTGTAGCTGTTGAGCACGCCGGCGCCGCCGCCGGTGTCGCAGGACCGGTACGTGCCCTCCTTCACCTCGGTCACGTTGTGCTGGCTCTTGATGTACTGGAAAACTGTACACAGCAATTAAAACTTGCGCAATCAACTTTGGTTACTAAACGATAGAAGTTATAATTGAAGGACAAATTAACCCATTAGATGGCCATGCATGTGATTCATGTCAAAGGAAATAACAAAAAGAATCGATTGAACCATATACGTAAATCCATATATATGACCATGGGGGTGAGTAGCCGCCTACCGACTGACCTAGGACATCGCCGACGTTGAAGGCGTGCTTCTGCGCCCAGACGGCGTAGTTGATGCCGGTGTCGACCCAGCCGTAGGGGACGTCGCCGACCGTGTACTCGGCGGCGCTGGCGCGGGACAGAAGAAGCGGCGGCAGCAGCAGCAGCAGCTGGGAGATGAAGGCGGCGGCGGGCAGGAGGGATGGCATGGGTTGACTCTGGGCAAATCGAAGAACGACTCGGATGCTGTATGTAGCTAGCCTCTACTGTTAATAATTGAGATGCTGTATATATGTAGCTAGCCTCTACTGTTGATAATTGTTGGTATTTATAGGGACTGAAATTAATGGGCCGATCGATGCTTGTTGAGATTGATGCCGATATATGCTGAATTAATTGCTGATGCTGACAGACACAACAATGTCTATGGAAATTAACACCAGTGAAGCCGACTGATCGATTCTGCTGTGGACCGATTCTTCGGCGCGACAATGCCTGATGACGGAGGTTGTTGGGGTTGTCCGTCTCCGTCGTCGACTCCGTCAGCTTCGTTAATAAATGAAGCCGTCGCAGCTCATACTGGTAACTTCCACGTTACAAATCCAAATGTATCTGTGCGTATCAAAGATCAATATTTCAAAAGTTTAACTATAACTATTCTAAAATAACATCTAATGAACAGAGGAATCACTTAATGATGATTCATTGGGTTAAGGGAAAAAAACGCTCTAATCATAGCATTACATCATTACCAGAACACTTCCTCTTTTAATATTCTCACATAAACCTAGTCCTACTCTTTCTAACTTGTTTATCAGGAGAGATAGTCCCACATGTTCATAGAGGCACATGAATAGTGCGAATATGATATGTATTGAGTTCGTATGTCTATCTTGTACCGAGGAAAGAAAATCTCTCCTAGCAAATAGCTCGTGGACAAAAGTTAGGTTTTGCTTGGGAGGCTTAAAGCCAGTTTCAGTTTCTGAAAAACCAGTAAGCCCTCCCCTAAACAGTTCAGCTTTTAAGTGGTTTTTGATATAAGCTAAAAGCTATATATAACTAATAAAAATCAAAAGCTAAAAGTTAGGCTGGATCTGTTTTTGTAGTTTATTGCTGAAGAAAATTAGCTATTTATTAAACGGTTTCTTATAAGAAACAACAGCCGTTTTTCAGGTTATAAAATCAAAAAACAACTTTTTAAAAAACCTATAGCTTTGCAATTGCTACCCAAAAAGCACCTTTTTATAAAAGTTATAACTTTTTAGAAAAGCGTTTTGTGGATAGGATGGTGGGATTGAGGCCCATGCGGCTGGTGAGCATGTACGGTCTCACTGGCAAGCATTCTCCAAAGTAGTGCACAGAGAGTACGTGTCTTGTACCCAGGAAAATTAATTCTTAAGTCCCTCCCCAATTGCTACACCGAAAAATTTACAGACTCGTGATACTCTTAGAAGATTAAAATTTATAATTCTCAACAATAAAAATTAAAATTTATAAAATTGTGTGGAGGCATATCCCCTCACTAAGGTCAATATAGGTTCTCTCATGTGTACAAGGTGTAATTGCCCCCGCTAAGTCCGCACTCCACCAACCGTTCGCTATTATCGTTGTTGCAGGGCGACCAATAGTGCATCATTGATCGAGCTTGCCCAGGTGGTAGCGGCCTACGTGAACAAGGTATGAAGAATGTCCCACCTATATATGCATTTTATTTATACATGTATATCAATTTGCGAGTTCCATATTAGCAGCATAAATATGTGTATCTATAACGAAAATGGAGTCGTGCAGTCAACTACACTTGGCGACGAAATATTGACCTTTCGGTCTATCCTGAGATTCACACAGAGTATTGTAATTGTATTCGTAAGGGTAACATTTGTGATGAGACATTGAATGTAACTTGGTGCACCATCCGAACATCGTTGAAGGATTTTTTTTTTTGAATGAATAGGCAGGAGCTCTGCCAATTGCATTAAAGAAGAAGATAGAGCAAAGTTTACAGAAAGGTGAACCGACCTAGCGTTTGACGAATAAGAACAACCCTACCGACCGAGAGAAAACAACACCGCAGCTTAGATTACATCATCATACTAGATTAGCAACAAGGATGGGGAGAGAGTAAATCAAAGCATCTCGAAGGCGCGAAGCGATTACAGACGTCCACGACGATTGCATCGCCACCGCCGCACCATGCTATAGACATTTTGGAAGATCTGCAGTTCCTTTCCTTCCACAAATTCCACGACCGTAGATAACCAAGCCATCAAAGTCCTTTCTCTTGGCGAGTTGACCATGAGACAGTGGCGATCCACCATGAGTTATTCGCCGATTGATCCGTGAAAAGTCGAGGAGGAGTTAGGTTCGGTTGTATGAGGTGAAGGACTTTCGCCCAAACTCGTCTTGCAAAAGGGCACAAGAGCATCGGTGGGATGCGGTTTCTCTTCCAAACCACAGAGGGCGATGTGGTGGAATGAGGCCCCCGATGGCTAACCTATCCGCCGTGAGAATCTTGTCCTGGATGAAGAGCAAGGCGAAAAACCTACATTTTCCTTCTGCGGGCGCGTACCAGATCATCTTATAGTTGTAGTCCCGCTTGGCACCTATGAACTGGGTCCTGTATGCCGAATTTGCGGTATATTCCCGAAGGTGTCCACCTCCACGAATCGATCCTCCATTTGTGGCAGTAGTTGTACTGTTGCGGCAAGATGCCAAAGGTGAAAGAAGTCCTGCGATTGCATTTCGTTTTGTAATCCGCGCAAAGGTGTAATCCATTTCCGGTTGTCGGGATGTCCTTGACCTTGCTCGCTTTCTTCTAACCGCACCATAGAACGAGGCGCCAACTCTGCCGGAGATTTTCCTCAGAGCCATCGTGACCCCCAGAACTCGGCCGTTTCGCCATTACCTAATGCGATGACAGTACTTGCAGTGAACAATCCGCGATCTGAGGCCGCACAAGGGACAGGCGAACCAGACCAAGGCTTAAGATCTCTCTGAAGGATTTAAGATCTCTCTCTCTCTCTCTCTCTCTAAAATCATACTATGTAATTGAGTTTTCAAGGGATTGAATAATATGTAATGGCGGGAAAAACACTTTGGAATCCCGTACTAGCTGCTTGACTGCTTGCCAAATTGTTGAGGTTGTGCAATTATGTAGCTAAATGTTGTAACATATTATGTTTGTTATATAAATCTTTTCTCTTTTAAAAATATACTTATATATGTTGTAATAGATATAATATCTATACATGATTAATCTATACCCTTATAATTTGGCTCAATTAAAATGGGTGGGTAGATCTTTTATTTATTTTTTTTATCTATCTTGATTAATAAGAGGCCTTGTAGGAATTTTGCTTTTTTAGATTTTTCATACGAAAGAGGTTCCCGACAAATTGGCTTCCTTTCGTCTCAAAAATGAAAAAGAAAAGGATAAATTGCCTTCCGCTCGCGCTAGACTTTCCAATTGAAGTCTTCTGCTTCTTCAATACCGATCAATCAAATGCTCAGACAACAAAGTTAGTTTCTCCTATCGTTCTTCATCAAATCAGATCTTGCCCTGTTTAGCAACTATTGAGAAGGGGAACGGGAGTTTAGACGACTTTGCAGCAGGATTAGGTATGGGAGTTTGTTATAAGTCATGGCTAGTCATGTGTCCGTGCGTTGTAACGAAAACTCAATTTGTGATAAAAATTTATTTGCAAAAAGCACTAACTTTGTCTGAATAATACTATTCAATCTGAATCTGAATATACACTGGTTGAAACTCAATTTGCGATAAAAAGTCTATTTGCAAAGAAAACTACCAGTGGCAAATGTGAGTAATTAAAGAGCAGTGGCAAAGCTGGATAATTTTGATGAAGTGACGTCGGAAGAAACTCTTGTTTTATATAGTAGAGATAAGAGTTAAGATAAATCAAAGAATACCTCTCTTCTAATTTCATGCACGTTCTTACCTAGGTTTAAAATAATTAAGTGTCAGACCCTCAAAACTCCCAAGCCCACCGACCAAACAAAAAAAGCTTTATATTACTGTCCTTCCTTTTGATGTAAAGTCCTAGAATCTGCGTCGTTAAACTGACTTGTATTCACTTTCGGCAACCAATGAACAAATCGAAAGCAATCCATATTATTCACAGCAAGCAGCATACCTTCGAGTTGGGAGCTTCGATTCAATCGCCGAGGGGAGGAGGATGGCGGTGGAAGGTGGGAGGACAGAGGCTTGCGCCGCCGGACCTCGTGGGGGATGAGGGAGTTGGGGGGAGGAGGGCGTTGCCGGCTTGTCGCAGGGGAGGCCGCCACCAAGTGTCGTGCGAGATGAGGGAGCTGGAGCGAGCAGGGCGCCGTCGGTTTGTCGTGGGGAAGGGTGCCGCCGAGTCTCGCGAGGGATGAGGGAATCGGGCAGAGGAGGGCGATGCCGGCTTGTTGATGGGGAGGAGGACGCCGTCGCTAAACCCTAGTTGCGAGGGAGTATGCGCCGCCAGGTCTGGGGGATTAGGGAATCGGGGGGAGGAGAGTAGAAAAAAAAAACAAAAGAAGTTTTCTTTATATATGGATGGCACTGGTGGGTAAATATGTTACAACTTTAATGGCAAATACAAATTCCAATCCACAAAAATGAAAAAAAGCCACCACACATTGGCTTTTAGCTTATAGTTCATGGGAGGTTTTTAACCTTTTTTTAAGCCCAGCTTAAAAGCTATCTGCTTGTTTCAACTTTTAGCTTTTTGACTTTTAAGCCAGTAAAAAAACCAAAACAAACAGGGCCATAGAAAAAGTCCGCGAGATCAAAGGATGATGCGGTTTCCACATCTTGTAACCAATCACGGATTTTCCGGAGAGTAAAAGAAAAACTGCAAAAGGAGGCCGTGCCTGCGCAAGCTACTGAACCGGATTTTGGTGGAATATTCACGCAGGGGCCATGCGCCCATGCTCTTCGCCCCAGCCCGAGCCCGGCAAGGCGAGCACACGCGTGGGTTCTTCTCTCTCTCCCACATAAACTAGTGGGATAGAGCACACTCTACTATTTAAGTTAGTGTTGCTCTACTTTAACTAGCAATATTGTACTAAAAAGTTTACACCTCCTCCATATGATGGGCCTTTGAGATTTATTTGGAATTATTCTCAAATATTTATAGGCTTAGCCCATATATTCCAACAATCCCCTACCAGATCTCAAAGTCCCATCAAAATTTGTCTCTTCTCAATACTATTTGATATACCAGTGTTTCGATGAAGACCTGTTAGAGTTAAACATCCATCTAGAGCTTCAAGCTACACTCATTCACAACTTAAACAATGGACTGAGCCTTGAATTGCAAGTTTTGTGCGAACAAGTTTCACTTAAAGTCATGACTGATACTTGGCTGCCAATAGGCTACCTCTCGGGTGGAACATATTAGTCGTACTCCTTAGCCTCTTCATGAGCTTACTAGAGATTACCTAAGTCTCATAGACTGCGACCAACAGTCAAGCTCGTATAAGTGTGTTTTTTCAAGAATGCTCTGTAGGACAACATCTTTACTAATTAAAGCCAATGGAACACATTAAAACAATAGACAACCTGCCTTACAGATTCAAAGAGTATTGTATCTTCAGTGGAGTGGATTAGAATAATACTCTCCTTCACTCAACCAATAGTTTGTTCTTTCTAAATCCTAATTCACGGGATCTATGATCACATAGGTTGGGTTACCACTATGGTATAACTCACGTGGGCCTCAAATTCAACTCCTTCGATGCATTGTCTATTACATTGTGTGATAAACCCTTTGTAACAGGGTCTGCCAGATTTTTAACTGTTTGAATATAAATAGAGGGTTACCTATTCACAATTAATGGACATCTTATGTTACCTCTCATGTTACCTATAAATAGAGGTTATACGCATGAAAGAATGGACAAGAAAGAAAGAAAGAAAGAAAGAATTCTCTCTCACTCCTACATTGTTCATATTTTGAGTAATCTACTACATTATTCATATTTTGAGTAATCCATTAGTTATTTTATATCATTTCTTTAGTATGTACAGTTACACGATTTTTCGTGAATAGGAACAAATAGCTTGTTTAAACGTATGGTTTTCCTTTCTTTCTTTCTTTTTTTTTTTTTTTTTTGTTCTCACAGCATTTCTCTCTTTCTTTGTTCTTTTTCTTCTTACTACTATTTGTTTGTTGCTCACGGCATTTCAAAGCAGAAGCTTTAACCAAAGAATGCCTTGCATTTAGTCAAATGCGTCATGGATATCAAACCAAATTGGTTATTAGGACCGGGAATCCGATGTAGCTATAAATCTTGGACGAATCTATATTTTTAAAAAAACGCGGTTATGACAGTTAGCAAATCTATAGTTGCTATAAACATTCGATGAATCTGTGTTTTTGTGGCGAAAACATTTTTTCGCTTTTTGGGTGTGAAAACATTTTTCGGTTTTTTGTGATGAAAACATTTTTCGGAAAAAGCGGAGAAAGGACTGAGCGTAAACAAGGACTTGTTTGTTATTTTTTGGACTTGTTAAGCTATCTGAAAAAATTAGAAAAGGGCTTGTTGCGATTTGAACTTAACGAGGGCTTTTAAGTAAAATACCGTGCGAGGGACCTAAGCGAAGAAAAAAATATTTTAGTCTCAAAAAATCGGAAGGACCTATCCGTAATTTTGAAGAAGTGGAGGACTTTTTAAAAATCGTCAAATGACAGGTGGCTTGGCTGGTTGGGTTGAAATCTCCAAATGACAGGTGGATTGGCTGGTTGGGCTCAAATCTTTACTTTGTAATAGAGTTGATATATAATTTCTTTGTTGCTCTCATGGCATTTCAAAGCAGAAGCTTTAACCAAAGAATGCCTTGCATTTAGTCAAATGCGTCATGGATATCAAACCAAATTGCTTGCTCTTTGATCTCAAAACATTTGTCAGCTCCTACATATGTAATCTACAGCAGTGCCATCGTTAACTCTGTTGTTTGCTTGCCGTGTCTCCAGAGCTCCTATGTACTTACTTTGTGCAGACTGCAGAAAGAAATATCTAATCTTATGGTTGAGCAACAAAACTGAGCCAAGGAGCTAGTGCATGCGAGTCGATCTTATGAATGAAGGTTTTGATTCGTCAAAACAAAGAGTTAATGGATGAGAATTTCAGGCCGTCAACAGAGAGAGAATTGCTCCTTCCAGTCGCAGGGATCATGCATCTAGGACCTGCTGTAGTACAACCAATCCATTACAAAAGACTACTTGCAAGAGCCATAAAGTGTATGCAAACAATCCCATTCAGATATGATTATTCATTTGGAGATCGAGTAAACAAAAAACTGTGGTGCTTCTGAATGCACAAAATGGTTCGACTGAAAATATGCATGTTCGGTTTTGATTGTTGAGCGTACGTCTTGATCACGACCGGAGATGGCAAAGTAATACCGTTGATATGTAATCAGCAGACGAACACAATTCAAGAACAAAGCCATCATTACTTTGCCATCATTACTAGAATATTCTACGCGTTGCAGGGTTGACCAAAGCCTATTCATGGCAGCCACAAAACCTCCGTTGGTAACGGGGGAGGTGGCAACCTTCTGAACCTCCAGATGGTTGCATGGTGAAGCACCCTACCAGATAGCTCCACATCTCTACAATTACTCTAGGAGGAATGCAAGATCAGTGGCGAATGCTTTGGAAAACGACAATTGGATTCGGGACATTCACAGCCAGCTAACTCCGTAATTGCTAAGGGAATACGTCCATTTATGGTCCAAGATACAATTACAGCACCTACGTCCGAAATTGGATGACACCATCATATGGATGCACACCTCACATGGTGTCTACTCAGCGAGCTCGGCTTACCGGCTACAGTTCAATGACTGCACCCAAAAATCTTTCCTCACCACAACTTGGTCCGTATGAGCACCTCTACGTTGTAAGATCTTCTTCTGGCTAGCGCAAAAGCAGACTTCTGGTGCCACGTATCTAAGCTCGAGGGTTGGCCTAATCAATATACGCCTCATGTCTTTGCCAAGCTTAAAGCAGTTCTTCACCTTTTCGTTGACTGTCCTTAGGCTAGACGTATGTGGTCATCTGTTACTCAATGGGCTCGCAGTCCATATCTCCAACCGGACAATTGGGAGACCTCTGCGCATCTCGACCAATGGAGCCTTCACCTCATCCCTCGAATCGCCTACTCGAAAAGTGTTAAAACCTTAATCATCCTAACATGCTGGTAATGGTGGAAAGAGCGCACAGAGAATCTTCCAAAGGAGATGGGCAACTCACGATCATATTCTTTAGGCTATCAAAGATGGGGCAACCAACTGGATATTGGCGGGAGCAAAACACCTTAGTAATCTCATTCAGGCGCGGCCCTGAAGACTTTTTTTTCTCCAGCCTCCTGTCTTTTCCCTTCTCTCGGGTGCTTTCTCATAACCTTGTATCTTACCTTTTTCTTCTGTAACCTCTAAATTCTTTCTATTCTAATCAAATCACGGCTTTTGCTGTCTTAAAAAATATATATATTCTACACGTTGGGGCGGGCAACTAAACTAAACAGAGCAGAGCCGCCACTGCCAATTCCGTCAATTCATCGCACGCACAGTGAAAACCATTGCGGTTGAAAAAAAGAAAAACCCGTGGATGAACAATAACTCCCAGCGGATTCAATCCGCTGGAAGTGCAGTAAAAATAATAAATTTTTTTCCATCAGACAGGATCCGTTGGAAATGCGTAATTTTTTTAAAAAAATCCGGCAGATCCCGTTTGCTGGAAAGGGTAAAAAAAAAATTCCTGCGCACCCTGTCCACTGAAATTTACTGTTCAAAGACCATTTCTGCGTTTTCATCTGCTCAACAGCTATTTACAAAAAAAAATCGTGACACGGCAGCATCCACGTCGACATAATCATTCTTTCAACCTTGTACGACCAATTAGCTAGGCAGCACAGGAACATGACGCACGTACCTATCGTTCTGGAGGCGTCGCTGCAGCCGTAGAAGGTGGCGGTGCCCTTGCTCTAGCCGGACGGCGCGGACGCTTTCACCCTCGAGGCGGCGGCGACCAGAAGCACGCAGCCGATGGCTGGACGGCCACCGCGGCTCTCACGTAAGCGCGCTCCATTCCTGATCGATCTATCAACACACGTACCAATTAAGTACTTGGCAAGCTAGTGCGACGTCGGAAGACTACCGGAGGTGTCGATGATACTTAGCTTGCAAATCTGCGCTGCGCCTGCGCGCGTGTTTATATACAGCTAGCCTAGGGCGGGTCATTCAATATTGCTGCCGCTGCCAGGGCGACGGAGGAAGACCACAACCATGGCTCGTTGTTCCCTGTCGATCACCATCTACAGCTAGCTGTTCATGCTGGACAAGACGCGGAAGAGTTGGCTACTTGGCCTGTCAAAGGCCAAGAAGAAGGATAGGTACGTCGACCTCGACTGCATCATCTTCAAGCGCAAGCTCCATTGGTGGATCTTCTGGGGCCTCGTCGCCACCTTCTTCCTCATCGGCCTCCCAGTCATCAATCATCATCGCCAAGTCCATCCCCAAGAAGAAGCCTATTGGAGCAAGTAGACGCTTAAATGTGCTCCTAAGCTTTTTAAATTAAACAAGCATATGTAAAATAGTTGTTTGCATTAGAGGTTGTGACTCTTGTATCGTACTCCTCCGATCACAAATAGTTATCGTTTTGTACAACGATACGGTCTCTAAAATATAACATTGACCACTTGTCGTGTACTTTGCACAGGTACCCTCTCCGTAAATAATAGGCCCAAGTGGCTGGCGATTTAGAGCCCGTGGCCCTGGCGGCGATCTGGCGATCACGCACCTTTCTGAGCGGCTTCGCGTGGCGCCTGGACACCGGGTGAGCAGCCCATGTGGCCTGCGGCGATCGCGATCACGCCCTTTGCGGCGGCAGCGTGGCGCTGGCAGCCGGCGAACGCACCGCCGCGAGGCCCGTAGCCCCTAGCGGCGACGGCGATCACGCACGTGGCGGCGGCGCAGCGTGGCGGCTGACGCAGTGGTCGGTGTTGAGCCCTGTTAGGCCACGAGCAACAAAGAATGAGGAAGGCTCGCTGAAGACTCCCTCCTGACACCCGTGTCGGGGTCATTAATGTGAAGGTTCAGCTTTCCCGATGGCGGCTTGTCTCTGATGTCTCTTACCAACCCGTCGTGAGGCGTCTGTCGCGGCGGCGAAGTCTCTCCAGAGCATTAAATGAGGTTGAAAGACAAGGCCGCGGCGTGCTAATCATCGTCATGGGTCGGCGTGAAAGTGGAATGATGGATGTAATTAATGTGTTGTAGATAAGTATAGCGCCACCTTCTCTCTCGCTCAAGGTGGCCCGTCTATATAAGGTGACCACTAAGTTTTGTTATAATATATTTATAAAACATAAAAAATTATAATATTATGAGAGTACTTTTTGAGACAAATCTACATATGATTTACATGTATCCAATTTAAATATTTAAAAAGATATTGACATTTAAAGTTTGAAAAGTTTGATTGTACCTATGTCAAAAACGAGAACCATTTGTGCAGCCATTAGGAGTGTTAGGATTTGAAGATCAAGCACACGCACAAAAGGGACGTTCCCATTATGCCATTACCTTATTTGCCTTCAAATTCCCCTGTCTATGGACTCGAGGCTGCTTCAGCAGTACAACCTGCTTCATCCCTCTTCTCACATCAGTGTTTTTTTTTCCGTGTCGGATATGCAACAGTGTTTCACCACACCTTGTTAGAAAGTCCACAGAACCCTCAATGGACAAGATCCTCCCTCCCTGTAAATTGCGAAAGCTCCATGACCTCCAAAGCAACAAGAAAAAGGTTTATACACACCTCCTGAGAGCATTGATCGGCAACCATGTGAAGCCAATCCGGTCCTGAATTTACCTGCAGCGTGTCTTCATCACGTTCACGCATTGCCATCCGCAGGTTCCTAGCTAGCATGTGGGCATCGCACCACAGCATGAAAGCCATCTTCCTCCTCCATCCCACACATGTCACAAAGATTATGATCAGTCGCAAGGTGTCTATGCTATTTGTATGCCCTTGTTGGCAGACCATTGTTGACAAGTTTCCATACAAGCACCTTCTCCTTTGGAGGGACATCGGTCTTCCACCTTTTTTTTTTCCATAGCATTTCGCTGATTCTCAAAAGAAGAAGAGGAAAAGATATTGACAGTTCGGGCAGGCCGATATGAGCAGCCAACTTGACGATCTCGCAGTTTGGAGTACACAAGTTACAGGTAGTACTTAGCCTGCCTTGTTATTCAGAAAACTAAATCTTTGTCGGTGTTTTTTGGGCGTTTAACCGAAGCGTGAACACTGATGTTGGTCGGCCTCCTCTGCTGGAGTGGATAAATGGCGGGAGAGGAAAAAAAAAGAGTTGGCCAAGAGGGTGTTTCTCACAGGCGAGCCCAAAGTCGTGAAGATCCTTTGCAACTAGATGCTCAATAGCCCGCGCGTTGCTACGGACGGAAGGAATCGCGGACACAGGCTGAGATTATAACAGAGAAAGTAAATTTTCTTTAGAACACCCAGGGGACGGAACGAATTTGTTATAATTGCTAAAAACCGCAAAAGCTTGACAACGTTTCTTTTTTCTATGGTAGCCCAGGCATGCCCTCAAGATCTTTCTAATAAATTTTAAAGAATTTACAAACTTAGCGGCACAACTAAATCAGTGAAGCTACTTGAAATACACCATTACCATTTTCAAATTTTTTAAAAAAATCGCAAAAGCTTGATCACGATTTGAAATTTGTATGGTAGCATATGCATGTTTTCAGGACTCTCGTGAAAAAATTTCCAAGAACACATAAATTTCGTAGCTAAACAAAATCAGCAAAATTGCTTTAATTGTATTAGTAGCGTTGCTAGTATTTTTAAAAATTGCAAAACTTTGATTATGATCCGAATTTTTTATGGTAGGGTAGAAACACTTTCTAGAACTTTATAAAAAAAGTTTCAAAAATTTATAACATGATTTAATAGTTCATCGTCGGACGTGACAATAGAGGAATTCATGCCACATACTCCGAAGAAATCTAGGTAGCCATGCAGCCGTTGAGCCACCCAATGTTGAGCAACGACTGCGTCAGCCTACAGTTGCACGATCACTCACTCCTAATCTAAGGCGCCGCCACCGAGTCGTGAAGCTCCCTCCATCGCACCACCATCACCCCACAACCACCAACAATGCAAAGCCACCGCTGTTATCCATTTCCATCCCGTTCTAATGCAGTGGTGCCGCCATCATAGGAAGACCAGCGGCAAGCCTGCGAAGAGGAGATGATGTGGGTGGGCTTCACTCATGTCATTTCCGCTATCCAAGTATCCATCGACGACAAGGCATTGGCTTAGAATAGCCTTTGATGAGCAGTGGAGATGGCTAGGTTGGTGATGTTGCATCAGTATGTTTTCGTTGTTGCAATAGACTCTTTCTTTTAATGCATTTTAATGCAGCGATAATTTATTTTTGTCGCAAAGATTTTTTATTTTTGTTGAGCACGAGCTCAACAATTTTAAAAGTGGCAACAATTATCTTTGAATGTTGCCAATATTTTCTTTAAATGTTGCAACATTGTAACACCACGAATTTATTTGATTCAGATAACTAACTAATATTAAACCGTATCTCAATTATATACTTGTGATTTTCATCCAATTTTTAGTGGGAATTTTTATAGTTCCCCTATTTTTTTAAAGATATTGCACTTATTTTTCTCGTATTTTGTTGCATATGTTGATTACAATTGTTGCAAGTATTATTTAGGAATATTTCGTCGACACATCCGATGGAAGCTTTCCATCGGATGTCCGATTCCTAGTTGTTCCCTTGTCTATATAAATAAAAACAACAGGTGATATTAAAGCATCCTATTTCGTTTAAAGCGTAAGAAAATTATACAATAATCCTAAATATAAAAAAAATCTTGGAAATTCTCATATTAATCAAAAGAAAAAAAAGAAATATCCCTACCAGTTATTTTGGTGCAGCCAGATTACAATACTGTAGGTTAATCATGTATAAATATTATAGTTATATAATAAATGCAATTGTATTTCAATTATTAGAATTCGAGTATTATATCAAAGACAATTATATGATAATACCTAGCCACACGATTACATGATAAATCTGCTAGTTCCTATAACAAATGTGCCTTAATTATTGGCCGATCAATAATATAATATTCTCGAGCGTACGCATCAATCAGCAAAATTTACACTATAGTAGTAGTGATCTATGCATCTGAATCAAAATCGATTGCGTGCGTTTTGTACACGGCAGCTGAGCTGAGACGAATCACATATCCGCAGCGCCTGAACTCTGAACCTCTCAACTCTTACGGCATCCGTGCATCAAACAGCAGCTGCAACCAACAGATGCAGCAGCAGCAGCGAGGAGGAGAGGCCTCCGAACGCACGGCGGCCGGCATGGCCTGCACCGGTGGGCCGCGGTATGGGCGCCGCACCGGGGTATGATCTGTTGGTCGCGTCGTTCTCCCGCGGCTTGGGGGGAGCTGCAGCCGTTGGCCCTGGAGCAGGGCTGGGGCTCCCGTCTGGGGCATCTGCCATTCTCACATTCTTGTAACCTGCAGGTGGTTGTTGCAATGGTGGTGATTAAATATAGCACTTGGTATCTTTCTTTCTACGTAAATTTATTTGGTGATATACTTACAGTCGAACTTCTGCCAGCCCAGGACTGATCGCTCCCGGTCGAAGACGACTTTCAGGCCGGTCATGAAGTTCTCTGCATGCACGCGTCGTCAGGTGATTGACCATTGATTTATATGTGTGTTTGTGTGTTCTTGTCAAAATCAAGAGATTCTAATTGTGCAACAAGCAAGAATGAGCTAGTGGTGGAATTAATTTTGGACGAGATGGATCGAAGAAGAGAGCCTACGTACGTCCAATGATGTCGATGCTGATGTCGCTCTTCAGGACCGGAAGGCAGTAGCCGACAGGACGAGGCTGCAGTTTGAGACATGATCAAGGACAGGTGCTAATCAGTAATCAATGGGAATGCATGCAACTATGCAAGTGCACACTAGGTCATCTAAGTAAGATCACGGTGCCATGTAAGTATGTAACGCACCTCTCCTTTAATCTCATCGAACAAGACAAAGAACGGGCGAGTGACCGGGAACAGGGCTCCCCATGGTCGTCAGGCTCACGTCGGGGATGAGCACCTCGGTTTGGTTAGGGCTGCACATTAACATGCAACAAGTAAAATGCTCGTAGTACCAAGCATCTAATTTAAGGTTATGCCGATGAATTGCATAATACAAATAATTCTAGTCATCATCACACAAAACTGTCCTGCAGAAACCTCTGCAAGTGGTATTGCCAGAAAAAAAGACAGAAGGAAGCAGTGCAGGTGACAACAGTATTTACCTCAATTCATAGCAGTACTCGAACGGGAGACCGGGGAGAGAACCGCTAAAGTTGGCTCTTTTCTCGCGAATCTGTGAGTTGAACTACAATGCAACGAGAAGAGATAAGTTGGGCCTCAAGTCAGAACAATAACACAATTGAGCTAATCACGACTAGGCGAAAAAATCTCGTCTTTTTACAATGATGATGCGCAATTGATCCTTCTCCAAATTATATATGTCAATCAACTCGCCTAAACATATGTTGTGATGTTAATCATTGTAGGTGCCATTTTAGTAACAGGTACACTATATTTGTAACCTTGGATTTCTCAAGATTTTCCCTCAACCATCGTATTTGCCTTCGTCGGCTTCAAAATGGGGAGAGAGAGAGAGAGAGGGAGGGGTACTTACACTGGTGGCAAGCTGTGTGTAGGCCGGGTCGTTGAGGTAGGTGAAGGAGGTGCCGGAGTCCACAACCGCGGTGAATTGCGCCGGCAGAGACTTCGTCCCAACGTTGATCGCCGTGATGCTGATGTTGTAAGTTGGGCTGCACAACAAAAAATACATCAGCAATCATCAATCGCTATAAATTATTTGTCTCACCCTTCTTCGAGTGCACATGAACCAGAAACGACTGTGTGTGCTAGTTCGTACGAGTCGTGTGTTGTGATTGAGCTTGGACTGACATGTGGACCCCACAGAAATGCGCACTGTACGGGCCCACGTGTCAGTCTCGGCTTGGAAGGGGTATGGAAGTTATAGAGCACCTAACTGTACGTTTCTGACGATGAATGGCGTCTCGGCCTGGTCCCGGCTCCCGGCGTCGCCGAAGTTGATCCGGCCGACGCCGTCGCGGCTGAAGCACATGGAGAAGCTGTTGGACGTGACGAGGCCGCTGCTGGCCAGCACGCTCGGCACGGAGACCTTGTCCATGCCGAGCCCCAGCAGTCCGTCCGCCGCCGGGCCGTCCAGGAACAAGCCCGTCTGCTCCTGCCCGCACCCGAACACGATGGTGGCGTTCACCACCTCGCCGGCGCCGCCCTGCTTCTCCCTGCTGAGGTAGAGGACGTCCTCGACGAGCACTCCCGAGGAGGAGGTGTTGGCGGACACGTAGCTGACGCTGTAGGGGCAGCTGCTGTTGCCCGTGGCGCAGGCGTTGGGCCGCTCGCACATCCCGTGCTCGCACGTCACCGTCTTGCTCGTCGACGACTGCCTCGGGCTATACGGCCGGAGATCCGGCTGGCCCGGCCCAGTGGCGTTGTTGTCGATGCGCGCGCAGTGCTTGCAGTCGCAGGGCACCCAGAAGAGGTCGCTGCCGGTGTCGAGCGCCACCAGGAAAGTCGCGTTCGGCGTGCCCACCGCCACCTCCGCGTAGTGCAGGCTGCAAGCAAATTGGACCGGCACACGTTCAAGATTTGTTCTTCTTCGTTTTTATTTCGGAACGCGACGTACGGATTGAACCAACAAGATTATTCAGCGCCACGCACGCGAGAGCTGGGCATGCAGGACTTACAATCCATCTAATCGGAAGGTGACGTTGCCGTCGGCGAAGAAGAGAAGGCCGTTGCCATCGGCGAGCCCGCGGCGGGCGAAGAGGGCGCGGTCATGCCGGGACAGCGCGGTGTAGTACTCCGGCGAGCCTTCCCGTGCCTCGGGCCACCACGCGCCCGGGTGGCCCCGCGCCTCCGCCCAACGCCGGACCACCGGGGAGAATCGGTGGTGGAGGTTGAACCCAACGACGGACGCCTCGGCGCCCGCAAGCAACGCGGCGACAGCGGCAGCGAAGAGGAGGTCGCTGTAGTGGTCGGAGTGAGCCATGAGGAGAGACGTGCAGGGGCAGCAAGATGGATGGTGCACGTAACATCCTTCTTAAGAGGGACAGGAGGACGCAGGTGACGAGCAAATCAAAGTCTTGTGTGGCTCGTCAACGGTGCGGGGAGAGAGAGGGGGGCGGGCTTCGCCGGCGACCGGAGGAGAAGAAACGGAATTGACCAGAGTACCACGACTGCCCGGCCGTGTCCGTCAGGTGGGATAGGCAGGAGAAGAAACGGAATTGTAAGATATCTGACTTTTCACAAGCGTCGTGTCGTGTATGGCTAACATCTTTTCAGAACTGAGATGCCGCCTCATTAGCATCGTGATGCCCCGTTGTATTCGTGCGGTAGTTCAAATGTTAATTCATGTGAAATGTCTTAAGTTCTGAACATGCCCTTGTTTTTTTTCCCAAGCGAAAACTATATATCACAAGTGGCAGTATATATGTATGTATCAGTTTTTTTTCTTCAATGAAGGTCCAATTTACTTGTAGAAAATAAAATAATATTCAGTGTGCAGCTAAGGCTATTTTTCCCATCACATTTTGCGAGCTGAAGGACTCATACGCAAAACGCTCCAGGACTTCTTCTTCTTCTTCTTCTTCTTGGAAAACAGCAAAAGCTCTGTGATTATATTAGATTAGAAAAGAAGAGGACTTGCTTGTTCTTGATGTAGACTCCTGGTGGTTGGAATTGGCCGGCCAGCATCACCACATGGAGTCCAACAGGAAGAAAGAAAATCTATGCACTAATATATGCATGGACTCAAGACTCTGGATTGTTGTCCAGTTTAATTAATTAGCAATTGTTGAGCGTTCAACTAACCTGATGATAATATGCAGTTCTTCTCTACGATGACTTAGTTTTGTTTCTCTTTTTTGCCCATTGCACTGAACGGGTATGTTTTTTTTCCTAGTAGTGGATGTTACTGGTTGGCAATTGATATGTAAAATTGTCAAACTTATCCAGGCGATTGCACATGCATGCTTATCGCCTTGCATATATGGCGCTAATGTAATCAGAGGATGGGAGCAGAGAATATTAAATGGATGCAAACTCGAGGAATTATGCAAAACTTGGTCGCTTAAGCCAATTTTGTTTCCCCTTTTTTTTAATTCCGAGGAACATGTTGTTGGATGCCCTCCGAATCCAGTCCACAATGGCCATCCAAATTCTATATATGCATCTGCAGAGTATAATTCACCTAACAGAACAATCTATGCACAAGCATAGTTTGAAGAAACATTTTTCTTAATTGGAATCAAGGTACCAACCCTGGAACTAGTCAAGTTGTTAGTTTCACATTTATTTCATATCCTCCCTCAAAAATAATAATAATAATTTCATATCCACGATGAACATAGCTCAGACGACAACGACGAGACAAATACCAAGTCTGATCGCCATTCATGGACCGAAAAGAACGCGTCAAGTTGGAGGGTCAAAGTCAAAGAAAGAAAAAAAAACGGGGGGTAAAAGGCCAATGAAACAAAGGAAAACGTATGCTTGAAACAAAGTGAAAGAGATCGATCGATCGACAGGTGATCGAACGCGCTAAGCCGAAGACAGTTTGGCCGCTGACAGCCTGCCACAGACATATGCCTCGATCACCAAGTTAACACGTGTATGTACCAGTTGAAAAATGCTCCTCGAAATAAAAGTCAGATACGAGCTTTCTTCCCCTTCTCCTTTAAGAAAATTATTATTATCACGATCTAGTTTCATTCGTAAACTATATAGGCAGTGAAATAAACGCATGCGAAAAAGATCGGGTAGTCGTCAAGGTGAATCCTTAGGGCACGTACAATAAGATTTTTTCAGCTAGTTCTGCTGTACACATCATTAGTTTTAGTCTATGTAGAAGAGTGAAAAAAGAGGAGAGAAAAGAGCTGACTCTTATTTAGCAGCCAACTTTGCACATAGCATAGGTACATTATTAATACACAAGAAAGAAGAGATATTTATTGCACGACATTTAAAAATAATCTTTAAAGATAGTTATTAATCAAATTGCTTTTTCGCTCGATTACTGTTAGCTGACAGTGGATTTCACTATTGTACTTGCTCTTAGCCGGTGGTCGTCTTCACCCGGATCACGCTGCTCCTCCACTTCTCTTTTTCTTCGTGGCTCCTCGACGACGCGTACGTCCACTAGCAGCCATGACTCGTAGCTGATGCAACAACAAATGGCCCGACCCGGCCGGCCGAGAGAGCCCAATGGATTTGGAAAGACACAATGAAAGCCATGAATTTGAGATGGAAATCTGGTTTGGCATGGCTGGTAGTATGTAGTCATGAGGTTCATGACTCGTACCTAAGGGCTTTGATGCAACAACAAATGGCCCAAGGGAGCCCAATGGATTTGGAATGACCCATTGGATGACTTAAGCCTATTCGGTGTCTAAGCACTTTTAAGAGTCAAGGCTCTGTTTGGGGGTTGGGCCTCTGCTGCTGGCCAGAAACCCCCTAAACATTTTATTTACCAAACCAAATGGCTGTGAAGTACAGCTCCTCTCAAAATAATTAAAAAAACACCCCAAAAGCTGCAATCGGGACCTCGGTGCTTTGCTTCGCTTCGCCTCGGCTTCGGCCTCCTCCCCAGCGTTTGACGCTTCGGCCTCCTGGTTTCCTCCCCTCCTGGTGGCAGGCCAGCCTCTTGATTTCCTCCTCGCTGCTTGAGACAGTCGCCGCTCACCTGCCTCCTCCCCACTCGCCTCTTTCTTGTGAGGTCGCTCGCCTCCGCCCAGCTCAACCTCCTCCCCGCTCGGCCTCCACCCCGACTTGGAGTCCCACCGCCTCCTCCCCGCTCGGCATCTCAAGAAAAGTCAGCAAAAAGCTAATTTGCCAAACGACGTCTTAAGAAAAGCCACAACCGTCAACTATAGCAGTTTTTTAGTCTAGCAAAATAAAAGAAGCTTTTCAGCCCAGGCGTAGTCCCCCAAACCAGGGTCTAAGGTGGCTGCCGCTCACCTTGCATCCTTTAGAAAAAACACACAACGTTTTGGTCATGAACTCGATCTTTAATATATAACTTTGATCACTGTTTTTTAGATAAATAAAATTTTCATAATAAATCACAAACCTAAATAGTATTTCATATATTAGTGACCAAAGATAAAGTAGTTTGGCAGTACCTTTTCTAAAACGTATATGTTTCTAAACGAGGGAGTAGGGGAGGAATAGGCTGACAATGCATGCAGATGCAATTACAGCCGCCATCGATCTCACTAATAGGAAAGCTGAATTAGCAAGTAGCAGTATCATATGGTCCACAGCCACAAGGCAGACAGGTTTTCAATGCTGAACAAGATGGAGTTTTTGTTTTTGTCCATCTATGCCCCCAACCCAACCATATGTCCATATCCGTTTCTCTCCATGTACAAAACAAGACGGAAAAAAATTCCGTAGAGGAGGTATGCAAACTTAACTCTATATATCCCTACTCTGATGGATATTACGTGTTCATCTTGCCAATCTCAACCATTCATTTAATTTCTCACTCCTCCCATCTCAATAACACCATTGATTTCTCACTCCTCCAATTAATAACACTGTTAATGGAGTGAGGTTGAAATTTAGTTAGATGGACACGTGACATCCATCTAAATAGAAATACATATAATTAAATTTACATACCTCCTTCACATAATTTATTTCCGTACAAAACCACCACCACCGCCACCAGCCGTCGTCTCTACTCGATCGAATGCAGCGCATGTGCTACTGCGCCTGGCTAATGGCCATCTACGCTCTCTCTCTCTCTCTCTCTCTGTACGTCGGTGACAGCAATAACTCAGCGAGAAAGAAGTAGCAGCTTCGATCGCTAGTTTGTCTCGCCCCTCATTTTTCTCGCATGTTTTGCGAGTTTATTACTTATCCTTTCGTTTATCTTAAAATTTATGTAACTTGTATGGTCATGCCAGAACACCCGCGCGGTCGATTCTACTTGATCGACAGTTCGACACATTTTTAAAGCGTGTTTGTCCTGAAGCGCCGACTGATGGAGATGCATGCAACCTTAGGTTTGTCCCAGCTGTCCTCGCTCTACTTAACATCCATCTTACATTTCTTCTTCACTCCAACTTAGTTGCTTGCCTCAAGCCATAATCTACTTTTGTCCGATTTGGAACGTACGTAGAGGCAGGGATCAACTTTTCGTTTGACAAAAAAATTCGGGACAGGCTGAAATGAATTTCGCCGAAATTGCAATTTCGGCGAGGAGATTCAAAATTCAAATTTCAAAATTCAAATCCGGTTTGATTTTCACCGAAATTCGCCGAAAATACGCCGAAATTACCCAAAATTTCGGTCAAAATGAACTGACTGAAAATTGGTTCAAACGATGTCGAAAAATTTTGAAATTTTTTATGTAGGTTCCTGACACATTAGAGATGTTCTCATAAAATTTTCAGATGATTATCAGTTCTGTGGATTTTTAACAAAATTCAAAGATTGGTACTGTCCTGGTAAAGCGTTGATCGGCAAGTTTGAACCAGATGAAAAATAGTACAAAGGACGTTAGAACATTTTGAAATTTTTATGGAGATTCCTAACATATTTATAATATTTTGTAAAAATTTCAGATGATGATCAAATGTGAGGAATTTATAAAAATTCAAACATTGGTACTGTCCTGGTAAAGTACTGAGCGCAAGTTTCATCCGATGAAAATTAGAACAAACAAGCTTGTAAAATTTTGAAAATTTTATGGATGGTCCTGACACATCCATAATATTCTCATAAAATTTTCATATGATGATAAAGTGTCATGAATTTTAAAAAATACGAACAGTGCTACTATCCCGTTAAAAGACCAATGATCAATACATATATTTAATTTAGCAATAAAAGGCTTAAATTTTTAAAATTTTACATAATGGTGACAAGGAAATGTTTAATATCTCATAAAAATTTGGAATCATGGTCACGCTCCAGTGAATTTATAAAATTCGTAGAAGGCACAATACCATTTATGTTCTTTCTCTGCTTGATTTTTGAAATATAGATTTTATTGCTTACTACATTGATAGATTTTATTGAGCAAACCAAAAAGTTTAAATTTTTTAAAATTTTATATTATCTTCCCAGGAATAAATGCATCAACATTAAAAATATCAAAAATTAATAAATTAATTTAAGATATTTAAAAATACAAAAATAGAGAGAATTGAAAACTAGTACTTTGAATGTCAGAATTTTTATAAATTCCTGGAGAAATATTTTGAGCTGAAAATTTTAAATAAAAATCCTTAGCTCAAATAAATTTGAAAAAAAAATTCAAAAAGTTATAAAAATATTTGAATTGCCTGATAAATCCAAAACAGAAAACAGAAATAAGAATTGATTTTTGAAATATAATACCACAAATTAAGTTTAGTGCTTACTGCATTTATTGAGCAAACCAAGAAAGTTGAAATTTTTTAAAAATTTTATAAAATGGTACTGACGAAGTTCTTAATCTTTCATAAAAATTTTAGATGATGATCACACTCGAGAAAATTTAGAAAAATCTAACAAGTTTACTGTCCCAATTATGTCCATTCTGTTTTTGATTTTTTTAAGATAACAAATGATGTTAAATTATTTTGAAATTTTTTTTCTATGATCCCAAACAACAAGGGATGGTACGATGATTTTTTCAGATGATTATCAGGCTTGTAAAATTTTTTAAAAATCTGACAGTGTTTCTGCCCAAATTTTAAAAAATCTCAAAAAATTAGTTTTTCATCAAATTTTCATGTAACAAGACTTTGTTAAGGGTTATTGGATCCATTCCGTTCAAATCCGGCCAAAAAATTTGAAAATCCGGACTCCAAACCCGAAATTTCGGCGAAATTTGCCTGAATCTCGCCGAAATTCCCGAAATTACTGTAGCAGTTACTGTAGCAAAATCAATTTTTTAGATTTTGAATTCAGCCGGTATATACAGACTCGGAGGGGCCCGCCGAAATTTCGCCGAAATTCGGCGAATTTTGGATCCCTGCGTAGAGGGGGAGAGAGATTTTCTTTTGCATTCAAATTCAGTAGGTGCAGTAGTTTAATTACCTGTTGTCAATCATTGTTCGTACTTGTTTGACAAGAATCTGTTCATACGTGCGGTCAATCAGCACACGCTTGCAATGAACAAAAAAATCATATAAATATATTCACATGCATGAGGTTGAGCAGTGAGGAAGAGGAACGAATGCCACACGAAGCCATCCGTTGCCACACAAAAGAAGAGGAACATGGATTTGTGGTTTGTACCACTGTGCTATTGTGTTGCAAGTTGGATAGTATTATTAGCAATATACTCCATATAAAAGCGCCAAAGATTCCAGCGCAGGAAGCCTATCCAGGTGGCAATCCGCGCAAATCGCAAAAAAATCCCTCCATTTCTCCGAATTACGGATAGGTCCTTCGCGATTTTTTGTGAGGGGAAGATTTTTTTTTTTTTATCGCGTTTGGGTCCCTCGCGCGCTGTTTTGCATAAAAAGCCTCACGTTAGATTCAAATCGCGGGCAAACCCTTTTCTAATTTTTCAGAATAGCGGACAGGTCCAAAAACGTAACAAACAGGTCCTTACTATTTACGTCTAGGTCCTTTCTCTGTTTTTTAGCTAAGATAGACCCGATAAATTCTGAAATTCTGTTTAGGTCCCTACACGCGGTTTATAGCTAAATTGGAAATCGCGTTTAGGTCATTTTATCGATTTTTTTCGCACGGTTTTCTAGAAAAACGGAAAAAGGGCTTTATTTGAAAACTCAGATTCGTCGACTTATAGCTGAATTGAAAATCGCGTTTATGTTTTTTTCATCGCGGCGCGGCAACGCGCGCAACTGAGCCTAGTGTATCTGATCCTGCCAAGAGATGTTCAATCACCAACCGAAAGATTTGGAGGCGACATGCATGATACCATCTGCAGCAATCTCTCTCTATCTTATCTAACAATGTATCTCGACAATGTATCTGGTCGTGAAAAGAAGGAGTCGAGATATTCATATTCAATTTAATGTGAATTTGTAGAAGTTTTGAAAAATTCTCAAAAATTACCATTTGTGTGAACCTCTATTGTTGCATTTGAAGATATGAAAGACAAACTCAGCATGAATAGTACTTGTTACTGCTTTTGGCACTATTCTTTTGCTGTTTGTCTTTTTCATATCTTTCAAATGCGATTGAGTTTCATCTTCAAATTTTGCAGGGTTGTAGAGGTTCACCTCCCCTACATGTGGTAATTTTTTGAGAATTTTTCAAAACTTCTACATGCCATTAGCACGGAATTAGCACTGAATTCACCATTAGCATTGAATATTTCCCCTATATATATATATGTATATATAGATGATGTTATAAGCAGCTACTGTCTGCATAATCTCAGCTTAAAAATAGATGTCTATAAGTTAGTGTGGAGTATAAGGACCCCGGGTATCTGCATGGCAGGCCGCCATACGTAACAAGGAAACTCCAAAGATGGAAACCAACCCTGCTTAGGGAGGATACAATTGTAATCCCAACTGCTATCATGTTTAGCGGATAAGGAAAGAGATACAATCTCCACCTTGTAACCGATTAGAACTCTCCTTATAACCGCCCTCCGCTATATAAAGCAAGGGGGGGAGGAGAGGAGGAACACACACAAGATCATCAGCGAACAAGCTAGCCAATCATAATCCCAGAGCACAGGACTAGGGTATTATCTCCACCGTGAGAGCCCGAACTCAGATAATTCCCGTGTCTTGTGCTACCATCGAGTTTGGATCCAGCGCCTAACCTCCTTTTCATTATTGTCGGTAAATAAACCTCGGCGGTTAGCGCGCCAGGAGGAAGCGCCAAGATCAATCTCGGCAAGCTCGATGGCCTCCATCAATGGAATCGTCATCACCTTCGCTCCCGCCATGCTTTTCGCCACGGAGTCTCGACTTCATCGCCGACAACCTCGACAACGGATTATCGATCGGTTCTCGTTGCCAACTGTGCGTTGCCGCCGGCACCACCACCGCCACGCCGCCGCCACCGCCGCAGTCGTTTCGCGCTGACGCTTCATCGACCGCCACGCCGCCGCCGGCCGCCCCTGCCGGCGCTTCATCTCCGGACGCCGCCACCTCATCTCCGGAGCCGCCGGCGCTGTCTTTCTCCGTCGTCGCGTCTTCCCCACCGAAGCTAAGCCAGATCGGCGCGGCCGGTCCGCTGAGATTCTCATTGCAGGCCTTCGCCCACAGACTGCCGAAGGCCCAAATTGTTCCAGCCGCCCGCTCCTCCCGGTTACACACCGTGCGTCGGAGAATCACGCGAAGAACCGTGGAGAAGCATCGCTTGAGACTTCAATTAATTGGCTTTGCTCGCTTTCTTCAATCAAGACCAAAGCCATGTGATCAAGACCAGAGGACAACTTTTGACCGAAAGTTTTCCTTGTTGCTCCGTAACCTTCGTGAGGAAAATCTCGACTAGAAGTGCCGCCGACTTGGAGTTTCAATCGATAACCAATCTTAATTCCATCCGATTAAGTCCGTTCGTTGGGGAGCGTTATGCCATCCGCTCACGAGTAGTAAGTCGGGCCGCCTTCTCGATTCGGATACAGAAAGATTCGATTTGGGACATCTCGGATGTGGTCATCATAGCGGTTCTTCGAAAGGAATTAGCGATGCCAACTTGATGAAAAAGATGTCCGGAGGCCGCGACTACGGTAAAGAAGATGTTCGCATTAGCGGATCGCTAACGATCGCGCTCGAGCGCCAATTTCAGACGCCACGAGCCCATCAGAGGGTCGAGGATGCGCCTAGAGGGGGGTGAATAGGCGTTTATAAAAATTCGATCGCTTACTAAAATCAATCGCTCTAATCCACCCCTATGACAAAACCTAATCAATTATATATGCGGAAGCGATAAGTAGGTTTTGACAATTAAAGCCTAAATCAACTAGGCTCACTAGTGCACTAGCTAAATTATGTCTCTATGTATGAATTGCTAAATTGATCAAATCAATAATACTAAGCAATTCTAATTCAAGCAATCAATACTATGCAAAAGATAAATACTTGAATGTAAAGAGACAAGGGACAACCGATGTTTTTCCGTGGTGTTCGGAGACTTGCTTGGTCTCCCTAGTCCACGTTGAGGCTAGCCCGACCACTCTGACCGCTCCCGCCGAGCACCCGCATCTTTCTACTAGTCGTGGTTTTCACGCCGCGGCAGGCTCAACCCAACCTTCACAAACTTGCCGGGCTTCACACCTTGAGAGCTCCCAAGACGACGCCTTACGCCGCTAGAGTCGGCAACCTCCAAGAGAATAGGCCGCTCCTTCACTTGAACCTCACCGCACAACGAATGCGCCTCGGTGATCACCAAGTGCAACACATGCACAAGGCCTCCTCAAGTGCAACACATGCACAAGAGGCTCTCAAATCCACTTCCTAAATGCAACAAATGCAATTAGGATCACTCTTATGCTCAAGAACCAAAAGGAGAGGAGCAACACATGCACCCAACTCCTACACACAAGAACAACACCAAAGAACCCTCGCTTCTAAGCCCCCAAGGGGTATTTATAGCCTCCACCAAAGAAACTAGCCGTTTGGGGGCAATTTGGGCGAAATCAGGAAATTCCCGATCCGACCGGACCTCCTCCGGTCCGACCGTCCCTCACAGGGCAACGGTCGGATTTTCGACCAGATTGACGGCCGGTCAGACCAAGACAATCACGGCCGGATCAAGACGCCCGGTCGACCGCAGTTTAACGGTCGCACCGCCACACAAAATCGGCAAATCACGAAAATCACACTCTCGAAAAAAGCGCCAGACGGGGGCGGTTAGACCGCCCGCCGGTCCGACCGACCTGGGCCGTCGACCGCTTCACGCCACCAAGACACGTTGAAATTCACGCCATGGCCACTCCGGTCCAACCGAGGTCCGGTCCGACCGCCTCCACCCGACACCGCCCGACCGAGAAAAACAAAGACTGAAAATACACACTGAAACCCTAAGGTCGGTTGCACCTCTCCATGGCCGGTTGCACCACACAACGGTTGGTCGCACCACACGACAATTGGTCACACCACACGACAATTGGTCGCACCACCCCTATGGTTGGTCGCACCACACGACGATTGGTCGCACCACACGACAATTGGTCGCACCACCCAATTCTGGATTTTCGCGCAAAATCATTTCCGACAAACTAGAAACCATTCCTTGAGCCAATAAATGATCAACACATGATCATACACACGTGCAAAACACATTTGCACCAATTTAGCTCACGCTCAAGGAATTTGCAACCAAATTGCGAAAACACATTCCGCAACCAACTCAAGAACTATTCGCAGATCAGATAAGCTTAATCAAACTCGAGTTTATGAGATTAATCCCCTAGCCATGTGAAGGTCAACACAAGACCGGCCAACTTGCCAACACCGCTGCAAGCCCCACTCACATGCTCTCGGATTCCTGACTCATAAGACTCGGTTTATTCGCACAACGAACTTGCAAATAACTTCATTAAACATATTTCATGCTTGAGCACTACTTTGCAACACATGCAAAAGTCTAGCTCCAAGCAACATCAAAACAAGATGCATGAACTCTAATTGCAACACATGCAATTCTCTAGTTCCATGCAACACCAAAACCAAACTTCACACTAAAACCAAATCACACGTATGAGCTCTTTACTCGCAACACATGCAAACCTCTAGCTCCATACAACCACACAAACACAAATTCGTGCTTGAGCTCTCTCCTTTGCAACACATGCAAAACTTAGCTCCAAGCAACCACACGGTTTTAGAAAGATAGTTTTATGAACCAAAACGTGAAGCTTCAACTAATGCAACACATGCAAAAGTGAACTCCACAAAAGTTTAACGATTAGCTTATCCTATTTGCAACACATGCAAATCAAAGCATAATGCGAAACCAAATGCATATACTCTTTCATCTTTGCAACACATGCAAATCGAGCATAATGCAAAACAACCACATAGGCTTAACACATTTGCAACACATGCCAAATGGTTAACCCATATGCAAAAACCAAATCAAATAAGATTTGAGCTTTGAGTGAACGCGGATTGAGATCACCAACACATGATGAAACTCAAGCAAAAGGAACGACCCCTCTTAATAGTACGGCGATAAAACCTTAGACTCAAAGACTACAAAAGTCCTTAGCCTATCTAGTTATACCTTTCGTCGCCGCACGCAAGCAATCCCCTTTGGGGTCTTTATGATTTTCACTTTGATACTCCCCCGGGATATCCACTCGACTCCACTTCGGGATCCACTCTTGACGCCCATCAACTCATGATGCCGTCCTTGTCCCGTTCTCATCATCTCATTCATCTTTGGACCTAACTCAATCACAACTCATACAAATAGTTAGTCCAAGATGCATGGTTGTCTCAATTATCCCTTTGCACTCCATTAACACATAATGGATGCCTTTAGATCAATTGAGCACAACCTAAATCAATTGAAATGATTTAATGATGTCTTAAGTACAATAATGCAACTCATGCTTTATTATACTTAAGAACTATTCATTTGTCCTTAATTAATCACAAAACACCATCAACACATGATGAAGTGTTCTTTGACGATTAACAAGACAAATGAACTCAATTTAGATTATCATTTAAATTGATTCTTCAAGTTAGAGTGTGAACTCCCCCTAGATATGTGCATCCATGTAATATATGGATTGGGAAACATGATGCACATTTTGTGGTTAATATAACGGGGACATTCATACTTTAACTTGACTCCAAAGTATGCAATTAATACTATAATGAATACGCGTACATACCTTGGGTTTTCCATTTTTCAATGCGATGAGACTAAACAAAGATATTCTAAATAAACAAGTTAGTCTCGATATAAGATTGTCATTAATAACAATATCGCATTAGGGGATAAACTCAATATTGGATTTGTCATTAGATTTGTCATTAACACCAAAACCATAATTAATGAAGGTTGAACTTACAATCTCCCCCTTTTTGGTGATTAATGACAAATCCAAGCTTAATAAGCACATTTGGATTAAAACTAACATATCGAGAGAATTTAAGCTAATTGAACACATATGCATATTAATTCTCCCCCTTAATCATATTAAGCTTACTTTTTAAACCAAATGACATTAAGCTTCCTAATTCTCCCCCTTTTGGCATTAAGCACCAAAAATGGAAAAACTAAAAGATTAACTTGAAATACATTCTTCCCCCTTTTTGGCATTTAAACATTTATCATTAATAACATTTATTAATATTTCCCCTTTTTGGCATTTGACTTGGAAAAACATTCTCCCCTTTTTAATGAAGGTCATATACGACTTAGAATGCATACTTATGACCTTGGAGTGGAATTTGAAGAACTTAAGCCAAATGAAAAGATAGGCAATGAAATCCCAAATGAAAAGGATATACAAGGAATAAAACAAGTTTTCATTTGAAATATGGCCTGATACCAAAAGAAGAAAAACTCGAAAGGAGACCATATTCGAAATTTTGGATACCACTGTGAAGGAAGAATAAGCGCTTGCAATTATGGATACCACTTGTAAAGATAAGCATGAAAAATGAAGTATGGGTATCACACGGTTTATTTGAAACTAAAAATATTTGAATGTGTTTCAAATGAATAATTCACTTCTCATTTTATTAGGCTTTGCACATTTTCAATATGATTCTCTTAAAGAATCCAATACTTTGCCTAAACGGGTTAAACGAGGAACCCAAAAAGAGTACCACTTGAGAAATTAGATACCACTTGTAAAAAAAAGATTATCTCAAGGGTTTTGCAAGAAGATCCAAAAGAAATGAGCATTTTCAAATTTGATTGAAGAACAATGCTCAACTTGAGATTTTCCTCTTTTATGTATTTCAACACATAAAGAATCTCTCACAGAGAATTCTTAAGCGGTTGAACTTACAATTTTAGCTTGAGAGGAAAAAATCTTAATCAAGAATGTGGGTATCAAAAAGATACTACAAGGAGGCAATGAAATACCACTTGTAGGAAATAATTGAATTCAGTGATACCACTTAAAAAGGAAATCAAATAATCAAGGATATCATTAGAGGAATTGATCAATAAGAACCATGATACCACTTGGAGAAAAAGAATCTCAATGAAATACCACTTGTAAGCATATAGATGAATAAATGCTCCATTGATACCACTTAGGATCAAATCACAATGATTGATACCACTTGAAAGAATTATCGATAACATTGATGGGTATCAGAGCAATATTCTCAGAGCAATATACTTACAGGTATCAAAAACTCAAGATAGTTCAATAAAATTACAAAGAATGAGTATTAGAGCAAAATAAAGACATGAAATTCACTTGGAAGCATTAAAGTGCCCAAAACTTGATATAAATAAACTCTCCAATATGTTCAATGAATGAAACATGGAGTTATTTGCATTTGAATTGCACAAGTTTTGTCTTTTCAAAAGATCAAGTGAAAATCACTCTTTAGTTCAATTAAAGTGCTCATAGCTGATACCACTTGGAAATCCTTTCAAATGATTTGTAAAACTTTTGAAATTTTGCTCAAAAGAACTTTGGGATCATATGAAGATTTTACAAAAAGAATTTTTGAAAAATGAAGATCCAATTAAAAGATATCCCAAAGCAAACCTCGAGAAAATTCTAAAAAAAAATCAGAAAACTCAGAGCTCAGCATGCCATGGCCGGTGTGACCGCTCTAGGTCCGGTCCAACCGGCCCTAAGGGCGGTGCAACCACCCTCAGTGCGGTGCAATCGCACCTGTCAGCCTAAAAACCCTGATTTTTTTGCAAATTTTGGCAAAAATGATTCAAACGAAGTCCAAAAAATTTGAAATTTTGCAGAGATGAACTTTGGACTAATTAGAAGGTTTTGCAAAAAGAATTTTCTCAAAATCAATTTTATTTTGAAAGATATGGCAATTTACGCTTTGAGGCATAAAAGGAAATTGATTTTCACGAAAAGCCTCAAAATGCAATTCAATTTGGATTTCATGCAATTTTGATTTTCATGGCTTAGATTGGTGTATCAAGAATGTGTATAGCCAAGATTTATGATGAAATCCAACTCGAATGCCATGATTTGAGCATATTGCTTAAATAGGCCTTTTTGGATCAAATCAAATCGTTTTCGAGCCAAATTAGATTTCAACATAGGATTTTCATTTTGGAAGCTTGAAAAACATTTGAAATACATATTAGAATACTTTTACAAAGCCTTTCGCAAACTAGGGCCTTTTAAAATTGAATTTTGACTTTTGAATCAAATAGTCCAATTTAAAGAAGCAAAGTCAAATCCAATTAACACAAAACTTCAAATAAGGCAAGGGGTAAGATATATGGACTTGAATTATGTGTATGAGTCTAAAATACCATTTTGAATTACAATTCTACATAAGAATTGATCCAAATGGAGAAACTCACTAAGTGCAATAGTATGACCATTACGGGTCAAGTATAGTTTTCCGGCGAGTTTCAAAATCAAATATCTTTTGACAAGTTGGTCTTTTGAAAATCTTTTGAACACGAAAATTATTAAGAATGACCAACTCTAGGATTTTTATTTTGGAATTACCTTCAAAATATTTTTACATTTAATTCTATGAAAATTATAAGTTTAAATCCAAAACAAGATACTAGTAGCTAGATTTTGGAGTTAAAAACTCATTTTCTTTTCAAAATAGATTTTTGTGAAGCCAAAACCTTTTAAAACATTTCAAGAACATTTGTATACATTTTTCAACTAGTTTTTCACAAGTTTACTAATAGAATACAAAATTTTGACTTTTGGCTAAATGGTTGATTTTAAAAAAAATATATATATATGCACTTATATTAATATGGGCACACGTAGGGATGTGATACACATGAGTATGAATTAACACTCCCCCTAAATGTGCCACTCCCTAACTTGCTCAAGATTTCAATCAGAGAATAGATAAGAGGCAAGAGCAAGTGGCCATAACAAGTAATCTAAATTGATCTTCATTAATATTGCAATATAACCTACACAAGGCTATAAGTCATAATAGTAATCAATTTAAATTGCTTGTTACCGAGATGGCATTGGCTCATGATGGACTTGATTTTCTTCAAGCTTGACACCACTTGTAGATGAATATAATCCTTCTCCTCCATGAGTGTGCAAGCGTCCAATCCATCTCATATCACCTAAAAATCTTTTAGGCGATCTTTGGTACCCAATCCTTGTTGGGTCCGACAATATTAGTCACAAGAGTTTTAGGAACCCAAATGGTCCTAACTCGCCGTGAAAGCCATACTTGACCCGTAATGGTCATACTAGAGGGGGGCGGGGGGAGGAGGAGAGGAGGAACACACACAAGATCATCAGCGAACAAGCTAGCCAATCATAATTTCAGAGCACAGGACTAGGGTATTATCTCCACCGTGAAAGCCCGAACCTGTATAATTCCCGTGTCTTGTGCTACCATCGAGTTTGAATCCAGCGCCTAGCCCCCTTTTCATTATTGTCGGTAACAAACCTCGACAGTTAGTGGTCTCCAAATCTTATTTCCCTCTTCCTCTGTCTCCTGCTTACGTGTGGGCTAGTTGTAAGCTGCAGCTTCTTCTCGACCCTCCATTCTTTTGGAAAAAGCAAATGAGAGTATCGGTATTACTACTCCACCGAGTTTGGAATAATGAAAAGCCAATACACCAAAGCTAAGAAAAAAGAAAAATTTATCCCTTCTTCTTTATGTCATACATAGCTACCTAGTACGATTTTTATATGTACCAAGTGCGATGCGATCCTAATATACAACCTTTACTATTGCTACCGAAAAAGAATAATATATCCTATTTGAAGATAATCCCATTTTCGTAAAAAAAAATGGTGGGCGGTGCATGCCAAAATTAGTTCGTCCGGTTTATTTAGGCTTAGGTTTTTTTAGCTTGTAGTTTAAAGTTAGCTTTTAGGTATAAACAGCTTAAAAGCTATCGGCTTTTATATGTAGTAAATGTGAGTAATTTTATTATAGCTTTAGTGGTATTAGTCTAAAACAAACCCTTAATAAGTAAAAAAAAACTCCTCTTAAATAGCTTTTGACTTAGTTATGTAGAGATTTATGGTTTTTAAAAGAACTTAGATAAAAAGCTACCCATTTATTTAGTCTTTATACTTTTAGCCTTTTAAGGTTGTGTTTGTTTAGGCTGGTGCTGGAGGAGAAACTGCTGGAGCTGGATGAGGATGGCAATTTTTCGTAAATAATAATTAAATTGTAAGGGTACCAGGGAAGTGGGATTTTCAGAAGTTCAGTCCAGTCCGAGAAGCATCGTTTTTCTTGCTTCTCTCGCGTAGTGCAAATTGGGTTAGAGCTTCTTCTCTCTGTCTGGCTGAAAAAATACTGTTTGTTTTGACTTATAGCTTATAGAAATTTAGAAGCCAAATAAACTCAAGCTCAAACCTAAACAAATATACCCTAAGTTAGTGAATAAGCCAGAACAAATAGTGCCTAGTTTGGAGATACATATATCTCATGCGGTCGAATTATTGGTTGTCACTTCTTGAACCATACCTGTGTACTGCGGAGTCTGAGATTGCGACCACCAAGATTAGATCGACACCAACTTGTCTGAATTTCCCTCTTTTTCATGCACTGATTTGATGTTAAGACTTGAGAGGGCTTACATTGTAAGAAGTGCTGGCTAGATGTTTGAGGCTAGCAGAAATAGATTCATTTCAGTGCAGACCCAAGGTTAATTTACCTATTCTCGATCTCCAGCAAGACTGGTCGTTCTGACGACCATTCCATAGATCTCCTTAGAGATTTTGCCAGAAAGAAAAATTGGACCAAACTAAAGAAAATAAGGGGGGGTCCTCTGGTCATGTGGTGAGAAGAGAAGAGATGGTACATGGTTACTCCCCTTATTATTTATCTAATATCTTCGTGTACGACGCCTGCATAAATTGGTCACGACATTCTTGCTAGCTAGCACTGGAAAACTACATTTAGAATCCCACAAGGCACCAAACCCTGATATTGTATAGAGCTAACAGCGAATGGATGAATAAACAAGAGGGCAGGCTCGGAGGAAACAAAGGGGTGTGTGAAAAGAATATATACAGTATTTCCCTTGACCGGTATGTAATTAAGCAATCAGGCAGGTAACAGTGAACAAGGCTGTTGAGTCAAGACAGTCAACAGTGAGTCATTGTCGGATGGTAACACGCCATAAAGATAAAGCACCACTGCAAGGCATGCATAGCAAGCAAGCTAATTGAGCTAGCTCCATCCTTCTTCTTCAGGTTCTGCAGTGTGTACCCAATAATCACTATATATCCATGTACAGCACTGGCCTCTCAACTGGTCATGGGTGTTGGCAGTGTTGCTGTTGTTCTGCCCTGACAGAAACAGAGTGAGCCATCTCATGGATTGGTATCTGTGAGAGTCGAAGTATGAACGCTTGAATTAGCCATGTCACAGTTACGTAGGTACGTTCAGACTTACGGTGTTGGGCTGGTGTGACATGCATGTTGGGCGTTTGCTGGTGCAGGCTCTGGTCACTCCTTTTCAACGCATGTCGTCGATCATTCACCAGAATTGGGCGTCTAGTTCATCAAGCTTAATCAATGGCTTGTTTTTGACAAGAAAGAGATGCACGCAGTATTCATTTGTGGACCAGACTGTGTCGCTACTGGTGGTGGTCGTCTTCTCAGTGCACTTGCTACTTTTCTGGTGAAAATATTCAGATTTCAGGCCAGCTGAAAATAGGTTGTTAAGTAGAGTATAATTAATGCACTATATATACCGCTCAAATACGATTAAGGAGTAACCTCTTTTAAAGGAGGTAGCTAGCTAGGTAGGATGAGTTTAAGCTGATCGAGTGGTGCAATCAAGTTAAGTTCAGAAGAGAGTAGAGAGGGATCACGCTAAGCTTGTGCCTTGTCAGGTACTGAGGTAGGTGAAGCTGCTGACCATGGACAGACAGGTAGGTGGGTGAAGGTGGCCAAGTCATCATCAATGTGTGAACGAACATTGCAGCAGAGGATCGACAGTTCGCAAATTAATTAGAGGATCGAAATTAAACCAAGAGAGGAATCTTGATCATTTCATGAGGCCAATTTGGCATCGATTCTAACGATCACTCCATCTCTCTCTCTCTTGTTGGAAGGAAAAAAGCCTGAATAAACAAACGGGGATTTTGGTCAGATATTTCCAGTAGGTATTAGCAGGGACTGATCTACAATTATAATGTTTGTCAAGGTTATTTACCTCCGACTCATCTACAATCTTTTTTTTTCTCTCCCTATTTATTACTGTACATCGCTGTCTAAGCGCACACGTCATCAAACGGCTGTTGCAACGGGCTAGTTATACTAACTCGGCTCGACTCGAATAGACGAATCTCTCCGGCTATCTCTCACCTCCCTCGCCGCCGGTGAGCCGCCGCCGTAGAAGCCGGCCCGCTGCCTCTCGTCGGCCGTGCCCTGCCGCCATTCTTCTCCGATGCCGCCTGGAGGATAGCGAGTTCCCTTCTCCCCGTAGTCGGTCCAAGCCGCATCCGGAGCCGGGTCGGGCGGGTGCTAACCCGATCCGTTTGCGGTTGCGCCACCCTACCCTCCTCAGGCTCCCTGCCCTCTTTTGCGACCGCTATTTTTCTTTTTCTCCCTTCGTTCAGAGAGAGACAGGGGAAGAGAGAGAGAGAGAGGAGAGCAGCGTGGCCACGCCCAAATCGAGCGATTTGATCGAGGCCCCTCCCCCAATTCGCCAAATCCCCTATCCGAATCCACCAATTGGGCGCCCCCGCCACGCAAAGGTGCGATTTTTCCCCCTCAGCTCTTTGTTCCCTTGGAGTCGCGTCGCCCAGGATTGGGGGCCTCCCCTTCTTGATCCGAATCGGCAAATTTATCCCTAGTTTTTTTTGGCGCTTGGGCGTTCGGATGTCGTTCGAGTTCTGTACGCCAGTTTGGATTTCTTTGATCGGGGTATGGTATGGTATTGGGGGGTGTCTCGATTTGGTGACGGTCGGTCTGTCACTTAGGGCCCCGATTGGATGGTGGAATCGAGGATCTGGGGAAATAGTTTGCGGAATTGCCAATCATGGTGTATAATTATATTCGTTAGCTCCCTCTTTAATGGTAATTATTAATCTACGATGAGAACGATAAGGCGAGAGAGAGTTTTACAATTTACAGGAGGAGTTGAGGTTTTGGATAATTGATTCTTATTGACATGTCAAGGAATCATTCCTTTTGTTTATCCAACAAAAGTACAAAAAATTTCTGCCTTCGCCATTAGTTCTTTAGATAAGCAAAACCTTAGCTTTGATCAGCTGCTGTAAGTAAGTTGTCATAATTTCCAAGCGCGTGATGGGAAATATTGGCTTTTTTAACATTTGATGTTTCTTAAGTAAGGAATCTGGTGACAAACAGCCACCAAATTGGGTCTTTTGCTGTATTATGTTTTGCTCTTGTGACATAAAAGATGCAGGCATGTGATGTCCTTTTGTAATGAGATACAGCGATGATGTAGGTTACCAATTAGAAGCTTGCTTTTACTAGAACCTAAAGGTGCCAAAAGAGGTGATTCCATTTTCCGTCCTTCCACTTGTTTTACTATAAGGAATGAGATTTCTCAGACCTTTTGTATTTTGATTTGTAGACATATCAACTGTGCTAACATTGATGCACAATGTTAGATGCTTGAGAAAAGAGATAGAAAAATCAAATATGTTATCCTTGAAATTGTGTTTTCAAACCGAGTGCAAGCGATGGACTTTTGAGTATCGTTAACAAGCCATACTTGTGTTTCATATCCTTGTACGTGTTTCTTCTCCAGGATAAAGGAAAGAGATATATCAGTGCACTGAGAAGTGAAACTGCATCTTTTTTAGAGCACAGATGAAGCGGGCTCGGAGGCGTATGTGGGTGGGATGACTGATGAGGGATGATAGTGACATTGATGAACTTGTTACGGGCATGCTGGAGACCGTCATCCAACCGGCATGCCCGGACAGGCTCAGATGTTACCGGTAGGCAAGATGGACTTCTATGGTACAAGGACACTGGGCAGCATGTAAATGGGGAATTCTCCATGGCTGTGGTCCAGGCCAATAACTTACTTGAGGACCAGTGTCAGATTGAGTCGGGTCCATTGAGCTTTCTTGACTCTGGCCCATATGGCACCTTCGTTGGGGTTTACGATGGACACGGTGGCCCTGAGACGGCTTGCTATATCAATGATCACCTCTTCCACAATCTGAAAAGTAAGTGCTAACCTGTGAGCATTATGTTCTTAGTATTATGTTCACTTCTTGGTGCTATATCCACACTGCTGTTTTTCGCTTGCCTCTTAAAGAGAGCGATTCATTGATCATTCTATTCTTCCATGGCGTATATTGCAGGGTTTGCATCGGAGCAGAACTCAATGTCTGCTGATGTACTGAAGAAAGCATATGAAGCTACAGAAGATGGATTCTTCTCTGTTGTCACCAAGCAATGGCCTGTGAAGCCTCAAATAGCAGCTGTTGGCTCATGCTGTTTGGTTGGTGTAATCTTTGGTGGCATGCTTTATGTTGCCAATGTTGGGGATTCCCGCGTTGTTTTAGGAAGACATGTTAAAGCCACTGGAGAAGTTTTGGCTGTCCAACTGTCAGCAGAGCATAATGTAAGTATTGAGTCAGTGAGAAAAGAATTGCAGTCAATGCACCCGGAAGATAGGCAGATTGTTGTTCTCAAGCACAATGTTTGGCGTGTAAAAGGCCTAATTCAGGTGCGCCCTCTATTATTGGGGAGATATTTGTAGCTTTGAGAAAATTTGATTCAATGGTCATCTCATATTACTTGCATGCATCCATGTTGGCAAAAGATACCTTTAGTTTCATCACCTTGAAGTTTAGCCTGTTCTCTTCCTTATATTCTGAATGGTATTTAGAATAACCTCATCCACGGTTGTCCAAGGTAAATGACAAAACGAAGTGATTATAGGTGTTTGGGTTGCTGGGGGTAGAAACCCAATGAACATATTCTTATGCTTGTGGATGAGAGATATCCCCTTGATGTCATGGATGGCCGTGGCATTACTGCTTTCTTTGTTAAGCAGTGAGGTGCTTGAAAATAATTGGTTGTTTTGTATTGTTAGTGCCAACATCATCTACTCAACCGAGTTATTTCTCATGGCATGGAGCAATACTTGATGAGCATTTGTTAGTGTTCGGTTATGTTCATTTTATCACTTGGTGTAACCATTCATTGGTGAAAAGTGTTTTTGACGTTTAGCATCCTGATTATTCACTCTCCAGGTCTTTGTGGCATGCCCTCACCGGGTTGCCATGATAAGACATCCAGATATGTGATGTTTAGTTTCTTTTGTATGAGTAAAAAATTTGATGAATGACAATATTTGCTGCTTCAATTACATTGTCATATTCTTTCAAGGTTCATGTGAAGGTTTTCGAGTTTTACTTATTTGTTGTATGTTGCAGGTTTGCAGATCAATCGGTGATGCCTATCTCAAAAAGGCTGAGTTCAACCGGGAACCTCTGTATACAAAATTCCGCCTCCGTGAACCTTTTCGAAAGCCCATACTAAGTTCAGAACCATCGATTAGTGTGCAGCCACTACAACCACATGATCAGTTTCTCATATTTGCATCTGATGGACTTTGGGAGCACTTAACCAACCAAGAGGCTGTTGACATTGTTCACACTAGCCCTCGTAGTGTAAGCTTCTTACTCCTGTGTAAATAAATTAACCTGACAAACATACATATACAGTTCTTGGCATATTCCACTGCAAACATACATATACAGTGCTTGGCATATTCCTCTGCAACCATGCTTGGCATTACAGGTGTGCTATTTCAAATTAGATATCTGGTCACATATCACAAACTTACGATTTTCTGCTTTTGATTATCCCCCGGCCTATGGAGCATGAGCTACATGCTCGAAATATGCTCTTATGAAATAATAAGGCTTCTCCAAGTGCAAAATTGGCCTCCCCACGAAACAACAATTTGCATACCACATCGATGTTGTAAAATAATATGGATGGTTTTTCTCCTAAAAACTACAAATTGCACACTACCATTTCATTTATTTAGAAACATATATAATCTAGCATCACACTATCAGCAAAATCTTGATGTAGCATTGTTGCAGGAACAGTAGAAAGTAGAACCCTTGATACAAAAATTTGTGGTTGCCATGGAGTGGGTTGAAATCAGTTACTGCTACCATGGAAGCTTAGCATCGCATTTTTTTTCCTTGTTATTGCTTAGCCCGGCCCCTTAACAAAAGGCAACCAGCATGAAAATGAAATAGACATGTGTTAGATTGTCTGCTGTAGGTGAAAAGTCTGATGATGTCACTCTCTTTGATCTTTCCAGGGAAGTGCTAGGAGGCTCATAAAGGCAGCATTGCAAGAAGCAGCCAAGAAAAGAGAGATGAGGTACTCTGATCTCAAGAAGATCGATCGCGGTGTTCGTCGCCACTTCCACGATGACATAACTGTCATAATAGTCTTCCTTGACTCGAGCCTTGTAAGTAGGGCGAGCACCTACAGGGGTCCTGCTGTTTCTCTAAGAGGTGGCGGTGTGAGCCTGCCCAGCAATACGCTTGCACCTTATGCGTCACAGACGTAGCCCCAAGCAAGCGCCTGATGGAGACTACACACCTTACTGAAGAAGGTTTTTCTTCCCTTGTGGTAAACGTCAGTCATATTGGCCAAAGATCATTCCCTCAATGATGTAAAAAAAAGGAGAGGCACAGAAGCTCTTCTCCAGCTTTTTAATCCCATCATCATAGTAATGTATGTTTCAAGATTGACTTAAAAAGGATAGCTAGCTGCCCTGTTCTGTTGTGCTGCTGATGCTCCATGGAAAGCGAAAAATATTTCCAGCTGAAAAGCAAATGTCTTGTTCCACCGCAGGAATGTTAACACCAGTGCATATGAAATAATAAGACGAAAGGAGTAACTTATTAACTGATGTTGTGGACTGTCTGTCTGTTTGTATGTATACTGTTTTGACCTGTACATGCACTGTTATTGATTGACCACCATATGTGAAGCTGATTTCCCCTCGAAGTTTACACTTTGAAGCATGTCTCCAGCTCTCAACAAGATGCTGTAATAAATGGATCGAACTAGATCAGCCTCCTTATTATAGCGATAGCTATAGGCTCTGTTTAGGGTTTTATGTCAGTTTTAGCTTTTAAAAAACCCAGTAAGTTTTCTTCAAATAGCTTAGCTTGTAAGTGGTTTTTGTTATAAATTAGAAGTTATATATAACTAGTAAAAGCTAAAAGCTAGATAAGATCTGTTTTTTAGCTTATTACTGAGAAAAATTAGCTATTTGTTAAATAGTTTATTAAAAAACTATAGCTACTTTTTAATCTAAAATAATAGCTTCTTCTAAAAAAAAAGCTATTGCTTTTTCAAACAGGCCCATAGCATTGCATACGACAGATGCTACCCACATTGAACAGCTAGCTAAACCGTCTTCAACTCAGGTCAGTGTCGTGCGCATCATGGAGGCTGCGATTGACGGTGCAAAGAATAGGATTTGGATTTTAATCTGATGGGTCGGGTCGGCAGCGCTCCATATGTTGTCGGAAGACGATAGGATAGAGTTGCCGGCGAGTCAGGGTGCTGTAGCCGCCGACGCGGAGCCATGTCTGTCTGTCTTTCCGTGATTACCACCACGTGTGAGGCGCGGGTTCGCAGTTCGCACGCGTTTTCCTTTTTCAGTCAGCATGACGAGGCGGCACAGCGGCTTGCGTTGCGACCAACGCGTGGCGATGCGAGCTAGCCCGTTCAGTACGGAGTGCTGCTCATCCGCGACGTGCAACCAAGATAAAGAAACGCCTGTTTGGCCTCAGCTTCCAAAAATCAGCGAGTCTCACGGATAGCTTAGATTTTTATGTAAACTAGAAACTATATATATAACTAGTAAATGTTAAAAATTAGATTGTATCTACTTTTACAACTTATTAATAAGGAAAACTAGCTATTTATTAAACGGTCTTTTATAAAAAAAAGGTACCGCTGATTTTCAATCCGAAAAGCTAAAAAAATAGCTTTTTAGAAAAACTACAGCTCCACACACAGGTCTAAAAAAGGAGAGCGGGTAGCTTGTGTTGTGTTCTCATCGATTCGATTCAAGGATTACTACTAGTATTTTATTATTTGAAAGATAGTTATGCAATGTTCGCCCGATAAACTTTTAGAAATCTACAAACAATTAAACACCAATCAATTAAACAAATCAACTATCGTCTTTATTCAAGCTATTGACACATTTATAATTAACAAAAAAACATATATCAGAAGAGGAGCTCACATTACCTATTTATTATTGTAGTCAGCCCACTCAACCGATTAGACACTCGCTAACTCACGTTGTTGCGTCGCCTTACCTACCCGCTCGTTGTCGCGGGGGCGGGTTGTTCGTTGCCATGCCATCGCAATCGTTGACTCCCTGTTTCTTCTGCCATATATTCGCAAAGGAGACGTGTCGAGCCCCCCTCTCTATGGTCTATATGTGTGTAAGGTTCGAGTCTAGTTTTACTGGCAGCAAGTGAGGTTATCAATGACAAAATTAGGCCTTCAACAAACAGTAGTCCACTAAGTCGCATGACTAAGAAGTAGCTTACAACCTAACAAAGCTTCTTCTTTCTGCAAATACAGCTATGTAAAAAACTGAGGGACGATGATAAAAAGGTTACGGGAGTGTATAGGTATCATCCGGATGTTTTTGTCTTAACTAACATCCAAATTCACCGGACCGTTGGATCTAACATCCAAATTCACCGGGCCGTTGGATCAAATCATAGGATCGGATGTGGGCCGTTGGATCTAACATCCAAATTCACCGGGCCGTTAGATCAAATCATAGGATCGGGTGTAATCGATACTCCCGAATCTCAACAATGATCCAATGGTTCTAGATTTGAGTGATTTCAACAAAAAAAACATCCGATTGATGTTTATCAAATCCCAAAGGTTACTTGGATTTGGATGACCAAAGGGTGGACTCGACCCAATGATGTCTCTCCTTCCCATATTGCCTACGCCCTTGGGTAATAGCTCGATGCACCATCTCCTTCCTCACCAAATTCTATTCTCACCCGCGACCCTTGCCCCACCGCCGCCAACCTCATCTCATCTCTCTGATGTTGCTCTTCTTCTTCCAGTGCATCCGTCGCACTACTCTCTCTCGTCTCTCTATCTCTGCTCCATGATTGAAATTGAGAGCCATTGCATCGGATTGCCATGCATCACTGGGGCAGCACGTGTGTATAGTATACATGCCGTACTCCGCGGCAGCAGGCAGCTTGGTGAATCAGATATAAAATTATGGAATATCCTCATGCCCTGAATTATCAGGCGACCTACGACGAATCCACGATGCAGCATGTTGGCATGGCAGCCGGAACCGGGTGTGCATTTTGCGATTAGAGCTCAGTTCAAGGCCGACTCAAATGCATTTTGCGATGTACTCACAACTCTGGTATTCTAAGGGAAACAGTAGGATCAAGATGACCTACTGTATATAACTATATTTATATTGTGTCTAAAAGAGAGAGAGTACAAGTAAGAAATACAAATAACAGAAAATAAAAGAAGCTTAAGACTTTAATTTTTCAAGACGTCATGTTCGTTGCAAATTTTGCTCTACCTTTCCTGAGCCAAGCTAGGTCCTTCGCATCATACTGCTCTCCATTTTGTAAACCTACTAATTGATCGTCAAAAGAAATTATTCAGTTTTATGTACCAACCAATTCACTCGAAATCTTAAACTATTAAGAAAAGACAAACAATATACTTCAACACTCCTCGCATCTAGATTCCATCAGCCCTACAATGTGGGCTGCAATTCTTTTTTTTTAAATATTGCATCAGCGGGTCATAAACTTAAGATCTCATAACTTTAATACCATATTAAGTTACATATACCCACCAGTTTCACATAAACATAATTAAGCTAATAAAAAGAAATGAAACAAGCAGGAATAGGATTTTGAGTCCATGCAAGATATCATGTCCCAAGGGCGATATATATATATTACATCAGATCCTCAGTCCGAAGATCAAAGCGCAAGCCGGTCCAGAGCTTTCGGTAGTATATATTACATCAGGAGAAAGTAAGGATAGATCAAAAAAGAAGAGAGAGATTAAGAACACGTACCAACATATGCAGGAGCAAAAGCAAAAACAAAAACAAAACGCTCTATAAAATTAAGGGTTCTATAGATGTCAGCCTCCTAACGAGAGCAACACAGGCACGCGCGGTGGACACAACTCGCAGCACAGCGCACACAGCAAGCAGAGCCTCCTCCTAGTACCACTAGAGTAGTAAGTACTCCACGGAATCACGGTCGTCGTCGTCGACGATGATCTACAGTTTCCTCCTGCACAGCGGGCAGGATCCATGCTTGATCAGCCAGCCGTCGATGCAGGGCACGTGGAATACGTGCCAGCAATCCGGCAAGCTCCTCACCATCTCCCCGGTTTGGAAATCCTGAAACAGGAGGACCAAAAGTTCAGAACACCACCGAAACGACCAATCAGCCCCGTCAGATATCATTAGGGGGTTCCAGAAATGTTATGTGGTTTCAGACCTGGAGGCAGACTGAGCATCCGGAGAGGTCACCAATGGCGTTCCGCTTGTACTCCTCGGTGATCCTGACCTCGGGCAGCTTGTCGATGGATGCCCTTGGCATGCCGTTGGTGCCCTCGATCTCGAAGAGGTCAGGGGACTCCCTGAAGGGTGACGAGTCCACTGCGTTCATCTGTGTTCAGAGAGACACGATACAGTCAGACAAAAGCACACTTAGTGGTAGTAGCTGGCTTCAGGTCAGCTAGCTACAGGTATTTTTGCCTCCAACCATGCATGTGTGGGCAGATGATCAACTGACCTGGCTCCGTACCACCCTCTGCACCGCCGGGTCGACCTTCTCGCGGACAAGCCTGCCGGTGAGGAGGCTGTAGATCACATTAAGCTGCATTGCCCGGATCAGATTTGAGTTAGGCTCAATTAGGCCAGAAAGTTTCAGCAAAACTAAGGTTATGCATGAAGCAGCATAAGAGATGCTCAGAGATATATGTCGTCTCAGCGGAATTTGCACAATATCATGATGTCTCATGAGCGACAGATTTTTATGTAGAAGAATAGTGTTCGGACATGATGAGGATGAGAAGGTTAGGTCAGTAAGGATGCACATACTTCTTCGAAAATATCATCTTAGCTTACTTCAGAAATTAAAACGATAGTTTTGACTCTGGGATGGACAGATGCATTTTTATTGTAAGGGCATGTGGTTCAGGGCTCTAAAGACCCAACAACAACATCAACACGTCATTAGCCAACGAAAGAAGAAACACAGGTAGCCCAAATAAAGTAAGCAACACAGACTGATACAGACAAGGAAGTGCAAACAAGCAAGCAAGCGTGCAGTTCTGAGTTGCTGTCCTACTCCTAGCTACTTGCAAGCATCGATCAATCGTCTTATGCTTACCACATACAAGATGCTCCAGATCCCGGACCGCCGGGAACGCCACAGCCGGATGGACGAGTCGACGACCTCGATGGAGACGAGGGCACCAGTGATGGCGCCGATACCGGTGCCGCGGAAGAGGCCGCTCTCCGTGGCGAGGCCGATCAGCCCGCCGGTGACGGCTCCAAGAAACAGCCCAGCTGCACAAGACACACATATGCCAATATTCATAGGTACTACTAAAACAACATCAGTTCGAAGTTTGAACCGAATTAGGACTTTTTCTGAAACAAAGTTTAAACTTTGAACCAAATTGTGTCTTCCAAGAAAAAGGTTTGAACCAAAGAACAAGACTGCAGGATATCAACCAGATCAACCCAAAAAGGCATAAATATTACACTTGGAAACACTGCACGAAGCTCAAATCATTAAGCGAACAAAATTTGCTTTTCAGTTGAGGAAACTCTCCTTTTGCAAACTCAAGAATCTGCTATTTTTCGGCTATGGAAAGGGGAAAAAATGAAACTCCACGTACATGTCTACACAAAATTAAATCTGTATTTTTGTTTAAAGAATCAAATATTTTATCAGTAGTTTGAGCACTTCGGATTCCTACAATCTGCTGATCCAGCCTTAAGCCCAGGGGTCTCTCCTGTCCTTCCACACATGCTTACATTCATTTTTGAAAGGAAAAAAGTAAAGAAGGAAAAACAAAAAAGGAAGAGCAAGAACCCTCCTCTCCCTCGACACAGATTTGCATCCACACGAGCAAGAACCCCCAAAAGAAAAAGGTGGGAAATCATTTAACCATCAAGATAATTTTTGTTAAAAGAAAAATCACGAGAATCAACTGAAAATTGAAGATGTTGAAACAAGTACAGAAATTTCTCCTTTTCTACTTATATTAGGTCAACAGATGGAAACCAAAGCGAAATAAGGGGAAAAAACACTAGGATATATGAAGAAAGACTCTGAATCATGGATGAGATCGAAGCTAGTTAATCCCCTAAGCAAGATCAGGATCATCAGAAACATGGTCCAAATCGGCGTACGGCTGGCTCAAAGAAACGAGGTCGTCAAAGAAGGATCAACAAACAGGAGCTAAACAACCAAAATAAGAGGAAGTGGAAGAGGAAGAGGAAGGAAGGGAGGCGAGCTGGCAAGCGAGAAATCACCTATGGCAAAGATGAAGGTGATGACGCCGCGGAAGACCCTGCGCATCATCCTCCTCCCGCCCGCCCCGCCGCCCCTCCCGCGGCCGCTGCTGCTCCTCGCCAGCGACGAAAGGGAGACATTGCTCAAGCTCCGCGGGACAGAGGCCGCAGCAGCAGAAGGCGTGTGCAAGAACGCACCGGACGGATCCATGCCGGCCTGCTGCACCACTAACCGTCGACCAGCTTCTTCTCCTCCTGCTTGATGGATCAAGGTGGATCGCGGCGCCGAATGGAAGCGAAACGCAACGGAGTCTGGAGAGATGGTTGAGGAGGAATTGATGATGCAGGTGAGGTGAGAAAGAGAGAGAGAGAGAGAAGCACGGAAGGGAAGTCTAGACTTTATGGCGCCAACTATCTCGTCACCGGTTACATTAAATGTGCGTGCGGGAACCGAGTGGTATAGGTTTGGTTGGGCGCCCCCGTCGATCTGATCTCCCTGGCCTGCTGCTCCTGTCATCTACTACGTCTAGCTACCTCTTCCTTAGATAAATTTTATACTGATGGTATACGGTGACAGTAGAATTCGATCGTATCTACTTAAGGTAATTCTGACAGAGATTTCAGTTTCAGTTTTAGTCACGTATATTTAAATATTTGAGTTGATGAACTAACCTCTCCAAACAATTTTGCGTTTCAACAACATAACACTTAATTGTTACATGGTGTTATGATCAAATGTGATTCAAATTTTGTAACTTGCAATTATATCTAGCCTAATAATATAGTCTGCTTCCCCACCGATGTGGAGAAAAACAAATCCTCCCGGTGGGGTTTCATCCTAGTTTTAAAATTCATAACTATTTCTCGGTTTCATCCCCATGAAACTCAACTCTCGTCTCTCCTCATAAATTTGTTGCTATGTCACCACTTTTGCCTATATAGCATCTTATTTAATGAGAATGAAACTTTCATAAAACTTAAACTGAGAATGGCCTAATTGACTGTACTCCGAGGTATACTAATTAATCTTTTTTTAATAAATACTAACATGCATAGAATTAACTATCTGTATTGAATTTGACGTACATAAAAGTGCTCCTTCCTTATTATTAGCTCGTCAAGTTGCCGATTCGCCATTGCCGCCTTGGCTAATGCTTGCTTGCTTCTCCTGCATGCATGCATGCTACATAGCCTTGCTCATGCACTTCTCCAGGTTATTTCTCCGGCGCACATGCACGCACCGAGTAAGTGCGTACGTAGATATTCCTTCCAGGTTCACCTATACGTTCGAGCGACTTCAAACGCTGAAACGTCTGTGCATGCTTACATGTTAGGGTGTAATTAATCAAGAGCCGACAATTTTCTTTCCACCGACCGACCGAAGGTTCTCAGATAGCCAAGACAGAAGAAGAAGAAATAGGTGTCCAACTCCAACACCATGGATCCATGTCTAACTTTAACTACTCGAGGAAAATATGGCCAGAATAGGAAAGACCTGTTTTTAGATCACGGACTCAGTTAATTATAATATAGGCAGTGCTTCTATACACCATTATTTTAAAGCTATATAAATATTAAAGCGATGCTACTTACTTACTCATTTACTCGCTTCAAGATTTTTGTAACTTGTATGGGAGAGAATGCATAGAAACACTACTCACTATCAAGGGCAAATCCAGAGGGCTCCATCAGGCACGAGCCCACTCTCCACCAGTGTCGGTAACACCCCCTCGTCGCCGACTACATCCATGGGTGGATGTTGGGCAAGCTGTAGGAAAAACAAAGGAAGAAAAAGAGGAAAGTTGGTTTATGGGCCGAATCCGATAAAGCCCACTCACAGCCTTGCTCACATCTATCCCCCACGCCACAAGCACAGACGACACATACCCTATCCAGCCATCCCTAATATGATTGGAAATTTGGAACAACAAAGGAGGTGAGAAGCGCACCTCGACGAGGCGATCGAGGGGGCGACCAGAGAAGTCGTTAGGTTGGCTGTAGGCACTGGAGCTAGGTCACTAATCGTGGGGGAGCGAGGCCACAGGGCAGAGGCGGCGGAGCCAAGGCGCTAGACAGTGGCCATGGTCTGTGGGGGAGCGTGACCTTGGGGCAGAAGCGGCGGACCGAGGTTGTAGGGAGGACATGGCGGATCCAAGCCACCAACGATTGGCGGAGCGATGGGGGATCAAGGACGCAAGAGCGAGGGATTCAAGCCGGTGAGGATGGTTGAATCTGATCTGCTCCTGCTCAGTCAACACCGATTGATGACTTGAATCTTTGACTCTTGAGAGGAATAAGGAGTTGGCTAGGAAGAATGTACTAATTTAATATATTATATAATATACAATTATATGTACAATGATACAAATATACCATTATGGGAGGTATAAATACATTTTTATTTTTTCATTCTTTTCCAATTTACTCTGTATTAAGTAGCTTATAGATATATACTGTTAATATATACAAATATATTCCGGCATAATAATATATATATAATGGACATGACTAGTGCACTTCTAGACGCACGATAGCGATGGTCCGCAACCCTCTTGTCTCCCACCATTGGCGGCCCGCTTCTCCACCTCCTTCTGTAGCTGCACGCCTCTATGCCAACCACCGCAAGTGCTCCTTCTCCCATCTCCATCTCCAATGCTGCTCCACCGTTGTAGCTGCTAATTTGCTTCTTCATGAGCTCCGCCCACCTCCATACCCTCCCCTCCTCCACCTCCAGTCCTCCACCACTGGTGGCCGGCAGCCATCGCTGTCACTCGAGAAGAAGCATGTGGTAGAAGCTCATTCGCCATCATCGTTGTCGGAGAAGAAGCTTGGGGCGAGCATCCGGTAGCCGTGACTCAGTGGGAGCCCATATGTCGTTGCCAGGATACATACTCACATCACATCGTTTATATATGCTACGTAGGAACGTATCATGCCTTATGCAGCTTGATCTTGACCAAAATTAAGTGCGACAACCCAAATACACGAAGTCAAATACCGTGTCCAAGATATACAATAATCGGCCCGGCCGGCTGGAGTTTCGTTCTGTTAAAGCGTTCAACATATCTCATCTGCTACCTATATATTTAGCTAGCTGGCCCCTTGTTAATTTTAAACCCTGATTAATTTTCTCCTTTAATAGATGTTCTCAGCATACATACATACATACATTGTTAATAGTATTCTACATTCGAGATTGGATATACACAATCTACAACAGTCATTTTAATCATCATGCTGACGTCAGCTGCGTACATAACGGTACAGGCACGACCAGATGGGATGATGGTGCATGTACTACTTAATGTGATCGAGAAAGATCGTGGCTGAGTGTCCACACTGACCGAGCCTCAACGGAAAGCAGTAAATTGGATCGATTTATTTGGATAAGATTTTAAGCATCCTTCGATCGAACTTATACTGGTCGTGTATATATGGCTATTGAATTGATTATTCCGATAGCTACCTGTCTGTCACGCATGCCTGAAAACTTACTTCTAATTAAATACTCGTACGATCGAGCTGATATTCCACTTGATATTGGCAGCCAGCCCATTTCGAAAATGACATGGCACGATGTACATATTTCAACTGAATTAGTACAGTAGTGATCGATTCCGATGTGACCCTAATCGATCGATCTTAGCTGTGACCAGGCTAAACTAATACCAAAGCCTAACTGGATTAGCCTGCAGTTAACCACGGAAAACGATACATATGCAGGTGGACATGCATGATGAAGGCCAGGCCATTGCATAGTTTAGCGTTGGTATATATAGTACCACGTGTTACCATCAACTTAACTAAGCTGTATGGGGTAGTCGATTATCATAATAAGAGAAGTAATTCATTAGCTTAAGCGACCCCCCCACCTCCCTCTTTGTCGGCAGTAGGGGTACGCACGCTGGCTCGTCTGGGTCTGCCTCGCCATTAGTAACTGTTCGTATATGTTTGCACAGTGTCAGTGATGATACGATCGATGTGAAGGTTGAAGCTAGAACAAATACAGGTGATCGAGGAGGTCTCAATATGCAACAACGCAGCTCTCGATCTGCGGATCGTCACCAGTGTATTCTCGTGAAATTTGAACGATTGCATAAATTATAATACATATAAGAGACATTTTGCAAAAGCGCTATGTGTCGGTGATTGGGACTCAAAGTCCCTTGTAGAACTTAAGGAAAAATAAAATATGAGAGGACAATCAAATAGGAACTTTATTACTGTCAAAAGAGTGTTACAATTAAGAATGAGATTGTAGTATATTTTGATTCTCTCTTTTGTGCACGCAAGCCTCCCACCTAAGGGGTAGTAGTTAAGACTATTACATGCATGCACTCTTATATTTACGCATGGGTCTTTGTTAAGTCTTAAACCGTCTTACTCTTTAGTCAACCGTTATATTCCTTAACCAACCATTATAAGTTGTCAGATATGCTAATAACCGCTCTCACATTAATCACACGGAAAATGCCCATATCTTCTGACCAATTATTTAGTCAGAGCTTATAAGATCTTATAACTAGTCATCACTGCCCATGATTGATTGTTCTTTGATCTTAACTGATCGTCATTAGCTTCCAACCAATTCGATCACTATTATAGGGAATAATACCTCCTTTGAGTTGTGATTACAATTATAATTGTTATGTTAAGTGGGCACCCAAATATGGGTCTACTTATTAGAGAGATTTTGACCATAAGATATTGACCTCATCAATAATCCTTGTCACTATGTGCTCTACCTGCCACTCAAGCTAGCTAAGCTCAAACTGTAGGTCTGAATCCAAAATCATCGGAGAAAATTGCTATAGGGTCTATATATAAAAACTTCTACTTCAAACAAGGAAAACTCTACTTATAGCTCTAAACTCTAACCCCCGTTTGTTTTCCAACCCTGAATTTTGAAACCATCTAAAACACAACCTAAACTATCAAAACTGTCTAAAATACAACCCTTTACCAAACCATGGCCATTTTGGCTAACTTGGTGCCACATGTCTACCACATCATCTACTTTAATTAATATCTTCTCCCCTCTGTCCCTCTTCCTTCTCCTTCCAATTCGACACGCACCAATATGGGCATGCATGCCTCAGTCATAGATTTAGGACGGCGGCGACTAGATGCATGGCAGCGACTCCACCGAATAATGGACAGAAGGAGAAAGAGGAATGGATGCAGTGGTAGAAGGGCCCCCATTGACGAGGGGAAGATCCGATCTAGTGCCAATGAGGATGATGACGACCTAGTGAAGTGGCCTGCAAGACATGTATCGACGATAACAACGAGGAAGGTAGTGAAGAGGCTGGTACCATTCGCCGTTGTTGTCGTCACCAATATAGCCGACTACCACAATATATACCGCCACTTCCTTCTCTATATCCAAGCACTCGTTGCGAGGCTGCCTCTTCCACTTGCTCTAATTGTCAAGTGATGCAGATCTAGTGCCAGTCAAGCAAATCCAAGGAGAGCCCTTCCAAAATTCATCGTCCCCACTATTCCCCTCTCCAAATTGAAGATATTAATTATTGATGTCTAAAACCTATGGTCCCTTAATCGATCTTATGAAAATATAATCGTAGACTCCTAGTAAACAAAATGAGGAAAACAATATATGGGGATTGCTTTTTTATTAGCTAAGCGACTCTACATAGTATACAAATTACAGAATGAATGTTTTTAGATGTCTATTGCTTATTCTGGTTACGAATCAGACGCTTTCAATAGCATAGATCGGCTCCCTATTTATATTGATTGAAGAGACGGTAGTTGATCTCCATAAGGATGTCGTGTAACCTAGAGGTGTCTTCCCACCAAATGGTATATTCTCACCAAAGGATGCCTTTTTCATATATAACTTTCGAGTAGTTGTGTATACTTGTCAAATAACTGTCCGCACAAATATATATGCGAGGACCATCGCTTGTACCCGAACAGTTCATTAGTTGGGGTGACTATTTCACTGGTCGAGGATGACCAATGTAAAGCAAAGTTTATTGACCACCTTAGCTGAACTGATCGGAGACTTAACCATTCAGATAAAGATGAGCTTCGTTCTATATATTATAAGTTTTATGTATTATAGATCTATTAATAGAGTATAGTTATAAATAATTAAAAGTCTAAATAAATGATAGATTTTTAATCCTCGTCATATACATCTTCCTCCGCACTCCTTTGTGATCATGTCGAGCCTTTCCTTGGTCATCCTCGTCACCAGGCCGGAGCCCTGCCGCCGTCAAAGCTCTGTGTCTCCAACATGTTCTATATATCCATGCCGCCTCCGCCGATTCGCACCTCTGGGACTCCGATCCCTGAGCCTCGTCGGCCGATCATCGTATTCGCCTCATTGCATGGAAGCCGCCGCCCATTATCACCATTCGATGTACCCTCCACAAGAGAACTCCCACTACTACAGAATAGGTCATCACTGCCGGTTCGTCCACGCCATTACTGCCGGTTATGGGCGCCGGCAGTGATTGGTCGGCAGTGATACGCGGGGTTATCACTGCCGGTTCATTATACAACCGGCAATGATATTCGACTATCTCTGCCGGTTTACACTAGCATCCGGCAGTGATACTCAACTATCTCTGCCGGTTCAACCTAGAATCCGGCAGTGATATATGTATATCTCTGCCGGCTTATACGACGAACCGACAGTGATCTGTGTATATCACTGCCGGTTCCTAGACGAACCGGCAGTGACAACCGAATTCTGAAACAGGTTCAAATTCAATACATATGAGGACTTACAAAAACTCTTTTTTGTAAGTCCTCATTTTTGTAAGTCCTCATATGTATTGAATTTGAACCTGCAATTTTATACATAGGTAGAGTAATCTATGAAGTACATCTACAAAAATTTTCAGAGTTTTCGTGACTTTTATTAGTTGGTGTGCACGATGTGTACACGGGAAGGCCTGTGTGCACATGATATGTTGCCTTCAAATATATAGTATATGAAGCGTCGTTAGATCATAATTAAAATATATTAAAGCATCACAATATTTAGTTTTTTACAATTAATAGTCTGTTCACAAATGTAGTGTGAGTACATCTCGTTCACTTTAGATCGTAGCTTCGTGTGGAACTACGCCCTTTGGATCGATGACACGTTAAACAATGAATCCAAATGATATGCTCTTGAATTGCTAAAATTTCTTTCGACATGAATCGATTGGTTCTCATCTTGGAGCTATTTGTTATTGAAGAAAAGAGAAATTTAATTAATGATGATAGATGTTAAATGAAAGAAAAGTAGGCATGAATGTGTAATTATATACCATGTCTTCGTTATAGCCGGCAGATCTTCGTGACAATTGCATGTAAATTTGTACATACGTAGTATCTTTATAAACTATTTCCACGGTCTGTCTCATGCATGGAAAGTCATTATTACTTTGAAAGTTGTCTGTAGGGAAAATGCGGACCACCTTTCTTGCAATACCGTGTGAATGCGCTGTGAATGATTTTAAATAGTAATCAACCTTAAATACAATAGAATAAAATATTACTAGAGCAATAACGCAACGATCGAGTTTACCTGTTCATCATCTTCCAAAAATTATGTTCATACTCACGAAGTTCTTTTCTCAACGAGTCCAAGACATAAACCCTGCTAGCTTCTAACTCGATGACGAGGAGGACCCAGTGATAACTAGACATATATGTTAACACAGCCTATTAGTCCCACACCGTGTCACGCAAAAATAGTAAAACAATATTAGAAGTAGGGTAATACGTACTGAAAGTTATAGGGTACAAGTACGGAGGTTTTATTTCTCAGCTTGAAGAAAGTCTTAAATAAATAGTCTTCAACAAACTTTGGGTCATCACGGACGAGTTTCTCGTTAACAAGCCCCGGATCGAGAAATCCTAAAGCTTCATCCTTATTTTTTGCACATAATTGTATCTCCATTCTACATATGTAAAAAAGAAGTTAGACATACAGTTGAACGGTAGAAGAATATACAATAATATAAATAGAGACTTACAAAGTCCACGGTCGACCCGGACGGCGTCGAGCATCCGCCGGGTACAACATATACAATTCGCAGAACTCTAACGAAACATGCCATCCCCATTGTGAAAATCCGAATCTTTGTATTTCACCGATCGCCCACATACCCTCTTGGCATCGCTGCATGTATCTTGATGGACGCGCCGCAATTTTGTTGTTAGGTTCTCTAAATCTTTTGGGGAGCCATCGGTTGCCCTTAATGTACTTCGAGCTTAGACCTAGCTCGTAATTACGACGTTGTTCAGCAGCATCTTTTTGAGCTTGCGACATCGACGCCTCAGCACTAGCCATCTTCAAGTTTTGCTTTCTAGAGATGCGCTCGTAGTCCGACATTTTCGAAGGTTCAGAAGCCCGCCCTGTCTCTTTGGCTTTTGCCATACTCAAGAAAAACTCCTGCGCGATTAGCATCGATTTTAGTCTTCTCGGGTGATGGCACCTTTTGGAAGTGAGATGTTACCTCGGCCTTCGTTTGCTCTTTGCGTTCTTCTTCATCATATCGGTAGGTAATTTCTTCGAGGTCTTTGCTGCCTTCACAGATGACCGAGATTTGGTACAAGACGATGCGGACTTCCGAGATGGTGCTGATATTCGACTCTTCTTATGTGCCTACCGAGGAGTTGGACTTTTCCTGGCTGGTGCCGGAGGAGGAGTTGGACTTTTTCTGGCTGGTGCCGGCGGAGGAGTTGGACTTTTCCTGGCTGGTGCCGGCGGAGGAGTTGGTCCTTTTGTGGATGGTGCCGGCGGAGGAGTTGGACTTGTCCTAACTGGTGCCGGCGGAGGAGTTGCACTTTTCGTAGGCGACAGGTCTGCGTTTGGAGAGTGCGGCTCATCATCATCGTCCGAGCCGAACATAATCAAGCTCTTGCGCCACGCGAGGAAGCCATGCACGTTTTCTCCAAGTTTGTTTTTTCCGTCCTCGCCAGGAATCTCTACCTCCATTTTGCGATATTGTCGGACTACACTGTCTACTTCGACCCTGGCGAATCCCAGCGGTATTGGGCGGCAAGAGAACTGCGAGGCGGCATGGCCAAGCCCCGCCATCACCACCTTGATGGTAATGCCATGTCGCGGACAAATGCAGCTTGCACGGTGTCGGTTCTGTGATGTCATCCATCGGAAAATGGAGTCGATGCTCTCCGGAATCGTTATGACGCCTTGTTGCTCTTAAGAACACCGTGGCCGAGGTTCGGAGGGTCATCATCGAGTGGCGGTCGTGAGCTCGAGCTTTCAGATCTTGCTTGCTCCATTAACTTGATCCAAATTTTCTCTCTCTTCCTCTAACGCTCTTGCCACAAAGATCTTGTATTTGACTTTGCGCTTCATATTCTCTTATTCTTTTCGCCGCTTATGCGACAATGTGTCATCTGGGAAGCCTTCTTTCCACGGCACCAAACCAACTCCTGGGTGCGCCAGATGCTCCTGTTACCAGTATGCGAGCCACTCATCATTCTCCTTCGTGGAATGAAAAGCCCTTGGGAAGACTCCCGTGAGCATCGATATTTTCTGCGACACCTCCGGGCTCTATCGCTCCTGGCTCAAGCCGCCATCTTCGAGACAAAGTCCCCCTCCCAAGCAACGGTGCTTTGATCGTGCGATGAACTCGGCCGTCGCAGAGTAACACCCTTGAGGATTAGCTCTTGTTCGCGCTATCCCATGCGTATTTTCTTCACGTAGCCACCAGTGCCTAGTGTGTGAGGGTACATATTCTTATCCGCGTTAGCCTTGTTCTTCTGACTCACTGTCTGGGCTTCTTCAGAATTCCTGTACTCCACAAAGTCCTTCCAAAATTCTCTTATCTTTGGAAACATGTTAAAATTTGGCGTGACATTCTTCTTCACATAGGTCTTATTCATTTGAGTCTTCCAATTCTTCCGGATGTGCACATGATACCTAGTGCACGCTTTGCAACCAACTCGACCCTTAGGGAAATGGAATACTTGTTTTAGCTTGCCCCATAGCGAGTCCTTCAGGTCATCGGGAACCACCCACTGATCACCTTCGCGGCCGGTCCATGATCTATAGATGATGGGCACGTTATCCCTAGCAAGTACTCCGCAGGCTGTCCTGTACGGCGCCAACGCTGACGCGGGTATAGCAGGTTCCCCGACTTCCGAGAGCTGGACTATGTTGTGAACGCCCTTAGGCATCTTGCTCGGACCACGACCTGCGCGCCGGCTTTGTTCACCAGACGTTTGAGCCTACAATTGGATCTTGTTATTAGTCGTATGACCCTACAATGTTTTGGGAATCACAACGTACTAATACTTTACCTCGCCCATGTTAGTGGCGTCAGCTTGGTCCATGGCAGTGGCGTCAGCTTGGTCCATGGCTGTGGCGTCAGCTTGCTCCATATCAATATCCTGTAGGTTCAAGTAGCCAGTTGGGCTACCCACTCCTACTTCGTGTACATTCGAGGGCCGAACTCCCTCTGGCACTTGTCCCTGATTCGAGGCCATTCCTAGCAATCCAAAATGTTATCACCTCATGCTACAAACATGTGCACATGTAACTTTAAAATGATACTTATACATTAGAAAAAAATCACATGATACATATACATCTCGAAATGAAAAAATTCATATATTGTTAAGAATATATTCCACACTAAAATGATTTTAAAAAAAATAAGCCCCTGCAAGTTCAAGAAGCATGGGTGTCACGAGAGCGTCCGGTACACCGAGAGGCGAAGCCATGACGAGACATGCTCGCTTGAAATGGACTTGGGACTTGGTTGCTGCTGTCTTCTTCCGCGTACCACTGTCCATAGGCTTCCTCGCGCTCCTCTTCTTCATTGATCATGGAGTACTGCGTGTCCAACTTTTCCAATGAAAAATTTCATGTTCTAGATCAGCTGATGACAGCACCACCCCAATGCTTGGACATCACAATTTTCAATAAGTCATGAATATGAGTTTAATAATGAATTCGGAACCAAGTCTAAGTTTCTAACTCAAAGCATTTGGACTAGCTCACAACTCACAAGACATGGAAGGCCAAATGCCAACTCACAAGCATCATCCACAATTTGGAGGCAACCCCAGATTGCTTGACATTTTGTTGAATCAAGTAGCAATACAATGGTGCATGCAAGACTTTGTTCATTATTCCTCTTAAGCATATATATGAGAATATATAATTCGCAAACAAGATGTATGACATAAACAAGACAACAAGAACCATGGTTAAGTCATACATAATATGAATTATACCTACTGTCTCAAAGACAATAAAATGAATATGGTGCTCTCAGTTTAGGGTTAGAGTAAAGATTAGAATCTTTACTACAATCACGAATCGGCTAACAATTTATTCTATGCATTAGGCCTTGAACTCTTACCACCTTAAATGCACAATTAAGAATCTCTTCACAAGAATTATACCCAAATCGAATTAATTCCTTGTTAACCGGGCACAGACTTCCATAGCATGTGGAAATGTCGAATCTATCAATAGTCGAGCAATGCTTTCAGATTACCAATTCCGATTATCTCTAATGCCGATTTTAAACAAACCAAGACAAGAATTAAGCCGATTCAGGTTATCGCCTTTCACTACACCGGTATTAAACAGTTCGCAAGAAGAACTACAATATATTAATCGAATCGAGCAAATATCAAACTAATCAGAATTAATGAGTAAGTATCGATTCAGATTCAAACTAATCAAGTCTCATAGAAGACATAGTGTCACCGGTGACAGACTCTAATAGCATCGTAACACGAGAGCTAGCATAACAAGTGCCGACAGAAAATATGATTCGAAAATAACAGTCTCAGCTCAAGGCCTAAAACAGAGAGATAAATGTTCGGTCATACTTTTACCCTAGTTCATCACAGAGCAACAAACAGCATCGAAAATCTGAGATTAGTTGTCACAAATTGTCTATTGCAGTCCCAAATCCTCATCGAACACTATACCCACATGCTAGGTCCCCAAGCCAAATGAATTGATCGCCCTTAGCATCTCGCACATGCACATCTCAAACATTCACAATACATTCACAATCACATGCACATTCACATTCACATTCACATCTCAGACAACCACATTCGCACATCGCAAGAGCAGCACCAAGGCGACGGCGGGAGACGGTGGGGAGGTCGAGGCGACGGCGGGAGACGGTGGGAGGTGAAGGCGGCAGTGGGGAGGAGACGCGGCGTCCGAGGCGAAGCGAGGCGACGACGCCCGAAGTCGAGGCGGCGGCGGGAGCTCGACGCGAACCGACGGCGGTGGTCCGAGGCGAAGCGAGGCGAAGCGAGGCGACGGCGGCCCGAAGTCGGGCGGCGAAACTCAGCAGCGACGAACCGACGGCGGTGGTCCGAGGCGGCGGCGTGGAGCTCGAGGCGGCAACTGTAAAAGTGAGAGGAGGGCGCGGGCTAGGGCTAAGGTAAATGAGAGGAAGGCGCGGGTTTCTATTTATAGTGGTGGAATATCACCGCCGGTTGGTCATACCAACCGCGGTGATATATATCATTCGCCGCCATTGTACAACCGGCAAGATAGTGGAATATTACCGCCGGTCCGTTATACAACCGGCAGTGATAGTGGAATATTACTGCCGGTCCGTTGTACAACCGGCAGTGATAGTGGAATATTACTGCCGGTCCGTTGTACAACCGGCATTGATATGGAATATTACTGCCGGTCCGTTGTACAACCGGCAGTGATAAGCTCTTTGCCCATGTTCTGTTAAAATTTGTCTTTTTATTACTCTTAATATAGGACTAATTTGATCATGAAATTTTATATGTAGATGGGGTAAGATGAGATGTACATCCATGATTTTGTTTCAGAATTTTTGGAAACTTTTCTTAGTTGGATTGCAGCAGTACCATGATTTACTAGCACAGAAAGGAAGTGAACATCATTGCCATTTTCCTAGTTACTTATGAAAGTTTCAGTTTAAATCTAGTTACCCGCTCATATAAAAATCAGATTGCTAACTTTTAATTGTTTTAATATTTCTAAAATCAAATAATGTTTGTCAAATTGAACAACAAATGATGTCAAATTCGAACAAATTCAAGTGCGATCAAAATCACAAAAATCCAAATGCAAGAAAACTTTCAATTTGATAAAAAGAAAGCATAACCTCAATTTCCATTATTGCATATATTACAATAATTGTTACATATGAGAAAATAAACATGTCGTTCATACAAAAGAAAGCATACATTTCATTACTACAACTAAGCTACGACTGACCTTCGTTATGATCGCGGCGTATGTATGTAGCTTCCTTTGCCTTCCATGGTACTTAGGTCAACGCCCTCTCCAAAAGGGGAAGCTCATCGAATTGGTTGTACTCTTCCTCGTCGACAACATTCTCAACTCCGACAATCCTTCTTTTCCTTGAATAACCACGTGGCGCTCCTTGTTAGCCGGCCGGCCATAAAAGAAGATTTGTGTAACGTAATTAGCAAGTACGAATGGTTCTTCTCTCAGATCCGACGAGTTTGAGGTCCACGGTAGTGATGCCGATTTGTCGATATTCACGCCACGAAGTCGACCCATTGGCACCGAAAGAGAGGGACCTTCAAAGGACCATAGTCAAGCTCCCAAATCTCTTCTATGAATCAGAGTAGGTTTGCCTATTTCCATTGTTGTCATAGGCATCTATACGGATACCGCTATTTTGATTGGTGCTCTTTTTATCTTGCGCTCTTGTATAAAATGTAAAACCATTTATGTCGTATCCTTGAATGTCCGAATTGTAATTGACGGTCCTCGAGCCAACAATTTCAAGCGAGTGCGATCTGCTCAGACGCATCATGTGTCTACACAACCAATCGCCAAATTATCTCTGGTTTCTTGCAGCCAACCCTCCGACCTCCCGGGTTTGTTTTGGATAGCACGTTCTTGTGCATGTCGACATATGGGGCCACCACAACCGATTGTCCCAAAAGCTGCGAAATGTGCTTGTGTAAATGCAAATAGATTGCTAGTACGCATCGATTTCTCGCCTAGTGTCCCTTTCCTCGTAGCCTTCCCTCATGCCGAGATACAGCACACCAATCGGTTTGAGATCCATATAATCGACGCAGAACTCAATGACCTCCTCGGTTCCCCGACCATCGGCAATGCACCTTACAGTCGATTTCGTTCTTTAACATATTTCTTTATAACCCCATGAATCTCTCGAATGGGTACATCCGATGTAGAAATACGGGACCAAGAATTCAGATCTCTTTCACAATGTGAACAATGAGATGGACCATAATATCAAAAAGATGGAGGGAACACATCTCAAGCCCGCATGAGTGTGAACCACGTCTTCCGCAGCTTGTCTAGTATTAATGGATCGATGGCCTTCGTGAAATCGCGTTGAAGAATGAACACAACTTGATAATTGGGTCTCGGACTTTCTCTGCAAAACCCCTAATTGCAATTGGAAGCATCTGTGTCATCATCACGTGGCAATCGTGAGACTTCATACCAATTAACTTTAAGTCTTTCATTGAGACTAGTCTCTTTATGTTAGCGAGTAACCAGACGGAACTTTGATTCCGTGCAAGCATTCAAACGCTAATTTTCTCTTTCTTGCTCAAAGTGTAGCAGTCATGGAAGGTACTTTTTGCTCAGATCCATTTCTTCGTGATGCGCTCCTTCCTCGGTTTCATATCTTCGAGGTCCATCCTTGCTTGAAGTGTATCTTTCGCTTTGCGGTATGTCCAAGAAGATACCAAGCAAGCTATCACACACGTTCTTCTCTATGTGCATGATGTCGATTATGCGGTCGAACTTCCAGTGTGCCGCCAATAAGGTAGGATCCAAAATATTGATTTCTTTTTCCACAAAGGAGCCTTATCCCGGGAAGTCGGAATAGATGTACTGCCGGCACCCTTTCCGTGAATAATTGTAAGGTCCTTTACAGCGGCAAATATCTGTTTCCCAGTCTGATTCTTCGGAGCTAATGCAGTCTCCTTTGTCCCGTCAAAAGCTCTCTTATTATTGCGGTATGGGTGATCCTTACGGAGGAACCTACGATGCCGCATGTAAGCCATTTTTCGGCTGTTCTTCAGCCACCGGCTAGTCAGATCATCCGAGCCTTCGGACGCATCCGTTGAAGCCTTTTGTCGTCTGGCCCGACAGGTTGCCAAGAGCAGGATAATCATTAATGGTTACAAACAATAATGCCCGTAGGATAAAGTTTTCTCTTTATACTCATCCCATACCGCACACCATCGGTCCACAATATTAGAAGATCTTCAACCAATGGTTTGAGGTACACATCGATATCATTGCCGGGTTGTTCGGGCCCTTGGATCAATAGTGGCATCATAATGTACTTTCGCTTCATGCAAAGCCAAGGAGGAAGGTTGTAGATGCATAAAGTCACCGCCAAGTCTTTGTGACGACTACTCATGTTGCCAAAAGGATTCATCCCATCTGTACTCAACCCGAACCTTATATTCCTCACATCATATGCAAAGCGCTTCTTATATTTTTCGTCGATGTTCCTCCATTGCACGTAATCGCAGGTGTCTGAGCATTCCATCATTCTTACGCTCTTGGCGTGCCATCGTAGCAATTGGGCATGCCTTTTGTTCGCAAACAATCGCCGGATGGGGGATTATAGGAAATACCACACCACCTTACGGGACACCTCTTCTTCTTACGCCTCACCCCGACATCTTCGTTCTCGATATCGCCGCCGCGTTCTTATACCGCTTTGCTTTGCAAACAACACAGCATCCATGTTCGCAAACTCATTGCGATACAATATGCAATCGCTTTGGACATGCGTGTATTCTTTGTACTTCCGGTCCCAGCAGGCGGATAACCCGCTTGGCTCGACACGTAGTTGAAGGCAACACGTTACCCTCTGAAGCAAGTCCCCAAGAGACATAACAGCTCAGTAAAGCTCTTATCGGACCAACCATTGCTTGCCTTTCACTCGTGAAGTCCCCCTCCCCATCACGCAGCATTTGATCTAGATCATCTTCGTGGGTATCAACGAACGCATCTTCCACCGCGTCATTTCGTTGTCTCCGCCATCTCCATCAATGTGTTGCCCTTCATGTACAATATCTTCTTCATCAATGTGTTGCCCTTTATGTACAATATCATCTTCACCGTGCTCACCCAACGGTATAGCCACCTTGAAACCCCTTCAAGCAAGTGTGCACGTGTCGACTCTATGTTACAAAACATCTTCTCATTTTTGCAATCAACGATAGACAACACATATAGTCCGCCAGTTTCTCGACTTGTGTGTCAGAGTCGCATTTAGAAAACAAGTCACACCATTAAAGAACTCGCACCACGACGGTCCGTGTCATACATCCACCTTCGGTCCATCTACGCTTAATTATATCAAACTACATTTCAAAGATATGAACAAACGATATCAAAATAATTTATTCTTTACAAAGAGTCATGCATTGCTAATTAATTAAAACGATAAACACATTATAAGCACATAACGCAAATAACAATATATAATTGTTAAATGATTAGTTTTACAAACACATCTAGCAATTTTTCCTATATAATACATCAAACCTTTTTCACTATTTAAATATCCATCTAGCATTTTTAAATATTTAGAAGATTTCTTCATTTCATTTTGTTATGTAGCGCTAGCTATTAAATTAAATTAATCTACAACAAATTAACAAGCATATAATTGAATATAAGGATATATTTCTAAATAATTATTTATGTTCCAACTTTCATTATTGCAAAATCCATCTACCATTTCCCATTATTTAAATATTCAACTAGCAATTCTCACTATTTATAATTGATCATCTAGCAATCCTTTACTATTAAAAATCCATATAACAAATTTTCATTAATTAAATTAATTACAATTATGCATAATTGTCCATCTAGCAATTTTTATTACTTAAACATCCACTACATCACTAAAATGGATATGAATTTCTTCAAAATAACAATATATAATTGTAAATGATTAGTTTTACAAATACATCTAGCAATTTTGCCTATATAATACATCAAACCTTTTTCACTATTTAAATATCTATCTAGCATTTTTTAATTATTTAGAAGATTTCTTCATTTCATTTTGTTATGTAGCGCTAGCTATTAAATTAAATTAATCTACAACAAATTAACAAGCATATAATTGAATATAAGGATATATTTCTAAATAATTATTTATGTTCCAACTTTCATTATTGCAAAATCCATCTACCATTTCCCATTATTTAAATATTCAACTAGCAATTCTCACTATTTATAATTGATCATCTAGCAATCCTTTACTATTAAAAATCGTGAATTATAATTTATTCAATAATTTAGCTACAATATGAATTATAATTTATTCAATAATTTAGCTAGATCTTAATTTGAGCGATCTGACATAAAGCTGCTTCACACTGCATAATCAGCAATTATCAACATCTATAGCACTCAGTAAAGTAAAATTTTACGACAAATATAACATACATCAAGTCAAGAACCTCGAAAAATTTTAATACAATTTTTCAAAGAAGAACTCCCCAAGATAATACACCTCCTCTTTGTTTTGTTCTATTGGAGAAGATGTCGATTCGATGAAAAATATGAACAAAATATCGACACCAAATTTCGGCAAGACCTCTCCAGAAAAATACACCGAGCAAAGAGCGCCTCTCTCTCGCTTCTACGGGAAATGCGTCGGTCGGTGAAGATTGCTATATAAATAGCTTATCATCGCGGCTCGCCAAGAACCGCAGTGATAAGGTCATATTACGCTGGAAAATATTTATCATCGCCGGTTACGTGCGTAACCGGCGATAAGGTCATACTACGCGGAAAATTATGCTATGCGGAAAATACATATCACTTGCCGTTGAATATACGAACCGGCAAAATTTAAATATCATCGCCGCTATAAATTAAACCGCAGAATATATCACTTCTTGGCTATAGGTATTAACCGGCAAGTGATAGTCGATATCACTTCCGTTGGTAATAAAATTGGCGAGGATACTCGAACTTTCCAACTCGCGCCCGACCAACCGTCGCTTGCTCGTTCGTCTTCTTCGCGCCAACCGCTTGCGCTTCACATTCCTCGCCAATCTGTTCTTCCCATTCGCCTCTATATAATGCCAGTATTGTTGCATCCAATCCACTCTTGTCACAATCCACACAATCCACTCTTGTTGCAGCCCCCACACAATCCACTTTTGTTGCAACAATGGCACCCCCTAAGAAGCGTGCACGTGTTGGTCAGAGCCCCACTGATCCGTCGCTACAGAAGGAGGAGAAGGAGGAGGAGGTGGAGGCGGAGGAGGAGGAAGAGGAGGCAAAGGCGGAGGAGGACGACGACAGCGATGGCGACGACAGCGACGGCGGCGAGGAACTGCGGCGTTGGGGCAAGACCAACTCCGCCACCGAATCGGATTCGGATGAGGAGGACGAGCACCGCCGCACATCAAGCGGCAGCTCCGGCGACGAGGAGGAGGAGGAGGAGGATGACGACGACGACGAGTTTTGGATATAGGGCTTCGCGCCATTAGACTATTATAATTAGGACTAAATATGTAATGCTGAACAAATTATGCTTTGTAAATGTTATTTTAATTAATACATATCCCGCAAATTACAAATTTGCTTTCATATGTTCTGTTTTTTTAACTAATTATGCTTTCATATGTTCTGTTTTTTTAACTAATTATGCTTTCATATGTTCTATTTTTTAACTAATTATGCTTTCATATGTTCTGTGCGAGATAATTACAATGTTTATTATGTTCATGCATCAACTAATAGTGGGGAACAGTAATATCACTGTCGGTTCTATAGTAAAACCGGCAGTGAAAATGGTCTTATCACTGCCGGTTTTACTATAGAACCGGCAATAATAAATCACTACCGGTTTTATATATAAACCGGCAGTAATATCTTCTTATCACTGCCGGTTCTCTATTAAACCGGCAATGATATTACCTCCATTGCTGCGAGAAATTAAAACTATTCTTATCACTGCCGATTGAAGTTTGAACGGCGGTGATAATATCACTTGCCGTTGAATTTGGAACCGGCGGTGATATATATCACCGCTTCCGACCTACCCGCGATGATGGGGGTCGCGGATGAGGCGATGCGTAGTAGTGTCCGCCAATCTCCTCCGCGGCATCTCGGGCCAGGCTGCAATTGCACGAGAGTTAGCCTAAGTCATGTCTTGCTCGTGTGCATGCACGCTACCATCATCGATCGGTTGCCCACCGGAGTTCACCGCCGGTGGATTCGATCCCCTTCTGCACGGCCGCCACCATCGCCAGCTCCGTTCCGGCCACTGCCGTCATGCTCGTCCGCCGTAACCACCAAAAATTGATCCACCACAACAGTGTTCACTCCATGCTTGTGAATTCACCGCAGTCCCATCACCCTATCTCGCTAACGTGGCATGCCGAGTCAAAGTTTTTTCCGACTGGGACGCCATGTATGTGAAAACCACGGTGGTTTCATGTCGAGGGGATGTTTTGAGTTTTGACCTATATTGAGAGTTAAAGTTGTAAAGTGAATAATTTTGAAGTAGCACGGTTGAAATATGGACTCCGGCCATAGTTAAAGATTTAAAAGTAGACCTTTTTCCTTTAAACAACGACGTACAGCAGCTCCGCCACGCTTCACTGATAGAAGAAGAAGAGAACACAGAGCCAACCCAACGAGGGAAAGAGACGCCACCTGATCGAGTACATGCTACATAGGTGTATGTAAGCTGGATAGGTTCTCTTATAGCAGAAGAATAACTATTTTGCCATTTAACGTGGCTATTTGTGTGGCACAGTTCCATGCAGAGCTACCTAGTAGATGCTTTTTTTTGAAACGTTTATTGAAAGAATATCACCTATGTAGAAGGTAGATATTCCCTCTAGTCACAAATGCATATTCTTTTTGTCAAATGTTTATTGAAAGAATTAAATAGCACAAGCACATATGCGCATGCCAAGAGATATAGCATAGCTTCGTGGAGTAAACACTTTTTTTTAGCTCCCTTCCCCTTTTTTTAAAAAAATTTGGCTTACTTCGAATGAAGCTGCAAATATAGTCTCTTTCCCTACCGCGGAAGGCACCTTCCGCACTCGCTGGCCACGGCAACCCGCCTACTCCCGCACACCCAGGGCATGCATGGCAGCACTTGCTCCTGCGCACGCCTGCTTGTTGCCACGCTTGCCGGCTTTCACGCTTCTATGAGCGGTAGGAATAGGTGTCACCTGTCGCTCTTTTTATGGCAGGAAAGGGGGTTAAATTTACAATATTATTTGAAAGGAAGCTAAATTTGTATATATATGTGTATACCTTCATATAAAGCTGGAGACATTGGCACCCTCTCGCGAAAATTTTCTCCGAAAAATTAGAAATTTCGTTCAGGACATTCCGTCGGTTTTTAACAAAATAGACCTAAAAAATTCGAAAATATGTTTAGATCTCTAAGCGGTTTACATTCAGGTCCTCACGCCGATTTTTAATAGAATGGACATGAGAAAAAAATGAAATTACGCTTAGGTCCCAAAAAAGTTTTTTAGTTGAATTGATAAAAAAACAAAATTACATTTATGTCTGCTATTTTTTAAAAAAAGTCCACAGATTCTACTGACAGTTTATAGTAATCCACAGATTCGATGATAGCTCCTAGCAACCCTTTTTTAAAGAAAAAAATAAAAAAAAACCAAAATTACGCGGAAAAAGAACCAATGTTTTTGCATCGATTTTCTAAAAAAATGGGAGCCACGGAAGGCACCTTCCGCACTCGCTGGCCACGGCAACCCGCCTACTCCCGCGCACCCAGGGCATGGCAGCACTTGCTCCTGCGCACGCCCGCCTGTTGCCACACTTGCCGGCTTTCACGCTTCTATGAGCGGTAGGAACAGGTGTCACCTGTCGCTCTTTCTATGGCAGGGAAGGGGGTTAAATTTACAATTCTATTTGAAAGGAAGCTAAATTTGTATATATATGTGTATACCTTCATATAAAGCTGGAGACATTGGCACCCTCTCGGGGTGCCACGTCACCCTCTCGCGAAAATTTTCTCCGAAAAATTAGAAATTTTGTTTAGGACATTCCGTCGGGTTTTTAACAAAATAGACCTAAAAAATTCAAAAATATATTTAGATCCCTAAGCGGTTTACAATCAGGTCCTCACGCTGATTTTTAATAGAATAGACACGAGAAAAAAACTGAAATTACGCTTAGGTCCCAAAAAAGTTTTTTAGTTGAATTGATAAAAAAAACAAAATTACATTGATGTCTGTCTTTTAAAAAAAGGCTACAGATTTACTGACAGTTTATAGTAATCTACAGATTCAACAACGGCTCCCAGCAACTTTAAAGAAAAAATAAAGAAAACCGAAATTACGTAAAAAAAGAACCAATGTTTTTGCTTCGATTTTCTAAAAAAATGGGAGCCTACCGTTCTACAGATTCGACGACGGTTCCTAACAATCCGCAGATTCACCGATGACTCCTAGCAACCATTTTTTAGAAAAAAAAACCCTGAGAAAACCGAAAAAAGAATTCACATTTTCGTAGATTCGACGACTACTCCTAGGGGTTCCGCACTACACAAAGATGACCTATGGTGCTGTAAATTCGCCGATGACTCATAGCTAGCGTATTTTTAGAAAACTCCGGAGGAAAAAACGAATTCACGTGTATATCCTCAGACCCATTTTTTTCAGAAACAATCATCGGTCCAGATTTCATATGATATAGCATCGTGCAACCAAATTTTACACGGCACAGCGTAACGCGCAAATCCTAACTAGTATATATATATAAAGGCTAGGAAAGTAATTGATTCTAGCTTCTTGGAATGGCACCTCAAGCCGAGCATCTCGTCTTTTTGGATTATCCAAATTTGACTCCAACCAGCCACATGTCAGATATATGGGTATTTTTGATGAAGATTTTCTACTTTGTTCTTCTGGACCTGAACTTGATCATCATGACTAGCCTGTGAGACTTAACATTAAAAAAACAAATGATGACTGCACTGTCCGATTGTTCCACCTCTCGGCAAAAATATCACAAATCGCATAGTTATGGAGTATACATACGCATATTATCATGCATTTAAGTCGCGTCGCATATACTGTTGAACGTGTACGAGATAGTTGGATGATGAATGGAAACATCGATGCAAGTTGCAGGCAGCAAGCCTACAAAGGCCGCAGCAAGCAGTACAACATGCTTACAGGCTGGCTACACAGATGAGTGCATTAACTAGTACTACTGTTACTGCCGCGTACAGTAGTACACAAATTTCTTGTGGACCTTTCTAGAAAGAAGCAAACTGTACGTATGTCATTTAGAGAAGAGAACGTATAAGCCTCTACTGTTTTTTCCGCGTACAAATACCCTGTTTATTCCAATTTAGGGTAATATCCTGTGTACATAAGGCTTTTCGTACACACTAACTAATAAAAGTCATGAAAAATTCTCAAAAAATTTGTAGATCTATTTCATAGATTACTCTACCTATATATAAAATTGTAGGTTCAAAATCAATACATATCAAAAGTTACAAAAAGAGAAAATTCTAACAAATTTAAACTAAGTTCCAACTGGACAACATAACTATATCTATAGACTAAAAAAATCTAGATCTATCAGTAGAAAAATAACTATATTTCTAAAAATATATATCTACCTAGATCTATCTACATACCTAAAAATATACATCTCTACTTCTATCGTAAAAATATCTATACTCCTAAAAATATATATCTATGTACTTCAATATGTAAAAAACATCTATATTCCTAAAAATATATTATTATTCCTAAAAACATCTCACGCACAACTATTTGTATAAACCAAATAAATTACTAAAAATATATAAAATCTATTCGTAACCTCTAAATTTAACTAGATCTAAAATTTTTTCTATCCTACCATGATTTATTGCTAAACAAAATAAACATAAAAAAATTTACCTGCACAAATCTCACACGGCTACAAATTTCTTCTCTCCCTCCCTCCCTTTTTCCCTCCTCTCCCTCCCACTCCTCTTTTCTCTTTCTCTTGGCTCGGTTGAAGAGATCAGCTCGTGTGGCTACAATAAGCGCGCTGCGATTTAAATAGTGTACCTCTGTCACCAAACTAACGATCGATTTATTCTTTGTTGCCATATGGTTTGGCGACAGAGGGAACCGAACCGGTTTCTTGCTTACGTGGTTTCGATGTAGACGTCAGTCGCCCGTTCAAAGGCGACACGTGCCTCTGTCGCCATTTGAACATGCGATATTTTCCTCTCGTGTTCTCAAAAGACGACAGAAGTATATTTTTGTAATTTTTTTATTCGAGATATATTTTTGTAAAATGAATAAAAAATATATTATTTAAAAAATTCCTCGCCTTCTCAGGTTATAAAGCCAGCCCGTCTAGATCTTTCAAAAAAAAGAACATCTTTTACTTGGATGACGCGTGTTCATATAGGGCTTGAAGATTGTACTATAGCATCTGTTCTTGCCATAGTACGCAACTTTGTCCATCAACACTAGAAGATATACAGCCTTTTCATACGGGCAGAAACGAATGGCCGACGTTCTAAAAACTTTCAGGGATTACTAAATGATCGACGAAGTTTTCATTTTACCGAAAGTTCTACCAAAATATATCAGTCATTTTCATATTTACCGAGGGTGTTGAAACTCTCGACTGTTGTATTTACCGATGGCACTTGCTAAAAACTGTCGGCAATACACCTATCTAGTGACCAACCAAACCCGAAGTAATTACCGACGGAGAGCTGTCGACCAACAAAATTTCCGACGGGTTTTCGCTCCCGGGAAAAAAATGCATATGGTGTAGTTGAAGTTCCTAGCTACCATTTCGGCAAACTTGTGGATGGTCACTCACATGCATGCATGCTCCCACCTAAAAGGAAGTCAGTGCATGACACCATATGATTGTAGGAAGATCTAGCATAGCTAGTGAAACTTAAGCCAAGTTGTTATGTCCAAACAACACAACCATGGGGTTAACAAAATTGACGAAAATAAGTCGAAAATCGACTGTATCGAGCCGATTCGAAATTCTAAACCGATTGGTAAACCGGTCAAATTAAAAAAATAAAAATTCAGAAAAATTTATATCACATAAATCGGTCAAAAATCAGTGAAAATCGATCAAAGAATCAGCCGTGAGAAAAGTTCAATTCGCCGGTCGATTTTTTATTTTTAAATTTATTTTCTCAAATTATTTGATTTTGAAACCCTTTGGTTTTTAACGATTTTCGTTCAATTTTGATAATAAATCAATACCGGTAGGGTCTCGATTTTTCAGTGCAAAACGATTTTGTTAACCCTGCCCCTACTGCTTGCAGATGTTAACTCTAGCTAGCTTGTCCTGCATGTTAAAGATCATCATCGTAATCTCCCTTCTTTTGCGAGAATCGAAGAATGACCATCGCTAATTTGACCATAGTAATAATATACAAACGAATGAACGATGACATGTACTCCAACTTGTTATTAACAGGAGAGTCCTGAAATTTGACCAGGCTAAGATTTCCTTGCATTTGTTCAAGAGCAAAAGGTTTTTTTATATATATAAAAAAATCATCTTAGCTTGTACAAATATCTAACACCTGTATCTATTTTCTTTTTGTTGTTTCAATGAAAACTATGAGTTGAGTTACCAACCCGGCCGGCCATCAACCCGTGAACTGAAATTAATTAAGAACACGAACGAGCAGTGTTGGCGCGGGAATTAGTCACGTATATATGAAAATCACATGCAATCTGCTTCTCAGGCCAAAAAAAAAAAAAAATCACATGCAATCAGTGGTCAGAGTAAACTTCGTGCAAAATCAAAACAAGGAGAACTCCAAAAATCACGCAGACAACTAATTAAGTTGCTCCACATTAAAAAAACTAATTATGCTGGTCAAATGAGGAGCCCAACTCCATCTGTGCAGGGTGTGTGCTACGTGAGTCGAGTATATGTTGACCGGTAACAAGCTAGCTAAAAAAAATTAATCGAGTAATGAAATGAGGGCTTTTCCAAAAATAAGGATCGAACAATGAGGCTTTTTTAAAGAAGTTTATGGTTTGTAAACAATGAGGTTTTCCATTCATTCGATGAGTCCAGCAAATTACAATCCTCATGAGAAGAAAGAAAACCGGCAAATACTTCGACATTTTGGTGCAGGTAAACTAGAAAGCAAAGGAATTTAGAGCAACTCCAACCCAAATCCCTATATTTTCTCTCTAAATCACTCATTTAGGGATGGTATAAAAATTAGAGATACCCTATATTAAATTTATCTCCAACCCACACTCCCTATTACTCACCCCTATTATTTATCTAAACATTATTATTACTATGCACCCATGAATTAATGAATAAAAAAATATAAAGAAAATAATAGGGAGAAGGAGAAAGCCCCTAGATGTAGGGGTGAGAAGGGGCCTCCCTAGAATATGAGCTCCTAATAGGAGGTGGGTTGGAGCTCATATTTTTTCAATTCTCCTTATAATTTAGGATAGGGAGAGATATAAGTAGGGGTGAGCATTTTTAAACCGAAACCGAATTATCGAGCCGAACCGAATTAACCGATTATTTTGTTTTTTTTGTTTTCGGTTCGGTTTTTGTTTTGGTATAATTCGGTTTTCGGTTCGGTTTTTCGCTTCCAAAAACCGAAATAACCGAATAGCCCATATACAATACCACTTTTATAATATGTTTCCTAAAGCCACTAAACAATTCTCATGTCACAATACATTTATGCATATGTTTAGTATATTCATATGTTTAATTATACTTATATTGTAATGGCATATGAATATTGTGTGGGTTTATCCATACTTTGTGTTGTAATATGAGAAGGACCAAATCTAATCTACCTAATGTTAGTCATATTTCGGTTAACCGAAAAACCGAATTAACCGAAATATCGGTTAATTTGGTTCGATTTTTTATTTTTTCCGAGAAATTCGGTTTTCAATTTTCAAAAACCGAATTATTTTAAAATTGAAAAAAACAAATGCCCACCGCTAGATATAAGAGATGAGTTGGGTTGCTCGTAGAGGTCTTTGGTCCCTCAACTGATGGGCCAATCGACAGTGCCAAATCCAAACTTTCCAAGTACGGCTGACCCACCGAGTTATGGTGTGGGCCATGGTACTAATGCTTGGGGCCCACCACATTTATTTGGTTTTTTTTTCTTCTTCTCTTTTCAGGACTGTCTGATAGGATCATTAACATAGCAAATTAAATTATCATCATGATGTCGCAAGCCGTCCATTACTAGTGTAGAAATCGAGACCAAACTACATGTTTTAATTGTGCAGAAGACTCGAGCGAAACTACTACTATGTTTTGGGCATGGAGAACAAACAAACCATAAAACGGTTGTCTTCGGGTGGTCTGTCTCAAACCCGGGTGACTCTCAACTGGAGTAGCCTTCTTTTAGGGCATCTCTAATAGTATCACTTCAGCTAGCTATAAGGATGCCATCTCAGCATTTTGCTTAGGTGGAAGAGAGAAAATAAGGAGAGAGATATAGACTGGCTACTAATGTATAGTCAGACTATAACTGATTCCAAGGCACTTATTATCTATTACATGTGGGCCAATATTTAATTTTATAGACAATGCTATAGCTAATCTATTGGAGAGATTGTCTATATGCTATCTATAGATGATATGGACATTTCTTATAGTTAGTACCATTGGAGATGCCCTTAGGCTCAAGGTGTGGTTAATCCTTTCATTTAACAATGCAGATGCTTTTCCAAGCATGCTCTGTTGCCCAGAATAGCCATTAATCGTATATAATAAATACAATTGTATTTTAATAATTGAAAGTAGACTTATATATGAAAGAAAGGATTTCCACTAGTTATTTTGGTGGGCCAGATTATAACGGTGCAGATTAATCGTATATAAATAGTTATATAACAAATACAATTGTATTTCAATAATTGAAAATGGAGTTGTATATCAAAGATGATTGTATCATAATATATAGAAATGCAATTGCGCGAGTAAGTCTGGTTAATTATACTACTAGTATATAGTGGGTAAGTCTCCCGCGCCCACGCCCTGCCCTGCTCCTACCGCAGCAAGCCTGGTTCCCGCGCAACCATAGTGCAGCAGCCACATGCATGTCGTGCTCGCTGCCAGTTCCTATGGCGCCAACCTCCTGCTCTGGCATAGAGGCACGCCAGTCTGCTGCACAGCCCGGCACGAAAGTAGTTACGTGTCGCCGTGCTTATTTTTGCGCTCTCTATACACTGTTAGGTGTGGGTCATGACTATTTTTTAAAAAACAATCCCTAGCGGCTAGTTTTGTAATTTTTTTAAAAAAACACTTACCTATTTTCAGTCGACTTCCCCTTCGCAGGCTCGCAGCCAAAGCACGGCAGCTGCGACGGCGCCGGCGATCGCCACCGCCCTCCCACGCCGACGAGGTAAACATAACCTCCGGGCTTCCCGTCCGAGATGCCTCTCCTCCGAAGCGAATGCCGAGTCGGCGCCAGGTAACCGCAGTCCAGATGGGAGACCGTGCCACCCGGGGAAGGGCGCTCGCGGCTCGACGCGTGGATCGCTGCGCGGCTGGTCGGCGGAGGCGTGAGCCTCGCGCGCGTGCAGGACAGCATCCGCGCCGGCCTCGTCGCCGTCAATGGCCGCCCCGTCTCCAAGGTGTTGCGATTCTCCCGCACCTCATTTGCTTCCTAGGAAGTTTTGATCTCTCTATTAGTGCAACAGCAAGTGGTTTCTCAAGCATTTTAACAATTGTTTGTTAGTTGCTAGCATAAACTAGAACATAACCTTCATGTTGAGGACAGTAAAGGATTGCATTACACGCCGCACACATGACACATTGCATATAAGATCATTAGGTAGTAGTTGTTGTTGTGCATATGCTTGTATTCTAATAATTGCTTGCTTGTTTATATTTGCACCTGGCCATTTGCTGGTGTTCTTAAGCCGGTTTGCTTTGCGTGTTGATAATAGGTTTCGCATATGGTGAAGGGAGGGGACATGGTCCACTACTCCACTGCACTGTGTCGGAGCTGCAACCGTTGAGGGCAGAGGCAGAGGACATTCCACTCGACATTGTTTACGAGGATGAGCATCTTCTTCTTGTGAACAAACCGGCTCATATGGTATGTAACGCACCATCTTTTGCCGTTATATTGGAGAGTAAGCATTGGTTACCTGGTTCTTACTTCGTAGGAATGACACAAACAAGTTTTTGATGCATAGCATTAATTAATGGTTTGTGTTTAATTCATATATTATTTGAACATGATGATGGAAATGCCAGGGTTTTGAAAGCTCGCTGTTATCCTACCCGTAGCTGGATCTTGAGCATGAGACTTTATGAGCTGCATGCGGCTGTCTGGTTAAACAGGAAACAGAATGGTAAAAAGACCGAGGAAATATACAAGGGGAAGAATGCGATTATCTTGCAAATTTGGTGATGTTAGTGTGTAGTCAAAGTTAACTCTCGTTTCTACTTATGTATAGTCAAAGTGATTGTCTGATATTTAGATTGGTTGAACTGTCCTATTGGGCTATTGGCAGTCTATTTTTTCCATACATGTTCCCCTTCTCATTCTGTTTAGTCCTTAAACTTTTTTTTTCAAGTTTTCAACTCATGGGGACAATACTTAGGGGGTGTTTGGGGCAGCTTCGCTCCACCAAAATCCGTGGAGATGGTGGAGTAAGGTATTCCGAACTCTAGAAATTTATAGAGCTGGAGCTATAGATGCATTAAGAGTGTTTATGTGAGTCATCTTGTTTACATTTTAGACTAAAAATATAAACTTAATTCACTTTATTTTAGCCTAAAAGCTTCAGATTTGAGATGGAGCTGGGATCTGAAACTCTGCCAAACATGACCTTATTCATGCATAGCGATACTCGTCTTGTGACTTTCAGGTTGTTTGCCCAGCACCGGGAAATGCAAATGACACCTTAGTCAACGCTATACTTCACCACTGCAAGATTTCAGCTTTTACCTGTTTAGCACGTGGTACAATTGATGATGAATGCCCGGATTCCTTGGATGATGATATTGATGTATTTGATGTTGATCAATTTACTACTGGTGAAGTAAGTTCAGTTGTCTGCGAAGCTCTTGTGCGCCCTTGTATTGTTCATAGGCTTGACAAGGGGACAAGTGAACTTCTTCTTGTAGCTAAGGTACTGACTGATTCTTCCTAACCCAAAACAAACACTTCGATAACTTTTGGTAACGCTTGCACAGAATTGATGGAATTGCTAAGGGTTACCATATTGAATTTGAATTCTCTTATTGCTATGAAGGATTCAGACTTACTTTGAACTCTCCCCTTGTTGACAGGATGAGCATTTTCATGCTCATTTAGCAGAACAATTCAAGCTGCATACAATATGTATACGTAGGGTTTACATCAGTCTTAATTGTGGTGTACCTAATCCAAATTCTTCCAGGATTGAAGCTCCTATAGCTCGTGATCCTAACAATCGGATCCATATGATTGCTACTCCTGGATCACGTCACAGATATGCACGCCATGCTGCTAGCAGGTGATTCATGCTTTTCACTTGTGCCTTTTCTTTTGTGGTTCCATACATGATTTTGCACCACCTAGGCTGTTTGGTTTAAATACTATCAATTCCAGGTCTTGACCAAATACCTAACTAATGAAGCGTGAACCATATGGATACATAAACAATACAGCATTACAAAACAAAAAGGGACAGGAGGAAAGCTTCCTTGAAGTGTAGAAACGTTGTTATTTATGTGGAGATTTTTCCTGTCCTTGTGAGCAGAATACATACGACCAAAGGAACCTGTAATGTTCAACGTTCAGCTTCTTAATTCTTTGACAGCACAGTTAATGCTAGGAGTAAGAAGTAATAAACTGAGAGTGTCCATGTCAAAACAGTCAAAAGCAGGCAGATATGTTAAATCTAGGCATAACCACCTAACTTAATGAATCCTGATTTACACAAGTTGCACTGGTTACCACAGCTCCATGAGCAACATGAACTAGTAGGTTATTTTGGCTGTATGATAATGACAGCAAATTATTTCATTTTAAAGTGTTTGTTTTAAGTATAAAATGTGAAGTATTTTTCAGTCATAAGCCTTATTTTAGTACGGATTAGTATTTAGTGTCTATGTTAGGCTCTCTTAGTAAACAGTTTTGTTATTTCAAAAAATTTCGACAGGTACAAAGTAAGAGAGGTCTTTGCTGGTGGTGGATCCACATTAGTAGAGTGGAGACTGGAGACAGGGCGCACTGACCAGGTGATTACATTCCATGATATCCTTATACAGTGGCGGAGCCAGAAATTTCTAAAGGAGGGGGCCTAAGAATGAAGTGACGGCGCAGACGAGCAGGCGCAGGCGCAGCGATGTCTCCGACCGTCACCGCCTGATGCTTATTGTTAGCACTTAGCATACAGTACTCCACTGCCCTATGGATTAGACGAATAGTATTGTATCAAAGACAAAAAATGTCCAGAAAAATTAGACGTCCTAGCAATTCTGTAGATCAATCACAAATTCACAATCACATGATCTTTACAACTTGTCGCCGGTAACTAAACTAATAATTAATCAATCGATAATTAGCAAAAGGCACGAACTGTTCATGGATATAGGACATATACATATGCCTGTGAAAATGCGACGAAAATGGAGAAAACTAGATAACATCTCAAGGAAAGGGACAAAGGTTCAGCGCACCACGCACATCGTCAGAACCGCCTGATCGATCGGACTATTTCGCTAGAATAATCTAGTCGTAAATCATTCTCCGAGAGAATTGGAGAACAAAGAAAGCTGAATAATCTAGTCGCGAAATGGAGAACGAACGGGAGAAAGCCAAGGTGAGACGTTGATTCGGTCTTTGACTCGATGTTTCATTCACAGCATGCGAGAAGACGAGAAGACGAGAAAGCGAGACATCGGTCGTCGGGCATTTGGCCTTGTGATTGTATATATACATATACGCTCTAGCACTTTTCATGGGCCAAAGGGGGGCCAGGCCCCATCACGCCCCCCCTTTGGCTCCGCCTATGTCCTTATATTTAAGAAGGGAAGCAATACTACTCAAATACAGCTGCTTCTTTTTTTGATCTTGCTAATGATCTTGCACCTGTTGATTTTAGATCCGAGCGCATGCAAAGTATCTAGGGATCCCCCTTCTAGGTGATGAAACATATGGAGGTACCAAAAGCATGTCATTGCCACTCTTAAGACCCAAAATTCCTTCAAGATATCATAGTGGTCTTTCAAATCTGATATCGAAGATAGACAGGCCATATCTCCATGCTGCATTCAGTGGCGTATCCAGAAACTTAGAAAGGATCTTTCAAATCTGATATCGAAGATAGACAAGCCATATCTCCATGCTGCATTCAGTGGCGTATCCAGAAACTTAGAAAGGAGGGGGCTAAAATTGAGACCTCCAAACTAATATATATAATATTTTAATATATATATAGTATTTTTTTCAAAACATAGAACATGATAGAATGGTATATATAATATAAAAATACCAACACTTATCTAACAAAGTATATAATATAAATACGTAACATTATAAAGAAAAAAATGTACCGATCATTACTTCTTAAGAGTTAATAGTTGATATTTACAGGTTTTTATGTTTTGAAAACGTTGTAAAATATCTTCCATGTCTATCTTAGAAAATATGTCTCGCTCGATGTAGCATACTATGAGATTATTTAACCAGTTATCATTTATCTTATTACGCAAATCTGTCTTGATAATCTTTTTTGCCGAGAAAGCCCTTTCAACTGTAAATGCGTGCCTCTACAGATAAAACTAATGCTAATTCAATAAGCATATAGACTAATGGATAAACAACATGCTTTTTTGTTTCAACCATCATCACCGCGAGACTAGCAAGATCATCACAACTTAAAAATTCTTTTCTTCTCAAGTCATCAATGAATAAGTCAAGTTGTGCTTCCAAAACCACACGATCATATGATGAGAAATCATCTGAATAAATCTTTAAAAGCCGAAGAAGCCTACCATGTTCAAAATTTACAAATGAATCTTTTGGGTCTAGACAAGCAATACATCTCAAATGCTCTATCGAAGATTCATTTGAATCGATTGTTTAACTTCAGTAGCTTCCCTAAATTTGTAGATCAGCTTTTTGTAAATTTATCTAACTTTTGGGGACACGGTGGGGCTCCAGCCCACCTCGCCCCCTGGCAAATCGCCACTGGCTGCATTGCTTGGGTAGGTAATTATCCCAGATGCATCTAGCTGCCGTATTTTTTTTCTTGCATATTAGTGTGATTATTTTTTTTTTTCTTTTCAGATTCAAGCATCTTCACCAAGGAAAGATCCTTGAATTCTCATGCCCCCTGCCAGATGATTTAGCTGTGGTACTCGAGCAACTGCGTCGTGTTACACCAACAAGTGATGGACAAAATGATGATGGTGTTGCTCAATTCTGTGATTAATAAAACGGGAGAATCCAAAATATGCTGCTTAGGATGTGGTATGACTGATCTGAAGGTCTTCATCGCGCTTGTGAGGCCATCTCTGACTGAATGAGGGCCAAGAATGACAAAAGACTGAAAGAGATCCTCATGCTTTTCAACATCTTCAACAAGAGACAAGGATTGCACTATAGCCATGAGGGAGAAGCTTGGAACATTTTGACATGACTTAGACATAGGGTTTTAGCACTCTTTATGTATGTTTAACGATTTTTTTCTTTTGGTTATGGATATAATCAAGAACTAGTAATGTAATTGCTGAACGCATTTTAGCAGAACTTGCTGTGTAAATGCACAGAGAAATAAAATACGCCGATAAAATTGCTATGTGGAATGAAATTTTTGACTTCCACCAAGATCTGTTGCTTGTTGATTTCAACCGGTTGCTACCTTATTATTAGGGCACTGACATTTTATGGCTGTCCTGTCCTTTTCCTTGTGTTAGGGAAAATTTGCTCATTAACATTACAATGATGTACAGATTGGAAAATAATAATCCAATACAAGGATGACAGGTGAGCTCCATGTTAGCGACACATGAATGTTATTTTCCACCTCGTGGTAATTTTGTAGTGTTAATGAGCAAATTGCCCCCTTTGTGTTATTGTAACGAATTTGTACTACTTTCTTCCCTACCTGACTCGGAGGCGGAACCATGCAGTGACAAGAAAATGCATAAACATGTATTCCATATTTCCATATAGAAAAAGAAAGAGTAGATTTCACAAAGCTACAGGGTTTTTTTTATAAACCATCATAAAACAACAGGTTTTAACTCCTATTTTATAAAGCTATAGATTTTAAGAGAATTTATGTCACAAAGCTACAGGTTTTATAATTGATTGTTTCTTATAACAAGTCTGAAAATATGGACCCACATAACAACCTCAAATGCCCCCATTCCCATTTCACTAACACATAAGACTGCCATATAGGCCTACCTAGTCAGACCTGTTAAAAAAATGGTTAATTCTAAAACCTGTAGCTTTGTGATATAAGTTGGAGCTCCTAAAACAGGTAGTTTTGTAAAATAAATATTAAAATCTATAGTTTTCTGATAATTTACACAAGAAACATGTAGTTTTATAAAATTTACTCAAAAAGAAAGCACATCGCTGCTCTACGTTGGTCACTGGGTTCAGATTATCGTGGGGTAGGCGAAGCAAGTAACTGAATATCCATGATAGTAGCAGCACATTCAACAGCCAAACTTTCTTACGCAGCTTATATACCACTGGAAAGTACATCTAACAATGGTCAAAAGAAAACGTAATACCATTTCTGCGTATAGCACAAGAAATATCAACATATCACATCGTTTACAGAATTGTTTGCACAAATACGGGATGCAAGTTCTTACAGCAGGCAGCTAGCGCCTAACGATAATATGGTCTTTTCTGTTAAAAGCATAGCTGAAGACACAACATGTTTTCTGATCTTTGGCGGTGCAAAGGGGCTAAGAAAAGTGCGATGGATCAGATGAAATTAGGATGATCACTTCTGCTTCTTAGATTTCTTTGGTGGGTTGTTAGCAAGTGCTTCGCCCTCGTCATCAGATAAGCCCTCCATGGCTTCATCAGGAACATCATTTGGAGCATTATGCTTGGTGATGTAGTCCTTGAGGATCACCATGCTCTTCTCCTTCATGGCAGCCAGCTGCTCCGACAGGATACCAGACTCAGAACTGATTGCAAATGACTCTCCTCCAAGAACCAAGTTGGCTTTCACTCTTGGATCAGTAATTGTCGCCGCATTCGTTTGGTCTTCCATCACCGCTAGACCTGCCGACAAGATTTGGAGCCGAATGGCATAAAGTGTGACTGGACTACTGGAGTTTCACGGTTTCATTTGTATGGCGTGGTGTATTCACAAAATGATTTGTAGCAGGCAGGAAAACAGTAAAAACTGTCCATTAGTGGAAAGCAGATGGATCAACAAGATATTTAAGAGTAAAAAAGGAAACCATCACAGCGCAGGAAAAGTGTATCTGTGGAAGCTGCAGAACTACCCTTTGTTTAAGACTTAAGAAGCAATGCAGAGAAACACATATCAGTGAGTTCATCTGTTTCAACTGTGACACACATCTTTGCGGATGCAGTTAAATCAAGTGCTTTTATTTTAACAGCTTTACTGCAGGAGAATAGTATGCTTTAATAAGCAACGTTCCAAGTAAAATTCAGATTGAAACGATCAAAATGAATGTGGTGAGAAAAGGGAAAAAGATCAGGGCAGGCAATGGGCTAATGGCAATTGGAATTTAGGTGTTAAGAGACTCGCCGAACCTACACCAAAGTGATCTTATCCATAGCTATGATTATGAACACCACTGCAGTTTTATCATGTCCATCCACAAAAACCAACACAAACCAAACCAAGCCAACCGTAAGGTGCAAAGGTGCTGCAAGAATCAAGTGGGCGTCACAAGACAAGACAACACAATCAAAACGCGTGCTCTTCAGTCAATTCAACCATGGTTCTACAACAACCGCGGGGCAGCTAGTCTCGGGGCCGAGCCAGAGGCTCTCCCTCCCTACCAAGACCGACCGCAGGAGGAGAGGAGAATCTTGTAAAACCACAGACCATAGTCCTCCACACCGCAAAGCTCGCAGCAAGGCGACTAGCCGTACGTAGGAGGGCTTCATATCATACCTTAGGCGCGGGGACGGCGAGGCGAGGCGACGGCGCGGGGGGTGGGGCTGGACCGGAAGGTGCGGCGACGCGAGACGAGAGCGTGCGGCGTTTGGACGGCCGGCGTGCGTGCGTGCGTTAGGGCGTTTGGGTCTCGCTCCGGCCGCTCGGGCGTGAGAGGCAGCAACCCGCCTGGGCCGGGCCGTCGTGGGCTGCGAGATGGGCCGGGCCAAACGAGACAGGGCTCCAGAAAGCCACGACCCGAGCAAGAAAAGTCTTGACCAGTTGACCTCCACCGAGAGAGACGACCACCCCAAGTATTTTTATTTTTTATCTGCCATGGATGCTTGCATGATTAATTGTCCCACTGCTTTAGAGCCGAACCATATTCTCCTCTTCTCCACGCACGCACATGAACCCTCACTCCCCACTTTGTTCAAACAAAATAATAATATCAATAACAATAAAGCTTGATTACTAATGCAAACGCATTCTGAGCCAGCCGCTGGTCTCAGTTTTCCCAATTCAGTCGACGTCGACTTACACCCAGCACGATTAATAATGCAAACGTGCCTGCTGCCTGGCAAAAGTGGAAGCCTTCGCATTCGCATTTACGGTCCCCCGGAACATTTTTATCGCACTTCTCACCCCCCTAAGCTAACCATTTTGGCAGCGGACATGAGCTAGCGGTACGTACGACAACCTGCTGCTGCGTTCGAATAGCATACACGAGTGGTGGTTCCATGACTTCCATCCAAGTTGCTGTACTACCGCTTATCGCCACCGCGAGCTTTGAACGATATCGGATCGAGACAGAAAACACATGGCCGAGAGAGGGAGAGGGATAAATGTGCAGAAGCGAACGAAGAGGGGGACCAAATCCAGAAAAAACGACCGCAAAGGGGGCCCAAAACTGGCTTCAGCAAAAGCGGCAGTGGTCACTCACTCGCCCGCCGAGTTAGCACGCATCTATTCTCACCCACGGGAGCGACCGGAATCCAATCCGATCGGATCGGATCGAATCGAATCGAATCGAATAGTCTCCTCCACTCCCGCTGCCGCTGCGTTGCATTTGGATGGATGCCGTTTTCTTGCGATTAAACATGGGGGTTGATTAGTGTGATTCTACCAGAGTGGCGTCTTTACGCACTAATTAACCGGGCAGGCCAGGAAAGAAGATTAAAGGTGGCGAGGCTTTCGTGCAAAGATGGCACATGCCTACCTTTTTTTTCCTTTCTCATGTTCTACTACTCAGCTTCAGCTATCTGCCAACAGCCTTTCTCGGCCGTGGGTCATGCATGGACATGGCCACGCACTAAGCCTGTTTAGTAGAGTTTCAGATTTCAGTTTCACCTGAAATCTGAAACTTGTAAGCTAAAATAAAGTGAATGAAGTTTATATTTTTGGTCTAAAATATAAACAAGATGATCTATCTAAACACTCTTAATGTATTCACAGCTTCAGTTTCACGGATCTAGTGAAGCTAGAATTTTCAGCTTCACCAAATTCACGAATCTGGAAAAATTGAATCCCTGCCAAACACACCCTTAGGTATGTTTTCCGAAAATTTTGGTTTTAGAGTATGTACCATCTATAACAATTCACATTAAGTGTGTAACATTAGAAAAAATATATCTGAATTCAAATATTTTGAACAATTTAGAACACATGCTTTGTTGATTTATATATATAATCGGAACATACCTACGATCAAACTAAAAAAAAGAGTTAACTCTAATTTGAATTTCAGTTCAAACATATTTGACCTAGTTAGTACGCACATAAAGTCAACATAAAAAATTCAATCTTTTTCATATGCGATACATAATTGAGGAGAAATAAAAGTGGCCGGGTTAATGGAAGGAAAAACAGTTAAAGTCAACATACATATTTTAGACTCTTTTTGCATGCGTTACATAATGGAGGAAAAATAAAAGCGGCCGGGTTAATGGAAGGAAGTGGAGGACGAATGTTCCTGAGTGTAAATTCTCCGTCCTTATCATGAACCTACCTAATTTCCTTTTTGCTCGTGCAGTGATCTTAGTCTCTCGGACAGAGATCTGATGCAGTCTTGTGGAGACTGCAAATTAATCAGTTTCTACGGGATCATTGGATGAGAAATCAACGATCGGGATCAGATGAAAACACTGTATATATTGTTTTACTATGCAAAATATTTTTTATCCAATTTTTAATCGATCCAGACCGTCCGATATCTCATCGGACGGTTCGCGACTGTAGAGACTGCTTAAGTTACCGTCGTAGAAACTGCACCTCCTCCCAGTTCTAGTCTCTCTTTTCTCCCCCTTGAAAGCATCTAGTGATCTTAAGTTGATCATGGTAGCCTAGCTAGTTCTTGTGTTGAGTGGTGAATTTTTATGCTGTCGAGTGTTCATAAGCCAGCGACACCAAGTTAATTGCATAGCTAAGAAAATCCATAGTGGAATGTGGATTCTGATTCTCTCTAATTTGTGCGCTTTGCCTGTTCGCTCTGATTGATATATTCTTCCACTAATTAAACTGGCTGCATCTTCTCCTCTGTGTTACCAGTAACACTGAAAGAGCCAACACCAGCAGAATGGGGAGTCTAGCTTTTGTGCAAAAACTGCTTATTGTTTTTCTAGACCGAAAAGAAGCTGTAACTGATAAATAGTTAATTTTTCTTAGCAATAAGTTACAAAAGCAGGTCTAATCTAACTTTTGACTTTTGCTAGTAAAAAATAGCTTCTAGCTTGTACTAAAAACTACTTAAAAGCTAAGTTGTCTAGAGATGCATCCTGGTTTTTTGAAAGTTAAAACTAGTTTAAAGCAAGGTTAAAAAAAACGCTGAAATCTCAGATTCTGGTCGCGACGGGATCCAAAATCCCGGTAGGGTAAAAAAAATTAAATTAGTACAACATCTTGAAAATTTCGACGAGATTGCGCCAAATCTTGTTGAAATCTTAGGTTTTTGATCGGTTTTTGTCTTTTTATGGCCGTATTTCACCGAATTTGGTCCAACAATCCTTGAGAAAGTCATCTTCGATAAAAAAATTTGTTGCAAAACCGAATTTTTGAGATATTTTAAAATTTCAGCAGAAATATAGTCAGTTTTTTTTATAAAATTGTACATGTTTGATTATCATCTGAAAAATTTATACTACTATCTTTAGTAGTGTAGAATCATACAAAAAAATTCAAAATAATTCAACTTCATTTGTTGACTTTTAAAAAAATTAAAAAAATAAACATAATTGGGACAGTAATCTTGTCAGAATTTTATAGATTTGCTCAAGATTTTTCATGATCCAAAATTTTTATGAGACCTTAAGAATTGCCTCAGTACCATCTTCTAAAATTTTTAAAAAAATTCAACTTTTTTCGTTTGCTTAATTAAATATATGTAAGCATTGAACTTTATTTTGTTACATTCCAAAAATCAAAACAGAAAGAACATAAATGGTACAGTACCTTTGTAAGAATTTTATAAATTCACTAAAGTGTGATCATAATTTAATATTTTTATGAGATCTTAAGCATTTTCTTAGCACCCTTCTGTAAAATTTTCAAAAATTTTAAACCTTTTTTATTGCTAAAGCAAATCCTAAAGTCTAATCATCATCTAAAAATTTGTAAAAATATTAATGATACATCATGACCATCCACACAAATTTTCAAAACTTTTTAACATGGTTTGAACCATTTTTCATTTGGTTGAAGTTTGCCAATAAGATTTTTATCAAGACAGTAGTACTGTTTGAATTTTTAAAAATTCATGAAGCTGATCATTATGTAAAAATTTTATGGGAATATTAGTGATTCATTATAATCATGCACAAAAAAAATAAAAAATTTAACGTGGTTTGTACTATTTTTCATTCAATTTAAACTTGTGGGTCAGTGTTTTATTATGACAGTAGTAATATTTAAATTTTAAAAAATTCCTCAGGGTCGATAGTCATTTGAATTTTTTATGAAAACATCATTGATGTATTAAGGATCCTCCACACAAAAATTCAAATATCTTCAACATCGTTTGAGCTATTTTTTACTCGGTGTAAATTCATTGAAATCTCGCTGAGATTTCGGGAATTTCGGTCAAAATTTCAGTTTTCTTGGTGAAAAAAAAAACGGATTTGAATTTTTTTTATTTTTGTATTTTGTCTAAGATTTGTCCGAAATTCTAAGATCTTAGTGAAATTTTAGATTTCAACCACCTCCTAGGTATCATCTGAAAATAAGATTTTAAACCTTGATTTAAAGCACCCAAGTAGGTGACTATAGGTTCCAGCCCACACAATGGGCAGCAGAAGAATTGAGCAACATATTTTCTCTGATTGGACCAGCTTGTGACTGTGTCCACTTCAGCCCTTCAGGTTCAATCTCGATGAAGCTCTCCTGTATTTTTAGGTTTTGTTTGGTAGAACTCTAAATCTCAGTTTCACTTGATATTTAAAACTTATAAGTTAAAATAAAGCGAATTAAGTTTATATTTTTAGTCTAAAATGTAAACAAGATGACTCATCTAACCACTCTTAATGTACCAACAGCTCCAACTCCACGAATTTTGTGAAGTTAGAAATACCCACTTTCACCAGATCTATAAATCTAATAGAACTAGAGCCATACCAAACACACCTTCAGCACCCTAGCTGTTGTGAAGAACAAGTACGCTGGAAACTGGACAGAGGCTTGGCAGTCAACAGTCCAAGAACCTCCATCAGATCAGCCTGTTCTTTCAGTTGCTTGCTGCCAGGTCAAAACACTCGCATCTGTTCAAAAGCAATCAATGCAAGCCCAGATGGGCAGTAGCGCGGCGTGTTTCTTTTCTTGCTTGCTGCGGCCTTGGGGAAGGAAGACCTCGTCAGTTCAGGCCTTCCGCTCCAGGGGCAGCTCTCCAGTCCACTATAGCTGCACGAGTCGTGGCCTAGCTAGTAGGGCTCTGGGAGGAGCAGCAGCAGCAGCACCGCCTGCCCTGCCTGCCGTAGCACACATGAGCTGCGGCAGATGCTGCTGCACCTGCACAGCTGCACTGGCTCGGCGGCATGCAGCAGTCAGTACTCAGTAGCGTTACTACTCTAGCTTGGAAAAGGAGAAGGCTTTTCACTTCCCTTTCCCTTCCTTCCGGCTGGATAGGCTGTCTTCTTCGATATGCATGGCTCTAGTTATATTAAAAGCAGTTGTATGGTTAAAGGCTTCACAGCCGAATAATTGATTTAAGGGGTTTGGTTTTGGTATTTCTTAGCCTTAATTTTATATAGATAGATTGGCTTACTGCTCTAAGTTAGGGATTATTTAAAATGTCTCTGAGTCAAAGGATGGCTCGTTTGAAGGGCATGTAATTTAATTTCATGTAATTATTTTCTGTATGACATATAAATGTATATCTAAGTATGTCCATTACATAATATTCAGTTTTGTACGGAGACATGCACTCTATTTCTAAACGGTGCCTGCTAGCAAATCATACATCTCCTATTTCTGGGAGATTTCCGCGCCTCTCGTTGATTTGAGTCGAGCCGGCCGCACAGCTTGGCTCGGCACAATTTTTTTTTACGTTTAGGTCCTTGAAGATTTTTCGTCAGAGGACCCTAGATAAATACCGAAAAAAAGTAATGACGTTTGGATCATTTCGGCTACTTTTCACGAAAAGGATCTTTTCGATTTTGCACCCAATCATGGATCCTTTGTGAGATACAAAAAAACATGGCGTTCATATCCTTTCAACTGTTTCGCGCGTTTTCTCGACGATTTAAAAAAAATACGCTGAAAAATACGAAATTATTTCTTCAAAAAAAACAACGCGCACAGCGTATTACGCCGCGATTTTTTTTGCAAAACGGACCTTTTGGTTCCAAAAAATCGCGAAGCTTTCATGAAAGCGCCCTAAATAAATACAAAAAAAAACGTAGCTCGCCAGCTCGGCTCATTTTGTTTTTTCACGTGTAGGTCCATTAAAGAATGCGTAATTACGTGTAGATCCTTCACGCGGTTTTTTTACGAAGAGAGCCTTCTGGTTTAGAAAAAACACGAATCTCTCGTGAAAGGACCCTAAATAAATACAAAAAATGTAGTGGCATTTGGATCATTCTGACTATTTTTCACGAAAAGGACCATTTGATTTAGCGCAAATGCGCTTGTGTCCTTTCAATCGTTTCTTGCGTTTCCTCGGCGATTTAAAAAAACGCCGAAAAAAGAAATTGTTTCCAAAAAAAAACGCACGGCCGGCTTGGCTCGGCTGCTGGCACAATCGTGGATGCGCTTGTGTCCTTTCAACCTGTCGACGATTCGGGACAGGGTCCCCCGCCGAGCTTACTTGTTGAATGAGGGATCAACTTGGGGCCCTTTTCCGCAAGGGTTATACGTCCGAGAGTATCTTGAGCAATGGAGCGAAGGTATACTGGGACAATCGTAAGGCACAGGGGGTCATTTTTATCTGGTTCGGGCCTCTCACGGGGGAGATAATAACCCTACGTCCAGTGATTGCACTAGTATGTGAAAGCGGGTTACAATGCGCTTGCTCGGGAGGCCCTGAACGATCCTAAGGACTCCCGTAAGCAAGCTATGTGTGTAAGTGTGTGCGTAGTACAGAAGGTCCAACCCTCAATCCATCGTGGGAGGGGGTATTTATAGCGAATTACAGGAGACAAATCATTTATTACAGGGGGCGCGCTACTGTAGAGGACGTACGCAGAGCAGTGCCACGCCACCCACCGGGTACCACGCGACGTGGGCACAGTGGGCGCGGACCAAGTCGGCCTGGGACCGTGGCGGCGCGATCCCGGCATGCGATCCTTGAGCCGCCATGCATTTAATGCCACGTCGCTTTGTCGAGGACCCCCGAGCTGGCTTGCTCTGGGCCGGGGTGCCCGAAGGTCGGTCCTGCATGCGTTGTCCGGGCAAGGACATGGTCGGTTGGTGCCGGGCTTCGATGGTCGTCTTGGTATAGTGTATCCAATCCCCGACACAACCGTTTCTCATGTTTCCTCGACGATTTAAAAAGACGAAAAAACAAAATTTATTCCGTGAAAAAAAAAACGCACGGTCGGCCCAGCTCGGCTCAGTTTTTCCTTTTCACATGTAGGTCCCTCAAAAAATACGTAGTTACGTGTAGCATCTTCCTGTAATTTTTTACAAAGAGAATTGTCGATGTTTGGAAAACAGGTTCCCCACCAAGCTTACTTGTTGATTAAGGATCAACCAAGACCCTTTCCCGTGAAGGGTTTACGTCCGTAGAATGCTATTAGAATGCGATGATCGAAAGAATAGTGGACAAGAAATTTTTATACTGGTTCGGGCCTTTCACGATCGAGATAACAACTCTACGTCCAGTGATGTTACTATTGCTTGAGTTCTTACAAGAAAACTTGCGTATGTTGCGCGTTTATCTTTTTTTCTCCTTTTTTACTCCGATCCACCGTAGGATTATCTATAGGTGATTGAAATAACTACAGCCGAAAAATGCGTCATCACTGCACTCGGACATGACCGTAACTGCACCCTAGATTTTCGCCTTGTCATGTCGTGGACATGATGGACTCAGATCGTGGCATAATGGTCTTTAACCACAGCGTAATTATCGCCACGTCGTCTTTATGGGCCGAGCATGACCTGTTGGGCTTGCTTGGAATTTCACTCAACTCTGACCGACCGTCGCGCACATCCGAGCAGGTATGCTCGGGGACGAGCCTAAGCATGATCGGGGCGGACCCACTAGCTGGTCCATCCGAAGATCTTCCTTAGGGACATCATCTAAGGGTATGCATGGTCGACCGAAAACCGGCTGCCAGGGTATAATGGTCTTTATAGAAATTATCCAATCCCCGACAAGAACCTTCTAATTCTAAAAAATCATGAATCTTTCGTGAAAGGACCCCTAAATAGATAAAAAAAAGCGTAGTGATGTCTGAATCATTCCGGTGATTTTTCACGAAAAGGACATTTCGATTTAGCGCAAACACGGATGCGTTTGCATTCTTTTAACTATTTCGCGCGTTTTCTCTATGATTTAATAAAACACTGGTGGAAAAAAAACGAAATTGTTTCCGCGAAAAAAACAAAGCACGCGACGTATTACGCCGCGAAAACTATCCTAGTATACTCTATATAAAAGCCGTAAGGATTGGCGCATGGTGAGGTGAGCTTCGTGTCGCCCTTCACGGAGGGCTCCTCTGAAAAATTGAAAATCGCATTTAGATCCTTTTGACGGTTTTTTTAGTAAAATAGACTCGAAAAATATCAAAATTACATTTAGATCCCTCTACACACTTTTCTAAAAAAACACAGAATCGTTAAGGGTTTATAGCCAAATTGGAAACGTTTAGGTCCTTGCGACAGTTTTTTGTAAGATAGACCTGAAAATTTTTGAAATTATGTTTAGGTCCCACCACGCGCTTTTCTAAAAAAACACAGATTCAGGCGTCGTTTTCTAAAAAAACACAGATTCGTCGAAGGTTTATAGCCAAATTGGAAATCGCGTTTAGGTCATTTCGTTGATTTTTTAGTAAAATAGACAAAAAAATTGAAATTATGTTTATATCCCTCCACATGGTTTTCTGAAAAAACGTTGATTCGTTGAAGGTTTATAGCAGCCCATATATTCGTCGGCAAGTCCTAACGACCCATTTTTTTTAAAAAAGGGAAATCGAAAATACGACCAAATTTTTCTAATTTTACACGTTGCTTCTTTCGAGCTGGAAGATTTAAAAAAAATTAGAATCGTAAATAGATCCTTTTACCGGTTATTTTGAAAAAAGAGACCCATGGTTCCGCAAATTCAATTTACAAAAAACTCGTGCCAGATTTTTTCCTCACGGCACGGCATCGTGCACGGCTCAACCTAGTAAAAGGACTTCCTGAAGGAATTCAGTTCAAAAAATGTGTGTATTAGCAAATACATGATTTCCTTTCTTGTTATCATGGATCATGGATAGATTAATGGTGGTAGCCATGCTGAATTACCATTCTACCACATTCATACACAAAAATCATGTCAAATAATTATCAAGGGCCTGAGAAATTATTCAATTATTGATCTTGCAAATCTTACAATGATCTTAACATAGAAATTCACATAGTTTACAATTAAATTTCTAATTTAACTCATATGAATCAACAACCAAAAAATTCAATCAAATCACACAATAACTCATGAATGAAAAAAAAAGTTAACAAACGAGAAGAGAGGCCATATCTGCGACCGGTGGAAAACTCCTTCTATATTGAATGCAGTCGGAAATTTCAAAAAAAATAAGTTAACAAAGGAGAAGAGTGACGGTGGTAGTTGAGCTAGGGGCATGAATCTTGGGGAAAACAAGGAGGATGAGGGGAGGTGTATTGGGCGTCGGGGAGGAGGGACGTGAGGCGTGCGGTGGCCAAAGATGATGGTGTGGTGTGAAGATGGCAAGGCCGAGGCATCACCAGATCCACCGGGGAGACTGGAGAGGGTCAGAGGAGGAAGAGAATAGGGAGGACGCGGCGAAAACCGACGAGCCAAATCCTCGCGGTTTTTTCAAAATTGACATAGTTTGATTTGATATCATTTTATCTATAATTTAGATGTATTTTTATAATCGAGCCAACGAGCCAAGGGGTGGCAAAATCACGGACTCTTTCAATATTTAACCAATTAACGGGTAATTGGAGCAATTTTGAACCCAATGAGCCCCCGCCGAAGTCCACTGCTATCGTGGTCATGTCTAGGGCAGCCCTAGTGCCACTGCTATCGTGTGTGCAAGTCGGGTGCAGGTGGGGAGAATAGGAGAGGATAGGAGAGTTTATTTTTATTACATGGTGTAAAATGGGTAATTTGTAGCAAACCTCAATCCATCAAAAACTGTTGAAAGCTATCCTGTATCAGCTTTGGCTTCTATAAGTTACGGATCATTGGCCCAAATAAAGTCTATTACTATAATCTGCGGGGATTTGATGGAAAGCAGAGGAGGAATGGGCAATGGGATTGTCTTATGGGAAAGGGTGAGAAGCTAAAGAATGTGGCTACGGATGTCGTCGAGTATTATATATCTTATGTAATGTTTGATAACATTAACTCACGAAGTTAACAACTACTCTGTTCGATAGTACGATGATATACTACCTCTATTATTCCTTGCGGACTTCACCCTCCCAGGATCGTTTGAGCCGAGCCGGCGGTTCGGCTCAAAAAAACTTTTCGCGTTTTGATCTTTTTACAAATTACGAATAGACCTTTCGTGATTTTTTATGAGAAGAAGATATTTTTCTTTAAAATCATATGATCAACGAGGAAGAACTGAAGTATCCTAATAATCCACGTGATATTGGAGCAGTCTCTCGCCATTTCCAACCTAGCCAGACCAAACCAGTGCATATAGCACGAACATAACAAGTGCAAGTCAATACTTGAAAGATATTTGGACCCATCGATTCATCACGAGCACCACAATGAGAAATGTTGTGAGTCTGAGCAATTCTATCTACTCCTTGCTAGACTAGCGGAAAACCGCAGCAGTACAAGCATGCGTGTATACATACATACATACATATATACATACATACATGCAGAGCAAAGAGCAAGCAGAGCATGGTTACACGAGAGGAGAGGGAGCGGAGGCGTGCAGCTTGTAAGTAAGTGGGACCATCGCAGTACGTACGTTAAGTCCTTGGTCGTTCACAGGCCACACACTAGCTTTTTGTATCAGACGACAAAAAAAGGCGTAGCAATGCATGCGTGGTGGTGCAACCGCGCGGCGCCGTGGTGGAGCAGCGGGGCCGCCACCATGGTTTGCGGCGTGGTGGAGCAGCTGCGCGGCGGCGCCGTGGTGGAGCATCCCGACGACGCAGCGGCATGGAGGTGGTGGCCTGCGCAGGGCAGAACAGCGGGCTCCCGGTGCCCGACGAGAACAGACGAGAGAGAGAAGAGGGAAGGAGATGAAAGAGCCCGATCAAATCTGAGAGGGGAGAGAACGATCAGGAGAGGGACAGAGTGATGGGAAAATAAAGAGAAAAAAAATAATAGTTTTGTTATGGAATAAGAGATTTGAATAGATGAATTCGAACTCATCTCTTGCTGTTTTCTTTATATATTAGACATCTTCCTTGTATAAGAATCAATTTAATAAAATGAGAGAATTTTGCCTTTACTTTGTGTATGCTCCGTTTCTAGTTCTTTTGATTTCTTTGGCATGCTGTTGATTGATCGTGGGTGAATGACTACGTTTTACAATATGAATATGTTATCAGCACAAAACTCTACCAAGACTACCTACTGTGATCGTCTGCCTGCGACAATCAACACTACGCCGAATTTCATCCTGCAACACGCGATCAATCTATATCAAACCCTATGTATGTTCAATCTACGCCGGTTGATCACACTTGAACAGACTAGTACATCCTGTAGATCGTTACAACCTGTTCAAATCGAAAATTGCAAATTTGGTTCTAATGTTCATCATATGATTGATGTAAAATCGCCACCTCAGACCATGTGCCGCCTGCCGCAGCACCGTCCTGCATACTGGAACTTGGCCACGCGTCTAATCGTCAGAAGCATGGCCAACGCGCTCGTTGCTCAGAACGTCTCGCTATCGGATGCTTGCCCATGAGCTCGCATCTGGAAGACTGGCCACGCAATCTTGCCACAAGGGACTCAACCACTCACCCTAGTAATGGCGGCGATCAGAGCACCCGATGGCTTGCCCAAGCGGCAGTTGGGCTTGACGGTGGTGGCACCTTCCTCGATAGGCCGCGGCTCGCCCTTCTGCCAGGCAGCCTGGCCTTACTGACGCCTGCCTGGTTTTTGCCGCCGCATGCACAGCGGCCGTCGATGCGCCCACAGCCGCGCTGTTTGGGCCTTGTCGTCGAGCCGCCTAGGACTTGCCACCTCGCCGTGCGGCCTAACCTTTCCGGCTGGCAGCGCCGCTAGCTGCGGCCTCGCCTTCCAGCCTGCGTGCCTTCGCTCGTTGCAGCAGCTTGAGCTCGCAACATGCTTGTCGGCCGCTGTTGCGCCGCTGGCACCGTGGTATAACCGTCGGGGAGAATGTGGTATAACCGACTGAGTGAATTTCTCCTAAAGAAAGAATATTGCCCTTATGTGTTCATAAAAAAATCTTAGAATAAATTTTGTATCATCTCAGTCTTTTGTCAATGATCTAAATATTATCGGAACCACAGAGGAGATAAAAGAAGCAAGTTTTTCTTTAAGATGGAGTTTTAAGATAAAAGATTTGGGTAAAACCAAATTTTGCTTAGGTCTGCAGCTAGAGCATTTCTCGAAAGGAATTTTTGTACACTAGTCTTTTATACCAAGAAGATATTGGAAAGGTTTAATATAGATAAATCGCACCCTTTAAAAAAAATCCAATGGTCGTAAGATTCCTTGAAGTGAATAAAAGCCCTTTCAGACCAAGATAGAAAGTCTTAAGGCCTGAAGTCTCATACCAATGTATCTTGCGAATTGCACAAAGGTCTGATATGACATTGGCAGTGAATTTGCTAGTAAAACACAATGCAGCTCCAACCAGAAGATATTGAGCTCATGTCAAGACTTTACTCAGATATCTCCAAGGTACCCGAGATCTTGGATTGTTTTTCTAGAAGAACCAAGATTTGACCATGGTGGGATATATGGATGCTAGCTATCAATCTGATCCCCATAGTATCAAATCACGGATTGATTTTGTATTTTTCTGTGATGGTACAGTCATTTCTTAGCAGTCTTGTAAGTAGACCTTGGTAGCTATTTCTATCAATTACTCAGAAATTATAGCTTTTGTATGAAGCCACACGTGAGTGTGTTTGACTACGGCGTGTGATTAACCATATCCTGAAGTCATATGATCTTAACACCGTTGATACCTTTAATTATCTATGAAGATAATGCTGCTTGTATTGTACAAATGCAAATAGGTTATGTGAAAAGCAATATCACAAAACATATTGCTCCTAAACTCTTCCATCCTCACAAACTTCAGAAGAACGGTAAGGTAAATATTTTACAAACTAAGTCATGTGAAAATCTTGTAGATTTATTCACTAAGTCCTTGCTTAAATCTATAGTCCAAAGATGTGTTAATGGCATTAAAATAAGATGACTTAGAGACATGCAAAGTTCAAGGAAAGTAAATTCGTGAACCATGACCCTTATTATAATTTTGAAGATTTTAATATAAACCTAGAAAATTATATGTTGTACTCTTTTTTCCTTAGTAAGTTTTCCTGAAGTTTCCTTACATGAAGGTTTTTAATGAGGCAACTAGTGCAATATAAAGTGCGAGTGCAACGTACTCTTTTTTCACTGGGTTTTTTAGTGGAGTTTTTGATGAGACAAGTGTATTATGCGGTATTATGAAATAAAAGATTTGTAACTGTTTTGGTTGGACTCTATCTCTTATATGTGGGCGAATCCGAACTCAACTCTTGCTGTTTTCTTTATATATTGGGCATCCCCTCGTACAAAAATCAATCTTATAAAGCGAGAGAATTTTGCCCGTACTTTGTGTGTGCTCCAGTTCTTATTCTTATGATTTCATTAACGTGCTATTGATTGATCGTGGGTGAACGACTACGTTTTACAACAAGTTTAATTATTTTCAATGGGTATGAGTAAAGTGTAGGTTAGTTGGTATTGCTCTCTCCATCCTCAAATTGAAATGGGCATCATGCTTGCTTTTTTTAATTTAAAGGTGTTTACACCTGGTTTCTATTACCAGAAACCACACTACAAAGTTTGAAGCCTACATATATCCGATAAAAAATGCAATTCAAACTAAACCTACATCTAGGAGAAAGAAAACAAAGTAACAGGTTGCTAAAAGCACATGTATCATGCTTATTTCCATGACATACCCAAATAGAGCGGATACGAGTTTAGGTATGAGTAATGGGTACCCAGTGGCACCACTAATTCTAGATGAGATCCTTTTGGGGTAAGGAAGCAGTGCCATGTTTACCACCCCTCGGTTATTATTACCATTTGCTCCTTTCATGTATCAGTAAAGGTTTCAAATTTCGTTTTTGAACCACATCTCGGGATGGCTGTAATCCAAAATTTCGATCAAAATTCAAAAACCAGAGATGTTACTATGGTTTAAGAAAACTCGACCTCTTTAATTTGTAGAATTATAAAAACGTAGGAATAAGAAAAATAGAGAAATATGATAGAAATGCATATGCTAGGAGTCATCGGCGAATCTCTAGATTGCTATAAGCCATCGGCGAATCCGTGGTTTTTTTTTGGAGAAATGCTTGCGTAATTTTGGTTTCCTTCGTTTTTTAAAAATGGATTGTTAGGAGCCATCGGTGAATCTATGGGTTTTCTTTTGGAGAAAATCGCAGAGAGACCTAAATGTAATTTTATTTTTCAGGTCCAGTCTGCTAAAAACCGATTTCGTAGGATCTAAACATAATTTTGCTTTTTTTTGGTCAATTCTGATTAAAACCATCAAAGGACCTAAACATAAACCGCAGAAGGACCTGAACATAATTTCAGTTTTTTCGGGTCCATTTTGTTAAAAACTAACGTGAGGAACTAAACATAATTTCAAATTTTTCGGAGGACCTTGTCACGAGGATGCTGATGTGACGCGCCTGAGGCGCGGCCGATCATCTCTGTTTTAATATAAGGTATACATTGGGAAATGATCACTATTCTGGCCCTTTGCTCTCTCTCTCTCTCTCTCAAAAATAAAATTACAAACCTAGTCCTTTACACACTGTGAAAGGTGATGAGGACATCCCAACCATGGATATGACCGCTGCCCTTTCTCTCCTAGCGACACCTTCATCCGCAACCTTCGGTGTTTCAGCCGCTACTTTGTCTACGTCGCATAGAGGGCTTAACTCAAAAGCACGGTCTTTCCATCCACCTTTGCTGGACCGGCACATTAAAACCACTCACCAAGGACAGTCCACATGCCAAGCAAGTCCCACGTTGAAGCCCAATTCGTCGCCGAGTCCGATTTGGCTATCTAGCAGCACATCAACTTCAAACCGGCGTATCTCGGGCTCCCGAACTCCGTTTTCGACGTACGACCACTCATTTGAAAGCTTTGGAGACAATCTTTCTAATGGGTCTGGTCCCACAGCCAAATTCCTTGACGAGCATCGAAAAATCACAGAAGATTCTCACGGGCTAGAACTTCAGGGTGCTGCACCACCTTTATTTTGGGCCCATGGCCCATGTATCTTAGGGTTTTGGGGTGGCCGACTTATGCATGGGTGCCTCTCCCCTGGCCGCCGCTATATATGTGGTCGCCGTCTCTCTTCTACGTTTATGTTTTGTTGCGTGTTGGTTGACCCCGTGTGTATCCCCCTCGTGTTCGCGTGTGTCGACTAGACCATCATAAGCCAATGCCATCTCGGTAACAAGCATTTAAATTGATTACTATTATGTCTTATAGCCTTGTGTAGGTTATATTGTAATATTCATGTTAGAATCAATTTAGATTGCTTGGTATGGACACTTGCTCTCGCCTCTTATCTATTCTCTTATTGCAAATCTTGAGCAAGTTTAGAAGTGGCACATTTAGGGGGAGTGTTAATTCATATCCATGTGTATCACATCCCTACTTGTGCCCATATTAATATAAGTGCATATATATATATATATTTCAAAATCAACCATTTAGCCAAAAGTCAAAATTTTGTATACTATTACTAATCTTGTGAAAAACTAGTTGAAAAATGTATACAAATGATTTTGAAATATTTTCCAAAGGTTTTTGCTTCACAAAATCTATTTTAAAAGGAAAATGAGTTTTAACTCCAAAATCTAGTTACTAGTATCTTGATTTTGATTTAAACTTATATTTTTCAGAGAATTAAAAGTAAAAGGATTTTGAAAGTATTTCCAAAACGAAAATCTTAGAGTTGGTCATTCTTAACAATTTTTGTGTTCAAAAGATTTTCAAAAGACCAACTTATCAAAAGTTATTTGATTTTGAAACTCGTCGAAAAATTATAATCGACCCATAATGGTCATATTCTAGCACTTAGTGAGTTTCTCCATTTGGATCAATTCTTGTGTAGAATTGTAATTCAAAATGGTATTTTAGACTCATACACATAATTCAAATCTTTATATCTTACCCATTGCTTCATTTGAATTTTTGTGTTGTTTGGAATTTGACTTTGCTTCTTCAAAAGGACTATATAGATCAAAAGTCAAAATTGTATTTAAAAGGCCCAAAATTATGAAAAGCTTTGTAAAAGTATCCTATTAAGTATTCCAAAGGGTTTACAAGTTTTCAAAATGAAAACTCTATGTTAAAATCGAATTTGGCTCAAAAAGGATTTGATTTGACCCAAAATGACCTATTTATGCATATAGCTCAATTATTGGCATTCAAGTTGGATTTCATTATAAATCTTGGCTAGAAACATTCTTGATACACCAATCTAAGCCATGAAAATTGAAATTGCATGAAATCTAAATTGAATTGCATTTTGAGGCTTTTTGTGAAAATCAATTTCCTTTTATGCCTCAAAGCGTAAATTGCCATATCTTTAAAAATAAAATTTATTTTGAGAAAATTCTTTTTGCAAAACCTTCTAATTAGTCCAAAGTTCATCTCTGCAAAATTTCAAATTTTTTGGACTTCATTTGAATCATTTTTGCCAAAATTTGCAAAAAAATCGAGATTTTCGGGCGACGGTGTGGTCGCATCAAGACCGAGGGCGATCGCACCGCACCATGGGCAGTTGGACCGGCTCAAGGCGGTTGGACCGGCCATGGGATGTCGATTCTGAAATTTTCGGTTTTTCGAGTGGGTTTTGGGATATCTTTTGATTGGGACTTCCTTTTTCAATAATTCTTTTTGTAAAAGCTTCTTATGATCCCAAAGTTCATTTTGTGCAAATTTCAAAAGTTTCCCAATTTATTTGAAGGGATTTCCAAGTGGTATCAGTTTAAGAGCATTTAATTGACTTAAAGAGTGATTTTCACTTGATCTTTTGAAAAGACAAAACTTGTGCAATTCAAATGCAAATAACTCCATAATTCACTTATTGAATATCTCAGGGAGTTTATTTATTGCAAGTTTTGGGCACTTAAATGCTTCCAAGTGAATTCATGTCTTTGTTTTGCTCTGATACTGAATCTTTTGGATTTCATTGATCTGTTTTGAGCATTTCTTCTTTCGATACCCGTAAGTGTTTATTGTTCTGAGAATATTGCTCTGATACCCATCGATGTTATCGATAATTCTTTCAAGTGGTATCAATCTTTGTGATTTGATCCTAAGTGGTATCAATTGAGCACTTATTCATTTTATATGCTTACAAAGTGGTATCATTGAGTTTCTCATTTCTCCAAGTGGTATCATGGTTATTATTGATCTTCTCTCATGTGATATCCTTGATTATGTGGATTTCTTTTTAAGTGGTATCATTAAATTCATTTATTTCCTACAAGTGGTATTTCATTGCCTCTTTGTAGAATTACTTGCGATACCCACATTCTTGATTAAGATTTTTCCTCTCAAGCTAAAATTGTAAGTTCAACCGCTTAAGAATTCTCTGTGTGAGATTCTTTATGTGTTGGAATACATAAAAGAGGAAAATCTCCTGTTGAGCATTGTTCTTCATGAAAATTTGAAAATGCTCATTTCCTTTGGTTCTTCATGCAAAGCCCTTGAGATAGAATTAAAGTGATATCTATTTGCTCAAGTGGTATCTATTTCCTTTGGGTTACTCGTTTGACCCTATTAGGCAAATTTATTGGATTCTTCGAAAGAATCATGTTGAAAAGTCGCAAAGCCTAATAAAATGAGGAGTGATTTATTTGAAACACATTCAAATTTTTTTTGTTTCAAATAAACCGTGTGATACCCTTACTTCGTTTTTCATGCTTATCTTTACAAGTGGTATTTGTTTTACAAGTGGTATCCACAAATCCAAATATGGTCTCTTTTCGAGTTTTCCTTATTTTTAGACCATATTTCAAATAAGTTCTTCAAATTCCACTCCAAGGTCATAAGTATGCATTCTAATCCTTATATGACCTTCATTAAAAAGAAATGGTTAAATGCAAAAAGGGGGAAGAATGTATTTCAAGTTAATCTTTTAGTTTTTCTATTTTTGGTGCTTAATGCCAAAAGGGGGAGAATTAGGAAGCTTAATGTCATTTGGTTTAAAAAGTAAGCTTAATATGATTAAGGGGGAGAATTAATATGCATATGTGTTCAATTAGCTTAAATTCTCAACATGATAGTTTTAATCCAAATGTGTTCATTAAGCTTGGATTTGTCATTAATCACCAAAAAGGGGGAGATTGTAAGTTCAACCTTCATTAATTATGGTTTTGGTGTTAATGACAAATCTAATCTTGTGTTAATGACAAATCCAATATTGAGTTTATCCCCTAATGCGATAGTGTTATTAATGACAATCTTATATCGAGACTAACATGTTTGTTTAGAATATCTTTGATTAGTCTCATCGCATTGAAAAATGGAAAACCCGAGGTATGTATGTGTATTCATTCTAATATTAGTTGCATACTTTGGAGTCAAGTTAAAGTATGAATGTCCCCGTTATATTAACCACAAAATGTGCATTATGTTTCTCAATCCATATATTACATGGATGCACATATTTAGGGGGAGTTTGTAGTTTAACTTGAAAGTCTCTTTGTATTGATCAATTCGTTATTGACACATATAAGGATCAAGACAAAGAAACTAAATCTTTGAGTATATATTCGAATTGCCTAGTTATAAGTATACTCATGGTAATATAGGATATACTCCAATACGATCAATTTGAATATGTGCATATTATCTCCAAGTCAATCATATTTATGCACATATACATGTGGGGTGTATTCTATAGTTGATGATCTAGAGTAATGATCATTTCCATACAATTTACATATAATGGATCATTACTTTCCATCAACATGAGTATATTGAAACTTGTGTAGTTAATATATGCTCATATCAATTTAAATGATAATTTAAATTGAGTTCATTTGTCTTAATTAATTATTAACAAACACTTCATCATGTGTTGATGGTGTTCCGTGATTAATTGAGGACAAATGAATAGTTCTTAAGTATAATAAAGCATGAGTTGCATTATTGTACTTAAGACACACTTAAATCATTTCTATTGATTTAGGGTTGTGCTCAATTGATCTAGAGGCATTCATTATGTGTTAATGGAGTGCAAGAGATAATTGAGACAACCATGCATCTTGGACTAACTATTTTACGAGTTGTGATTAAGTTAGGTCCAAAGATGGATGAGATAATGAGAACGGGACAAGGACGGCATCATGAGTTGATGAGCGTCAAGAATGGATCCCGAAGATAAAGAGGAGTCGAGTGATGATCCCGGGGGTGTATCAAAGTGATGATCATAAAGACCCCAAAGGGGATTGCTTGCGTGCGGCGGCGAAGGTATAATTAGATAGGCTAAGGACTTTGTAGTCTTTGAGTCTAAGGTTTTAATCGCCGTGCTATTAAGAGGGGTCGTTCCCTTTGCTTGAGCTTCATCATGTGTTGGTGATCTCATTCCGCGTTCACTCAAGCTCAAATCTTATTTGATTTGGTTTTTGCATATGGGTTAACCATTTGGCATGTGTTGCGAATGGGTTAAACTTATGCTTGGTTGCATTTGGTTTTCGCATAATGCTTTGATTTGCATGTGTTGCAAGAAATGATAAGCTAGTGCGTTGGCTTTTGTGTGAAATTCACTTTTGCATGTGTTGCATTAGTTGAAGCTTCATGCTTTGTTCGCAAAACAAATCTTTATAAAACCGTGTGGTTGCTTGGAGCTAAGTTTTGCATGTGTTGCAAAAGGAGAGAGCTCAAGCATGATTTTATGTTGTGTGTTTGTATGGAGCTAGAGGCTTGCATGTGTTGCGAGTAAAGAGCTCATACGTATGGTTTTGGTTTTAGTCGAAGTTTGATTTGTGGTTGCATTGAACTAGAGAATTGCATGTGTTGCAATTAGAGAGTTCATGCACCTTGATTTAATGTTGCTTGGAGCTAGACTTTTGCATGTGTTGCAAAGAGTAGTGCTCAAGCATGAAATGTGTTCATTGCGTTATTTGCAAGTTCGTTGTGCGAATAAACTGAGGTTTATGAGTCCGGAATTCGAGAGCATGTGAGTGGGGCTTGCAACGGGTGTTGGCAAGTTGACCGGGTCTTGTGTTGACCTTCACATGGCTAGGGGGATTAATCTCATAAACTCGAGTTTGATTTGCTTAATACGTTTTGCAAATAGTTCTTGAGTTGGTTGCGGAATGTGTTTTCGCAATTTGGGTTGAATTCTTTGAGCATGATTTGAATTGGTGCAAATGTGTTTTGCAAGAGTGTTTTGATCATGTGTTGATCATGTAAAAGCTCAAAGAATCGCGTTTGGATTTTTCGGAAAAGATTTTGTCGAAAATCAGGAGTTGGATCTGCTTGGGGCGGTCGGACCGCTCCCCTTCCGGTGTGAATTTTTCAGAGGCTTGCTCTTTCGGTGTTTATGCGAGCGGTGCGACCGGCGGGCGGGCGGTGCGACCGGCCAGCAGGCGGTGCAACCGGCCGCACCTCGGTGTGATTTTTCCAGAGCGTGTGCTGTGCCGAGTTTTGTTGGGCGGTGCGACACTCATCGTCTTGATCTGACCGGTCGTCGCGGTCGGACCGGCCGTGGTGCAGATTTGCACGCCGGCAATCTGGCTCGGAAAAGTCGACCGCTGTTCTGTGGTCGGTCGGACCGGGTGAGGCCCGGTCGGACCGGAAAATGCTGAGTTTTTCCCATTTCGCCCCCAAACGGCTAGTTTTCTTGTGGGGGGCTATAAATACCCCCTTGGGGGGTTGGGCTGAGTGTTGGTGCTGTGTTTGAGTATTTGGGAGAGGTGTTGCATGTGTTGCACACTCTCATTTGATTCTTGAGCTAAAGAGTGAACTAATTGCATGTGTTGCAATTAGAAGTGGGTTTGAGAGGCTCTTGTGCATGTGTTGCACTTGAGTGAGGTCCTTGTGCATGTGTTGCACTTGGTGATCTCCGGAGCGCATGTCAAAACCTGATCAAAGATATATACGGAAGCGATAAATAGGTTTTGACAATTTAAAGCCTAAATCAACTAGGCTCACTAGTGCACTAACTAAATTATGTCTCTACACAAGAATTGCTAAATTGATCAACTAAATAATACTAGCAATTCTAATTCAAGCAATTGATAAATACTCAATAATGTAAATGCTTGAAAGTAAGGAGACAAGGGACAACCGATGTTTTTCCGTGGTGTTCGGAGACTTGCCGGTCTCCCCTAGTCCACGTTGAGGCAAGCCCACACTTGAATCGGCTCCCGCTCGAGCACCCGCCTCTTTCCACTAGTCGTGGTTTTTCACGCTTGCGCGTAGGCTCAACCCGAACCTTCACAAACTTGCCGGGGCTTCTCACACCTCGAGAGCTCCCGTGCACGACGCCTACGCCGTCTAGGAGTCGGCAACCTCCAAGAGCAACAAGCCGCTCCTTCGCTTGAATTTCACCGAGCACAACGAATGCGCTCCCGGTGATCACCAAGTGCAACACATGCACTAAGCCTCCCTCAAGTGCAACACATGCACAAGAGGCTCTCAAACCACTCCCTAATTGCAACACATGCAATTAGTGCTCACACTTAAGCTCAAGAAGCAAAGAGAGAAGAGCAACACATGCACAACCCTCCCACACAGCAACAACATCCTGCCCAAGCCCCCAAAGGGGTGTATTTATACCCCACCAAAGAAAACTAGCCGTTGGGGGCTCAAAACGGGCAAAACTCGAAAACCTAAGATTACCGCCCTAATAGGGCCGGTAGTACCGCTCCATCAGAGCAACGGCTAGCCGTTCTTGCTGAGAAACCCGAGACTACCGCCTCTCGAGGCGCAGAGTACCGACTTTTATGATAGAACCGCCCTCAAGGCCCGGTAGTACCGCACGGCACAAATCCAGAAAACACACTCCTCTGGAAAAAAGCTACCAAGCAACAAAATCCCGGTAGTCATGCGACTCGATTACCGCCCACATTGCCCTTGCAGTAGTACAAGCACCTCTGGAGAATCTCGATTTCAACTCGAAAACCAATTCTCCGAAAAACAAACTTATTCTTTGAGCCACAAGGATGATCAACACATGATCATACACACGCAAAACACATTTGCACCAACTTAGCTCATGCTCAAAGAATTTTAACCAAATTGCAAAAACGCATTTCGCAATCAACTCAAAGACTATTCGCAAATCGTATTAAGCAAATCAAACTCGAGTTTATGAGATTAATCCCCTAGCCATGTGAAGGTCAACACGAGACCCAGTCAACTTGCCAACACCGTTGCAAGCCCTACTCACATGCTCTCGAATTCGGACTCATAAACCTCGGTTTATTCGCACTGTGAACTTGCAAATAACACAATAAAACCATTTCATGCTTGAGCACTACTCTTTGCAACACATGCAAAAGTCTAGCTCCAAGCAACATCAATCAAGATGCATGAACTCTCTAATTGCAACACATGCAATTCTCTAGTCCCATGCAACACCAAAACCAAACATCAACTAAACCAAATCACACGTATGAGCTCTTTACTCGCAACACATGCAAGCCTCTAGCTCCATACAAAACCACAAACACAAATTGCTTGAGCTCTCCCTTTTGCAACACATGCAAAACTTAGCTCCAAGCAACCACCCGATTTTAAGAAAGATTGTTTTATAAACCAAAACATGAAGCTTCAACTAATGCAACACATGCAAAAGTTTAACCCATTCGCAACACATGCCAAATGGTTAACCCAAATGCAAAAACCAAATCCAAATGGTTTGAGCTCGAGTGAACGCGGAATGAGATCACCAACACATGATGAAGCTCAAGCAAAAGAGACAACCCCTCTTAATCTCAAAGACTACAAAGTCCTTAGCCTATCTAATTGTACCTTCGCCGCCGCGCGCAAGCAATCCCCTTGGGGTCTTTATGATCTTCACTTTGATATTCCCCCGGGATATCCACTCGACTTCACTTCGGGATCCACTCTTGACGCCCATCAACTCATGATGCCGTCCTTGTCCCGTTCTCATCATCTCATCCATCTTTGGACATAACTCAATCACAACTCATACAAATAGTTAGTCCAAGATGCATGGTTGTCTCAATTATCTCTTGCACTCTATTAACACATAATGGATGCCTTTAGATCAATTGAGCACAACCTAAATCAATTGAAATGATTGTAAATGTGTCTTAAGTATAATAATGCAACACATGCTTAATTATACTTAAGAACTATCCATTTGTCCTTAATTAATCAAGGAGCACCATCAACACATGATGAAGTGTTCTTTAATGATTAATAAGACAAATGAACTCAATTTAAATTATCATTTAAATTGATATGAGTATATATCAACTACACAAGTTTTCATATACTCATGTTGATGAAAAGTAATGATCTATTATGTGTAGACTATATGGAAATGATCATTACTCTAAGTCATCAACTATAGAATAAACCCCACATGTATATGTGCATAAGTATGATTGACTTGGATATAATATGCACATATTCAATTTGATTGTATTGGAGCATATCCTATATTTCCACGAGTATACTTATAACTAGGCAATTCAAATATATACTCAAGGATTTAGTTTCTTTGTCTTGATCCTTATGTGTGTCAATAACGAATCGATCAATACAAAGAGACTTTCAAGTTAAACTACAAACTCCCCCTAAATATGTGCATCCATGTAATATATGGATTGAGAAACATAATGCACATTTTGTGGTAAATGTAATGGGGACATTCATACTTTAACTTGACTCCAAAGTATGCAACTAATACTAGAATGAATATGCAAACATACCTTGGGTTTTCTATTTTTTCAATGCGATGAGACTAATCAAAGATATTCTAAATAAACAAGTTAGTCTCAATATAAGATTTGTCATTAATAACAAAATCACATTAAATGGATAATCACAATATTAGATTTGTCATTAACACCAAAACCATAACTAATGAAGGTTGAACTTACAATCTCCCCCTTTTTGGTGAATAATGACAAATCCAAGCTTAATAAGCACATTTGGATTAAAACTAACATATCGAGAGAATTAATTCTCCCCCTTAATCATATCAAGCTTACTTTTTAAACCAAATGACATTAAGTTTCCTAATTCTCCCCCTTTTGGCATTAAGCACCAAAAATGGATAAACCATCTTAAAAGAATGTTTTAATTAATTCTCCCCTTTTTGGCATTTCATTATCTCTTTTAAACTCCTAATTCTCCCCCTTAAAATTATTCTCCCTTTTGACATTTCAACTTCTTTCAGGGGATATATCTAATGAAGGTCATATAAGAATTTGAATGAACATTTATGACCTTGAGGATGGATTAAGATTTAAAACCAAATAAAAACTTGAAGGGACATTCAAGAAGTAAAACAAGTTTTTATTTGAAATATGGCCTAAAAATAAGGAAAACTCGAAAAGAGACCATATTTGGGTTTGTGGATACCACTTGTAAAACAAATAGCACTTGTAAAGATAAGCATGAAAAACGAAGTAATGGTATCACATGGTTTATTTGAAATACATTCAAATAACTCACTCTTCATTTTATTAGGCATTGCAATTTTTCAACATGATTCTCTTAAAGAATCCAATAATTTGCCTAACCGGATAAACGAGGAACCCAGAAGAATTAAATACCACTTGAGAAATTAGATACCACTTTAAATCTATCTCAAGGGCTTTAGAGATGAGCATTTTTAAATTTGATTGAAGAACAATGCTCAAATTGAGATTTTCCTCTTTTATATATTTCAACTCATAAAGAATCTCACACAGAGAGTTCTTAAGCGGTTGAACTTACAATTCTAGCTTGAGAGGAAAAATCTTAATCAAGAATGTGGATATCGCAATAATGCTACAAAGAGGTAATGAAATACCACTTGTAGGAAATAAATGAATTCAATGATACCACTTAAAAAGGAAAGGAAATGAACATACCATTTGATTATTTGAATTCCTTTATTACTTAGAGAAAATGAGCAATAAAGTCCAAGATACCACTTAAAGAAAGGCATAACTTAATGATACCACTTGTAAGCATATGAAGTGAATAAAGGCTCAATTGATACCACTTAAAATCAACTCATAAAGAATTGATACCACTTAAAGGAAATATCGATAACATTGATGGGTATCAGAGCAATAAAATTAAGGCAATATATACTTACGGGTATCGAAAGCTCAAGATGGATCAATAAAATCACAAAGATTTAGTATTAGAGCAAAATAAAGATATGATATCACTTGGAAGCCAATAAGTGCCCAAAACTTGCAATAGATAAACTCCCCAAGATGTTCAATGAATGAAACATGGAGTTATTTGCATTTGAATTGCACAAGTTTTGTCTTTTCAAAAGATCAAGTGAAAATCACTCTTTAGTTCATTTAAAGTGCTCATAACTGATACCACTTGAAAATGCGATCAAATAAATTTCAGAGCTTTTGAAATTTTGCACAAAAGAGCTTTGGGATCATAAGAAATTATTCCAACAAGAATTTTTGAAAAAATCAAATTCCAATCAAAAGATATCCCAAAGCAAAACTCGAAAAATCCTGAAGAAATCAGAACCAACTTGCCAGGGCCGGTACTACCGCTCACCAGGGCCGGTAGTACCGCAAACCCAGATTATCACGGGTCGTGTATTAATACCAAGACCGATGCACTGAACCTCGCTTTTAGCAAAATTTGGCAAAATTGATTCAAATGAAGTCCAATTGATTTGAAATTTTGCAGAGATGAACTTTGGACTAATTAGAAGGTTTTGCAAAAAGAATTTTCTCAAAAAACAATTTTATTATCAAAGTTATGGCAAATTGCGTTTTGAGGCAAAAACGAAAATCGATTTTCACGAAAAGCCTCGAAATGCACTTCGGTTTGGATTTCATGCAATTTCTTTTTCCATGGCTTAGATAGGTGTATCAAGAATATGTATAGCCAAGATTTATGATGAAATCCAACTCGAATGCCACGATTTGAGCTATATGCCTGAATAGGCCATTTCGGATTAAATCAAATCGTTTTTGAGCCAAATTAGATTTTAACATAGATTTTTCATTTTGGAAGCTTGTAAAACATTTGAAATACGTAATAGAATACTTTTACAAAGCTTTTCGCAAATTTGGGTTATTTAAATACGATTTTGACTTTTGATCTAAATAGTCCAAATTAAGAAGCAAAGTCAAATCCAATTAACACAAAACTTCAAATAAAACAACGGGTAAGATATATTGATTTGAATTTTGTGTATGAGTCTAAAATACCATTTTGAATTACAATTCTACACAAGAATTGATCCAAATGGAGAAACTCACTAAGTGCAATAATATGACCGTTACGGGTCAAGTATAGTTTTTCGATGAGTTTCAAAATCAAATATCTTTTGATAAGTTGGTCTTTTGAAAATCTTTTGAACACGAAAATTGTTAAGAATGACCAACTCTAAGATTTTCATTTTGGAATTATTTTCAAAATCCTTTTACTTTTAATTCTTTGAAAATTATAAGTTTAAATCAAAATCAAGATACTAGTAACTAGTATTTGGGCTAAAAACTCATTTTCTTTTGAAATTAGTTTTTGTAAAGCCAAAACCATTGGAAAAACTTTTGAAAGCATTTGTATATATTTTTCAACTAGTTTTTCACAAGATTAGTAATAGTATACAAAATTTTGACTTTTGGCTAAATAGTTGATTTTGAAATATATATATTTGCACTTATTATTAATATGGGCACACGTAGGGATGTGGTACACATGAATATGAATTAACACTACACTAAGTGTGCCAAATGGTCCTAATTTTAGCATTTTTAAATTGACTAACATATCTAGGAATAGTTTTGCGATAATTATTCCTCCTAAGCAAAATATTTGGATTTAAGTGAGAGGACTTAGGAGGGCATTGATACTTTGCAAAACTATTTCTAGTTTGATCCTTTCTAAGCATATGATTATTGAAATTATGAAATGGCTTAGAGGATCTAACAAATCTAGTAAATGTTTTGCTATTGTTATTTCTCCTAAGCAATATATTTGAATTGAATTGAGCGGGCTTAGGAGTCCTAACAAATTTAGCAAACCCATTTCTAGATTTACTCTTCCTATGCAAATGAATATCATTTTTAGCGGGCATAGGGGACTTGACAAGCTTGGCGAACACATTGCCATTCTTGTCCTTCCTAAGCAAATAATTTTCATTAATAAGAATAGGCTTAGGGGTAGTACCTTTGGGACAATCCTTACCGAAATGCCCCTTTTCCCGACAATTGAAGCACGTCACGCTATTTGGCCCTCTCTTGACCGATTTGACTTGCTTCTTGCCGGTTTGCCTCATGGTTGATGTTGTGGCCTTGTTATCCACTTGATTAGGGCACACGGAGGCGAGGTGGCCCTTCTTGTTGCAAGAAAAACACTTGATGGTCTGCGAGTGTCGTGCGTTGTGTCTTGTCTTGCTATTCTCCCTCTTGGAGATGTGGCCGAGTCCTCGCTTGTCTTGGCGCCCTTGGCTTGCTCAAGATTTAAATCGAGGACGGCTTTTCCTTTTTACGCACCTTCTCAAGTCATTCTCCAATCTAATGACTTGGGCCTTGAGCTCATTGTTTTCCTCTACAAGGTTAGTCTCAACAAGCATAGAGGAAGTACTAGCAATTGAATTAGAGCAACAAGGTATATCATCGCTAGTGGTGGATATGCATTTATTAGATGAATTGTTTGTGATAGGAATTGAGTGAGGCAATTCATCAACTAAATTGCATTGAGTGGCAACATCCACACTAGCTTTACTAAATTCCTTGAAAAGGAGTTTCTCATGATTTTCTTTTAGAACATCATAATCATTTTGAAGTGATTCATGTTCTAACTTCAAACTTTTATATTTCTTTTTCTCCTTTCCAAGAAATTCATTGAGCTCCTCTAGCATATTCATTAATTCATCATAAGAGGGCTCATCTTGGCGTCACTTATCTCATTTTTACCTTTTGCCATAAAGCAGCGGATTTTGATGGGAGTGAAAATTAGTGCCGCTGAGGCGGAGGTTGAGGTTGATGGAATGCTTGGTTCATCGCTGATGTTGAAGTTGAATCCTCAACCGACACTTCCTCCTCATTGCAATCCTCACTTGTTGATGTGGATGATTCAAATAATTCTTGAAGCTTAATCCACATATCATGGCGCTCTTGAGATTGCATATGAGATTAAACATTCTCGCTCACAAAACTAAAAATGGCATTAGTTGCTTGGCGTCGAGATGTAGACATTTCTCCTCTCCTTTAGTTGGAGCAATTTCATTTAGTGGAGAAGAAATCTTGACATCTCGATCCACCATATTTGTGGGCTCATGGATTTAAAATGATTAATCATAAATAATTTCCATGATGAATAATTAGATTCATTTAGCATGAGTGGATCGTGTGAGTGCACTAGTCCGCTAGGCGCCATCCTTTTTACTCTCTAGAGCGGTTAAGCCTAAAATGAGAGTGGCCGTGGCTCGATACCACTTGTAGGGTCGAGGATGCGCCTAGAGGGGGGGTGAATAGGCGTTTTACAAAATTGATCGCTCGCTAATTCAATTCGCTCTAATCAACCCCTATGTCAAAACCTACACAATTATAATGCGGAAGTGATAAATAGGTTTTGACAATTAAAGCCTAAACCAACTAGGCTCACTAGTGCCGGTCTCCCCTAGTTCACGTTGAGGCAAGCCCACACTTGGACCGGCTCCCGCTCGAGCACCGCCTCTTTCCACTAGTCGTGGTTTTCACGCTTCTTGCGTAGGCTCAACCCAACCTTCAAAAACTTGCAGGGCTTCTCACCTCGAGAGCTCCAGGTGCACGCCGCCTCTGGCAGTCTAGAGTCGGCAACCTCCAAGAGCAACAAGCCGCTCCTTCGCTTGAATTTCACCGAGCACAGAATCGCTCCGGTGATCACCAAGTGCAACACATGCACTAAGCCTCCCTCAAGTGCAACACATGCACAAGAGGCTCTCAAACCACTCCTAATTGCAACACATGCAATTAGTGCTCACACAAGCTCAAGAAGCAAAGAGAGAAGAGCAACACATGCACAACCCTCCCACACAAGCAACAACATCACCCCAAGCCCCCAAAGGGGTGTATTTATACCCACCAAAGAAAACTAGCCGTTGGGGCTCAAAGCGGGCAAAAACCGAAAACCGGTACTACCGCCCTAATAGGGCAGTAGTAGTACTCCTCATAACAACAGACTATAAAATTAGCCGTTCTTGTGAGAGACCCGATTACTACTAGCCCTCGGTAGCGGTAGTACAGACTTTCTTGATAATACAGCCCTCAAGGCCGTAGTACCTGCAGCACAAATCCAGAAAACACACTCCTCTGGAAAAAAGCTACCGGCAACAAAATCCCGGTAGTACCGCGACTCCGGTACTACCGCCCACATTGCCCGGTAGTACCGCACCTCTGGAGAATCTCAGATTTCAACTCGAAAACCAATTCTCCGAAAAACAAACTTATTCTTTGAGCCACAAGGATGATCAACACATGATCATACACACGTGCAAAACACATTTGCACCAACTTAGCTCATGCTCAAAGAATTTTAACCAAATTGCAAAAACGCATTTCGCAATCAACTCAAAGACTATTCGCAAATCGTATTAAGCAAATCAAACTCGAGTTTATGAGATTAATCCCCCTAGCCATGTGAAGGTCAACACGAGACCCAGTCAACTTGCCAACACCCGTTGCAAGCCCTACTCACATGCTCTCGAATTCGGACTCATAAACCTCGGTTTATTCGCTGCTGAACTTGCAAATAACACAATAAAACCATTTCATGCTTGAGCACTACTCTTTGCAACACATGCAAAAGTCTAGCTCAAGCAACATCAAATCAAGATGCATGAACTCTCTAATTGCAACACATGCAATTCTCTAGTCCCATGCAACACCAAAACCAAACATCAACTAAACCAAATCACACGTATGAGCTCTTTACTCGCAACACATGCAAGCCTCTAGCTCCATACAAAACCACAAACACAAATTCGTGCTTGAGCTCTCTCCTTTTGCAACACATGCAAAACTTAGCTCCAAGCAACTACCCGGTTTTAAGAAAGATTGTTTTGCGAAACCAAAACATGAAGCTTCAACTAATGCAACACATGCAAAAGTTTAACCCATTCGCAACACATGCCAAATGGTTAACCCAAATGCAAAAACCAAATCCAAATGGTTTGAGCTCGAGTGAACGCGGAATGAGATCACCAACACATGATGAAGCTCAAGCAAAAGAGACAACCCCTCTTAATAGCACAGCGATTAAAACCTTAGACTCAAAGACTACAAAGTCCTTAGCCTATCTAATTGTACCTTCGCCGCCGCGTGCAAGCAATCCCCTTTGGGGTCTTTATGATCTTCACTTTGATATTCCCCCGGGATATCCACTCGACTTCACTTCGGGATCCACTCTTGACGCCCATCAACTCATGATGCCGTCCTTGTCCCGTTCTCATCATCTCATCCATCTTTGGACCTAACTCAATCACAACTCATACAAATAGTTAGTCCAAGATGCATGGTTGTCTCAATTATCTCTTGCACTCTATTAACACATAATGGATGCCTTTAGATCAATTGAGCACAACCTAAATCAATTGAAATGATTGTAAATGTGTTTTAAGTATAATAATGCAACACATGCTTAATTATACTTAAGAACTATCCATTTGTCCTTAATTAATCAAGGAGCACCATCAACACATGATGAAGTGTTCTTTAATGATTAATAAGACAAATGAACTCAATTTAAATTATCATTTAAATTGATATGAGTATATATCAACTACACAAGTTTTCATATACTCATGTTGATGAAAAGTAATGATTTATTATGTGTAGACTATATGGAAATGATCATTACTCTAAGTCATCAACTATAGAATAAACCCCACATGTATATGTGCATAAGTATGATTGACTTGGATATAATATGCACATATTCAATTTGATTGTATTGGAGCATATCCTATATTTCCACGAGTATACTTATAACTAGGCAATTCAAATATATACTCAAAGATTTAGTTTCTTTGTCTTGATCCTTATGTGTGTCAATAACGAATCGATCAATACAAAGAGACTTTCAAGTTAAACTACAAACTCCCCTTAAATATGTGCATCCATGTAATATATGGATTGAGAAACATAATGCACATTTTGTGGTAAATGTAATGGGGACATTCATACTTTAACTTGACTCCAAAGTATGCAACTAATACTAGAATGAATATGCAAACATACCTTGGGTTTTCCATTTTTTCAATGCGATGAGACTAATCAAAGATATTCTAAATAAACAAGTTAGTCTCAATATAAGATTTGTCATTAATAACAAAATCACATTAAATGGATAATCACAATATTAGATTTGTCATTAACACCAAAACCATAACTAATGAAGGTTGAACTTACAGGGAGCGCTTATTACTCTTGGAGGTTGCCCTTGAGCTCTAGGCAGCGTGGCGTCGTCTTGTGAGAGCTCTCGAGGTGTGAAAAGCCCGTGAAGTTTGTGAAGGTTCGGGTTGAGCCTACGCCTTGGCGTGAAAAACCACGACTAGTGGAAAAGAGGCGGGTGCTCGGCGGGGAGCCGGTCCAAGTGTGGGCTTGCCTCAACGTGGACTAGGGAGGCAAGCAAGTCTCCGAACACCACGGAAAAACATCGTTTGTCTCTTGTCTCTTTACATTCAAGTATTTACCTTTTGCATATTAATCAATTGCTTGATTGTAGAATTGCTTAGTATTAATTGTTTGATCAATTTATTGATTGTTTCAGATGATCAACTGTTTTTGATCGTGTCTTAAACAAAGGAAATAAAATTAGAATTCATGCTGTTACTCAAACTGATGCATTCATTGCCACGAAGAATTACCCACTATATTTCTTTCATACATACAACTAGATTTAACATTCTATGAAATTGTCAGCATAGAACCATACAAACCTTGCAAAAAAAAAGTAGTATGAGGCTGTGAGACTATACCCATAATATAATCATGCTAATACTTCTCCCTTATGCAAGAGACTGACAATATGTTCTTATTTTGTCTGAAACAGATTCAAGATACCAATCATCCCTATATTAAAGATGGGAAGTTTTCACGCCTCTCGCACGGCCACGTCGACGTTTTGCTACAGCAACTGGGTCTGCCGTGCGTACGGCGCGCGCTCGTTGAGCCACGTCGCCCCATTTCTCACACGCTTTCCTGGTTTATATATGTTAGCGTCGTTAATTTTCAAAAACGCTATGCTAGCTGGCTTGGCCGCCCTCCCGCCGCATGTGGTCGCGGTTCGAATCTGCCTCGCACCAGAACGCCATGATTTTGTGCATGCGACCCGTGGCTCGATCGTCTTGGTCATGGCCTTGAGCGACAGCGTGGCATGCCTTTGGCGGTCATTTTTTTTTGCGAAAAACCCCTCCAAAATTTCAGAAATCGCGTTTAGGTCCCTTTTTTGTGTCAAAAGGCCCCGAAAAATCCGAAAATTTCGGTTTTTTACCGAATGTCCCTAGATAAGCCCTCCAAAGTTTTGAAAATGGCGTTTAGATCCTTTTTTATGGAGAAGACCCTAGAAACGGTCAGTAAATACCGCCTGTTTTTTACGAAGAAACCCTTAGATGTTATGAAAAAATGCCACCGAAAAAAACCGAAATTGTTTCTACGAAAAAAACATTTCTACGAAATCCCGTTATTTTGCATTACTACCTGACCGCTAGCTTAGGTAATGCGTGTGAGTGTTTCTGTGTGAATCCTACTTTTGTAGATGTTTGGCAATTGTGGATTTTTCCTTATCAAAAGAGTGGTGTGATGTATGCATCTTATAGCAAATACATTAGATATCATAATATGGACATCAATTAGGAGCGAGGTTGTCAAAGGAATTAGTAGACAGGGAAGCCTGGTCATGGAAGCAAATACAACATTTAAGATTCATCTAGCCTTATATGTAATAAACAAAGAGGTGTCTCAGATTCTGAAAACCTCATATGCTAATTGCTAAGTAATGATCATGTGGTTACAAAATATAACGTTCACTCCAGTAAAAAAACATGTTTTTGCAATCAACATGACCCCAAAACACAATTTTGATCACTAATTTCTGTTGTAATCTTTTTATAAAACCTAAAAAAATGGTAGCAGTATGAAAATACTTTTTAAGATGAATCTACACATATGATTTTCATATATCTAAGTGAAACATGCAAGAAAATATAAATTCATATAATATATGATCATATGAATTGTGATATCACTCAAATGTCTGTCATCATCGACTTATTCGAAATATGATACGGTGATCGCTATAGATATGCTATCCTAACTCTTGCGTGGCATGGCGTCTCAGAATATGTCTTTCCAGTTATGTCTTTTGATATTAGCTATGGACGAGGTGTTTTTTAAGCGAGAAAACCCTCAAAACTTTCAAGATTATGTAGCATCTTTTGTATTTTTTTATAGCAGAAAAGCCCCTAAAACTTCCTAAAAAATACATCTAGATCCATTTTTAGAACGACAAAACCCTCAAAACTTTCAGATTTTGTTTTAGTCGTGTGCAAATTGTTTTCTAAAATTTGTTGCTGCCTTACGCAATTTTTTTCCCGCTACATTTTGCCTATGAAATACATAAAAAAACATCTAGATATGGTTTTTTTCGAATAGGCTATTCAAACCTACATTTTTCTTACGGGTCTTTTTCCAGTCCTAAAATCCTGTGAAATACCTAAAAAATTACATCTAAATGAGTTTTTTTTTACAAAATTGTCCTAAAAAACTTTGATTTTTCTTGCTATTTTTTTCTTCAACTAGAAAATCATCTATACTCATCACCGCTCACCTGTGCGGCGCGGCGTGCCGCCGCGCAAACGTACCTAGTATTATATTATTAGTGGAGGATACCATTTTCAGTGACCACCACAGGGAAAATTAGAAGAGAGGAGTTAAAGATGGAAATCTCGACTTTGTTACCATGCAGATCATCTGCACTATTTTTTTTTAGTTTTGTCCAGTTCATGAGAACAACGCAGCCCGTAGTTGCTTTTGTGCTCCCTGGTTGGACCGTAACTTGTAAGGAGCTAGCCTGAACATACATGTTTCGTTCAAGTTTGGCTCAATCTGCTAGGTTTCTTGGATTGCTCAATTTGATGCATTGTATGCATTTGTATTTGTGGTGGTACGAAATTATACATCCATTGTTTTCAAGTGCTGCTTTGTTCCTGTGAACTTGTAGTGGTGAGTTTAAGGTGCAAGTGAAGATGCGAATGTGGGTTGCTTCCTTAAGATCTGAAAACTGATGTTTTTTTAGAAATCTTGACAACTGAAATGTGGGTGGTGCCAAGTAGCTCGTGTTGAGGCTTTTGCAACCTGATGTCATGATAAAGAGCATCTAACTTCTGAATGTTTCATCGAAAACTTGACGAAAATGGCTCATTTTGCAAAGCAAAGGGAGCAACCTTGTATTTTTCATAATTGGAAATGATGATATTTATTATATATTCCTTATTTATTTATATTTCTTATATCAACTTCTAAAAAAAAATAGTGACACTAGCCCTTAATCAGCCCATGAACAAGACATCAAATCTCTCAAGGGTATTTCAGACATTTCAATCATCATATACAACTAAAAACAGCCATTCAACCTTACAAAAAAGTCAAACTATTAAACGATAAGCTTTTTCTGACAGCAACTTCTTTGACCAGCTGCTTCTCAGGACAGCCAACCAAAAGCGGGCTTCTGCGTCAGCCCAAGCTGTGCCAAAGGGGCCTGTATCCCGTGGACGTGGAGGTTACAGACAGCAGGGAGTCCACGGAAGAATCAAGTGCCGCATGCATTTGGACGGTACAGTCACTGCCTAGAGCTACTGCTACAATATCTACTACACACACTGGCTAGTCGCCCCCTGGAATGAGAGCAAATGATGCCCCTGTCCTGTCTGTCTGTCTGTCTGTCGCGTCTTCCTCTCATCTTCCGTCCTTCCCGAAGCCTCGGCTAAATTGATCCTTTGCATTTTTCTTTTATATTTTACTTTGATTCGAACGAAATTTAAAATACATTTTTTTCTTCCCAAGGCGAAATAAGTTCAGCTTGAGCCTACAATCGTCCTCAACTTTAATATGGGTTATAATAGGTCCATCTGTCATGATATAAAAGCATGATAAATCTATATACAGTACAGTGGTATATTAGTATGACTAGTCATGTGTCTGTGCGTTACAACGAAAATTCAATTTGTGACAAAAATTTATTTACAAAAAGCACTAACCTTATATAAATAATAGTGTTCAATCTGAATGTACAAATGGTTGAAACTCAATTTACGATAACAAATTTATTTGCAAAGAGCACTAACAGTGGCAAAGGTGAGTAATTAAAGAGCAGTGGTAAAGGTGGGTAATTTGAATGAAGTGGCGCGAAAAAAAACTATTACTTTATATAGTAGTGATAGGTGTCTGCTGTTATTTCTGTGGTCGAGAAGGGAATAAATTTACATGTTCATTTGAATAGGGCAGTTATTTTCAAAAAAATTAGAGATCGAACTTGGAAACAAAATTAGGTGGGCCAAACACAGGAACAGCCGAAGCTTTTAGCTTCCGTAGGAGCACGTCTCCGTCAGTCGTTCAGCCTGCGCCGCGCCGTACGCCGTTGTCTCACTTCTGATCGATCAGCCTACCTTGAGCCGGAGTAGCCCTCGGGCCTGTTCCAACGAGTCCTGATTCGCCAAGTGGCAACCAAATCACGCTGATTCGACCATTTCGCCCCGTGCTCTTGATCTCGCAGGACAAACTCTTAGCTGGCTGCGCTGCACCGCACTGCCGTTGATCCGTTGGCAACCCTGAATTAGGATTTGAAATTTTGTTTTTCGTCGACAGAGGTGGACGAAATTTGGTTAAGATTCAAAAAATAAATTTGAAATTTTTGAGCCAAAATTGCCAATATCTCGGTGAAATTTAACCTAGTGAAAATAATCGAAACGATGTTAAAATTTTTTATGGATAGTCCTGCATCCCTAATTTTTCATAAAAATTTTCGAATTTTTTAAAAATTTCTTATAATGCTAATGTCTTAATAAAAGGCTAACCGGTAAATTTCAAACAAATTAAAAATAGTATAAACCATGTTTAAAATTTTTTGTGGATGGTCATGCCACACTAATAATATTTTATAAAAATTTTAGATGATGTTTGTAGAATTTTTAAAAACTCGGGAAGTGCTACTGAAGGCTAATCGGCAAATTTCAACCGAATGAAAAATGGTTCAAACCACGTTTGAAAATTTTGACAATTTTTGCGGATGATCTTGACACATCGCTAATATCCACATAAAATTATTAAATGATGATAAAGCTTGAGAAATTTTCAAATATTGTGACAGTGCTATTGTCCTGATAAAAACTTTACAGTGATACACTTGTATTACTTCCATAGATTTGATTGAGTAACCAAAATAAGTTATAAAATTTTGAAACTTTTAAAGAAGGGTTTTAAAGCAATGCATAAGCTCTCCTGAAAAATTTGGAACATAATCACACTCGAGCAAATTTATAAAATTATGACACTGTTACTGTCACAATTTTGTTAATTCTATTTTAAAATTTTTAAATGTAACAAATGAAGTTCCATTCTTTTGGAATTTTTTTTTGTATAATCCTAAACTACTAAAAATGGTATAATAAATTTTTTAGATCATGATCAAGTTTGTAAGATTTTATAAAAAACTAAGAGTATTTCTGTTATTTTTATAAAATGTACAAAAAATTCGGTTTTTCAAAAAAATTATAGAAGATGATATTTTTAGGGGTTATTGATTCAAATCCAATCAAATCTGGTCAAAATACCCAAGATTTCGATTAAATTTATCAAAAAAAATTTAAATTATTAAAGTAATTTAAATTTTTATTCATTCAAAATTCAAAATCGAAATTTTGTTGAGGTTGCCTGCTAGCGTTGCACACGACTAGTGATGGCCAAGTGGGTTGGGCTAAACGAGCTGGCTCAAGGCACACCACTGTTGGGACGGCCCGACCAGGCTGTAAACAGGTAAGAAAAAAACTGCGTGAAGAAAGATATGAAGTGCAGGTGACTCTTCCTAAAAAAGATCAACTACAACAATGTCAAGTGCGGACACAACAAGTGGTGGAGAGATAATTGTGTATCTCAACAGTGACATTGTCAACCCTCGTACTTCACAGGTTTTCGAGGCCGAAGGTAAATTGGACTTGCATTCACTTGCTGGGAAAAAGAGAGTGGATCAGGCTACAATTAAGGCTGGTGGCATGAGAACAAGGTAACATATCTGATGCTTTTCATATTATTATGGGATGTGTTAACAACTCTTATCTTCATGGTTTCTTCGAAGTCTGCTTTCAGCCTATACGGAAGAATAATCGACGAGAGAAGATAAATGTGACAAGTGAGATGGTGAAAATATTTCTCATTGTGAAAGATTGGGAACAAGCTGATTAACAAGTTCAACATACTGCATAAAATGTTAAGATGATGGAGACGTTTGAAAATCTTTGTATAGATGATCAGGAAGAATAATTGTAATCTTCACTTTTTTCCTATATCATTGAGCTATAGGTTGTACTCTTTTTTTCTTTGTCAAGATTTTCTCATATTGAATTTTTACTTAGCAAAGTTTTTAACGAGACAATCAAATATCAATAAAGCTCGTTATTTAATTCGAATTATTTATCTCATTTTAGAATTTATTTCATATTTAGCTTTTTATTAATTTACATTTTTCTGTTTTTTTTTATATTTTTCACATATTTCTTATTTTCTAATTTTTCTAACATTTTTTTTATTTTTTGACGTCAACAGGTCGGTCTAACCCATCAGACCCGTGTCGACACGGCACAACCAGTGAGGCCAACGAGCCGTGCTTGAGCTAAACGGTCGATACGTGAGCCGGCACCATTAGACTTATTTATTAATCGGGTCCAAACGGGTCAATGCCGTGCCGCCCGTTTGGCCCGCTCTGACCCGACCGACCTCACCGATCGATTCCATATGCTCATTCCCCCACCACCACCAGCACCACGGCTTCCTCCTCCCTTTTATTCACACCTCCTCTGCTCTCCACGCATCCCACCGCCGCTGCTTCGCCACAACCGCAATGCCTCCCCTCCTCCTCCTCCTCATCCTCCTCCTCCCGGCCTCCTCCTCCGCCTCACCGGAGCGCGACATCTATGCGCTCTCCAAGCTCAAGGCCGCTCTCGTGCCTGCCAACGCCGCCTCTCCCGCCGCGCTCGCCGACTGGGACCCGGACGCCACGTCCCCGAACCACTGCTCCTTCTCGGGCGTCTCCTGCGACGGCGACGCCCGCGTCGTCGCCATCAACCTCACCGCCGTGCCGCTGCACGGGGGAGCCCTGCCTCCCGAGGTCGTGCTGCTCGACGCGCTCGCCAACCTCACCATCGCCGCGTGCTGCCTCCCCGGCCTCATCCCCGCCTCGCTCCCCGCGCTCCCCTCGCTCCGCCACCTCAACCTCTCCAACAACAACCTCACCGGCACGTTCCCTGCCCCTGCCAATGGCTCGCCCTACTTCCCGTCCCTCGAGCTCATCGACGCCTACAACAACAACCTCTCCGGCCCGCTCCCGCCCTTCCACGCTACGCACGCGAGCCTCCGGTACCTCCACCTCGGCGGCAACTACTTCTCCGGCGCCATACCGGACAGCTACGGCGACCTGGCCAGCCTCGAGTACCTCGGCCTCAACGGCAACGGCCTCTCCGGCCGCGTGCCCGCGTCGCTCGCGCGCCTCAAGCGGCTGCAGCACATGTACATAGGGTACTACAACCAGTACGACGGCGGCGTTCCGCCCGAGTTCGGCGATCTCGACGAGCTCGTCCGCCTCGACATGAGCAGCTGCAACCTCACGGGCCCCATCCCGCCGGAACTCGGACGGCTCGCGCGGCTTGACACCCTCTTCCTGCTCTGTAACCGCCTGTCCGGGGGGATACCTCCGCAACTCGGTGACCTGAAGAATCTCCAGTCCCTAGACCTATCCATCAATGAGCTCACCGGCGAGATACCGGCCAGCCTGGCCAACCTCACCAACCTCAAGCTTGTGAACCTTTTCCGGAACCACCTCCGCGGCGACATACCGGAGTTCGTGGCCGAGCTCCTGAAGCTGGAGGTGCTCCAGCTGTGGGAGAACAACCTCACGGGCCATCTTCCGGCCGGACTCGGGAAGAACGGCCGGCTCAAGACATTGGACGTGGCCACCAACCACCTCACCGGCCCGATACCGCCAGACCTCTGCACCGGCGGGAAGCTGGAGACGCTCGTGCTCATGGAGAACGGCCTGTTCGGCCCCATTCCCAAGTCGCTCGGCGACTGCAAGACGCTCGTACGCGTGCGCCTTGGCAAGAACTTCTTGAGCGGCCCTGTGCCAGTCGGGCTGTTCGACCTACCCCAGGCAAACATGCTGGAGCTCACCGACAACCTGCTCACTGGCGAGCTCCCGGACGTGATCGGCGGGGGCAAGATTGGCATGCTGCTGTTAGGAAACAATGGGATCGGTGGGAGGATTCCTCCAGCCATCGGTAACCTCCCTGCGCTGCAGACGCTGTCGCTGGAGTCCAACAACTTCTCCGGGCCCTTACCGCCGGAGATCGGCAGGCTCAAGAACCTGTCCAGGCTCAACGTCAGCGGCAACTCGCTCACTGGCGAGATCCCGCGGGAGCTCATGAGCTGCGCCTCCCTCGCCGCCGTCGACCTCAGCCGCAACCTCCTCTCCGGCGAGATACCAGAGAGCATCACGTCTCTGAACATATTGTGCACGCTGAACGTGTCGAGGAACAGGCTATCTGGCGAGCTCCCACCGGAGATGTCCAACATGACGAGCCTCACCACGCTGGACGTCTCGTACAACAGCCTCTCTGGCCCCGTGCCGATGCAGGGCCAGTTCCTGGTGTTCAACGAGAGCTCGTTCATCGGTAACCCCGGCCTGTGCGGCGGGCCTGTCGCCGACGCCTGCTCCCCGTCGGCGGCCGGGGCGGGCTCGCGGTCCGGTGCAACGTTGTCTTTGCGGCGGTGGGACTCCAAGAAGATGCTGGTGTGGCTGGTGGTCGTGTTCGCCGTGCTGATCATCGCCTGCCTTGGCGCGAAGAAGGGGTGCGAGGCATGGAGGGAAGCGGCACGGAGGCGGTCGGGCGCGTGGAAGATGACGGCGTTCCAGAAGCTGGACTTCTCGGCAGACGACGTGGTCGAGTGCCTCAAGGAGGACAACATCATCGGCAAGGGCGGAGCCGGGATCGTGTACCACGGCGTGACGCACAGCGGCACGGAGCTGGCGATCAAGCGGCTCGTGGGGCGAGGCGGCAGCGACCACGACCGCGGTTTCTCGGCGGAGGTGACCACGCTGGGGCGCATCAGGCACCGCAACATCGTGCGGTTGCTAGGCTTCGTCTCCAACCGGGAGACCAACCTGCTGCTGTACGAGTACATGCCCAACGGGTCGCTCGGCGAGATGCTGCACGGCGGCAAGGGCGGCCACCTGGGGTGGGAGGCGAGGGCGCGCGTCGCGGCGGAGGCGGCGCGCGGGCTGTGCTACCTGCACCACGACTGCGCGCCGATGATCATACACCGCGACGTCAAGTCAAACAACATCCTGCTCGACTCGGCGTTCGAGGCGCACGTCGCCGACTTTGGCCTCGCCAAGTTCCTCGGCGGCGGCGGCACGTCCGAGTGCATGTCTGCCATCGCCGGCTCCTACGGCTACATCGCGCCAGGTAACCATCCGTCCGAACTTCACTTTCGTGCTTAAATTTACGTGTTCCTTAACCTCTTTAACAGAACAAATTAACCGAACGTGGATGAACAAAGAATTTTACAGTATGGATTGCTTTAACCTGATGCCAACGACGACTAAAGAAACGAGACTTTTTACGTGTGTTACTGGACAGAAATACGCAATTCTCTCGCGCAAAGTGAATCATACCAAATTACCAATTTCATCCAACCCATTCTATCTGATTACAAACAAATTTTACGAGGACGAAAGGATTTGATAGCAACTGCAATGCTACTCCACTTTACCTTCTCAGTGGCCTAATTGAGGCCATTGGAGCGCCAATGCATGCCCACAGCACTCCACTGACCCTGCTAGAACTGCAACTTGTGCTGCCTTGTTCTTGGATTTTAGCTTCGTTTGGACACTGTATGCACTCACGCCTTGTTGGCTTCTGCACGGTCAAGCCGGAGAGGGGACAAGGGTTACCTTTGGATCAAGGGGTAGTGGATGGACTTTTCCAGAAAGCCAGAAACAAAGTTACTCGTACTACACTAGTAGTATCCTGCCGTTACATGGCTGTAGCACTAGTGGGCGATAGAGAGTGATTAATGGCTAGTGTCTTGTCTCCTGCCTCTGTTTCTTGGATTCTACCATGGGTTTGTCAGGGCCTAGAAGCAGATCTTGTTGCCATTTGGTGAGGTCAACGAGAGATAAGACAAAACCTGCCTTTGGATTAATGGATGGCCTGTCGCAGTCAGTACTCGTATGTTGTTTTATTGTGGCCTTGTGGAGAGAGAGAGAGGATGAGAGGAGCTAGATACTGTAGTAGTATCTCTTAGCTTGCTTCTGTCTCCATGGTAGATCTGTGTCTGGTTGATTTGACAGCTCCCCCGTAAATTGTGTTCATGGAGCTGTAGTCAGGTTCACAATATTGATTTCGAAAAACACACTTGAAAATCAAAGATACCAGTCGAAAATCGTCGTAAAACCGAAGGCTTAAGAAATCAAAATTTTTGATTTTTTTAAAAAAAAGTAAAAAATAGACCGATATTCAGTGAAAGCCAAATGATTTTGACTTAAAATTGGTCGATTTTCACCAAGAAAACCGATCGACCAATTGAATATTTCTTAGAGCTATTTTTTGAATTGGTCTAGTTTATCAACCGGTTTTGAATCTCGAACTTGCTTGATACGGTCAAAAACCCGATTTTCGAGCAGCTTTTGACGGCTTTGTGAACCCTGGTTCTAGTAGCTTTAGGTCCTGGTTAGGACGGTTTCATCTTCTGCTTGTCCTTTCTTGAAGTGGAAGCTGTTGTTCCATAGTTGAAAGCCAAAAGCCAAGCATCCTATTTGTACTAGGAGAAGCCAAAAATTAGTCTAGGTAGCTTTGCACGGTTTCGATGTGTCGGGTTTTGATTTTGCCACTAGAATTGAAAAAATTATCTCCCTTGCACCAAATAAAAGCATAAATCTCACCCCTCTGATCCCCATTCCCATCTCGAACCCTCACAAATAAAAAGTTCTTCGGTCCAGTTATTCAGCCATATAATCCTTCAATCATGTAATTTAGCCGAAAGGTACTCGTTAGAAAAGCCACCGTCGTACCAAATAGGGCCTCACTGTGATGCACTCTTGAGCAGGATTTGGTTTGTCAGATACTGACACTGCATGCAATGCAACGCAGTAAATCTTTACTAATGCCCGTACAGGCAGGCAGGGATTCAGACATCGAGCATCTACTGTGTTGAAAGAGTTGTTAGTAATGTTTTCGACAGATCACCTACGTACGGTTGTGTGTGTGTTTTGGCTGATCCAACGATCTTTTTATCTGGTGTGGCAGAATACGCGTACACGCTCCGGGTGGACGAGAAGAGCGACGTGTACAGTTTCGGCGTGGTGCTGCTGGAGCTCATCACGGGGCGCCGGCCCGTCGGCGGGTTCGGCGACGGCGTGGACATCGTGCACTGGGTCCGGAAGGTGACGGCGGAGCTCCCGGAGACGTCGGACAGCGCGGCGGTCCTCGCGGTGGCTGACCGCCGCCTGACGCCGGAGCCGGCGGGGCTGATGGTGAACCTGTACAAGGTGGCCATGACGTGCGTGGAGGAGGCGAGCACGGCCCGCCCCACCATGCGCGAGGTCGTGCACATGCTGTCCAACCCCAACGTGGCGCAGCCGAACGACCTCCTCGCCTTCTGAAGCTCACGAGCTCTCTCGCTCTGCCGTAAAATGGGGTACGCTTTGGGGTTAATGTACGCGCTAAGCCGCTAGTTTTGGTCTTACCTTTTGCTTTGATTTTTGTCGCGTGTGATTGTTGATGTGTAGAATAACGTCGAGCAGATGACTGCCCTGTTGCTATGCTACTGCGTATATAGCTGGATGGATATGTGCATATAGTATATAGTAGTAAGCAGTAAAGTTGAAGTTGAAATATCTATACCCCAAGATCTCGCATATGCTCGTTGCTGTTCGTTCGTTGTCAATTACTCAGTTGTCATGCTGCTTCTTTTTTGTTTTTCTGTCCCTATCTAAGATGGAAGCGCGAGAGGCGCCAATTTTGGGATACGGAATCCCAGAAGATGAGTAGGATTGTAACTTGTTTTACCATTGATATGTATCCGTCAGTGGATGGCTGCAAGCCGTCGCTGCAGAATCGAATCCGATCAAACGAAGAACAAAAAAAAACCCAACTTTTGCAGCTCTCGCCTTTCGTCGCTGCTCTCCTTTCATTCCTCTCGATTTGACTCGGACTCGGACACATGCACATAAGACATGTATCTCATTGCAATTTTTTTTTTAAAAAAAATCTCGTTGCGTTGTTGCTCAGGTAAGTTGGGCGATGGCATATATTCGTTACATGGAGGGAGAATAAAGTTGGGCGTTGCTTAAAGAAAGCTCTGGTTTCTCAGATAGCTGCTTGTAAAAGTCTGAATACTGGATGCACACGATATATAAAAAAGTGAAGTGGGAATCAGAATGTCGTGGGAGACGAAGTGGGCTGGGCATCCGCATCTACAGGGTAAGAAAGTGGTGAACATTGTTCATCAGCTCCCATAAATAAATCCACACAAAATAGTTGAGTAACAACGATAAGCCAGAGCCAGACCTTTCTATCCTCTTCTTTCTTCCTTTATCTCTCTCTCTTTTAACAAAAGAATATTGACAACACCATGAGCCCGACCTGACAAGGGATGCGGATGAACTAGCCTGAAGTTGCTTACCCAGGACACTCACAGCAGAGTGATACACTACTAGCTGAATACCTGTGCATTCCAACGGAATATAAATAAGCTACTCCCTTCGGTCATAAGTAGTTGTTGTTTTGGATATAGGTGCAATCAAACTTTTTAAACTTTGACTGTCAATATTTTTTAAAATATTTAAATTGGATACATGAAAATTATACGTGTAGATTTTCTCAAAAAGTACTTTCATAATATTATAATTTTATTAGGTTTTTAAATATATCTATTATATTATTAAAGCAGAAGCAAAAGAAGGAATTTTCTTTAAATAATACATTTTTTTAAAATTTTAAAAATATACCACGGAAAAAAATTTACATAAATATACCCCTGTTGGCCGTTGGTTTGGCGACAGGCCCCCTATCGCCAAACCAACGAGCGATAGGAGGCCCGTAATGTCGCCAAACCAACAGGCGACAAGGGTATATTTATGTAATTTTTTCTGTGGTATATTTTTGAATTTTTGAAAAAAAATGTATTATTAAAAAAAATAATTCCAAACGAAGTCACTACGTTCGCTCTTAAGACTAGAAATTCCCACATTAATCAGAGGAAAAAAGAAAGATATACACCATTGATCATAGTGGGTCCAAATTATAACGGTCTAGATTAAAAAAAGAGTTTGTGTCATATACAACATACAAGAGTTTGTGTCATGTACAATACAAGAAAAAGTTTATGTCATGTACAATACAAGAGTTTGTATCATGTACAATATAAGAATAACTGAAATTCGGAATAAAAATAAAATAAAATCAGAAATTTGATTTCTATACGATTAAAAGAAAGAGTCCAAATACAATAAAAAATATGAAATAAAAATAAAAAATAAATTAATAATTTAATTTCCATACGAACATCAAAATAAAATTAAAATTCTAAATAAGAATTTTAAAAATAAAATATAATTAATAATCTAATTTCCATATAAATGTTAAAATAAAATTGAAATTCAAATTAAAATTTTAAAAAATCAGAAAAAAATAATTAGTAATCTGATTTCCATATGAACAATTAAAAGAAAAGGTCCAAGTACAATAAAAAAATTAAAATGGAAAATAAAAGATAATTAATAATCTAATTTCCATACGAACATGAAAATAAAATTGAAATTCAAAATAAAAATATAAAAATCGAAATAAAAGATAATTAGTAATCCGATTTCCAAAGAAACATCAAAATAAAACTAAAATTTAGAATAAAAATTAGTTGTTAGATTTGTATACTAATTTCAACATAAAAATCTGAAATTTGGAATAAAAAATAAAAATTAAAAGTTTGATTTCCATAGGATTAAAATAAAGAGTCCACATCAAGTACAATAAAAACCAAATTTCCTGTAAAAATAAAATAAAAGTAGAAAGTTTATTTCCATACGGTCATCAAAATAAAAATAAATTCTCAAACAAAAATCAATTAAAATTAGTAATTGGATTTGTATACAAATACCAAACTAAAACTAAAATTTAGAATAAAAAACAAAATACAATTAGCAATTTGATTTCCATATGAACTCTAATATAAAATCCTAAATAGGTTAAATTAGGAATGAAATGAAATAAAAAATGAATTTGTACACGATACCACCTAAACTATATTAAAAAATCTATATCATGTATGATCCAAATACACAAATATAATTTGCAATACAAATAAACAAAAAAATGCTAATTTGTTTTGAACAAGAATTTCAATTCAATTTCCATATGAATTTCTAAATAAAATCCCTAAATAAATATAATTTGGCATAAAAATTAATGAAACATTAGCTATTTGATTTCTTTGTGAATTAAAAAACTAAAATTTGGAATAAAGATAAAATACAAGGAGAGAGGCTAAAACCAAAGGAGCCAAAAACCGTGATAAGTGGTGAGCATCTATATTATTGAAGAAATCAGTAGCAAAAGAAGCTTGATGATGGAGATGCCCTCTAGAGACTAGATGAAACTTTGCATGGAAGACGATCCATAGAGGATATATATCTATTGGGTAGCTAGAAATGTGCCTTACTGTCCCTACTGCTAAGGGATATGACATCACACATGATGGTGGAAAAATTCTACATATTGTTAGATAACAACTAAAGCAAACATACTAGCATCGTAGAAGATGGGAGGTCGTCGTGTTTGTGAAGAAGCAACATCGTTGAGTTGGTAAACATTGAATAAGAGAAGCGACTGATATGGGACAAGCATAAATCAAGCATATATAATATCTTGCATGTGCATATGCATGCATGAAATTCGTTTGAATTAAAACAAGTTGCAAAAAACTCAGAGTGGAGATGGTGATACTCTATGGAATAGACTTGGGGCTATTAGTGAGAGCATAATAGGTTTGGGGTCACTGGTGAGAGCATGACGGGTATCTGTCGACGTTTGTTACCGACAATAATGAAAAGGGGGCTATGCGCTGGATCGGAAGCTCGATGGTAGCACAAGACGCACGATGTATACAGGTTCGGGCTCTCACGGTGGAGATAATACCCTAGTCCTGTGCTCTAGAATTGTATGTGGCTAGCTAATAGCTGATGAGATATTGTCTTCTTGTCCTCCTCTCCTCCCCCACCCCCCTTTATATAGCGGAGGAGGGCGGTTACAAAGAAGAGTCCTAATCGGTTACAAGGTGGAGATTGTATCTCTTTCCTTATCCGTTAAACATGATAGCGGATAGGATTACAATTGTATCCTCCCTAAGCAGGGTCGGTTTCCATCTTCCGGTTTCCTTGTCAATGATGGCACCGCCTCTTGGGCAATATCCATCTTCATGTACTCGGCTTGGCCTATCCTCCCGTGGTCCTCACGACCGCCATGTAGATATCCCGGTCCATATACTCCACAAGAGCCCCGAGTGCTTTGCGATCGAAGTTGCCGCCTTCCGGTCGCATGACCAACCGAGTCATGCTTCATGCCGAGTGCTTCCGATTCTTGATGCAACTTCCGACCGGTTTTTTCCTTCGGTAGAGTGCCCATTGTAGGCAAAGAGATCGTGAAGGACTCAATAGAGCTCCACGCGTTGAATTATATCCGATCGTCATGCATATACACCGGTGGTTCATCATGGGGCATACCGTATCCCAAACGATATCTGAAGTCAAAACGCTTTTCTGCTCAAAGCGAAATTCAGCGCCGCTCCCTTTAAATTCATTCGCCGCCGAAGTTGCTGATGTCGTCGTTGAAGCGTTGGCCCACACGCGTCGCATCCAAATTTAGTAGCCCTGAAATGAAATCATGTATATGTAGGATTTAGGCCATGTAAAAACAATTCACTCGGATGTGATGTCCGACTGGTTTGTGTATAATTTTAGAGTTTTTTACTCCTTTTCCTTATTGATTTTGAATTCATCCGAGTGGTTTGACTCTTTTTGTTTTAGCACTCTGCCTGACTAGTTTAGCCCCCGAGCGTCGGGAGTCGGCTCATGGCTCTTTTTCCCAGGCACGCGTTTTGGGTGACTAAAGTTCGCCGTTCATGGGGTCAGAGCTTCACAGCTTGGAATTAACGCACTCGGATTCATTTGCAATCGTTAAGTAAAAGAAGAAAAATACAACTCAGAAAAAGATGTGCGCATGCGCACACTATTAGGTGTAGCCCCTGACTTACTACTTAGTTGAGGATCAACTAAGTAGCAAGTCAAGAGGAAAGTCGCAAACGAACAGTATTTCTTAATGTAGGAAACAATAAATGACCCAAATAGTGTTGCGCATGCGCAATACTATTAGGTGTAGCCCCCGACTTACTGCTTAGTTGAGGATCAACTAAGTAGTAAGTCAAGAAAGCCGATAATTTTACTCATAATGACATAAAAAAGCGACTTAGCTGCTTTATGCTCCATGTGTTGCTGACGATCGTGTCGTCCTTGCTCGTAGCGCAGGCATAGGCTTGCAGTCGAGCCGTAGGTGGCGCTCGGGGCGCAGGCGTGGCTCGTGGCCGTGCCGAGTATGGCGCTCGGGGCGCAGGCGTAGGCTCGTGGCCGTGCCGAAGTCGGCGCCGGGCGCAGCGTAGGCTCGTGGCCGTCTTGAGTCGGCGCCGGGCGCAGCGTAAACTCGTGGCGTCGCCGAGTCGGCGCTTCGAAGCAGCGTAGGCTCTTAGGCCGTCTTGAAGGTGGCGCTTCGAAGCAGCGTAGGATCATGGCCGTCTTGGAGTTGGCGCCGAAGCAGCGTGGCTCTTGGCCGTGCCGAAGTTGGCGCTCGGGGCGCAGGCGGTCCGCTAATGCAAACATCTTCTTTACCGTAGTCGGCGGTCTCCGGGACATCTTCTTGGTCAAGTTGGCGTCGCTGACTCCTTTCTGAAAAGCCGCTATGACGACCGCATCCGAGATGTTCCAGATCGAATTCTTACCGTATCCGAATCGGGAAGTCAGCCCCCGGCTTACTACTCGTGAGTAGATTGCCGTGGCGCTCCCCGACCCGGACGGAAATACGGATGAAGTCTCTCCCAGATTGGATCTGGTCCGAGTCCGAGAAAGCAAGCTTGTCGAGGTTGTTGGCGATGAAGTCGAGGCTCCCGAAGTAGAAAGCCTGGCCGAGAGCGAAGGTGATGACGATTCCATTGATAGAGGCCATCGAGCTTGCCGAGATTGATCTTGACGCTGCCCCTACCGGCGCGCCAACCGGCGACGTTTGTTTACGAGCAATAATGAAAAGGGGCTACGCTACCGGATCGGAAGCTCGATGGTAGCACAAGACGACGATGTATCTGAGTTCGGCTCTCACGGTGGAGATAATACCCTAGTCCTGTGCTCTGGAATTGTATGTGGCTAGCTAATAGCTGATGAGATATTGTCTTCTTGTCCTCCTCTCCTCCCCCACCCCCCTTTATATAGCGGAGGAGGGCGGTTACAAAGAAGAGTCCTAATCGGTTACAAGGTGGAGATTGTATCTCTTTCCTTATCCGTTAAACATGATAGCAGATAGGATTACAATTGTATCCTCCCTAAGCAGGGTCGGTTTCCATCTTCCGGGTTTCCTTGCAGCGCATGGCAGCCTGCCTCTTGGGCAATATCCATCTTCATGTACTCGGCTTGGCCTATCCCCTCCCGGGTGGTCCTCACGACCTGCCATGCAGATATCCGGGGTCCATATACTCCACAGTATCCCTGGTAGGATAAACAATACTTGTACATATATGCATTGCATAATGATGTCATAGCGTTCAATATTAAATAATTCATCTACAAATTTAGAAAAAATTCATCTATAAATTTAGGAAAGCTACCGAGTTAAACAATCGGTTCAGTGAATCTTCGATAGAGCTTTTGAGATGTATTGCTTGTCTAGACCCAAGAGATTCATTTGCAAATTTTGAACATTGTAGGCTTCTTTGGCTTTTAGAAATTTATTCAGATGATTTCTCATCATATGATCGTGTGGTTTTGGAAGCACAACTTACTTATTCTTTAATGACTTGAGAAGAGAAGAATTTTCAAGTTGTGATGATCTTACTAGTCTCGCGGTGATGATGGTTGAAGCAAAAAAGCATGTTGTTTATCTATTAGTCTACAATCTTATTAAATTAGCATTAGTTTTACCTGTGGATACAGCTACAGTTGAAAGGGCTTTCTCGGTAATGAAGATTATCAAGACATATTTGCGTAATAAGATAAGTGATGACTGGTTAAATGATCTCATGGTATACTACATCGAGCGAGACATATTTTCCAAGATAGACATGGAAGATATTTTGCAACGTTTTCAAAACATAAAAACTCGTAAATATCAACTATCAACTCTTAAGAAATAATAATCGGTACATTTTTTCTTTGTAATGTTACATATTTATATTATATACGACTGTTAGATAAGTGTTGGTATTTTTATATTATATATATCATTCTGTCATGTTCTATGTTCTGAAAAAAATATATATTAATATTATATATATATTAGTTTGGAGGTCTCAATTTTAACCCCCTCCTTTCTAAGTTTCTGGATACGTCACGGATGTAAGGTGTTTAATATGGTACAGTGTAAATAGATATGTAGTGTAGGAAGCATGAGGAAGACTAATAGAAGTATGTTGTTCATATTAGGTGGATCAGAAATCACTTTAGTTTGGATGATATGAAGTTGATATAAGTAAATCAGCATACAAGTATTATATCAGGAACACAAATAATAGATCATAGGGTCTGAAAATTGTACTACAACCAAATATATGAGGCATTGATATACTGTCAGTTGCACTGACCGTGATTATACTGTAATATTAATAAGACAACATGCAGTACCATATCATAGAACCTGCGTAGGCATTACCACATGTTCTTAGGTAATTTACAATCTTGACAGCTAGTAGCCTGCTTACAATCTCATGCTGTGCATGACAGTAAGCATCATTCGCCATACAAAAGCAATATAAGATATGACCTAGCAAGATATTACTTCCAAGGTGATGCTGCAGCAGGGCGAAAGCCCAAATGGTTGATAGAATTTCCACGGTGATCACGGTGGCTGTTCTGTCATAGTTCGTATATATATAAGGAAACATAACACCATGTATATACAAAATACAGATAGTGTTCCAGTAATAGATGGGGCTAGAGCGGCAAGATATGGTGAAAACAGGGCTATCCGATTTGGCCAACGGTTCAAGCTTTGTTTCTGCAATAGGAAAAACAAGATTAGTAGGTTAAGTAAATGGTGTTATCTGTAGTAAGAACGAGATAGATAGAAAGTTGGAGAAAACACCTTTCAAAGTCTGTTTAATCTGTATCATCTACATTGAGTTTCCTCATCGCTGATGACCTATATTTTTCTATTTTGCCATACAACGATAGAAAAGTTGGATTACATTAAGATTATGATGAGATCAATAACATGAGACTATATTAAGAATGGATCTGCTACCTTTTATGAGTATTTGAGCTAGGAGTAGGTTCCGTAGTTTCAGGTGTTGAGCATTCAGCGCCAGCCATGATTGCTACCTTGTTCTGCTTAACAGAAACAATAGTGTGTGTAAACGAAAATCTATCAGGGACAAATACTAAAACCAAGATCTGTAAAATGCGATGTGATGTGTACATGATCACTATTTGTTGGAGTTTCGATAGGCTACAAAATTGCATAATATAATAGTTAACATACCTTATCCAATAGATGTGAAATAGTATGAAAAATTTTCTAGAAAGATATGGAATGTATATTTTGAACAACTACACCTCATCGAAAGTGGAGTATTCTTCTGTCACTGCAGGTGTATGAGCCACTTGTGCATGAACAAATGCAGGCGCATCAATTGTATGAGTCTGTGAATCCTGTTCTCCAAGTGGAATCGATGAGGAAGAGAAGGCAATCTGACATGGTTGCATTAGTAATTCATTGTTAGGCAATACATTCTGATCAGGAGCAGGAGGAAGGAAGGAGTTACTAGCAGGATCAGGTACATTGTCTAGTGATTTGAATAGGCTCCCATCGCCACTGAATGCAGACTTAACACGGGATGGCATAGCAAGAGGCATTATGGAGTCAACGTAAACGCGCTTTGATCCTTTGTAATGATCCGCGTGAACCACTCACTCTCAAAGGATAACGCCCACCATAAAGCCTTGCTATCTGTGGTGGTATAAATCCTTGGACAGTGGGAGCGATATGGTTGTCAAAGTTAAAACAGGAACATTAAATAATTGTTAACCCATGTCACCAAAGAAAACAAATTCAGCCACAGAAGCGTCATCTTGTGTAGCACTGGAAGGATCTACTCCAAGGACAGCCAAATTATATCTAAAATGTAGTAGATGATGAATTCATTGTAAATAGGTCAGTGTTATGAGAGGCCATATAATTTTATGAATAACAGGCGTGCTCCAATGGGCAACTCACCTTGGCTTTGCAGCTATGCCAGGACAATGAAGGCAATTATATTCACTATCATTCTGATTCACCGTTCTTCTGCAAGAAACGAACTCATATTTCAGTTATTTTCTGCTTCAAAGAACTTCTTGTCCTGCTAGGCTTTGATGGTTTTAGTTTACTTGAGCTTAATTACACATTTTGGACACATATTTTCAATCAGATGTTTCAGTTACTTTTTGTTTCAAAGAATTCGAGCCTGTACTTTCCGGCAGGGCTAAAAAAGTGACAAAATGTCTGAGAAAGTGGCAACTGGAATATTGTCTGGAGTTGTGAAGGTTACCGGCTATTTTACAAGCTCGGTGGTTAACTCGAAAGCTGGCAAGAAATTTTTTAGCCTATTGCCTGGAGAGATTGTTCTTGCTTCGGTTGATGGATTTGGTATGTTGTCTTTGATATTTCAATGGTATTAATGGTTGTATTACTTACATCATTTGTCTGTGGTATTATTTGATTTTTTTTTTTGAAATGAAAAGCAGCAGGGGAAACCCCTGATGATCTATTAAAAGACAAAACCATAAAACAAGGTTCAGCCGGCGAGAAGCCAGCCCAAGACCAGAAACAGAAAAAGGAAACCCGAGAAGCGAGGAACAGAAGGGAAAAAGAGGGAAAGAAAGAGGAAAGAAAGAGGAAGAGAATTATTTGATCTTATTTGTGGTATACTGAATGCTGGCATCTTTTTCTCAATTCAAACACTACACCTGTTAGAAATGAGGCCCAAGTGGCCCATTTATCTCTAATGCCAAAGCTACAAATAAAAGTACCATATTGCTAATTAAAAGAGGAGAGTGTCAATTTAAAAGAGAGAGCTCCCACCATGCCTTGTAATGAGGCATATGGAGGGTATGGGGCATGGCTAAAGTCACACGCACGCGCGCGCGCGTATTTCGCGAATTACCGCGTATTTTCGCGTTTTTTCCGCGTGACTTGCGACGTCGCGAGTCGCCGTGCCGTGGATTAAATTTCTGGCACGTTTAAATCCTTTTTAATTTTCGGTTTCTCTCTATTATTAATGGGGTCATTTACTAAGAATTAAAACAGCCATGATAATGGCGTCAGTTTCTAATAGAAACTGTCATTTCAATGACCTGCAGTTACTAGCATATAATGGTCAGAACGGTCAATTTATTGACCGTTCTCGGTGCAAGGCTATAAAATCGAGACGCCCGCATGATGGAGCTTTTTGTCTCTTGCACTCGCGTTCATCCACTTGTGATTTGTGTTGCGTCTTCGTCGTCGCACTCGTTCTTCACCGACCTTCCTCTCGGCGTGCCTTCGCGAGGCAAGGAGAGCGGGATCTCCGAACCGCTGCAGCTGCGAGAACCTGCACGGGCGGCAATAAGGTTTCGGCAAGCGAATCGCGCGACCGCCGAGCTCTTCTTCTCGCTATTGGACGATCCACGACATCGACTACTTCATTTATGTCGACTACTTCCTCTCTGACCACATCGACTACTTCATCTGTGTCAACTACTTCCTCTACGGCCGATTACTCTTCTTGCTGCTTCCTTTTCGTCATCAAGCCCATCGTAAGGATTCTCCTATTTTCCTCTGTGGATCTACTTTTCAGAAATATGTGGTGTATTTTGTCTAGCCTGTTGTGCTTGATTATTTTGGAATTATGTCTCATATTCAAATCTGAAATTAAAATAATACCTAGATGTACAACAACACCTGCCTTCAATAATTTAACAGATTATCAGTATACTGAATTATGCCTAGACACTATTTGTCTCATGAGACAGTGCGATTATTTTTTGTTTACCTCTATTACTAATTGAATGTCCCTATGAACACATCAATAAGCTTCACTGGTTGAAAACAGGCAGGCTTTGGGTGCCCTTTAGTGGCTTTTTTTGGTTGCATATGCTCCGAATTTACTTTTTTCTTGGGAAAAGTAAACACTTGCCTCTACTATATAAAGCAAGAGTTTTTTCCCACGTCACTTTATCAAAATTACCCACCTTTGCCACTGCTCTTTAATTATCCATCTTTTTTTAAGGAGAAAACACAGTAGGGGAAACCACCGCTGGAAATTTATTAAGGCAAAAAAAAGAGTACAAGAGAAAGAAAACAAGAGGCGGGGATGGTGAGAAACTAACCCAGAAAAAAAGTAAATAGATTAAGCAAGCCTAGCTGCCCAAGCTACCAAGCCAGATCTATGAGTATCTTTGAGCCTAAAAGACTGCAAGTGGATTTCACCAAGAAACCACTCCTTCCAAATCCAAATATTAAGACAAACAGGCAAAGATCTAAAAATTTTATCATTATGCTGTTTCCAAATGCCCCAAGAAGCAATCATGAAAGCATCCATGAAGAAGAGATTACCATCTGATATGGATGTTCCCTCTCGTAGGCCCTGGTTCCAGGACGGAGACCCGGCTGAGAGGAGGATGACGGCGCAGCAGAGCCGCGCCGGCGACCTATGGTGGACGGTAGACGTAGCCAACGGCGAATAACGTCGACAACGCCTAAGATTGGTTTTGTGGCGAACCGATAAGTCCCTCTGCCTTTTCCTGTTTTCTCTTTTATTCAAAGTCTTTCATCCCTAAACATGGTAACTAAGACAAGAAGGAAAGCAAGCCATAAAAATGGAAATCCTAAACAAGGTAACTAATGAAAATAAGGTAAGGACTAATATGTATGGACTGCCCTGCCCTGATCAGGCGCACCCCATCTCCCTCATTCTTGCGCCTTGATCTTCCTGTTCCATATCTGCTTGTTGCCGCTTGTTTCTTCTGAAGAATACTCGGTCATATTTGTCCATATCAATACTCCCCCCTCCAAAACAAGCTTGTCCTCAAGCTTGAAGGTTGGGTGTGAACGCCGAAACTCCAAAGCATCCACCCAAGTAGCACGCAACCTCTTCGCCGCCCAATGAATTAAGAACCGACGATGCCCTTGAAAGAAACGGGCCAAAACACAGTAAGGAGAGGGCTGCACCGCCCGCGAAGGATAAGAAATATCGTCAGGCAATGGTGGTGTGTCGGCTGGAGGAGACCCTTTAAATGGCTTCAACATAGAGACATGGAAGACGTCGTGAATTTTAGCAGTAGCTGGCAAGGTGAGGCGATAAGCAACTTCCCCAATTCGGTTAACCACTTGGAAAGGACCAAAGAACTTGGGTGCAAGCTTGTGGTGATGATCAGGCCGAACAGACTGTTGCCGGTGACATTGAAGTTTCAGCCAAACCCAATCTCCTACCGAAAATGTGACTTCACGATGATGAAGATCATAGCGCTGCTTCATCCTGTTTTGGGCAGCCAACAAGTGAGCTCGAGCGCGGTCCAGTAAAGCATCGCGGTCGACCAACTGACAGTCAACCGCATCGACCAATGTGGTGCCTTGACTGTAAGGTACTAGCGGTGGAGGGGAACGACCATAAACCAATTCAAACGGGGTGAGCCGAAGAGCCGAATGATAGGAAGAGTTATAACAAAATTCGGCCCAAGGTAACCACTGGACCCAGGTGGAAGGTCTTTCTGCCGCCAAACAACGAAGATACATTTCAACAGTGCGATTAACCACTTCTGTCTGGCCGTCGGTTTGGGGATGGTAAGAGGAAGACATGAGGAGTCTTGTGCCACAGCGCTGAAAGAGATCCTTCCAAAAAGTGCTAGTGAAAATTGGGTCCCTATCCGAGACAATAGACTCGGGCATCCCGTGAAGGCGGACAATCTGATCAAAGAATAAATCTGCAATCTGCGGTCAGTAGTTGGCCTTTTAAGAGCCGTGAAATGACCATACTTGGAGAGGCGATCAACCACTACTAGCAATGCTGTCTTGCCTTGCGATTTGGGAAGAGCAACGATGAAGTCCATGGATACATCTGCCCAAATATGCTGAGGGATCGGCAGGGGCTGTAACAGGCCGGCTGGGGCAAGAGTACTGGCCTTGTGTTGCTGACATACATAACATTGGCGGATGTAGTCTTCCACAGACCGGCGAAGACCTTCCCAATAGAAATGCTGCTTTATGCGGTGAAAAGTCTTGTATACACCCTCATGTGTCAAGTCATGGAAGGCAGCTACCACTTGCGGCTGGAGAGGGGAGGGTGTAGGAAAATACAGTCGGCCCTGATGATAGAGAAGGCCATCTCGAGTTGTCCAGACGCTGGCCTCCGGAGAAGATGATCGACGCTGCTCGCAAGAGCAAAGCTGCAAGACAATACTCTTTGGATTGCTTTGGATGGGCGCGAGGCCTCCTCCCAAGTCGCTTGTACCAGGACCTTGGGCGAAGAAATGGCTGAACAAGTGGCCCCTGATTCATGGAGTCTGGACAGTGCATCGGCCACGACATTTGTTCGCCCGGGCTTATACTCGACGGAAAAATCGAAGCCCATTAATTTGCTCAACCAATGCTGTTGGGGCGGGGTTACCAAAGCTTGGTCAAGCAAATACTTCAAGCTGGCATGGTCGGTGCGAACCACAAACGAGCGTCCCCACAAATAAGGCCTCCAATGCCGAATAGCCTTCGACAAACCAATAAGTTCACGCTCGTAGGCGGCGAGCTTAGTGTGCCGGTCTGCTAACTTGTGGCTATAGTAAGCCACAGGATGTCCATCTTGTTGCAACACTGCTCCAATGCCGGTGCTAGACGCATCACACTCAACCACAAAAGGAACATCAAAATCCGGAAGACGGAGCACGGGAGCGGACTGTAAAGCTCCTTTGAGGTGGTGAAAAGCACCCGCAGCTTCTTGCGACCATGTGAAAACTTGGCGACGAAGTAAATTGGTGAGAGGTGCAGCAATTGAGGCATAATGGTGAATAAAACGCCGATAGTATCCCGCGAGGCCCAAAAAACTGCGCACCTCGGCGACAGAAGTAAGCAGTGGCCAGCGATCAATATCCTGGATCTTACTAGGGTCGGCTGCCACTCCAGACGCCGAAATCACATGACCAAGATAGGCTACTGTCTCCTGACCAAAGGCGCATTTAGACTGCTTAAAATATAAGTGATGGTGACGAAGCTGTGTCAGAACCAAATGGAGATGATGAAGATGGTCCTCCCAGGAAGAGCTGTACACCAAGATGTCATCGAAGAAAACCAAGACAAAGCGACGAAGAAATGGAGCTAAGACTTCATTCATAAGGGCCTGAAAGGTGGAAGGGGCATTGCACAACCCAAATGCCATCACCAAGAATTCAAAATGACCATGGTGTGTGCGGAAGGCTGTCTTTTCAATATCGGACTCGCACATGCGGACTTGATGATAGCCCGAGCGCAAATCCAATTTAGTGAAGAAGAGAGCCCCATGCAATTCATCCAGTAATTCTTCCACCACAGGGATCGGAAATTTATCCTTGATGGTCTGAGCGTTCAATGCTCGATAATCCACACAAAATCTCCACGAGCCATCGACTTTGCGCAAAGCAACACCGGGAAGAGAAGGAGATCTGCTGGGTAGGATAATCCCTGGCTAACATATCCGCACATTGTTGCTCAATCTCATCCTTTTGACGATGTGGGTAGCGATAAGGACGAACCACTACCGGGTTGGAGCCTTCTTGCAAGCAAATTCTGTGATCACAAGGACGCGAAGGAGGCAGCCCTTGTGGTTCCTGGAATAAATCAGCAAAGGTGGTTAAAATGTGCTGCAAGCGGTTGTCACCCTCTGCCGAGACGGTGCACACCACAGAGTTCAAACCGTGGCCAGAAATGCCCTGCAAATAGATCGGGTGTCCATCCAACATGAAGGTCATCTGGAGGGAATCGAAATTCCAAGTGATCTCTCCCAATTCCTTTAACCATTGCACTCCCAGTACCACATCCAATCCTGCTAAAGGGATCACCAAGAAGGTGGTGCAGAAAGGATAGCCCTGTATAGTGAATTGGATGTTAGGCACCCGCCCTAGACAAGGCAAATAAGCTCCATTAGCCACTCGCACTTGCTGTCCCGGAATTAACAATTTCTCCTGCTGCATCTTGGTAGCGGCGTGGCTGCTGAGGAAATTATGAGTGCTGCCCGTGTCCACCAAAGCCACCAAACGCTGTCCTCCAAACTCCAGAATAACTTGCATTGTATTGCCGGCCTTCGGGTTGCGAACCGCAATGGCCGAGAGAGAGGGTTCCTCTTCCACAACCTCCTCGTCTTCCTCGCCTTCACTCAAAACCTCCAAGTGAAAAAGGCGTTTACATCTGTGGCCGCGAGAATACACCTCATCACAGTTATAACACAAGCCTTTGTCCCGGCGAACAACCATTTCCTCCGGACTGAGACGCCGCCGAAACGGTGACGAGGCGGCGACAGAAGCCGTGGCCGATGCTTGAGAAGGAGGCGGCCTAGCATGACTGGTACCTGAGGAGGTGTCCGACGGCGCCACAGGAAGCGCGCGGTGGACAGCCGGGGCGCCAGAACTTGGAGTGGAACTTGGTGGGGCAGTGACCGCTGAAGAAGTGAAACTGGCCGGGCGGCTGAAGGAGGAGCGAGGCCGCGCAGCCTGGGTTGCTCGTGCTATCCAAAGGTCCTCGCGCCGCTCAGCTTCCCTCGCCAAGGCGATGGCATCTGCCAAATGGCGCGGACGGTCGCGGCGCACATCGGCAGACAAGGTGGGGGACAGGGCTGCTGTAAATAATTCCGTCTGGTCACCGATGGACAACCGCGCAGTGCGTGCCAGAAGTCTCTGAAAGTCCCGCGCAAAATCATCCACACGGCTGGAGCCCTGCTTCAGGTTGGACAAATCGCCGAGTGGTCCTGCTGTGGCATGGCGAGTAAAGCGCTGCAAATAGGTGTCGTGAAATTCGGCCCAAGAGATGTGTCCTTCCACTCCCCAGTTCTCAAGAACTTCCTGCGCCTCCCCACGGAGGTGAAGACCCGCCATCTCGACCCACTCATCCTCTGGAATCCCATGGATGCGCCCAAAACGCTCACATTGCTTCAGCCAAAGCAACGGATCCTCGGTGCCATTGAAGGTCGGCAGTTCATACCGAGGGGCACGGGGCGCCCAGCGTCGCCCGTTGCCCTGCTCACGGCCGCCGCCCTCTTCCTCTCTGTAATCCATGCGCGCCCGCTGAAACGGGGGCCGGGGCTGGTGCTGCACGCCATTCCCGCTGGCCGCTATGGCGCCTGATGGAGACGACGGACCACCCTCTGGTTGCTTGCCGGCAACTTTGATGAAGTCTATTAGTGTCTTCTCCAGGTTGGCCATGGATGACTTGATCCCTTCCACGGTAGACTCCAAACTGCCCAGACGATCTTCCACGGACTCCATGGAGGAGGAGTCGCCTGAATCTGATACCAGTTGATATGGATGTTCCCTCTCGTAGGCCCTGGTTCCAGGACGGAGACCCGGCTGAGAGGAGGATGACGGCGCAGCAGAGCCGCGCCGGCGACCTATGGTGGACGGCTGTACGTAGCCAACGGCCGAATAACGTCGGCAACGCCTAAGATTGGTTTTGTGGCAGAACTGATAAGTCCCTCTGCCTTTTCCTGTTTTCTCTTTTATTCAAAATCTTTCATCCCTAAACATGGTAACTAAGACAAGAAGGAAAGCAAGCCATAAAAATGGAAATCCTAAACAAGGTAACTAATGAAAATAAGGTAAGGACTAATATGTATGGATCGCCTCGCTTACGATCAAAGCGCACCCATCTCCCTGATTCTTGCGCCCTGATCTTCCTGTTCCATATCTGCTTGTTGCCGCTTGTTTCTTCTGAAGAATACTCGGTCATATTTGTCCATATCACCATCCGACAGGCAAGCATGACAGATTCTTTAGAAAATAGTAGCATCCATATCCCATGAACTTTACCACTGCTCTTTAATTACCCATCTTTGTCACTATTAGTGCTCTTTGCAAATAAACTTTTTATCGCAAATTAAGTTTCCGTTGCAACGCACGGGCACATGGCTAGTATACTTTAGTGCAGACCTTGTAAAGAAAACTTAAATTTGGTTATAAGATGATGGGAAATTCTCATTTTCCTGGTTGCCCATTTCCTCCACGTTACACACATTAGTCATGTTTTAGTACTGCATTACAAATGGCGATTGGTGAATTAGTGCGTTTCTACTGCTAGATGTTGTGCATATTAAATCAGCTATCACCGTCATATGCTTATTGTTTAATGAAGTCCTTGCCAGTGAGCTAATGCAGCCACCCAGTGGTGATGCCATCAAGCTCTGGAGAGTGAACATGGTTTTTTTTTTTGTCTGGCTATGGATGCTGGTTGACCTTAGCTTGACATGGTGGATTAAACAAAAAGCCAGTTTTCTGTTTGCTACCATGCCTTCTGGTAGGATAATACCTCATATTCAGGTAGAATTGCCGGCCTCATAGCTATAACTGAGTTGTGTTATATATAACCTGAGGAAGTTCCTGGGTGTGCCCGTGTTCTGCTACTGCAATTGCCAAAGAGTCTGTATTGGATCATTGATTTCATCTGCTTTGCCGTATCTCCTGTGTTAGTGTTGGTGAACATCGTCCTTAAAAGTAACGAGATTTGACGAATTCTCTAGTCACCAAGCTTGCCTGGGCAAAGCTCTCCAGTCTCAACTGTTTTGCTTACATCTGTTATATTGGTTCCAACAGGGAAGATTTGTGATGCTGTCGAAGTGGCTGGGACGAATGTTCTGTCCACATCATCAACTGTAACGACTGGGCTTGTGTCTCACAGGTACGTAGTAGTATTCTAGTATCATATATCCACATCCTTATTTATCCAGTTTCTGTTCGTTTTGGACGCGAGTATATTCATCGAATCAAGTTTAGGGTCTGTTTGGGGAGGCTGTGGTTAAATTTGAAAAATTGTTTTTGGTTTCTTGTCTTTAGTCATTTGTGAATTTTACGACTATGACTTTTCTTATTATCTTTGTTTAGGCAAATCGATCTTTAGAATCAGTAGCTTTTAGGAGGTAACCAAAACGAGAGATAGTAACCTAGCGAAACACATTGGTGGACGAGTGAGGAGGTGATGTGGAGATAGTGAGACAGGACGGCGGAGGTTGGGGAGGTGGAGTGAGCGAGATGAGAGCGGTCAAGCGAAACCACACCGAAAAGTTTCCTCCGTCAGTAAAGCTTTTGGGGTCTTCTGCGTGAACTTTTTTTTCCAACTGCTTTACAACCATATTGTTTGGAGGAGTTTTTGGTTTGAATCTAAAGTACAGCCGAAACACAGCACCAAACACGCCCTTGTTCTGCTGCAGGTACGGTGAGAAAGCCGCCGCTGCGACCAATGCGGGGCTGGACGCAGCCGGCCATGCCATCGGGACCGCGTGGGTATTCAAGATCCGGCAGGCCCTGAATCCAAAGAACGTTCTAAAACCCGCATCGCTCGCCAAGTCTTACCATCGAAGCACAGCGACTAACTAGGCTTTCGAGTCATCTTCGTCACAAGCTAGCGGTCGTCGCCTCCGTGCGTCTTCAGCTCTCCCGCAGTCTCTACCTGTACTGAGTCGTCCTGACTAACAGAAGCGTGCCCCGTGCTAGTCGTCGCATCCAGCTAGCTTTTGCAAGCGTCGTTGTGTTCTCACGACTGACGGGTGTACTGCTAGTGTTGTTGGACCAAGAACAACTTTGCCTACGATGCCTTGCCCTTTCCTGCTGATCTAAGCTACTGGAAACTCCAAACGCCTGCGAGGTTTGTTTGTGTATTTTGGAATTTGGAGTCGTATTTCGGTGGAAATGTGTTGCTTGATAAAGTGGACTAGTACAAGTGGCTTGGCCTGGGGACGATCATTTGTTCTGATGCAGAAGGCGTAAGCGTGATTTGATTTGATTTGATTGTTGTCTTTGGTGTCATTTAATAGGAAGATGGACAGCCAGAGCGGCGTACGGTATCCTGATGATCATGCTAGGAGTATTGTTATATAAAGTATGAGTTTTTTTTTCTGCGTTACTTCATTAAAATTATCCATCTTTGCCATTGCTTTTTAATTATCACCTTTGTCACTGCTTCTTTAATTACCCACATTTACCTTTGACACTATTAACGCTCTTTGCAAATAAACTTTTTATCGTAAATTGAGTTTCCATTACAACGTATAGGCACATAACTAGTTACTTTCATAAACGTGTTGACAAGTGTAACCAGACAGAACATGTGCTTTTCCCCGATATATGAAGATGACCCATTAACCCGAAATTTAACTATTTGCCATCGTTCTGGTGACCACTCCTCAAACGCCTTTTAGAATGTCCATTACACATTTGCCAATCGAATTTTGAAAGATGCTACATTTTGCCACTTTGACCGACGTGGCATGCCACGCCGCCACCGTGGATGCTTTAAGGAAAAAGGAAGGAAAGACCGTCTTTGCCTCCATTTAACTTGCTCTACGCGTTCATGGACTCCTACCCTTATCCCCTTATCCCAAGCTCAAGTTCGAGGACGAGCTGCCACGAGGCGCTTCAGGACCCGCCTTTCACCTACAAAGATCGTCCGCCCCACCGCTTTCAAGAGCCTCGGCTAGGTCGAGACCGCCAAGAACGGCCACCCTACGCCATGTTTCTGGCGACGGAGTCAGGCGCTCAGCCCATCAACGAGGAGGACTCGCAGCCTTCATCGCCGATCGCATCTTCGACGAGGACAAGGCTAACAAAGTGCTCCGCGTGTCGGAAGGCGCCACGCCACGCCGGAGCAGGGAGATGATGTTTTCCGCTTCCGCCATGAGCCCAAGTTCATCAAGGTGCCGATCCAGATCATGGATGGCGCCATCTGCGTCGATGGATCGCCAAGGTGTTCTGGCGGCCGAGGACGCCATGGAGTTCGCAAGATTGGGAGGTATTACGCGTCGGAGAGCATGCCGACCCGAGATCGGGAGTATGGCCGACGAGAGGACGCCGAGCTATGGCAAGGACACGCCGAGCGCTTCTTCGAGAGGTGATAAGGAAGGCATGGCAAGGGCAGAGCTCTCTGTGAGCGACCATCTTCTAGTCCTTCGGATTGCGGTTTTCAATTGAGCTTGTAAATTCGGTCGAGTGTAGAAAGTGAGGCTTTGACTTGCGATGATGCAAAACACAATCAAGAATCAAATATTTGTACCATACAATCCATTGTCCGCTTTGGAGGAGAAATTTTGCTCTCTGAAATCATATATTCATATGTATAATGTAGATCAAAGATGAATCCTTTTGCCGACAATACATAGCTTCCGTATAAACTTGAGCTTGGGAGAAGGCCCACAAGCATGGGTTGCTGACAGACCAAATGGGGAATCCATGAACGCAGCCGAGCAAGTTAAATGGAGGGCAAGACGGTCTTTTCCTCCCTTTTTCTCGCAAAGATCCACGGTGGCGAGGCGTGCATGCCACGTCGCCAAAGTGGCAAAATGTAGCATCTTTCAAAACCCTAATGGCAAATGTGTAATCACATTCTAAAGCAGCGTTTCAAGAGCGGCCACAGAACGATGGCAAATAGTTAAATATCCCCATTAACCCCTCGTCTTCACAGATTGAAACGAAGTTCTCCGTAGGCTATGATCAGAGTTCAGTTCTCGCCATCCAAGGGTCAGATGAGTTATTTATACGGGTTTTTCAGTAGTATTTTTGGGAATTTGAGGCCATGGCCTGTAAGTGAATCTTAAGATAATTACACTAGTTAGTTGTTTTGACCATCTTAAAAAATATATATACAAACGAAGAGTTTGACAATGCAATATTAGTAGAACAAATAGTTTGTAGTTAGAAGTACTCAGTATTACTTCGCCCAAAAGACTAGGAGTAAATTACACAAACACAACTTTTCTTCTTCACTTTTCTCCTTTCTATGGTCTGCCCCACAGCCCGTCCATATGTCAACCACCCCCCCCCCCCCCCCCCACCCCAACAACCACCAAAGTTCTTAGCTATTAATTCTCATTTTCCCCGGTTTGCATCAAATTTCAATTTCTCGCTAACATGAAGTAGAGGTTTGATTCGTCTTAAAAAGAAGTAAAGCTTGATGATTGAGGACTGGAGGTTCGTCTGACACATGGGGCCCGCATAGGCGCGGACCCAGCTCAACGATCCCAAGCCGCACACCTGTACGCGGTACCCCTTTCTCATCGGATCGGCAAGATTCGATCTGCGTCCAGTTCGTCTCCGCGACCATCGATTCGCCCTCAATTTTAGTTGGACCGGGTGGAGCCGGTAGGATTTCTCCGCCGGCCATCTCCGCGGGCAGGTACTCTCCGTTCTTGAATCGCTCGATTTCTGTTGCCCTAATGGTGTTCGTATGTTCAAGATTGGATTTTGGCGCTTGCTGTGTGCGCTAAATCTCGTCTCTTGCCTTCACCGTGCAAAATTCCCAGCAAATAGGGGGATTCGGTGAGGGGTTTCTTCATGCCCCGTCTACCCTTATCAACTCCCAATTAGGAGGTTGCGGTAGCAGGGTTTTGCTGCTTTGTGTGTTTTGTTTGTGTTTGTAATGGTCACAAAGAACGGATTTTTAGCTAAACAGGTTTAAGGTGGATATGCTATCAGGTTGCTTTTGTAGGTTCTGTATTTACTTTACCGAGCTGCAGCGAATTTTAGAATTAAAGCGTCTGACGCTTTCGTTACCAGGTGTGTTCTTCGTTGCCAGTGGCAACTATGGATGATGGGGACCTTGATTTCTCAAACCCGGACGCATTCCTGTGCCCGGCCATTGGCACAGATCCCCCAGGCAGCTGCTCCATGGATAGCTACTTCGATGACATCCTGGAAGATACAGAGCACCATGCGTGTACTCACACCCACACCTGCAACCCGCCTGTTCATGATCTTTCCCACACCCACACCTGTGTCCATGTCCACACCAAGATCGTCTCGGCCCCGTCAGATACTGCTGAGACTCCTGAGTCCCCAGCTGAAAACAACATCTCCAAGAAGCGTCCATCTGGTAATCGGGCAGCTGTGCGGAAGTACCGGGAAAAGAAGAAAGCCCACACGGCATCGTTGGAGGAAGAGGTGGTTCATTTGAGGGCTTTAAACCAGCAGCTTGTGAAGAAGCTTCAGAATCATGCGGCACTTGAGGCTGAGGTAGCCAGGCTTCGTTGTCTGCTTGTTGATATTAGAGGGAGAATTGAAGGGGAGATTGGCGCTTTCCCTTATCAGAGGCCAGTGAAGAACATTGATTTGGTTTCTAGCGTTGACCAGGGAAGTTATCTTGGTGGTGCCCAGGTTATGAATTCCTGTGATTTCAGATGCAACGATCAGATGTATTGCAGTCCAGGAATGCAGGTGAGAACAATGGGTGACGATGGTTCTATGAGCGGTCAAGTATTGGGGCAAGGTGCCTGTGATGTTGTGAATATCCAATGCATTGGGAGTGCAAAATCTGGATCCACAAAGCTCCCAGGCTGTGGGGGTATGGGTACAATGCCCGCTGGCTGTTTGCCAAATGTTGAAAAGAAGTGAAGGTTAGTTATGTTCCTCTTTTGCTATTATTTATAAATCCTTTTCTAGCAAGGCCAATTTAAAAGATTAATCCGCTAGTTACTTCTTTTTTGTGTTTCAGACTTTCAGTTTGTTAAAATTCAACAAGTATGTAAACCCATGAGGGTAAACCTTCTGATAAGAGCATAACTCAATTTGTGTGTTATTGAGCCATTTTGGACCACGTTTGATTTGCTGCAGTCTGGTTGGATATATTTTGATTTAGTTAACTGGCATCTGGTTTTGACTAAATATTATATATTTTTTTTCTTGTGTTGTCCACCCATAACCTAGAGTGCTAAAGCCTAATGGTATGTTCTTGGCTGGATGTCTACTATGCACCATAGACCTGAGCAATTGCTATCTATGAAGCACATAACATTCTTTTGGAGGAACAAGGACACGTGGTTTTATTAAAAATCAATTAGCAATGTGACACACATGCAGTTGTGCTTGGTTGAATTTATCAGTCATCACAAACTGATATGGGATAAAAACTAGTTATCAGTTTCCATGTATCCTTATAATCAGTCATCTTTGGTGAGTCAAGCGATACTATAACTACAACATCCTAGCTGTTTCATACAATATCTGCAATTCTACATTTGTCTGTGTTTATAAACTCATTACTCAGCACCAGTGGTTGCCTCACTTGCATGTTTCATCATGGTTTAGCTTGCTAGAAATGCTTCCTGCTACAGCAGTAATACTGTCACATAAACATTCCAGCTTCCACCTACGCACTGTGTTCGGTGTAGAGTATGTTTCAGAAAATGATAGTTAGGACAGTCGCAGAACATAATCTACAATGTCCCGTTGTACATATGATTCCAAGAGGTTTTTTGGTCGTGCTAGTACGAAAGAAAGCAGTCATTCATGCAGCAGCACCTCCAAATTATGTTATTATAAAGAGTTCATTTTTCATAGGGGGTTGGTATTAGCATCACTATCCTTTGGAGATTATATAATAATCCTTTTCTTTGGGTCGGTCATTTTAATAAAGAGCTAGTAGTAATTGTCACTAGAAACTTTGTTCATTTATATAGTGCTTTTAGAGCAACCCCAACCCACCCCTAAACCTCCCCCTATCCTAAATTATAAGGAGACTTAGAAAAATATAAGCTCCAACCCAACCCCTATTATAAACCCCTATTTTAGGGAGGTACTCTCTCACCCCTACATCTAGGGGGCTTCTCTTTGCCCCTATTATTTTCTTTGGTATTTTTTTATTCATTTTAAAATAATAATTCATGGGTGCAAAGTAATAATAATGTTTAGATAAATAATAGGGGTGAGTAATAGGGAGTATGGGTTGGAGACAAATTTGATATAGAGTACTCCTAATTTTTATACTACCCCTAAATGAGTGATTTAGGGGGAAAATATAGAGGTTTGGGTTGGAGTTGCTCTTAGGCAGTGGCATAATATGAATTTATAATGCACCAGCCTGTCTCTAGCATTAGTTCACTTAGGTTAGGGCCCATATGGAACGTGCGAATTTTTCCTAATTCCTGTTGGAATTGATCTATTCCTGTGAAATTCCTGTGTTCCACACAGGCACCTTAATGTTGTTTAGGATGTTCTAGATATGAAGAGTGATGCATGGCTTTCAGTCATATGTGCATCTGATGCTCCACTTGGTAATTTGTTACTGAATGTAATTTTTGTTCATCTCTACTACTCTCTAGTCATGAAACTGAAGTCAAGGAGAAGAATGAGCTAATATCTCAGCAAATAATGATATGTTCTCCCAATAGACCATAGGTGTATCCACTACTTGCTATGCACTTTAGTATGTGGCTTCTACCTTGTTAATTTACAAAGCAAACTTGTTCTGTTGTGGCAATTTATTCTTTGTTATCTTTTCTGCTTTTGGAAACTTCTTAAAGTCAGCACTGATGCTTGGTTCAGGACTCGAGTAACACACATGCTACTGCTCCGTTTCAGGACTTCTGGGCTGCTTATCTTCTCCTTGCCAGAGACCAGTGGTTTCCGCATCCAAGGAGCATTGTATAAATAGCTAGCTTCTATCTGTAGGGTCGTGTTCCGGTCCAACTGTCGTTTGTGTGATTCTGTCGCCGATGATGCTTCTATGGTGCCTGAGGCGCATCAAGTTCGTTAGCTCTAAAGCTACCAGGACATCCTCCTTTATTTTGCTTAGTTTCCTTTTTCAGTTATGTTGTTGGACTTGCACAGCCGTGCTGGCTGCTAGTCCCAGATACTCTCTGATAGAGAGTGGAAATGGACTGGATTTGAAGAATTTGTGATTTGTTTAAAAATTCAGCATTCATGCTTTATGCCTGGATACACATTATGCATGAATTCTTTTAAGTAGTTCGTATGTCTGTATTCTGTTAAGTCTGTGATTCAAGCACATGGATTTGAAGAATTTGTGTGACTCTAGCTCTGGTTGTACGCAGAGGCATCAGCTACTGTATAATCAGATAGTAATCTACATTGCAACTTGGAAGGACTGAACAGTGAGTGCATCTTTGTTGTACTGCCTGGTTACACGTGCATTGCGCAGACCTGGTTACACAGGGTCAAGGACGATATAGAATACTACCAGATTTCAAGCAAAAACTGAAACTAAAAGAGGAGATGGTACCCCCAAAAAAAACCTAATGTTTTTCTCGCACCAACCACTCCACATAGGATTTAGTGGGTGGTGGAAAAGTGTATGTAAATCGCATAAATTATATACATATGCACCATAATCGCTCTAACAAAGATGATTAGTCCTTTTTTTTTAAAAAAAGCTAAGATTTGTCTAACAACGGTCTCTCTCTCGTTTTCCTCTCCGGATTGTATTTAGACTGGCAAGTGTTCTAGCATTGCAACATAAACACATTTTTAGTCAAATAATTAAAGAGATGTGCTTATATGCTTTTCTTTTTTATAGTTGCATAAATATTAAAGCACAAATAAAAGTTAGATAGTAATTACTTACTCTTTTACTTTTTTAAGACTTGTACAATTTGTATTAGGAGGGAAAGCACTAAACACTACTCATACTCAAATCATATCATGTGTTTACATAAAATAAAATTGCACTCCGGAGTTACTACGGTCCACGGAGAATAAGAAGTGGGTAATGCGGCTAAGGAGAGTGGGTGTAGATGGAAAAAGAGATGTGATTGTTTTTTTTATCTCATGATCCATATCTTGATTTGCTTTTCTCGGATAGAATAGACGATCGCTAGCAACTACTATTTATATATCAGTAAAGATTTTGCAAGGTGAGTTAGAAGTAGAGGTTTCACTGGACTGGTCTGGTGGCCCAACCAGCTGAAAAGCCCAGCAAAATAACGTCCAAAGCACGGCAACATCCGTTGACTGACATGTGGGTCTAGACACACCCTCTGTCCCACCACTAATCCCCTCCCTGAACTAATAAAGCATGCGAACATTCTAGCACATCGAGTCTCATCCACGTCGACGCCCCGGCCGGCCGCCAATAGCATTACTCCACGTGTCCGGCGTTCAAGGCACGCACGAGATCCCGACCCTCTAAACCCCCCAGTTCTCCCCATCGGACGGCCGAGGCCACCCCACCCTCGCGCTCCACGTCAAGTTCGCCGCGTCGCCCAGTAATAGACTGCCACGTGGATGGCCTCCAATCGGCGCCGTTCGCTTGTCCACGTGGCGCGATCGCTCCCGCGTGGACCGGGCATTCGGGTCTTCGGGTGGGAGCCATTTATAAATCGGCTTCGCTTCGGCTCCGAGGTAGAACGCGACGGCGAAGTCACCTCACCACACCACCGGCCTCGCAGAGTGAAGCGAGCACGATGCGCAAGTGGGCGCTCTCCTCCGCGCTGCTCCTCCTCTTCCTCCTCACAACCCTCCCCGATCCAGGCATGCCTCCGCCGCTGGAGTTCTTCTTACCCTGATTTTTTGGTGACTTTTTGCGGGAGTTAAAGCAAATTTAGTTGGTAGTTTTGTGATCCGTTGGTTTTGGAGTGGTTGCTAGTAGATTCGATCTCACCTGATAGCCAATTGACGCTTCAGTTCACTTTGCCCCGTGATTTTTTGGGGTCAGTCCTTCCAATTGGCGCGGGATGCGATGAATTTGTGGTGTTGAATTGCTTGTAGTTGTCTGATCCGTTAGTGTAGATGCGAGTGCTACTAGGTGCGGTCTCTGCCGGCAATTTTAGTCAAATTTTCATTCTAGATCTCGCTTTTAAGATTCAACCTTTATCCCGAGCTGGGTTCGCGGCCATTCCGATCTGATGTAATGGCAGGGTTTATTTAGAGTTCGAGATCACTGGCTTACCTCGTTCTTAGATCCGTCATCTGTTATTGCGCTCCATGCTTTTTTCGGCGAATTACTCGGCTAATTATATCCAGGGTTTTAATAGGGTTTAGTCCTGTAAGTTAATCCATCCCTACCATTATACTGCATTACTGCTTGTTTAGAGTGAATCTAGTGCTGATTGTTACTGATCTAGCGCTCTGCCACTCTGTTCGTAGTGAATTTTAAGAACTCTCTACTCCGAATCCACATGTACTTCTCTACCGTAAATCTACACTTAATTCGGATTATTCGGTGGGTTCTGACCCTTCCGGTACTGCAGCTAAGAAGCTCCAAGTGAATGCTGAGGAGAGCAGCGATGACATAGCTGACCTGCCCAAGGTGGAGGAGAAGCTTGGTGCGGTTCCCCATGGCTTGTCCACCGACTCTGAGGTTGCCCAGAGGTGTGCATGATCTTCAGATCAATGCTGGTCATTTCTGCCTTGTCATGTTGTTGATATTTGTAAGAACAAAATGATTTTGATGTGTGCAGGGAGGCCGAGTCGATCTCGAGGAAGACCCTCAGGAGCTCGGCGGAGAAGTTTGAGTTCCAGGCCGAGGTGTCGAGACTCATGGACATCATCATCAACTCACTCTACAGCAACAAGGACATCTTCCTGAGGGAGCTCATATCCAATGCATCTGATGTATGTATTGCATTTGACCCCCTGTGTTAAGATTGCGTTGTGGGCGCTAGAAATTAAGGGTGGTACCTTGTGTGTTTGTAGGCTTTGGATAAGATTAGGTTCCTTTCCCTCACTGATAAGGAGGTTCTCGGCGAAGGTGATACCGCTAAGCTCGAAATCCAGGTACAGTGGACTGCAAAACTGAGAGCTTTTTTTTTTTTTTTGTTGGTCATGTTTTGCTTTAGAATGGGCCTTAAAGCATCTGGTTTGTGCACATGCAGATTAAGTTGGATAAGGAGAAGAAGATACTCTCCATTCGGGATAGGGGTATTGGTATGACCAAGGAAGATCTGATTAAGAATCTGGGAACCATTGCAAAATCTGGGACTTCAGGTATTGCTCTTTCCTACTGATTGCTCCACTGATGTGTGAAATCTGTAGCGTAAGGTCAGCATTAGCACCAAGTACCATTTAGCGTATAACTAAATCCTTGAAATGTGCTGTAACGTTAATTGTTTGCAACTTTTGCAGCTTTTATGGAAAAGATGCAGTCTGGAGGTGACCTCAATCTGATTGGGCAATTTGGTGTTGGCTTCTATTCAGTGTACTTGGTTGCTGACTATGTTGAAGTGATCAGCAAGCATAATGATGACAAACAGTAAGACACTGTTGTCCGTGTATTCAATAAAACAACTGTGTTTTTGTCTCGTACCTTGCCTTCTGTTTGGCTCTTGCAATTCGCTTCATGCTGTTGTGGCGTTGTATTTTTGATAGGTATGTGTGGGAATCCAAAGCTGATGGATCGTTTGCTATCTCTGAGGATACATGGAATGAACCCATGGGTCGTGGAACTGAGATAAGACTACATCTCCGAGATGAGGCCAAGGAGTACTTGGAAGAAGACAAGCTAAAGGTATCAATCAGTTAACCACATTAGCATGTATTTTATTACGGTTAATTGGTATCTTGCTGCAACATTAAACATGCAATGTGCACAGAGTTAGTGTAGCTGCTATCTGCATTACAAGTTGAAGTTCAGCAGCATAGTTTGAATCAAACATTTGCCTTAAGTAGTGTAGAGCTGTTTCTGATTGTGAGATGAAGGATTCATGATCCTATGGCTTGACACCTAAGAACGTAGATGTAGTGCTGCTTTCCAAGCTGACTAGATGTTAACACTTGGCTTCTGGTTCGCTGGATCTTTTTTCTACAGTTCTCTTTGTTCTGCAGTTCTTATTAGGCGTGAATTGCATGATTATGCTAGTGTTGATATGCTATTCTCAAATATCAGTCGCTCAAATTCGTATTTTGTATACTTCAAATGAATTTCTATGATTACTGCATTTGAGTTGAAGGTTTAGGTCCATCAGCCCCTGAAAATAGAAGACTGAAACCGCCTTTTTCACAAGCCATGAAATAATTGCTGACAGTAACTAACTAGGAAGCTCAACCTGACCTTTTCTAAATTCATAGTTTCATACTGGTAAAATTGTTTTATCTTCACAATAAGAGCACATTGTTTTGCAACTGTCCCTGATCAGAAAATTTCATTTTCATTGAGAGCATCCATTAGTTTTCGCGGAATAATTTTTATGGTATTGTTTATGTATCATAGCCATTTCCGTCTAATAGTTGCAGTGGAGACGTTATAATCGAAACACATCTGTTATTTGATCAATTTTCATGTATCATTTGTTTAACATATGCACCTGTTTTGCAGGACTTGGTGAAGAAGTACTCTGAATTCATCAATTTCCCCATTTACTTGTGGGCAACCAAGGAGGTTGATGTTGAGGTGCCAGCCGATGAAGAGGAATCAAGTGAGGAAGAGGAATCAAGTAAGTTTTTGGTCAGTCTTATTCATTTTTTCTTAGATGCTACCATGTTGCAGCGCTAATGCATCTTGTATTCCTTGATAGCCACAGAGACTACAGACGAAGAAGAAACAGAAGAGAGTGAAGAGAAAAAGCCCAAGACAAAGACAATAAAGGAGACTACCACTGAATGGGAGCTTCTGAACGATATGAAGGCTATATGGCTTCGTAACCCCAAGGAGGTTACTGAAGAAGAATACTCCAAGTTTTACCACTCCCTAGCTAAGGTGCAGAATATAGTGATGAATTTATAGGAGAACAAGCCTTTGTGAATGAAAGCTTTCGTAGAAGGAACTAGAAAGTAAGAAATCTTGCCTAACTCAACATTTTCATTTTGTTAGGACTTCGGTGATGACAAGCCTATGTCCTGGAGCCACTTCACTGCTGAGGGCGATGTTGAGTTCAAAGCTTTGCTCTTCGTTCCCCCGAAGGCTCCACATGATCTCTATGAGAGTTACTACAACTCTAACAAGTCTAATCTCAAGTTGTATGTTAGGAGAGTTTTCATCTCTGATGAATTTGATGACCTTCTTCCGAAGTATCTCAGCTTTTTGATGGTACTGCATTACTATTTGATGGATGGCATACTATACCATTCGTTGACTAACACAGACTAAACTTCTAACACACTATTCTTTCTTAGGGTATTGTTGACTCAGACACACTGCCTCTCAATGTTTCACGAGAAATGCTTCAACAACATAACAGTTTGAAGACCATCAAGAAGAAACTAATCCGCAAAGCTCTTGACATGATTAGGAAAATCGCTGAGGAAGATCCCGATGAGTACAGCAACAAAGAAAAGACAGGTAACAGGGTTTGCTGTTAACGTCAAATCATGTACTCTATATTTATGTTGAGAGACCTTATTAATCATCTTCTGTAAGCAGATGAAGAGAAAAGTGCAATGGAGGAGAAAAAGGGCCAGTATGCCAAGTTCTGGAATGAGTTTGGCAAATCAATTAAGCTGGGGATCATCGAAGATGCAACTAACAGAAACCGTCTTGCAAAGCTTTTGAGATTTGAAAGGTTTCTTGTATACTGCCTTCCATTAATTTTAACTGTAGTTCTATACACTGGGAAAAAGAAAACTGATCTTGTATCTTTTTCAGTACCAAGTCGGAAGGCAAACTTGCCTCTCTTGATGAGTACATTTCAAGGATGAGGCCAGGCCAGAAGGACATCTTTTACATCACAGGAAGCAGCAAAGAGCAGCTAGAGAAATCTCCCTTCCTTGAGAGGCTAACCAAGAAGAACTATGAGGTATGTAATTGTAAATCATGTGATGCCTCTTCCTTTCTGTCAAATTCTGCAATCCGTTTAGATTTTTGCATTCTGAAATTCTGATTTGAAGCCAGCCTGCAATCCTGCACATAAGTCAATCTATTGCACTGCAATATTCAATTAAACATGTCAACTCTAATACTGTCATAGTAACCGTGGATAAACTTCCAAACCCCTTTCTCAGCTTTTACACCAAGCAAAAATAATACGAGCAAGTATAAAATCAAGATAGTCTTTTATTTGGGATCTGGGTGCTGCATTACATGCTTTGCCCCCTTGGCTTTTAGCTTTGTCCAATAGGATAGTCTGCAATCTGGATAGAATTTGTTAGGTAACACCGCGCCCAATTTGTTTTGCAGGTTATATTCTTCACTGACCCAGTTGATGAGTACTTGATGCAATACCTGATGGACTACGAGGACAAGAAGTTCCAGAACGTGTCCAAGGAGGGTCTCAAACTCGGCAAGGACTCCAAGCTGAAGGACCTCAAGGAATCCTTCAAGGAGCTGACCGACTGGTGGAAGAAGGCTCTCGAGAGCGAGAACGTCGACTCTGTGAAGATCAGCAACCGGCTGCACGACACTCCCTGCGTGGTGGTGACATCCAAGTACGGGTGGAGCGCCAACATGGAGAAGATAATGCAGGCGCAAACCCTTTCGGATGCCAGCAAGCAGGCGTACATGCGCGGCAAGAGGGTCCTTGAGATCAACCCCAGGCATCCCATCATCAAGGAGCTCCGCGACAAGGTTGCCCAGGATAGCGAGGTACCTACCTACCGCTGCCAGATTTTGACAAAGCCTCACTTCTAGCTAACCATCTTTGCTTCCAAAGACGAGACGGTGCGTGCGCACAACGATGCTAACGTGTTCCTTGATGCAGAGCGAGGGCTTGAAGCAGACGGCGAGGCTGGTGTACCAGACGGCTCTCATGGAGAGCGGTTTCAACCTCCAAGATCCCAAGGACTTCGCCTCCAGCATCTACAAGTCGGTGCAGAAGAGCCTGGACCTGAGCCCGGACGCCACCGTTGAGGAGGAAGAGGAGGCAGAGGAGCCAGAGATCGAAGAGAAGGAATCCAGCAAGGAGGACGAGCCCCAGCCGTCGTCCCAGTATGACAAGGACGAGCTGTAGTCCCTCTCCTTAGCCGGCCGGTGTCCTCGCCAACTCTTGTTAAATTCACCTCCTCCTAGGTAAAAAATTAGACGATCTCCGGTTCCGACGGACGTCCATTTTTCCATGCGAAAATGCATCATGGTACGGGTTTTCTGTCATGTACTTGGTTCGATACTTAGCTCGAATTAGTGGTTGCCTAATTTCGGTCGTCGAGAAGCGCCGATGTCATGTGCGTCTGTGTAACTTTGATTTCTTCTTAGTGCGCGGCAAGAGAGTTGGAAAACGTGAGGAGGAGGTTGTTTTTATGTCTGCATGGTTATCTAGGAAACTGACTAAAACCATGGTTTGAACGTGAGCTACAGGAACCTATTCATAAACAGGCTTGATTGCTAGTATTAGCAATGGAAACAGCAGATATCATTCAGTTTGATGATGGTTGTAGGGATCGGTTTTCGAATTGGTCAGCTCACCAGCCCAAGGTGGTTTTCGAACAGGGCGATTTGCTAATTTCCGGACGCTTTCAACATTCTCGTAAACGATGACACCCCATTGTGATAGTATTAGCGGGTTTCGACTTTCGAGTATTAGGTTACAGCTCCAAGATTCGGTTTAATGTTTTAAGATATAGTCACACTTTTGAAGACTACTAATTGTTACGAAACGTAGTCGATCGTCCGCAACTAATCACTAAATCCGAAGAAACATTCCAAGAGCAAGAACACAAGCGCACAATATAGGTTGAAACCTCTCGCTTTATTGATTGATTTATTGTTTATAATGGGAGGCCTTGATATATATAGCAATATGAGATAAGAGTTCGAATTTGCCCACACTAGGAGATAGAGTCCTAAACCAAAAGGATTTATAATCCTTGTCTTATAACACCCCCTTGGCGAATACCGCGTAATACACATGTCTCATTAAAAACTTCACTCAAAAACCCATGCGAAAAAGGAGATGGAGAAAAGAGTACGTCACACTCGCACTTTATGTTGTACTTGTTGTCTCATTAAAAACCTTCATGTGAGAAAATTTCAGGAAAATTCACAAAGAGAAAAGAGTACAACTTATAACTTTCAGGGTTTTATTAGGATCTTCAGGATCACTATGAGGGTTATGGTTCAAGGGTTTCTCTTCTGTGTCTTTTCATTCCAATGTTTTTAATATATTTTGAAATGTGGATTTACAAAGACTTAGTGAATAAATCTGCAAGATTTTCACATGACTTATTTGCAACCTCACCACTCTTCTAGAGTTCGTGAGGGTAGAATAACTTAGGATATGCTTCGTGATGTTGCACATAACCCAATTGCATTTGGCAATACAAGCGCATTATCTTCATAGATAATTGTGGGGTATCGACGGTGTTAAGGCCACGTGACTTCTAGATATGGCTAACCACACGCCTTAGCCAAACACATTCACGTGAGGCTTCATACAGGGCTATAATCTCTGAGTGATTGGTAGAAGTTGCTACCAGGGTCTATTTACAAGACCGCCAGAAAACGGCTGTACCATCGCAGAGAAACACAAAATCAGTCTAGGATTTGGCACTGTGGGAATAAGACAGATAGCCAACATCCGTATATCCTACCATGGTCAAACATATATTATTAGTTAATTAATTATTATCAAACATATATTGGATTTATTTAAATAAGATTTTATATTTTAATAAGCATTGATTTGTAGTGATCTAATTGCAATTTAATTTCTTGGACTTAGTTTAATTAAGGTTAATTTATATATAGTTCAAATTAAGGTTTAAATTTTAGTTTGTTTCTATTGACATAGAATTTTGTAGATAACAATTTATTACTTAACTCCATTAGATGAAATTTTGCCTAGCTTTATATAATATAGATTAAAATTATGTCCATCTACTATTGTTAGCTAATTAATTATTATCAAATATATATTGAATTTATTTAATTAAGATTTTATATTTTAATAAGCATTGATTTGTGGATTGTAGTTGCAATTTAATGTTTAGACCTAGTTCAATTAAGATTCATTTATATATAGTCAAATTAAAGTTTAGATTTAGTTTATTTTTATTGATAACCGTTTATGTTAATTAATTGTAGATGGATCAGATATGGATGTACAGTGTAGACCATTACAGCCGAGAATACATTGATGGTGTCTCTGCTTTTCTAAAAGCCGTCGAGGAGGACAAGTTGCAAAAGAAGAACAAATACATACATTGTTCATGCATTGATTGCAAAAATGAGAAAATGTTTTCAGACAAAGAACATATTCACTTACTCTTAATTTGAAGAGGTTTTTTACCTCACTATACATGTTGGACAAGGCACGGTGAAGAGGAGTAAATACATGAAGGTGATAACGTAGTTGATGACGGAGCTGACAATATGGCAGCTGACATCAGTTATGGATCCGATGAGGATAGGTTGCTTGTCGATGATGACAATAATCTGACTCAGATGTTGCGTGATGCAAAAGGGAACTACACTAGTCGAGAGGGTTTAATCAATTCAAGGGTTTGATGGAGGACTCGAACAAACCTTTGTTCCCGGGTTGCACGGAGGAATACATAAAATTGCACACCGTGCTTTCGCTACTAAAATTGAAGGCGACAATGGTTGGTCCGACAAGAGTTTCACGGTGTTGTTACATCTTTTAGCGGACATGCTTCCAGTGGGAAATATGTTGCTTAAAACCACATCTTGCAAGGAAGGTTGCATGTCCCTTGGAATTGGAAGTAGAAGAAATACAAGTATGTCCAAACGACTGTATACTTTATCGCAAAGAGTATTCAGACATGTATGTATGTCCGGTGTGCAAAGCATCGAGATACAAGCGTAAGAGTCATGATAGCGAAGTCATTGAGGTGAAGAAAAGACCTCCCGCTAAAGTGGTGTGGTATTTGCCAGTAATCCCTCGATTTAAGCATTTATTTGGAAACAAAAAACACGTTAAATTGTTGCAATGGCACTCGATAGAGCATAAGAGGGATGGAAAGCTGAGACACCCTACTAATTCTGCCCAATGGAGAACCATCGATAGGCTCTTCAGCAATAGTTTTGAAAATGAACCGGGGAATATAAGGTTTTGGTTGAGTATAGATGGAATGAAACCTTTTGGTAACATGAGCAACATTCATAATATTTGGTCTGTGACTCTCTATATCTACAACCTTCCTCTTTAGTTGTGTATGAAGCGAAAGTACATTATGATGTCGCTATTTATTAAAGAGTCGAGACAACTTGAAAACGATATTGATGTATACCTACAACCATTAGTGGAAGATCTTGTGATACTGTGGAACGAAGGTGTACAGGTATGAGATGAGTACAAACGAGGGTACTTCACTCTACATGCATTGTTGTTTTGCACCTCAATAATTTACCTACCCTAGATAACCTATCTGGCCGTACTATAAAAGGAGCCAAAACCTGCCATCAGTGCTTTGATGAAACCGATAGTGTGTGGCTCAACCACTCGAGAAAACTATGTGCATGCGTCACCATAAGTTTCTTTGAAGGAATCACCCTACCGCAATATGAAGAAATAATTTGATGAGACAAAGGAGAACAATTTAGCTCCAAGGCCTCATCGTGGAGAAGAGGTATTTGATATGGTTAAGGATATTAATGTTGTACTTAGAAATGGTAGTAGTAATACATCGAGGTCCCAAACTGAGAAGACCATATGGAAGAAGAGATCGGTATTTTGGGACTTGTTTTATTGGAAGGACTTAGAAGTTCAGCACTGTATCGATTTTATGCACGTAGAGAAGAATATATGTGACAGCTTGATTGGTCTTTTATTGAATAGTCCTAGCAAAACTAAGGATAGACTCAAGGCACGAAAGAACCTAGAAGATATGAAAATCAAAGCCGAGCTACATCCTCAAGATACTGAAAAAGGCCAACTTTATCTTTCCCCAACTTGCTACACTCTATCCAAGAGAGAGAAAATAGACCTCTGCAACTGCTTGCATGATGTGAAAGTTTGAGGACCCGGATTTACCAAATCCGACCCCTCTGTGTTTCAACCGTGCTAGTCCAGAACAGGTAACACACACATTAAATGCGATGATGATAACACAGACATATCAAAAGTAAATAACAATAATAAGCAAAAGAGTGTAACAACATCATCACATTATTACAAGTATGGAGCCTTACGGCTTAAGTGAAAATGTAGCAATGAAATGTAGAACCAAAAGGGCCAATCGATGTGCCCATAAGCAACCGATCAGTCGCCTCCTAGTAGTCCTACTGATCCTCCTCAAAGAAAGTCTTCACCACAGATGTCTTCATCTACTTTATGGAATAAGCAACCCAAGAATGAAAAGCGGGGTGAGTATGCAACATACTCAAGAAGTCTCTAAACTTAATGCAAGTAACTAAATGCATGGCTTGAACAAAGGAAGCATATAGGGTTCATTTGCATAAAGCGAAATTGAATTTTAAATACAAGTAATAATTTCATAAAGCGGCATTTAACAAAATGTAAATAGCATAAATAATTAAATTGAAGTATAACAATTTTCCAGATTCCAACTACCTGGTTGGCTCTAGCCGCCAAACTAAATCCGGAGTTCTAGTAGCTCATGATTCCCAACCACATTTTCATTTTAAACCAAATCATCATTTTCCATTTAAAACCAAAAACCGTAAAAATCTACTATGTGAAAGCGTTCCACGCTTACCCTTGTCCGTAGGCACCTGCTACTTAAGTAGTTTTAAGACTCTGCAGAGTGGTACACTTTACCCACACGACATGATCAACCCTTTGCGCCAAGCTATTGACACACTTCCTTTGGTGTGCTTAGCAGGAGATCATGACAAGGCCTTTACAATGCATATACTGCTTCCGACTCACCGCTAAGGTTCCACATTGGTAGGGCTACCTCACCATCGATCCGAAGCCCCTCTTGCGCCTTGCAAGTGTCATCCCGACAAACCCAAGACAAATTTTTCAAGCGAAGTCAAATAACGATACATGCAAATTACTTAGCCAGTCGTACCCATTATAGACATGTAGTTGTCTCAGATAGCATGGCCCATGGTGCCACACGACCGGTCCTTAATTGACTAGGGTGGACAATCACATTCCAAAAATTTTGTGCATCCCGCACCCGCCATCCAACCAATCCGCCTGGTCTAAATCATTTTTTCACTTTTAATTTCAAATTAATACCCAAGCAACACCAATTGCCATAAGTTTCACAATTCCTTTTGAATCAAGAATGAAATCATTTCCATAATGGTAAGGTATGCGACGTGATTAAGCATGGCTAAGCATTTTCTACCGCTTTCCATAATAAAATGTTTACCATTAATTGCAGTAATTAGTTTTCCTAGGGTGTCAATGGTTGTCAAGATGAATATCAATGTGGGCATAACAATTTGGCAATTAACTAAGCATTTAAAATGACATTAAAGTACAAAGATGCAAAATATTAAGCATGCAATAATTTAAAACAAAATAGCATTTCATAAACTTGGGTTCAATATGGTCAAGGGACTTGCCTTCACCCTCACCCATCTTTGCTACCTCCATTGGATGCTCCTCTCGCTCAACCAATAAGGCGTGCTCTACACGCTGAAACACGCAAATCGAGGCAAAAATAAATAAATCAAAAATAAATAAAATCAAAAAATTCAAAATAAATATACCAACAGATAGATCTTGATTTTAGATGAATTTACAAATTTGAATCGTTCGAATCGGAGTTCGAACGGAGGAGAACAGGGCTTAGAAGTTTAAATGGAGGAGAAAATCGAAAAATAATATGGAGTGACACGTGTCAAGCGCCGATTGGCTGGATTTTGAAAATTGGATTACTCGGAAAAATGGCCGTGGCTGATGGTGGGGACCACATGTCGGTGGTACTACTTGGCGCTGCGGTGGTGAGGTGGTGTCCACTCAGCGAACACGTGGCGGACACCTGGGCACTAGGGCACACGTGGCGGTGACGTGGCGATGATGTGGCGCGGACGTGGCGAACCTGGGCGAGGTAGGGGTGACGTGGCGGTGACATGGCTAACACGTGGCGGATGACTCGGCGACTACGGCTGAGGTGGCGATGCTGTGGCAAAGACGTGGCTGACACATAGCTCTACACAGATCTGAAGTGAACGTGGCGGCTACGTGGGACGGACGTGGTGTGTACATGGCGCCACATGGTGGTACGGGTGTTGACGTGCCGTGACACAGCGACGAGGCATCGCCGACGTGGATGACTACAAGGATCTAGCGCTGAGGTGGCGCACACATGGTCAACACGCGCGCCACGCCATGACAGGCCGGGCGATTTATATGAGTGACGAGGCGGTGGGCTTCGAGGCTTACGGATGGAAGGCGGCGCGGATCTGGACCGTTGAAGAAAGATCCGATGGCCACGAGATCTCGAAGGAGTCGACGGCGACGGCGGAGCTATTCCACCGGCTATTTGGGGAAGACGATCGCGATCCGTGAATGAGCAAATGGGGAGCAGAAGAGTTAGTGAATCTAGAAGATCGTGAAGAAAGTGAACTCATGGTACCAAAACTACTACCGAGACTCACCGGAGAAGGAGAGAATGGCGAGAAACCTTCGGTCAAGGCGGCGACCCGCATGAAGTTCGTGTGGGTAGGTGGCGGCGTCTCAGCGGCAATTTCTAGGGCAAAATGTCTTGGCGAGGAGGAATCTCGGGAAGTGTGTGGCGGCTTTATATAGCCTAGGGTTGCGAAATGACGCTGAAGCCGAGGCGCTCTGTCTCAGGTGGCGATTACTGGTATGCGAGTTAGGCGGCGTGGCGCCGCGGAGGTCACGGATCCAGATCGGACGGACAAGGAGGAATCGGCTTAGGGTTAGGGTTTGGTACATAGGTGGCGGTAGCCGATTTGATCGTTGGATCATCGATCGACTGGTGAGATGAGCTAGGGTTTATTGTGCGAGGAAAGCGGGCTGATGAACAGTAGTTTTATTTAAGAAAATTTAAGGATTAAGGAAATTCCAGAAATCCGATTAAACTCCAATAAATCAAGATAAATAGCAAATAAATTTGGAAAAATCTCCAAAAATACAGAAAAATCAAATGAAGCACAAGGGACCAAAATAAAATAAGAAATAATTAATTTGAGTTATAGTTTATTCAAATTAAATCCTTTTTGATTCTGAAAATTTAATTTAAGCTAGATTAAATTCGAGAAAATTTTCACGGGTTCGGATTTTGAAATTCGAGTTCAAGAACTTGAAAAACGGAATGTTACAAAAGTTTCATCCGGTTACTTCGCAAGCATTAAGAAACTGGTCTCGATGAAAGATTTGAAGTTAACTAGCATGAAGTCTTATGATTGTCACTGTATAGGTGCATACTGGGAGTATGCATAATTGTGTTATTGTGCATTTGAGGCATATAATCAAATTATTGAAGTTGTTCTAGAAAAACAATATTCCAATATAGATTTAATTTTGTCATGTGAAATATATCAGCATTGAATTTATGCTCGTGTGGAGCATTTGAGAAATTTATATTATGCTAATAGCTAGTAAGATACTAGTCATGACCATATGGCATTAATTGGTGACCCAAAATAATTGGAAAATGGTATGAGTATTTGGGTCAAATAATGGGCAAAATTGTAAGAAGCTAGACTGTGAAATTATTCTGTCGACTAAAACATCCTTGTGTAGGTATCTTGTTCCAGATATGGTTGCACCCATTATAGCGGGAGGGATTGCCGAGAGCTCACCTCATCCACGTGTCCCCAAGCCGTTTTTTCAAAAAAGCCCTTTCATTTCTTTGAATTACGGATAGGTCTTTCTGGATTACAAATAGGTCCTTCATGATTTCTTGTGAGGGAAAGATTTTTTTTCTTAATCGCGTTTGGGTCCCTCGTGCGGTATTTTACGGAAAAAGACTCCCGTTAAATTCAAATCGCGAACAAGCCCTTTTCTAATTTTTCAGGATAGCGAACAGGTCCAAAAAATAACAAATAGGTCCTTACTCCTTACGTTCAGGTCCTTTCTCCGTTTTCCCGGATTTTTTTAAAAAAACGTAGATTCGTCCAAAGATTTATAGCGACCCATAGATTCGCCGTGGTCCTAACGACCCATTTTTTAAACAAACACAAAAACCAAAAACGAAAAACCAGATTCGTCGAAGGTTTATAGCGGTTCATGGATTAGCCATGGGTCCGAAAGCAATTTTTAAAAAGGAAATACATACATAAAAAACAACCGCACTTTTCTTTTAAAAAACAAAAACACAGATTCAACCTCAATTTTCTAAATAAAGCACGATCAACAAAAAAAAACGGATTCGTCAAGGTTTATAACAACTTGTGTATTTGCCAATCGGTCATAATCATGGGTTTTTTAAAAAAATAGATTCGCCCAAAGATTTATAGTGACCCATAGATTCGCCGGCGGATCCTAACGATCCATTTTTTTTAACAAACACAAAGAACAAAAAAAAAAGAAAAAACACAGATTCAACCGCAATTTTCTAAATAAAACGCACATCGACAAAAAAAACACGGATTCGTCGAAGGTTTATAACAACTTATGGATTTGCCAACGGGTCATAACCACGGGTTTTTTTTTTAAATGTAGATTCGTCCAAAGATTTATAGCGACCCATAGATTCGCCGGCGGGTCCTAACGACCCATTTTTTTTAGCAAACACAAAAAACAAAAAAAGGTCAAATATCCCGAAATGCGTAAAAAAACAACCACGGTTTTCTAAAAAAACACAGATTCGTCGAAAGTTTATAGTAACCCCTAGATTAAACGCGGATTCATCGAAGGTTTGTAATATCCTATGGATTCGCCGACGGGTCCTACCGACCCATTTTATTTAAAAATTACGGAAATCGAAAATTCGACAAATTTATCAAACGACGGGTTGTAACCGCGGTTTTCTAAAAAAACGTAGATTCATTGAATGTTTGTAGCTAACGACCTATTTTTTTAAACAAATTTGAAAACCGAAAATACGACCTCCATGGATTTGCCGACGGGTCCTACCGACTCTACAGAACGGCGCAGCGTAGCGCGCTATTATTACTAGTTATCCCAAAAGTTGATGGGATAACCCGCAAAGTGTGTGATAATGCAGTATTTTATATAGCTCCACTGCATTGTGGATGTCTAGTTCACTGCATATAAAATCAGATCTCCCAATTTATGAATAGTACGTGAAATTACACATTTTCCATGAAATATCACCACTACAACATACAAAATAGGGCTATGTGTAGATTTTTAGATAAAAAATTCCATTAATCTTATGCCCATGAGGGAGATTTTTGTAATATGTTGTTAATAAAGATCAAATCTCTGCATATATTAAAGGGAGAAATGCCCATATAAATTTGAATGCCTTGAGATTTTCTCTGATGAAAAGGATTAGAGAAGGGATCTTTATAATAATTAAGATTTACTCATTATTGAGACTGAACAAAGGTTCAGTCTATGCCCTTGTTTGGTGAAAGAAAGGGAGCCTGCTAGAAATTTGGAGTTACCATTTACTATGGTGTAAATGGATCGCTAAGAGTGGAATACCCCGGGACAATAGTATTTCCATCTTTGTGAAATTGACTTATTGGTCAATGATCTAAATATTGTGGGGACACCTACAAATATTAGATCTATTGATTTAGTCAAGATAATACTTCTAATCAAATAAAGGATCATCATGGTGATGATAAATTCTATCTTGGTAATGTGTGCATGTTATAATGCTGATAATATGGAACAACCACGAATATTCGTTTGGGAAATGACGAGGTTCTGATTAATAATGAGATATTCTTATGTATGAGGATATAAGATATGAGAAATGGAAGAAGATTGTCTACAAATTACCTCTATAAGTTGCTACAGTATAGATCTGGAATTAGAAGCCCATGGCATATGACACATGAAGTGTGCATACCGGGTCTTGAGAAAGCAACTGAGGTTTGAACCATATAATGGCTGCAAGTTTTGGAATTGGTTAAGACTTAATGGGTCGTTACACAAATAATGTGGTGATAAAGGTTATGGTTCAAATGTGTCTAAAAGAGACTCTTATTCTCATATGTAAAATATTCCTTATGTGCAGACTCTAGCAGGGGAGTAAACTCTTAAACTACAACCCATATTGAATATTAATGATCTTGGAGATCAGAAATTGCACTCTTTTCCTTATATGAGCTTTCTTAAAGTTTTCTCATATTAAGGTTTTTAATGAGGCAATACTGCAATATAAGTATTCATATGCAACATTCTCTTTTTCTCCATCCATTTTTCCAATGAGTTTTTCGTGGAGTTTTTAACAAGGTATATGTATATTAATTGATGATTTGATGAAGTGAGTTTGTAAATACAAGCTCATATATGAAATGTTATTTTCTTCATCTTTTTTCCCACAGGGTTTTTGGAAGGAGTTTTTAAGACATGCGCATATTACTAATTTGCCCAATGGGGAGTGTTAAGAAATATGAGTGTTAAGAAATATTATTAAATGGGCAAATTAACCAAAAAATGTCTCTTCAAGACACCTACTCATTGTGTCTCTTAAGACACCCATTCATTCTCTGTATAAAGGGGTTGTGTCCCATTGTAACATGTGATGAATCACTAGAGACCAATACATTGTGCCTCATTCTCTCTCAATTCCTACCACTGTGCTAATAGTGCTCAACACAAGAAAAACCTTTATAGTTATTCAGGCAGTGTAATTTTTACTTCTTAGTAACCCTATATTGATTATACACAAATTTTCTGTGTATGCTTCCTCTTTGCATGTAGTTAAGCTTATTTTTTTCGTAACATCTTGAGCAGGATACTCATAATGTTAGATCCGTTTGTTTTCATCCTTGCGGGCATTACCTGTTAGCAAGTACCAATATCCTTTCACTAAATTATGATTTTCCTGTAACCTTTCTGTTATGCACTAATTTTTTTAATTCTCAGTTCTCATATTGATTCAGTCTAGATTCAACTTTTCTTTGTCCATCGATGGCACCGCGACCAACCAGCGTCACACTCATCCGCCGGCGCCTCTCTCAGCTGATGTATCCCATCGTCCTACCTCGAGGGAGCAGTGAATCCCACGAGTACATGTTCTTCCATGTATGTCCTCCGCCGTCCGATTCACCTTGAGATTCGTGCACTCTTCTCTCTTCTCTTTCTCCTGCCATGTTTCAAAAAAAGCCCCCCAAAATAGAAAATCTTGTACCTAGGCCCTTCTTCTTCCTCCACTCCTTCCTCTCTCTCTCCTCGAACAGGTCTCACCACTAGAGCCCCACCGCGCCGTTGCTAGAGCCCTGCCATGCCGCCATTGGAGGGAACCGTGCTGCCGCCACGTCGCCTCGCTAGAGCTAGAGAGGGGAGAGAGACAAGGAGAGAGAGGGAGAGAGTGTGTGTTGTGAGAAGAGGAGAGAGAGTGACGCCGCCGCCGAAGCCCCGCCGCGCCGCCGCCATGTCACCTCACCAAAGTTGGAGAGGAGAGAGAGACGGGGGGAGACAGCGTCAGGAGAGACGACAGTTGTGAGAGGAGAGAGACGGAGAGAAAGCGACGGGAGGAGAGAGAGGGAGGAAGAAGAAGAACGCGGGAAAAAAGCTGCGAGATGGGAGTGGAAGAGAGAGAAAGATGAGAGGAAGAAGGGTAGAAGTCCAAGCTTGTGAAAAATCTAAGGAGTTTTTTTTATAAAATTGAAGGGAGAGAGGATGCACAAATCTTAATGCAAATTCGGATGGCTATTTATGCATATGGAAGAACATGAAGTTGTGGTTTTGCATTTCCCTGCCTCCAAGAGTAGCGTCGACGACCCCCACATTGAGAAGCCGTGTTGCGGCACCCCTTCCCCAACATCTGGTGCATTGGCATGTTGTCTCGCTCGGCCAGCCCCGCCCTCCACGGCGGCGTCCCTCGGCACCTCGCATGTCCACAGCTAGTATGCAGATCGGCTGCATTCACAATTTGCTGGAGTTTACTGTAGTTATCTCAGCTTCTTTGCTGTTTACAATGCGTTGCGTGACTATGGTGTCGCTGGTCTAGTAAATAGATTTGTTGTTTACAAATTTACTGTAATAGATTATGTAACTTTACTATAGTGGGAACAATTACTTTACTACCGAGAGAGGTAAATTTCTACCCCAATACTAACAAGCCCATCTTGTCTCTTGAGCATTGGCAAGCTCTTCTTGGACGCATCACATGCTCCTCATCCACTCATTCTGGCCTCCCCTGCAGCCTCTTACCTAAAACTACAGTTTTCCAGGTCTTATGGCCGTTTTCTACAACAAAGATGGGTAGTCAGATTATCATGGCCATTCTGACCACACACAGCTATAATAGCAAGCAAGCACCATACCATTCGTTACATGAAAAGATTGTGAGTGTATATCTATAAACAGACGAACCATCAGGACCAACCAAGTATAAACAGATGAAACATCAGGGCCAACCAAGTATAGACGAAGTAGAAAGAAATCTCTACTACTATAATGCAGCGGGACGTCACCCCCAATCCCCTCCGCGCGGCGCAAACCCTAGACGAGCGCGGCGCAAACCCTAAACCCGGACGGCACGCCTCTCCTCGCGCCGCCCCTCACTCCCCAGCTCGCGCCGCCCTCCACTCCCCAGTCCCAATCTCCTCGCGCGACTCCTCGGCTCCTCGCCCTAATCACCTCGCGCCGACCCAGCCGCGATCTCCTCGCGCCGCCCGCCAGCCGCGATCTCCGCGCCGCCCCCAACCGATCGTGGGCTACTGCCTACTGGTAGTGGTAGCAGCAGCAGTGGCAGTCGATCCTTCCAGTTCACCTCCAATGGCGGCCTCCTGCTCTCTCCTCGCCCCGGCCCCCGCGGCGCTGCGTCGCCGCGGTTCTCCTCCAGCCGCCGCCTCCTGCTGCTACCGTTGCTCAGCGCGGCGCGGCTTCCTCGTCCCGAGCCCGTCCACGTGGATCTCGCCCCGCCGCCGTCGCCCAGCTTCCGCCCGCCCGGTGAGCCTCCCTACCTCCTCCTCATCTTCGCTCGGAGCGCGTCGCGCTGTTTAGCGATTTTGGCCTCCCAAGCTGGTCGTCGCTCTGCTTGGGGAGACACGCGCCGCCACCTTGGTCAACCCTAGGTCAATCTATCCGCCGTGTGGGGAATCGGTGGCGCATGGCAGATTTTTTGTTTTCCCTCTCTCGATTAGCTAGCTACTCGGTGCATATGCCTTGCGACTTTGCTGCGACGGTGCTGATGATTCCTTTGTGCTCTGTGTGTGTTTGCAAGGTGAGGTTTTGCGAGAATGTTGGTTACTCCGCGGTGATCGTGGGTTTGGCCAACCGGGGGTCGGGCAAGGGTTTATGCGCCGCAGGGACGGGTGGCGGCCATGCTGGGGATCAAGCTGGTGAGGACGAGGAAGATGACCACAACGGAGTTCGTGTTACCAATGAGGCCCTTCGCACCACCATCCGTAAAAGCAAAGAGGTGCTGGCGATGCACAGGAAGCTACTCGAGCAGGTATCCTTTCCATATTTTGTTGCTGGAATCAAATGCCTTTCTCGATACTGATTACTTTAATGATATATTTCTCTCTGATTCGGCTGGTTGCTTTGCTACAAGCCAACAATAATGAATAAAATTAAAAAGTTGTAGTAACTGGTAAATTTTATTAATCAAGTATATTGCACTGTTACATGGTCTGTGGCCTTCCTTCATAGTTCATATATAGATGTCTTTTAGGTACACAGATAAATACTCCAATTGTTTTAAAAAAGGTGAATGTTAATATGAATTTCCTAAAACTATGATTTACTTTTAGTCGCTGGATCACTATGAAGCTCCTCATTTATACAGAAGAATGCTAGACACCCAAGTTAGTCAAGAGTGTCAGAATCTTGTTCTCCTTGTATCTGCTATTATGCCTCCCAAATTTGAACTGTCAACCTTTTTGAGTTCAAATTCCGGACTCTACACTGAACCACATGTGCGCTCCAAGCAAGGCTTTACTCGCAATTGAGACGAGTTACAGTTCTGAGTAACAAGGTGATGGTGGTGGTCATGGGGACTGTCACCAATGAGTAGTCACTCTACGCCGTCTCTGGGCCGTCCGAGGAGGAGGTCATCGCGGAGGAGGCGGTGCTCACCCTCATAGCCCTGGTACGCCCGCGCCTCTTCCCATCTGTCCCCCCTGGTTTGGTCTTTGGTGATTGTAAAGTTGCTACTGACAAGCTACTTGCCTCATTAGTCAGTACAAGTTTCCATGAACTTTATACATTAACCACAGCTTATCGTGGTTATTTAGTGATTGGTCAACCCCATGACGCTTGTGTTCTCTTTTTAAAAGAAATGCTTGCTTCAGGATGAATTTATATTCCTGGCTGCCCTGTGCGTGTAGGATTTGGCTGCAGCTATGCTTGCCTAACAGGTATTGCTTTATATACTTCTCTTTATTGTCTTCCTTAATCATCTCCTCAGTTTGCTTGTTTTTTACAATTCCAGGCTGCAGTCTACTTCTGTGTTTGCACATTTACACTACGTTGCAGAGCACAACCAACTATGGCATTCAGTATTGAATTGGTTTGCTAGGGTGATTAATAAATTGAACAGTCAATAAAGCTGTAACATTTTTATTATTTATTCCCCTTAGTAATTATTATTCAGCTGTACTACTTCTGTTTACAAAGAGATTTTGCCAACTCACCAGGATGTGTCTACAATCAGGCTTATCTAGCTTTGACCGTTGATGCATGTATATAAAGTATGTAAATTCCTCATATATCTGATTACTCATCATTTGAGTACATTTCCTGATTATGTACATTTTACCTGGCAGGAGCATGAACTAAGAGCTGCAGTTGTCCTTGTATACACAAATAAATAGGTGAAAAATATTACCATTTTAGATTTAATATACGTGTCTGAAACTGGTACTTTTTTATGCTTAATAAAAAATGATGTGATCTCTTAGACCCTGACACTGTTCCCAGACTCTTACAGATTTCTACTAACAATTCATGATTTGCACCATGCCCGCTGCATAGTGTATTCTAATTTTTACGATACATGTTTTTAGCCCCTTTGTTACTACTGACAGGCTGCTTGCCTCAAGATGCTACCATAGCTGAATCATTAACCACAGCTTATCGTCGTTATTTAGTGATTGGTCAACCCCATAACACTTGTGTGCTCTTTTTAAAAGAAATGCTTGCTTCAAGATGAATTTATATTTCTGGCTACCCTGTGCATGTAGGCTCCTGCAAATCCTATTATGGTCTATGATATCTTATCCAATTCATTCATTGTCATGTCTGTCCTTATTCAGGATCTCCCAGGTGCACTTGATGCTGCTGCCATAACTGAATCATTAGAACTTCACAAGATTAAAGAGTCTCCAATGGACAATTTTTAAAACATCTGGCATAGAAGGAAAGGGACTTTTTTAAGGCTTAGACTGGTAAGTTCTGTGAATTTTACCCTTCTTACATAACGCAAGAAAAATGGCCATGCTCAACTATCTGGTTAGATACGAATAATGGCTGAATGACTTAGATGTATCATTAGTTTACTATTCACATAAAAAAAGTGATCTATGTTTTGTACTGACTATCTATACCTATAGTCTGGCATGATCAGACTGAATTTCTACGTAACAAGTTAGGCAACAATCAACATGCTTATTCATTCCTTAAATGGTGGGAGCTTAGGGAATGTTAGACCGAGCAACCTAAAATTGATACTGGTTGGTTGGTGCTTGCTGCAGGCTCAGTAATGCACTCAAATCCGGAAGCAGCTAATGCAGGAGCTTCCATTCCATGAATCATTGCTTCACACAGCTATAATAGCAAGCAAGCACCACACCATTCGTTACATGAAAAGATTGTGAGTGTATATCTATAAACAGACGAACCATCAGGGCCAACCAAGCAGAGATGAAGTAGAAAGCAAATATAACATAACTTATCTATTAAAACCGGTGGGATTGGAGCTCAACCAGTAAGACCACGTCACCGGATTCTGTGCAGATTCGATCTCAAAGACGAGATGATCTGGCCGTCCGCCCGCGTACTCCAGGACCGACGCCCTAGCCCTTCCCATTTCCATCCGGACCCGCCGCCTCGCCACGCTACCCACTCCCTTCCTCCCCTCCGTTCCCTCTCCCGATCCTCTCTGCCCCAGCGCGCCTCCTCCGTCCTCACTCTCTCCTTGTCTCCTCCGTCGCAGACCTCCAATTCTTGCGAGGTTTGGCCTGATTCCTTTTTGGCGTGTCGCCGTCCATTATTTTCTCGCTTCCCTAGTCCATCGATTCGTGATCGTCGCGCGGTGCTCTGTGGGATTAAAGCCGGTGGGATTGAGCTCAACCATGCCACGTCACCGGATTTTCGCACCGTCCGATCTTAGAGCAGATGATCGCGTCTGCCGCGACTCGGACCGACGCCTAGCCTTTCCCATTTCCATCCGGACCCCGCCTGCCACGCTACCACTCCTTCCTCCCTCCGTTCCCTCTCCCGATCCTCTCCGCCGCAGCGCCTCCTCCGTCCCCTCTCTCCTTGTCTCCTCCGTCGCGCACTCCAATTCTTGCAAGGTTTGGCCTGATTCCTTTTACGTGTCGCGGTCCATTCTTTTCCTCGCTTCCCTTAGTCCATCGATTCGTGATCGTGCGTGCGGTGCTCGGTGTTCTTCTTGCTTTCCTCGAGGCTGCGCACCACCCGCGTTCTTCCACCGCACCCTCCGCTCTCCTTTGGGAGCCCCGACGCCTCTTGTTACGGTGTAGAGCCCTCAGAGAGAGAGCTAGATCGCGAGGAGAGCGACGACGGGAGGAGTGCCCGCCGCCGCCCATCTTGTGGCGAGTCGCAAAGCTACTCATCGCAGGAGCTCGAGTCGCGTCGCAATGTAAGGCGCCCACTCCTGACTTCGGTTCGAACCTCCCTGGGTTGGGCGGTGGATCCCATCGTCTTCTTTGGCGATATGCAACCGTGCAAGATCTCGTTTGCACTATGGGCGTGGGTACTTTATGTGTAGATTCGTTTGCTCGGTGCTTAGTCCTCGGTGATTTTGAGGCTTTATCAGGTGGAGTTAGTTATTTTGCGATGTGTTCAATTCGTTTGCTCTGGTGCTTAGTCCTCAGTGATTTTGAGGCTTTATTAGGTGGATTTAGTTATTTTGCGATGTGTTAGGTGCTAGATCGGGTGAGGCGTCGGGTCTAGGGATAGCAATTAGCCGTTACCCATGTACAGGGTAAATACGAATAGAGCGGGTATGGGATTTTTTTTTGCCCACGGGTATAGAAATGGGGCTATTTCTTTACCCGTCGGGTAAACGGGTATGGATAAGGTATACCCGTACCCGCTATACCCATTTACCCGTGAATTAGAGTGACACCTGGGACATACTGATATACATTAAAAAAACATCCAGTCCACAACGGCACAGCCAAACCCTAATCCATCCGCCCCCATCCGCCCATCCCGAATCGGCCATTCGCCCCATCCCCATTTTTTTCTCCCGACTGGCGGCCAGGGCTCCAGGTCCCAGCGCCGGCGCCTTCACCTCCAGATCTGCCGGTCCCTGCGTCGTCTCCGTCCCCCAGCCGCCTCCTCCCCCGAGCCCCGGCCGCCCTGCATCGTCTCCTACCCCCGGCCCCTGCGCATTCCTTCTCAGCCGCCCTACCCCGACTCCCCAAGCTACACTGCCTCCTCCGGTCTTCCCGTCCCCCGGTCGCCTCCTACCCCGAGCAGTCTCCGGTCGCCCTGCTTCCTCTGGTGTCCGCGAGCCGTCTCCGTCTCCGGTCGTCTTCTACCTCGAGCGGACTCTGGTTGCCTGCGCCCTTGCCCCGAGCCGCCCTGCGCGCCCTGCCTCCTCCGGTCAGGTAATACCCAGCAGCTAATGAAAGTGATTTTGTTGAAGCTGGCTGTTTGTATATTCAAATTATTCATGTACACAACATATCGATTAGTTTACAACTCTCAGAGGTTTTACACTATCAATAATCTGTAAAGTGCCTGTGAAAGTTTTGGAGGCAGCATTAGATGTACCTTCATATTGAAATCAAGAATAGGTTTGTAGAAAATGATGAGCATACTGCAAGGGCTCAAAACTTGTCACTTTACCCGTTAATCTTGTCGATCGTAATATTTTCGTTGTCTACTCATTCATTTTCTCAGGTTTACTGCTCAATGTAATTTTTGGTGAGTGTGCAAAACTGGGGTGTATGCATTTGCAAAGAAAGTCCAGCTCCTGAATCTGTTATGTGCTTACATTTACGGCTGTTCTGTTATATTGTAGCTTCCTTCCATTTCCATCCAATTGTTAAGTGCCAGTATCAAACATACTTTTCAAGAATCAATCAATTCCCATGATTAAACGCACCTAATGGCCCCCTTGTGTTAACCGTCTTTTCTTACCGTTTTTACTCAGAATGAGAGAAGCATCATTAGAAAACTTGATGTTACGAATGGTTGGAAACCCAATCGAATTCCTCGAGTTACCCAATTTCTAGAAACTTTATAGTGCAAATTTAAAAGTGATCAATCCCCTGTCCAAATTCTATCAGTTCATAATTAAACCTTTCTACTCTGACCTGCTTGAATATGTACTCCACATATATAGCACACTCATAAGTTGTAACAATTGTTCAACCGTGGTCTCGCGTCATTGGTTCAAGCTAAGTATCTTTCTAATACTTTGCAGATCTATGGAATCGATGCAGCTTTCGGAGCTGCTATCTTAGCACTTGATGTTCAACCAGGAGACCATGTTCTCGACCTTTTGTCTGCCGCGCTGTAATTATTTCAATCTTTTGTTATATATCACATTAGACCAGATTTTCTTCCAAGAGATCTTAGTGGCAAATGTCTAATAAACGATGCACCTTTATCAGACTTGTTTTGTGCGCCACATGTATTTCTATAAAGATTTTTTATCTTATATATTTTTTGCTTTGGGGTAGGTGCATTTATCGTATGTGCAAGTACAACAAGGATATTAAGGCATTCGAGTAGATTGAAAAGCGCCTGAAGGAAGAGTAGATTTATCGTATTTTCAGGTGAGTGATTGAGGTTTGAGCATGATTTAACGCATTATAGATTTGCGAGCTTAACTTAGACAATGTATTTGTAAAGAAATGTGATTGATGATTAGTTCAATGTTAACTTAGGAATGCCTTCATAAGGAAACACTTGAATCGTTGGTCAAACCAAAGTTTGGTTTTAGTTCAATGATTATGTTCTAATAAGATGATAAGCAAACATATACTACGAATACTATATTTGGTTTTAGTTCATGTCGAAGAATAAACCATAAAAATTTTGTAATCGGGAAAGATAGATGTTTGATCTTGTAAAATAATTTTCTTTTATTGCTTGACCTTTATGTTTTGTTGCTAATTTTATTTTTCGTAGCGACTCACGGGCATTGAACTAGTATAATATAACTTATCTATTAAAACCGATGGATTGAGCTCAACCAACTGACCATGCCATCCGGATTTCGTAAACTGCTCGATCTCGTGAGACGAGATGATCCGTCATTCGCCACAAGAGACTACCACGCTACTCCACTCCCTTCCTCCTCTCCGCTCTCTCCCGATTCTTCTTTCACACCCCACTTCATACTCACCCCTCGCTCCCCACCTCTCTCCTTGTCTCTCCCGTCTGCGGACTCCAATTCTTGGTAGGTTTGGCCTCGATTCTTTCTCGCAGTTGTCGCCAGCCCATTCTTTTCCTCGCTGCTCTTCCGGCCCATCGATTCATGATCGCAGCGGCGTGCTTCCGGCAGTTGCGCCGCTTCTCCGGAGCCGAAGAAGACCACCCCTGTTCGCTTCACCGCACCGCTCCGCCTCTCTTGGGAGCCCCGACTGCTGCCTTGTTCTTGTGTGTAGAGCCTCCGGGCAGCTAGATCGCAGAGGAGATGGCCGACGAGGATGCCGCCGCCCGCCGGCCATTGGCCGTTGCGGGCCGAGTGCCGCAGAAGAAGCTACTCACCGCAAGGAGCTCGAAGTCGCGGCTGCAAGCATCGGTAAGGCGCTCACTTCTAACTTCTGTTCGAACCTCCCTTGTCTTGAAGTGGTGATCCCATCGTTTTCTTCTCGCCGATATGCAAATCACTGCAAGATCTCGCATTGCACTATGGACGTGGGTACTTTATGTGTAGATTCGCTTTGTTTCGGGTGCTTAGTCCTCGTGATTTTGAGGCTTTATCAGGTGGAATTAGTTATTTTATGATGTGTTCTGGATTCGCTTGTTTCGGTGCTTAGTCCTCAGTGATTTTGAGGCTTTATCAGGTGGATTTAGTTATTTTGCGATGTGTTCCGTGCTAGATCGGGGCTCTGCGCTTTTGGCTTGCGCTGGTAGATTTGGTGTTCGAGCGTTAAATCTGGTGGTTTTGGGCGCTGAATGCTTGATGTTGATCTGAGGTCCTGCATATGTGATGTGACCTAGGGTTTTGTTTTGGTCAACCTCGACAATTTTCTGTGAGGGAAATTTTGATTATGGAAATAATTTTGTCACGTATCTGATTGGGATGCAGAATATTTGGTGATCCTCGAGTTAATTTAATTCACTCAGGGATTCTTCAGTCCAACTCAATACCTGGAACATGTCATCCGCAGTTGGATACCACTGGCCTGCCAGAACTGCCTCAGGTGTTATCTAGTTCAATTGATAGTAGTGGTAGTGAAATTTCCTCTTTCCTTGCTGATGTACATGCTGTTTCTTCAGCCCCGGCTTTGTGTTCCACATTCCAAAATGCTTCTTCCTTCATGGAACCAATAAACCTAAAAGCTTTCGGTTTTCAGGAGGCACAAAATGCTACTATGTTGAGCAAAACAAGCCATCCAAATGGGGGCCTCTCAGTATTTGATGATGCTACCTTGGCGCCACTGCATGTAATGCTCACTACCTAGATATAGTTGCTACTGTATATATTTCATTCAATTAATTTTTTGTTCTTGTGGTAATACAGGATAGCAAAGAGTTTATCAATGGTAGCATCTCCACTGTTGCTACCATCCAGCAAGCACAGCTAGCTACTGGTGGTTTGAAGCCTGAACAACGGGTTTAAATTTTGGAACTGAACCACTAGGAAAAATTTTCTGCAACTGCAACTTATTGTTCATTCAATTTGAACTGTACCGATAAAATCAACTTTCATATTGCAGGAGCAAAATGCAGGGTGTAACATATCTCTTCCTACTTTCATTTCCTGGTAATCAGATGGCTGTTAATGAAGCCCGAGGAGCACTAATTCCTCCTAAGGTTAAAAAAAACACTTGCTCTCATGCAAAGTGATCGCTTTTACTTTGTGTTCTTTAAATTCATCCGACAAATTGGACTCTTCGCCTGTGATGTTCAGATACCACCGCCGATCTATGACAATAAAAGTGAGTAACCTATTAGCCATTCTTGTGATGTGCAACCCCAAGCAAATTCAGCTCATGGGATTAATGTCAGTGTGAAGTTACCTGTAAGGGCTCGCCGTGGATAAGCAACTCCATCCTCATAGTATTGTCAAACCGGTGAGTTCTTTGGTTAGAATAGTTCACTTTATAACAAATCAAACTGTTGTATAGTTTTTTTGGATGGTTATTTCTCTTTCATTTGCATGTATCCGCAGCATATAGTCTTAACTGGATAAGTCACTGATTCTTCATTACCTCGTCTTTCTGATTCACAAAAGTTGAAGGATGAGTTTAAGAGCTCATGGAATTATATTGAGGTGCTTCGTCTTTATCTCGCCGGCATTTCATGCTTACTCTCAAGTTGCTCGTCCGCAGATTTACCCATTCCAACGAAACCAATCTGTCCGTTCTTGTGTTATGCATTGCCGGTGTAAATGCGCCACACACGCTTAACAGCCATAGGTTACTGCTCGCAAAGATCTTCCTAGCTTTAAAGTCATGCATTTAATTATTCAAATATAGTGGATTATGACTGCATCTTTACGCTCGAGTTACTTCTAGCAAGATGACAGAGAAAAAGGGAAGCAGTCAAAGGGACACGCACCATTTCCTCCTTGTTTGTTTCTGGTGGAGTTCAGATCTGATCTGTTGTGTTCTTGGCAGTTGGCACCTTCTAGAATCTCATTGGAGTAAACGACAACAGATTTTGCTATGGCTACGTGGTTGTATTCCAATATGGTTCTGCTGTGTTTTTCAGCATTGCTAATCGTGAGGCCGAATACAAATTGTCCGATTACCTTCTATGATAGGGATAGCTGCTATTTTATAAAGGCCATAGAATTTTGAAAGAACTACTCTTCATCGAATTTGTGTATTGGATATACTGCATTTATAGCACCAGTAATATATTTTATCATTTAGAATTGTGTGTCTTTTTCCCCTATAGAAATTGCTTTTTTTCCACTGAGGCTGAAACGAAGCATTTTGTACAGCCTGTGAAATTGACGCGCTTAAACATTTTCAAGCTGCAATGCGGGTTTAGAATAAAACCTGTATTACATTCTCACATGATGGCATCTATTTCTCAATGGCCAGATTATGCGATTGTTGAGAAGCCATCCCTGACAACATGGATGAAAGGAGGTCTTGACTATATAGTTCTTAAAGGATTAGGCACCGATGGAATCCACATCATTGCACGTGTTCTTGGTCAAAGTATTGCTCTTGATCGTTACATACAAGCATACAGCAGGTACTGAAATTGGACAAAGTTAAACTTTTGCCACGTGGTAGTAGGATTGAACACTTTGTTCTTAAATTTCTAGGACACTAATTTTGATAGGTTAATGATATGGTTGAGGGATTTGCTGAAATCAATTGTGTCATGGAGAAGACCGAGAAACTTTACCATCAAAAGAAAGAAGCTGTTTCAGCTTGTGGACAAGGCTAATTCTATTCTTGTGGATGTCATAATCAGACTTGGCCTTTTTGACAGGTATGTCTTCTGCACTCCAGGCACATCACTCCCCTTTTAGATGGGCCCTATCTCATGCATTGCATATCTATTTGTGTATCAAGGAATTTTAGCACAAATTTTGTTCTCTTTTCCTGGATGGAAGAAGTTCACTGTGCCAATCCCATGTGCTTTGTTGTACTATACATTTTTTCATGATCCCTCCAATTTTTTAGATGTATACTTATATTGTAGATAATAAATAGCTCATGTGTTGAACTCTTCTCCGCGGTCTATGATAAAGGATTGTGCTTAATATTGTTGAGCAGGGGACCCACGTTCACTTCAAGGACTAAATTGCCAGTGCTACTTTAGTTCTTTTGGGCTGTCTCATATCTACCAAAATTTTATTATTTTACAGTAGACGACCACAACACATGCCCAGTTGAATATTATGTAGAGTTGTCTACAATGCTTTGGTTTAATAAAAAATCAGTGAGATATAATTTGAGAGCTTCAACAATGTGTCTTGTGTTATGCATCCTTGATTGCCTTGAACAACTTGCTAGCTAATATCGTGTATAGTCTATGTATTGTCGATTACCATATTGACATGTCATCATTTGCGCTACATTCCTTTGGGTGTTGTAGGTTTTTGTTCTCGCTTATTAAAGGAATGCTTTCTTCCTCGTAATCCCCGCCACCTGTGCATTGTTTCTTGGAGACAAATTCTAATTTTTCCATGCTCTTTTTCGCTTTCGCTTCCAGGCTTCCAAATGATGAGATGAATGTTGCTTTTTGAGCTCTCTACTTGCTGCTCCTCTTATCCCTCCCTTGGTGTTATTACAGCTTTACTAGGTAATTGATCGGAGTATCTTGCATTTCTTTGATATATAGATGTATGCATTTGTATTGTTTTATTATATTTGGTGCATAGTATTTACCTGTATGTTTTAGTCCATCAACAGTTAATGAACAGATTGGCTAATTAGTTCAATTGAAGAAAAAAATTCTCTCCTAGATTGCTATTCTTACTACAATTTGGGAGCAACATGTACATTTAGGAACAACATTGGGCTTTCTCGTCCCTTTTACTCTCTAGACATTACTGGAAGGACAGCTAAAGATAACGCATTTACCCATAGACCATGGTTCACAGGATGTGCAAATACGGAGTAGGATTCTATTTTATGCCTAGGAATTATTAGTTCTTTTTCTTTACATAGAATATATATGATAGGCTTCAACAGCTTTCTGGCTAATATCCTACATGGTCTATTATGTATTGTCAATTATCATCTAATATCCTGTAATATATTGTTGATTAAATTATGTGATATTCTCACCAGTATATTTCGACATTATAGGTGCCTCTGGTGGCTTCTATAAGCAATGGTGACAATCCTTTTGACCGCAAATAATCTAATAGTTTTCTTATATGAGCTCCATTCCATTTTGAACCAAATGAATCACACCCTTGTTCTTTTTGATAGATGGGCGAGTCCGGAGCCCTCACGAGCTAATGAGGATATTTTGTGGAAAATCTCAGATTTTTTTGTGCAAAAAGGCCACTTGATTTTGAAAAGTTTGCTCAAAGATCCTAGGCCAACACTTGTAGAAAAGGCCTCAGAATTCAGAAATTGCGTTGCCCTCCCACTCCGCTTTTGCCAAAAAACTTGTCGTTTCAAGAAATTAGCATTTAAGTCTCGACCGAGCCTTTTCAGAAGAAAGACCTCACTTGCTCTAGAAAATTGCATCTAAACCCGATCATGGCCTTTTGCAAAAAAAAACCTCATAATTCTAGAAAATTGTGTCCAACTTCTGAATGTATTTCGCTTCTGCATAACATAGCAAAGAACTCTACCTAGTATTGATTAGTGTAGGATGCAGCCTAACAACAACGTCACAGTACAAACTATCGGGTCCATCCGTAACATGGTTCCTCCAATTCTAAAAAGAAAATCACTAAAAGTCAAACTGATGGAACTGATAATAAGAGGAAACATGAGAACCAAGAGGTCCTTTCGGTGCTGATTCATTGCACTAAGGCGAATTGAATGAGATGGCATACAGATAAGTATTGATACACGCGCTATGAGTGTACGAATCATCTCATCCATGCCAATTCCTCTCCTCCCCATTTTGTAATGGCAATTAGGTACTTTGCAGTGGCATTTCATAGATAACATAACTTTATAATAATGGCATGTATATAATTTACCCTATTTCTTTAGATTCTTTTTTGATATTAGTCTAGAAAAGAATATTTTTGGATTTGTGCTTTCAGAACACCCAAATCATATTTGATTTGTCTTGTTCGTTGCTCTCTGCTTGGCCCATTTTTTCTATAATCAAAATGCTAATGTGTGGTTCTCTTCAGCTTATCTTATTTACTTATCTCCTTGTTTGCTTATAAGCTGAATATAAGATAAGAAGATAAGCTAAAGAGAAGGTACCTCTTTTGTTGTTGCATGAACTGCGAAATGTTGGATTATGAATTTGCTTGATGCTGCATGAAATAGTGAATTAGTGATGATAATATCTAGATGCACAACATGTGATTGGTTGCTTTTTCCCTTTTTTACTAGGAGAAAGGCAAAGCTGATTAATCCTAATCGTATGGTATTCAGTAATTCAAATTCCATTATAATCAAAGATGAGGAAGGACTCACCATATTCATCGTAACAGATGTCCATTGGAATGTACTTACCAGTGATTTGTTGGTAGTTGTGCAAAATCTATCATCGTCTGTCTCCACCATCGGGACCAAAATTTATAAATTGATTGAGGAAACGAGATCTTGGAAACTCATGGTCTGTAGCACTAGCATAAATTACGTTTATTTCAACTGCTGCTGGTTGAATTTTCTATTGTGGCTTAGAGTGTGCTGAGATAAAGTTCACATAAGGGCTCAACTCGCTGCTGGTGCCCATCAAATGAGATGTGTGATATTAGCAGATGGATGAGAAGGGGAGTGCTCACCAGGAAGTCTATCATTATTAATTTACAAGCCATCTTCTAGGGACTTCAAACACAAGGAGGTAATTAAATCTTAGAATTCAGCTCTAGTGATTAGCAATAAACACACTGATGCTAGTGATGCATGTAATATTCAAAAATAGATTTCATATTCATATATTTTCTTCAGGCATGGATGGCGAGCTTCCAACGTAGTTCCTTTTAATCTTATCATCGCATGCAAAGCATTACATTTAATATGTTTAAAGCGGAGTGCACTGCTAGTAAACAAGCTGCCATTACACTTTCTTGCATAAATTTACATTACAATGATATGTTTATACTAGTAAATATTATTCATTTACAAAGGAAAACTAATTCAGTACAATGATTATAGACTAGCCATTATCCACATGAGGGAAATTTGATCAAGGCCATACTGATGGCAATATCAAAATGCATTCATAACCATCTTTAGTCCATAATGTCAGCCCAGTCCTGCACATCCAATTACCTACAACGCATAGTCCTGCCTCGGGGCATTCATGCCGCTATGCTCTTCTCATCTTGTATTATCACTACTGTTCGCTATGTTGTAATCGATTTGTAACACATGCTTTTCTTTTTGAGCGAGATGATGAATACTATCTTCAAATTATGAAGACTCACGCGATATGACGGAGGATCACCGAACCACTTTTAAACGTTAAGTTGCAAAGTCGAGAAAATCAATAGCGAATTATGGTACCGCGCCTATCGCCGTGGAAAGTAAAATCATTAGTTCGTCGATTTCTACCAGATCGCAAATGAGTTTCTTTAATTCACTATTGATTTTTTCTGACTCTGCAACTTGACGTTTCAAAGTGGTTCGGTGATCCTCCATCATATCCGTGTGAGTCTTCATAACTTGAAGATGACTGTCATCATCTCAGCTACCTCCTTGCAAGCAGTTTTGATGTAAAGCCTCGATTCAACAAGCATTAAAGTGTCCAATCCATACAAGCTGAGATGCGACGTAGTCTAAGGTAGTGTGTCTTTCTGAGCCGTCATTTTCCTCGTGGCTTAGACTTCTATCGCAACATCTCGCAGCCTTTTGCTTTCTGTGTTTATGTTGATAATGCTGATGCTCTTTTACATAATCACGTTCCTTCAGAGATAAAACACCCTTGTCGTCTTTATTATGATATGCAAAGAAGTTGATGAGCCCTGTATTCCCTCCGACTGCAAGGTAGAAACATGTATTTCGCTGAAATAAACAAACACAGAGAAGCAAATTTAATGGAGAAGGGAAAAGGAAACGAAGGTAAAACGGGAGAATACATCACTTTACAACATACAGATACGTAGCATATTATTCTGTAGAGAGTAATCTGCCTACTTTTTTCTGTGAGTTGACATAATTATCTGGAAGGAACCTCCAATTTGCAGAAATTTCTTATCTTCGGATTTATTTTGGTACATGTGACTTGTCTAAAATTTACATGGCTGTAACGTTTGTGTTCAATTTCCCATTCACATCTCCTATCCTGGACACAAATCATATTGCAATGAATAGGAGTTGTAATAATATATGCCAATAGACAAAATATGTAGATTACATTTGCAAGCCCAGATATGTCTAGGGGCCTAGGCTCTAGTACTATCCCTAAGTACACATGGACTCCAATATAATATTAAACCAACACCCCTCCTATTTACTATGACCTTGACTATAAAGATTATATTCGTGATTCGCTGATGCAAAATTGGGAATCAGACAGCGGCTTTTTGGGTGCAAAGCTTGTGTTCAGTACAGCAATTCCTTTGATACCATGTTATGAATAGTAGTATTAATCTAGAGGCCAATAGAGTACATGAGAAAGCCCAAATAAGGCAGGAAAGCCCACGTAATAGAGGCCTCTAAAATTACCTCACACACACATTATGTACAAGCTATATTTTATTTTTTAATTATAACATAAGACTTCAAAAATAATACCACATATATAATTTTTGGTTTATTCAACAAACATAACATAAAATTAAAGAACTATACCCTCCTAGCATATATAAGAAGGGTGTCGGAGCTGCCACCCGTTGCAATTAAATCATTTCTTCTACAAAATTCAAGAGTATTCATTTTTCATTAGTTTTAACAAAAAAAAATACACACTAACTTCATAATAAATTTTAATTAATTTATTATCTTTCAGCCACTACTAACCTAGATGCATCAATCGACAGGACACTTGAATGTCCTTTTTTCTTCTTCTTCTTTTGATTGACAAATGATCACATTTCCTTTCTACCAGTGGCTGTATCCTGCAATCCAAGATAGAAAATATTAGTTTTCAGTGCTTATATTTACAAAAGTATGTCTATTGAAATACATAAGTTTAGCTTACTCAGGTGGATTGAATTCCCAAATTCTGATAGTATCCTCTTTCCTGTTTTTATAAAATAACATTTATTAGTTTCTTAAATTATTTATTTTTAACAACTCATGTTTATTTGTATAATTACTAACCCAATTGCAGCTAAGATGGTGTCTGATTTGTTGAATGATAATCCACATACTCCTGGAACGTGCTCTCTGCAAAAATTATACAAGAGGCTAAGTAGAGCCAATCCTAGGAAATGAATCTAATGGCAGTAAAGGATAAAAACAATTTGTAACAATCATTGCATAACGATGAAGTCATGTGAGTGAACTTTTAACCCTTTTCAAATTCAATTAGAATGCTGGTTCAATTCCCGAGAGAGAGACCATAGCCAAACTCTGTATGTGTGTAATGAATAGCTAACTTACATTAACTATGAAATTTTCCTCCACTGAGATATTTTGAGAAAAATAAATATGAATAGCTGTTTTAACACTCACATTTCAATTGCAGCATCCCCCCACTTTATGGCGCAATCTCCAGAGTTTAGCTGAACTTGTTCACCCATCCAAATCTAGAAATATAAAAAATGTAATTATCATCAATTATCACTGTAACATTACAAAGAAACGAGAAAAGATTTATTAAATTACCTTAATTTTATCAGATTTTGGATCACATTAGGCAAAGAATATTTTATTGGGATGAAATTTCACAGTGATGTTAGAAGCAAGGTCCCCGTGTGGGTTCATAAATGTCTTCAGCTTATCCATTTTTCTGTGTGCTCCCATTATGTAAATATTGATCAATGGAGGGAAATGCAAAGCTACAACGACGTGATCTCCTAAATATGCCCAGCATAATGAGGAGACACTGATACCTGTTTCAATCTTTAGGCCAGCAAAAGTACAATAAGATGTTTCAGTATGAATAGAAGTGATGACTGTACTCAATTGGTTATTTCTCTCTCTCCCCACCTCCCCCTCCCCCTTCCTCCCTCTCTCTCTCTCCGTGAATAATATTGGCTAGTCTATATTCATTGTACAACATGAGATTCCTTTGTGCATGTTTACAAGTTACTAGTTTAAACATGTGTTTAAATGTAAATTTGTACAGAAAGTGTAATGGCAGCTTCCTTGCACAGTGCATTCACAGTTTGAAAAAGCAACAATGTATGCTTTGCACAATGATAAGATTAAAAGGAACTAGGTTGGAAGTTCTGCCATACATCTACTGAAGAAAATATATGAATATGAAATCTGTTTTTGAATATTACATGCATCACTAGCATCAGTGTGTTTATTGCTAATCACTAGAGCTGAATTCTAAGATTTAATTACCTCCTTGTGTTTGAAGTCCCTAGAAGATGGCTTGTAAATTAATAATGATAGACTTCCTGGTGAGCACTCCCCACTTCTCTTGCATCCAACTGCTAATATCCTGTCGTTTGATGGGCACCACTGACGAGTTGAGCCCCCTATGTGAGACTTTGTCTCAGCCTGCACTCACAAGCCACAATAAAAAGAATTCAATCAACGAAAACAGTTGAAATAAACGTAACTTATGCTAGTGCTACAGACCATGAGTTTCCAAGATCTCGTTTTCTCAATCAATTTATAAATTTTGGTCCCGATGGTGGAGATGCAGGCGATGATAGATTTTGCACAACTACCAACACAATCTCATGGTCGTACATTCCAATCGACATCTGTTACAGTAGATGTAGGTAGTCCTTCCTCCTCTTTGATTATAATGGAAGTTGAATTACTTAATACCATAGGATTGTCAGTGTCCAAAGCTTTGCCTTTCTCCTAGTAAAAAGGGGGGAAAAGCAACCAATCACATGTTGTGCATCTAGATATTATCATCACTAATTCACTATTTTATGCAGCATCAAGCAAATTCATAATCCAACATTTCACAGTTCATGCAACAACAAAAGAGGTACCTTCTCTTTAGCTTATCTTCTTATCTTATATTCAGCTTATAAGCAATCAAGGAGATAAGTAAATAAGATAAGCTGAAGAGAACCACACATTAGCATTTTGATTATAGAAAAAATGGGCCAAGCAGAGAGCAACGGACAAGACAAGACAGCTGAATCAAAAATGACTTGGGTGTTCTGAAAGCAGAAATCCAAAAATATTCTTTTCTAGACTAATATCAAAAAAGAATCTAAAGAAATAGGGTAAATTATATACATGCCATTATTATAAAGTTATGTTATCTAAGAAATGCCACTGCAAAGTACCTAATTGCCATTACAAAATGGGGAGGAGAGAGTGGGGTGGCATGGTGGAGAGAGAGGGGGGCAGCGAGGAGGCACCGGCTTGGGGCAATGGGGCGGAGACTCACCGAAGGAGAAGAGGAGGAGATGAGATAAAAGGAAGAAGGTGAGGGCAAATATGTCCAAAAATGTGTGGCAGCTCTCGTAATGGCATGGATGAGAGAATCTCCATTTTGTAATGGCATCTAGGCAATTAGACACTTTATGGTGGCATTTCTGAGATAACGCAACATTATAATGGCATGTATGCAATTTACCCAAAGAAATAACAGTTGCATTGCTAATTAAGCTGCTCTATTAGACCCACAACATATATTTCTCAACAAAAAAAAACACAAGTCATTATTAATTCAAATTGAAAATGACCCAAACCAGTGGATATACCTTCCCATCTTCGACTCGTTTACTGGGTTATGGATGCAAAGGAGATGGTGTTAGGATGCTTGCATTAGTTAAAATGCAGAATTGCGAGTCGATAAGCATAGAATTAAAAAGAGGCACCGCAGAAGATAATCACAGAAGCATACCAAACATACAATTTGTTACAGAACAGATTAAGAAAGAATTTAGCACAGAACAGAACAGATCAAGAAAGATTTATTTTCCTACAATCACATGAACCAATAACACTACTAGCATCAATGAACTTTTCTTTTGAGGCCTGTAACCGATCAACCAATAACCTGACCCACCTGCCAAAAGAAATCAAACATTCTCATATTCTTATCATGAATTGCAATTGTCATTTGTAGCAATAATCAATACATCAACCAGCTAGTATGCAGCCCAAAAATATGTAGAAGTAATATTATGCAAAAATATTTTAGAACAGTCCCACACAACAGTCGAATCTTTTCTAGGACAGCACAGAGCAATTAAATTTGAAGAGGGAGTGAGGCCGTACCATTGATGTAAGGGAAGAAGACGATAGCTCGGGACGGTGGTGGCGGCTCGGGAAGGGACCTGAGGAGGAGTAAGGACGGCGGCAGGGGTAAGTCAGCACGGCATTCTTCCTAGCTCTACCACTGAGGATCGCCTTGGAGGACGAGATGCGCTCCACAGAGGGCGAAGAGGCCAACGCCGCCTCCGAATCTTCACCGCCGTACAGAACGCCGAGGAAGATGATATGTCCCTTGGCCACCAGCAGAGCTGTGAGGCGTGAGATCGACGGCTAACCAGAGAAAAGGAGGAAGAGTGGGGAAGAAGAAAGAACAGCGAAGAGAGGAATTGTAATATCCCTTGGCCTAGATTGCTCCAGACGTGAGATTTGGCACCAAGCGAAAAAAGTGAAAAGCAGAGAAGAAAAGGGTTTCGGGGGAAGAAGAAGATCAGATTGTATCTATTCAACTCCCACTTCCTGACAGTGGAGGAGGATAGCACGTTGGGAGGAGCAGCAGCGTGTGTGGAGGATGCAGTGTTCGAGGAGACGATGGCCGGAGCAACACGCAGGGAAGGAGGCGGCGGTCGGAGCACCCGGCGGCGCGAGCACTAGTAGTGTTGCAAGAGTAGCCGAGTAGCTATCTGCCCGCTGCAGTCTGGACGAGAGGGTAGGGATTCTCTGGATTGTTCGCTCACGGGATTAACTGGGCCAAATGGATCTAGCGGGCCAAACGGATTAGCTTATAATAATGATACGTGTTTTGTAACAAGTTGGCAAGCCTTGAGTGTTACAAGCCCAAATCACGGTTATTTTAGTTTACCACATTTTTCCTATAAAGTTTACCTAATTTTCTAGGCTTTTAACTATGCATTAGACCTAATAAATTATCTATACAAGTTATTCTAAAGGGTCATGTCATTTTATATTTTTCTTAAATACTACAGGTCCTGTACTATGTATCACAATTTTTCTAGAACTTTTCCTAAGTCAGAAGTATTTATAGTATTAAAAACATCCTAAGGGAAATATAAAAATCAACTAAAATAGCCTATTTGGGCGACTAATAATTTTACAGGGAAAATTACTAGCTACTGTTCATGAATAATTTTTTCCAGGGTTCAGCGTGGAATCTAGTATTTTCTAGAATTTTTCTCTAATTTTTGGATGCCATTTACTATTTTTAACAAAATCGAAAACCATTTTTGGATTTATTATATTTGAAATCGGACGATAATCCCATGGAACAGAAATGGGTCGCCTAACCATCAGGTGGCCCAACAATACAGAATGGGCTTCAAGATCAGAGACGCACGGCACGCTGGCCGACAAATGAGCCCCACGTATCAGTGACACGCGCGACCGGCTTACTTACCGAACGCGCTTTTACGTGAGACGACGATTCCATCTCCACTTAACTGACAGTGGGCCATGGTCGATTGGTGGGGTCCACTGGTCAGTGACATAATCGCGCAGGGCGCGAACCATGACGAAGTTCCTCGACTACTCGACCGAGTTCAGCCCTTCAACGACGTATTGCCAATGCTATAAGGCTCCATTTGGGGTGTTCTTAGGCTCTACGGGTTCCTCACGGAGAGACCTAGGACGCTCCCTACCGACTTGGCCTCAAGAACAAGCAACGCGCGGCGTGATTTGCATAAAGCTAAGATTGGGAGGGCGGCTATGCGGCGATCTACCAGAGGGCAAAGAATTCTACTTACGGAGAGCATGAGGAAGGGGCGAGGAGGCTCATCATGCACACTATGAGGAGGCGGCTTGGCCAAGGCGCGGTGAGACGGATGAGGTTCCGCTACTTATCATATTATGGTCATGGCATGATCTTGGTCGCCAAACCCAGGGGCATGAGGTCGCGCGCGAGGTATTGGGCCTGTGTAAGCTCTAGACAGAGTATGAAGCTCGTGGGTTCACCGACGAGGTTACTGACTTGCAATGCGGCGCAAGAAGTGAATCGAGGTGACGGGCACCACAATGGCGGAGGGGGTCGAGCGAGCCCGAAAGCAGGTTAAATCGGAGAGAGCGGTGCTCACCATCGTAGGGCTCGAGACACACCGGCACCTCTATGTCCACACTGACAGATGCAAAGGACGCAACTGGATGGCGACATGATGGGCGACGATGATGGCGACAAGACCATGCACTGCTGGGCGCGAGGCAACCCTCTGCCATGGCAAAGGCAGAGCTTGGGAGTGAGAGGGGGGGAGAGAGGGAAAGAGAGGGAGAGAGAGATTGGAGGATGGGACCCACATGTAAGGAGGAGAGTGAGGCCCACAAGTCAGTCCTAGCACCCAAAGGAGATTCAGGCTCTATCCGTGACTCACGCAATCGTATCGCCCTATCTAGCCGATTCTTTCCATATTAACTCCGTCTCCAGCTGATTCTAAAAGATTCCAAAATATCAGCTAATCTTTCAAAAGTGTGAATTATGATCGCATTGGTGACCTCGGACTACCATTTTATGGAACCTAACCTCAGGCTACACGTGGTTTTTTTATAAAAATAAGAAAATTGAGTGTCTGTGCTACATGGCCCATCCGTCCAGTCCTCACTTCTCTCAGCCATATCTCATCAATCTAGTTTTTAAACACGCCAGGCGGTTGCTTCTTCGCTTCTTTGTTATGATCGGAGGGACCCAAAGTGGTCACTGGTAAGGGGACTTAAAAGGACCATCATCAGGAGAGAGAACGGAGAGATAGCAAATGAACTAAGTCCAGTGTTTTTCCCCTTTCTGCTTCTACCCATCACGACGGAAACCCTAGCTCGGCGCCGCCGCGATGTCGATGTCGATGTCGGAGTCCGGCGACTTCGATTCTCCTCCTAAGCCCGTCCCTACTATCTTGGTGCCCGTGGACGACGACGACCAGGATTACCGTAGATACGTGGTTGAGTGGGCCAAGTTTGTTAAGCGGAGCGGCGATAAGTGTTCACCGCCCGTCGCTAACCGGTTGAAATCCTCACCTACATCCCCAACCGGTCGAAAATACGCCTTTAGTGTAGCTTGGCTTGGCCTGAGAGTTAGCGGGCCAACCCAGTTCTGTTCATTGGATTTTTGCCGTTTTAATTAATATGAGAAATCTAGAAATAGAAATAGTTTTATTAAAAATGGCAAGAGAACTCTAAAAATTTTAGAACAATTATGGTAAATACTAGATTTTGTGCTAGATTTTATAAAAATATTGTAGATCACTGTAACTAGGAAATGATCTCTAAATGAATTTGGATAAGGCTAATAAGCGTTATTTAATATAGAAAATACCTCGAGGTGCTACTCTAATCAGACTATACTAGTTCAATGCCCGTGCGCTGTTATTGACAAACAAAATTGCTAACGAAACATAAAGGTCAAGCAATAAAACAAATTGTGCTAAAAGATCAAACATCTATTTCTCCGATTACAAAAGTTTCTATGGTTTCTCTCGACACAACATACGAGAGATGATATTCTTGGTATACATTCCGAAGATCTTAAAACCTTGTCTATGATGTGAGTACTTTTTGTAGACAATGTTTTTGTGAGGTTTCCGTGAGTTTTATTAGATTTTCAACTTATCCTTCTCTTTATTTGCGCAAGTATCTTGATATTACTTCTAGCGGTGGCTCTAGATAGTGCAACATACAATTGCCCATGAGAGAAAACCTGCTCAGGGAGGTAAACACCGAATTCGAATGGTCCCTTGCGCCTTGTTGATTGTCATTCGGTCGAGCCCGACAGGAACCGCTTTCTTGAACCTAAATGGGAACATCTCGTCATCGAGGGACATAGAGGTATTCGAGGTAGAAACACCTCTTCCCAAGCAGGTCGCAAGCACAATCTCGACGCCTATAGTATTCTTTTGGAATGCCCGGACTACAAGTCTCGGCCCGCTGTATAGTCCATTTGCGGGTCAATGTTCCGCAACAAGATCACGGAGCTTAATCTTAAGCTTGAGTATATCGGAGGTAGACCGTTAGGGTCGTGGTGTTTAGGAATTGGAGGTAGTAGCTATGGGATCATCCTCGCAGAATCGGTTATGGTACACCATCTCCTCCCCATGAAACATGTCAATCATCTTCATATTGATCGTATCAATGTACTCTGCTCACGTCGATAGGATGGCTCGAGATGTGATATAGTTGGCATCCGATAGGTTGTCATTCAAAGATAGGAAAAACACTCAGATAAGTTTATCGATGTCGTGCATTTCAGATATGGAACACGATTCGTCGGAAGCCGACGCACCATCCTCATTAGTCTCCTCGATACCATTCCCAATCCGCAATAGGTACTCACACTCGGATCACTCGGGCCCTCAACCCTCCAAAGAAACCGCTTGACCCCAAGCAAGCATTGAAACCGGTGCTTAACCACGATGTAGTCCTCCCATGTCGCCATTTCGCAGGATGCCGTCCACTTGATCAACACCGAGTAATGGAAGAATTGCCTTTCTTTACAAGACGACGATCCAAGATGAGCTCCTGTCGAGCTCCAAAGTCAAACTGCAATCGGAGGTGTATGGAAAATAGGAGTAAAATCTGAACCCAAGCTTTCAATTGCACACATGGAACACGAATGGATCGCTCCCACTAGGTAGTTCAATTTATAAGCACAGACCGATCTTCTCCAACACACGATAAGGCTCAAGAACTTGAATGCCAACTTGGGAAAGGGACTGTTGACCACAAGATTGAGCATAAGGTTGAAGCTTAAGATAGACTTGTCTCCCACTTGAAACTGCGACGATCCTCTTCTTATCGACCTTGGAGCTTAATTCTATTTCGAGCCACATGCAAATGGTGTTTCAACAGGTAGTATGAGCATTCCTTTCCGCCAACAGCTCTGTGACCGGAGGATTAACATCAGCAGGAACTGCTAACATGGGGCCATAGCGAGGGTCTGGCTATAGGCTTTAAAAGGAGAGCAAGGAGAGGTATGATAACAGAGTTGTACCAAAATTCCGCCATTTAGCCGAGAAGAATGCATCGCAATGGAGGTACATTTCAAACATTGGTTCACCTGCTCACTCGCCCATCACCAGGTGATACGCCGTGTCAGTTCAATTTTAACATCCATCGCGAGAACAATGTCTTCCAAAACAAACTAGTAAAAATTTTATCGCGACGGAGACAATGGAGCGGGGCATACCATGAAGTTTGACGACATTCTCCAAGAAAACCCGCGACTTGAGGGCAAGAAAAGGATGTTTGAGAGGAACAAAATGGGCATATTTTGAGAAACGATCAACAATTACCGTAATAGTATTGTATCCTTCCAAGACGGCAATCCCTCCACAAAATCCATCGTGAGGTCTAACCAAGCCCCTTCCGCACGTAAAGGTTGAAGGAGCCCAGGAGCGGTATGTTCATGCTTTGCTTGTTGACAAATGGCACATCGAGTGATCACATTCCGCACATCGCTTTTGAGACCACCCGCATAAACAGCTTTTTAACACGCCGATATGTGGCGACACTCTGCACGGCCGCCAACGCTATCATGGAATGCTTTGATAATCTTCGCTTGAGGGCGAATTAGCACCCACCCGATGCGCCCATGCTGCTTGATGATTCTTGATGCAATCGAAAACCCGAATCATTGGGACGTGGTATCGCTAGTTCGGCTAAGAGTTGTTGAGCTTATGAGTCAAGAGTATACTAATTCAATACCTCCGAATCCGCACAAGTTGCACTACCGACATCGCTTGCATTGCCATGACATGTCCCACTCGAAAGAGCATCACCACCGATTGAGTGCTCCTTCTTAAACGGATCTTAAATTGAAGCCCCATCAACTTGGTCATTGCTTATACTCAGAATCGAGATCAATGCTGTTCTGCAATAACACGATCACGATGGTTTGTATTAATGACAAATTCCGCCTCGCAAATAGGACGCCATCTATCCACCGCCATGATGACCGCAAGAAATTCCTTTTCATAGATGGACGTTTTGGTGTTGAGGACTCAAGGCTTTGCTTAAAAATGCAATGGGATGATCATGTTGCATGAGCCACGCCAATACCGATGTCACAGGCATCTGTCTCGACAACAAATGGTTGATGAAAATCCGGCATCGCCAATACTGGGGTCTGACTCATAGCATGCTTGAGTTGTTCAAAAGCGCTGGTGGCAGCAAGATCCCAGTGAAATACTTTCTTCTTGAGAAGGTTAGTGAGAGGGCGAGCAAGAATGCCATAATTACGCACAAATTTCCTGTAATACCCAGGAAGACCAAGAAAACCCAAGTTCACCACATTGTGGCATGCCAAGAGAGCATCGCTCGAGTCTTAGCAGGTCAATGAGCCACCCTCGCATGCGATATAATATGGCCTAGGTAAGTAATATTGCGCTTGGCAAAATCACATTTGTTGCGCTTGACAAAAAGTCTAATTAACATTGACACACATATTCACTAAACTGCCTGGGGGTAATTGTCTGGGACTAATCGTGGCCTTGTGGGTTCCCTGCATGAATCCACTGGTCCAATTCTGAGGATGAAGGTCTTGCTTCACTTTCTATACTTGTGGATAGCTTTGGTTTGCTCTATACAACTCTGCACACACGCTTTCAGTTAATTTTTGGGTCAATTAGCAAGGCCATCTGCGGTTCTGTTCTTGCTTCATTTTTAATGAACATTGTGCAATTGCAAAACGATGGTTTGAAGTGTATCGCCAAGGAGGCTGACTTGATGTGTGAGTTGCTGCGGCATCCTGCCAAGGGCACTGGCCGTGCCATCAAAACGAGCGATAGTATCCGGGTATGCGCCTTAAGTCTTATGAATTGCAAAGGTTGTGAATCTTTTGCCGCCGCCGCTGCAATGGTGGTATGTGCCTCCCTTTGCCAAAGCAAACTGTGGCTTACTTTTTAGAATTCATTCTTCTATTCTCTGTTTACAATTTATTGGCACTAACTGCAAAACAATGGCTTCAAGGGTATCTCAAAGGAGGCCAAGATGATGTGTGAGTGGATGAGGAAAGAGAATGCGCTTATCGATGATGACGATCTATATGTACCGCATGAGATCACAGAGTTGTATGATATTCGGGCTAAAATGTTACGAATTATGGACCGCATACTGCAAGATTCTTTATCTTCTATTGCTGCTTTGTCAGTAACTAGTCATGCTGCTTTATTTCTACTACATGTAACAGCTGATGCTACTTTGTTTCCCTTGGTGAGACTCGTTGTGATATTTCATTGTGCTCTACTACACCAGGGGAGACACTTCTGAGAAATTCAGGAAAAGCATGGAGAAGAGGAAAAGGAAGAAGAGAAAGAAAAACGGTAAGAGCCAAATGACGGGTAGAAACTTTCAAGAGAAATGCATCATTGGTTGTCTGGGTCATGTCGAAGTACTCACTAACAAGCATTGGTTTTTAATTTAAACAGAACTTGACAATCACCAAGAAGAATGGGAAGAGGAACTACTAAGAAAAGACGAAGAAGTTTGCGCTAAATGACCAAGGTTAGTGGAAAAGAGGATTTGAATGTCATGGATGTTGATTCTTTTTTTCTCTGCATCTTGTAGGGCTTTATGTTTTGAAATGAGGGTGGTATATGCAGTCATGAAATGCTATTTATCAACAAGATTTGGCCTTCTGCAGCCCTTTTGTATGAACACAACTAGTGCCTTGCACGTTTTATAATTGTTGTTGTATCACAAAAAGTCATTGTTTTAGATTTGTCCTAAGTCAAAGTTCTAAAACTTTACCTTTGCAAATCTTTTGAACTACTTGGATCAGAAACATGAAAATCATACCTTTTATGGATTTTGTAATAAATTGCAATGATATCTAGTGGTCAAAGTTCCTTTTCGAAGATCGTGTCAATGTTCAAAATGTGGACATTTTGTGATATGGAGGGAGTACCATGTAGCATTCTCTGTTTTTTTGTTGACCACATAAACGTTGAATTACAGGTGTGCTTTTTCGCAAAATATTGGACTGTTTAATACATGTTGCTGTTATTATCTCTCAGACCCATTGTGCAAGGTCTTACGATATCCTGATTGCCCTTGAATTTTTGTCTACCACAGAAAACTTGTTGTAAGTGTTACCATGATTTAATGGTTTTTTTAATGCAGTTATGGATGAAGTCACAAAGGGAGGATGATGTGCTGGTCTGGAACTTTTGAACGGCAGTTTGGATGGCTGAGGCGACATGCATATGGAGTTTCGTTTGGGCTGGAATACTCATCATTAGCTGCCAGATGACTGAAAATTTATCAGCGAAAGCAAATTACAAGTTTTATACAGGAGCATATTGTGGCATGCCTCATATAAACAACAGGTAAATATGCATCATCTGAGAACATTGATGAAAGAGCAGTAGTATCAGGCTTGGGACACTAGGTAAACAAAAAATACACTAATTACCGGTTAAACTTGATGACAAAGAATTGAAAGTTTGTAACCGATCAATTCAGGAGATTAGCTTATCACTTGAAAATTTATGACTGATCTAAGTCATCCATTACCTTGCAACTTCCTCCTCTTACGACTGGAGCCTCCAGTATCCTATATTTCTACGGCATCAGCAGCAATTTTCCTTAATTCACTATTGATTTTCTCTGACTCTGCAACTTGACGTTTCAAAGTGGTTCGGTGATCCTCCATCATATCCATGTGAGTCTTCATAACTTGAAGATGACTGTTCATCATCTCAGCTACCTCCTTGCAGTGCTTTTGATGTAAAGCCTCTGATTCAGCTGCTAAAGTGTCCAACCGGACAACAAGTGAATGTATGTACTCCAGTGTGTCTTTACGAACCGTCATTTTCCTCGTAGACTCTCATCGCAACATTCGCAGCTTGCTTTCTGTGTTTATGTTGATAATGATGATGCTCTTTTGCATAATCACGTCCTTCAGAGATAAAACACCCTTGTCGTCTTTATTATGATATGCAAAGAAGTTGATGAGCCCCGTATTCCCTCCGACTGCAAGGTGGAAACATGTATTTCGCTGAAATAAACAAACACAGAGCATCATGTTTGTATTTCCCATCTCCAGATTAAATTTGATTCTCTGTGTTTGTTTATTTCAGCGAAATACATGTTTCCACCTTGCAGTCGGAGGGAATATAGGGCTCATCAACTTCTTTGCATATCATAATAAAGACGACAAGGGTGTTTTATCTCTGAAGGAACGTGATTATGCAAAAGAGCATCAGCATTATCAACATAAACACAGAAAGCAAGCTGCCGATGTTGCAGTAGAGGTCTCGCCCCCTGAGGAAAATGACGGCTCAGAAAGACACACTACCTTGGAGTACATGCCGCCCTCACTTGTTGTCCGGTTGGACACTTTAGCAGCTGAATTAGAGGCTTTACATCAAAAGCACTGCAAGGAGGTAGCTGAGATGATGAACAGTCATCTTCAAGTTATGAAGACTCACATGGATATGATGGAGGATCACCGAACCACTATGAAACGTCAAGTTGCAGAGTCAGAGAAAATCAATAGTGAATTAAGGAAAATCGCTACTGATGTCGTAGAAATACAGGATACTGGGGGCTCCAGTCGTAAGAGGAGGAAGTTGCAAGGTAATGGATGACTTAGATCAGTCATAAATTTTCAAGTGATCAGCTAATCTCCTGAATTGATCAGTTACAAACTTCCAATTCTTTGTCATCAAGTTTAACCGGTAATTAGTGTTTTTTCTGTTTACCTAGTGTCCCAAGCCTGATACTACTGCTCTTTCATCAATGTTCTCAGATGATGCATATTTACCTGTTGTTTATATGAGGCATGCCACAATATGCTCTCGAATAAAACTTGTCATTTGCTTTCGCTGATAAATTTTCAGTCATCTGCCAGCATGTGGGACAAAAAATAATATACCATTGAAGCATTTTTCGACAACACGTGAGACAAAAATAATGTAGCACTGAAGCATTTTTCGGCAACACTTGAGAAAAAATACCACTAAAACCATCCAAACAAATAAAAATGTCTCACAGGAGTTAAAAAAATGTTTCATACGTTTATTAAAAATGCTTTGTATGTACATTAAAAGTGTTGCAGTGTGATTTTGATGATGTATCTTTCGGTGCCGCAACAGAGCCCAAATTTAGAGATTCATCTTCATGTCTGAGCAGAGGGGAGGAGATGAGGAGGAGATGGATAGGGCATGTAAAGAGAGACAGGGAGGTGGATTCAACATGCGGAGAGAGAGATGGGGGAGGAGATAGATCGGACATGGAGAGAGAAGGGGGCAAGAGGAAAATCAGGGAGAACAGGATAGGGAGAAAGAGAGAAGGGGCAGATTTGAGCAAGTGCAGCTGGGGTTGAGCTAGTAGGAGGGGGAGGAGGAGAAGGTGAGGAACAGGGAGGAACCTCGAGGGCCCGATAATGGTGGGAGAAGCTTTAGGTGAGAGAAGTAGAGGGATGGAGAATTCAAAAAAAGCAAAGCAGAGGAGATGTCGGTCAGTTGGAGGAGACTGGCCAGCCAGTCGAGCCTTCGGTGAAGTGCTCCTCTTTTTCCCATAGTCAAAGCATCACTCCATCTAGTCAAAGCAACAAGTGGTGGAGAAAAAACATGAAAGTAACAACGTAGCAAAAGTAGAGCATTGCGCTGTTGAAAATGGAGGAAGTCACCGCGCTGGTTTTGTGGCAGCGTCCGACCCTATCAAGCACTATCGTGGAAAAATTGATTAAATAAATCACTTTCAATTCGAAATTTATAAAATAACCTACTGTAAAACAGAATTTATCGTTTGGCAAGGCATTTCGCCACGCAGGATGGCCTCTACCACATGGCCCTGTGGAAAAGTGGCTTTCGCCACCCAGCCTAGCTTCTGCCGCGCCACATGACGGAAACGGGCCATATGGCAAAAATAGCCTGTTTCTGCCGCGTGTCCCTCGCTTGCCCGTGCAACGCCGCCCCACCTTGTTTTCAGCACATTCATCACTGATCGTCCATATCCGTTGGAAAAATTGTGCAGGAAGTTAAGTTTAAGCCTGAGGTTTGTGGCCGTTTAGGTATGAAGTTATGTAGAAATTAGCGTTTTCGTGGCCTCGGAAAAAATTGGAAAAAAATTAGGGAAAGTAGAACGTGACCTCTTGCCACTTTCCTACTCGGTCATCGGCACGATGGGGCACTCAATTATTTGTGAGGAAAATGGGAAAACCCTTAAGTGGGCACGCTAGGGTTTATTTGTGGATGTTTGGTATTGAAGGCACGCACCGAGCAGAGTCCCGCTTGTAACAACCCAAAATTGTACATTTTTGTGAAAACGCTTTTCTAAGGTTTGTATGGAGTAGACCTGATCAACGCTCGCCGGCCAGAAGTTTCAGCTAGGCTTGAACCAGGTCCCGAGACCAAACTCGAGCAAACCAGACTATCTGCTCGCAAACTCGGGCTTGAGCACAACCTGAAGCCCAAAAGCCTAGCCCGAAACACGAAAGCCCGACTGGACCTGTAATTTAGCTGATTTCTCGCCCGGCCGCTCCACCCAAGCCGGATCAAGGCTTGAGCCCTGCCCGATGCACTAGTTGGTAGGGCTAGGAAAGCCAATTTAAATGCCCATGAACAGGTCTAGTATGGAGATGTTAAAAATTCAAAAGTTAACTATAGCTAAATAGCAAATTCTAAATTTTTCTTGTTTAGGAGAAATTTGAATTCTTAACAAAACATTTAGGACAAAATAGGAAAAATAACCCTAAAAGCACTTAGAAGCAAAATGGATTTTTAGAGATACATATATCACACACACACACACACACACACATATATATATATTCATACATTTACATAAGAGTGCATGTGTGTATAGATACCCTATTCTACACCTGGGTGTAGAATAACTATACCCATCCTAAATGGATCAACCCATCCCAAATCCACCCCTATATAAACAACTTAGATCTAGATCCATCCACCCCCGTCACGGTTGTCCCGCCCGTCCACGGCCGGCTGCATCTCCACCACATCGCCGCCCAGATCCGGTGCCACCACGCCTCCCGCCGCCTGTCACTGCCCGGGCGGCGACCTCCAAGCCGGTGTCGCACACACCAGCTCGTGTCCCTCCATTGCCGCTCGATCCCTAGCACCTCGTCCGGCCCCGTCACCTTCACTGCCCCGCCGGACGCCGTCGCCCCGCACATCTTTGCCGGGCGTCGCCGCCTCTCCATGCTCCACCCATCGTTCTCAGCTCTGCCCAACAATGGTTATGTAGCAACTATTAGATGGTTACATAGCAAGTGTTAGACGGTTACATGCCCATTTTTTTGTAGTTTTTTTTGGAAAAAATATAAATAATTATTACCGATGGTTACATGGACAGAAAATGGTCATATAGTATGTTTCTGATCATTAGATGGCATCTGTTCAATGGTTACATGGTCCGAACATGATTAGTTGAAATATGGTTAGATGGTCAAGAGATGGTTAGATGGCCGGAAGATGGTTAGATGACCGGAAAATGGTTCGGTGACCTGAAGATGGTTAGATGGCCGGAAGATGGTTATTTTTTCCATTGAGTTTTGTCTTATTTTCACACAAGATGGATAGTTATATGACCGTGTCAAAATAGTTATAATGACTCACTACGGCTGACACCTTATGGTTATATGGCTACACCTGATAGTTACATGACACTCAGGAGATAGTTACATGAAAATAATTTTACCAAAATTAAAAAGTAATAATATTAATAATATTCATATCGAGTTTGGTCTTGTTTTGTTCGTAAAAATGTGACTAACACAATGGTGAAAACCGTTAATCAATCCAAGCTTCAATTTAGAAATTATAACGAAAAAATGTTTGCATGCGTAGTTAATGCATTCCTAGTGCAATATATATGGAGGGGACCTCTGAGCCTAGCCTGAGTAGCTTCCTTAACCCCAACCCAGCCGCCCGCGCCGAGGATCCATCTACCACCGGCTCCAAGGCCCCACCTAACGTCGATGTTGAACCGGCAAGGCGTCATGGCCGAGGGCAAACCAAAAAGCTTGAAGGCTGATATACCATCTCCGATGTATCAGATTTTGGGCCCCCCTATTGCACCACAAAAAGCAGTGGTTAGATACAAGTCAACCTACGGGTATATCACAAGGGATAAAGTGCCAATCACCTATCAGGACTGGCATAAAGTGCTCCGTGCCACCAAAGCGGACCTTTGGACAAAGCTCAAACAAAGCTTTGAATTCCCCAAAGAAGCCGAAGGCCTCGTGCGTCGGGTTGCATTGATGACCATGGGTACGGCATGGAAGAACTTTAAGACCCGGTTGAATTGCAACTATGTGAAGAAAAATCGGTCGGCCATCGTGGACTACCCGAAATTGGAACTGTTCTGAGATGAATCTATGGCGATGAAGTTACAAGAAACAATAAAGAAGTCAAGTGAGGACCACAATGAAATCTCTAGAAAGAACATTCATCCCCACAGACTAGGCACGGGTGGGTATGCGGGAAAAATTCCTCAATGGGAGAGGCAAGAAGCAGAGGCCATTCAGTCAACTGGCAGAAGTCCCTTGTTCGAACTATAAGACCGAGTCAAGCACTATGTGCTAGCAAGGGCAATTGTCACGTCTAACGGGGCTTGTCCTTTAGAAACAATGAAGATGAACTAGTCTCCCAAAGAGTTCAAGAGTTGTCCATCCAGGCTACCCAAGGTACCTTCCAGATAGGGAGAAGGACGAACTTACCGTGGCCTTAGGAACCAAAGAGTACCCTGATTGGGCACGAGGTGTTGGGGCTAAGATACCGTGGAGCAAGGGATTCCCAGAGCACACTGACTCTTACAGGAGTCGGAAAAGAGCAAAAAAAGAGCGTGCCGAATATGAACGAGAAGCAATGAAGCAAGAGATGCTTCGAGATTTACAAGGCACCATAGAACAACAAGTACAAAGACCAGCACAAGCAGCCATGAGCCATGTAGAAGCCGAGAACATTGTTCACCCCAGCACCTCACACCATCGCAGCAGTTGCGCATCCACACCACTGTCAGAAGATGCATTAGCCCACTATCCCGTGGATGATATACAACATCCAATACCGTGCCAGCTCAACATTCCTCTTATGAACATATCGCTTCAGGCTGCTACAGGCATGGCTTATCCGTGCCAAGAAGAGAGTGTTTTGCACAACTCCCCAATCGCGCGGGAATACATAAAGGTCGAGGTAGACACGGTACTTCCGCAGTTCACCGACATGATGTTGGAATGCCTGTAAATGACGTGACAACTCTAGGAAGTGCTGTCCACACATTCATTCAGTGGCGCATGCGAGACATCGTCCTTGACCTTCAAGTGCCGGCCTATCCTGCAATAGATCCTTCGCAGCTATCACCATCACCTCAGTGTCAAGAGAATATTGTCAGCCCTTCGCAAAAGATATGTGAAGAACCTATCGTGTCTCATACAAAGAAATAGGACATGAGGCAAGCCATGTCGACCAGATTAGGCGAGGCCAGGACTGACTATGATGTTGTGCACAGCCAATTTAAAGGCAAGGTGAAGTCCGACGGACAAGATAGGGTAGAAAGACTGAAATTCGAGATGGGGAAGTCTTTTGTGACCCAAACAATGTTTGATACCCTAACATTAATGATGCAAAGATTGCATATCTCGTACATAGAGCGGTCCAACCAGGACGTACCGCCGAAGGCGATCACTGGAATTTTCAAAGAGGAGAATTTTCACCATGACAAGCCTGGTTACTTCCTGGTTGAATTCGATAACTTACGCAACATGTACTACCAGGATGCCCTCGACTTGTCTCTTTTGAAATGCTGGACACTGTAAGTGTGAACTACAAAAATTGTTGTCTATATTAATGTAATACCGAGATCCGAACAGTACCATATATATATATACATATATACATATATACATACATATATATACATATATACATACATATATATACATATATGTTATACATATATATATACACACACATACATATATATATACACATACATATATGTATATGTATGTATGTATGTATGTATGTATGTATGTAAGGTTTTAATTAAACTTCAAGACAAGGAATTGATGCTTTTACCCTACAACTTCATGTAAGTGGTTCACTAGCTAGTTAGATCACTCGATGTTGTTCCTTAGTCTCATTGCGATCTTAGCACTAATGACTATGGCATATTACCTGTGTATGTAGATTCTATTGGATACTCGTTGCTATTACACTAGAGAAGAGCAAAATGGTTGTCGTGAACCCCCTAACAAAGATGAAAAACTTTACAAAAGCATGGCAGATATACTCCAAAAGGCCTTCAAAAGATACTGTAAAAAGTCCACAAGATACCACCCATTCCATAAGTCCCTCTCGATCCATACTAAATTCCCGGTACGCACACAATATTCCTGTATCGCATTATCGTGACATTGTAGTTTATTTATTCTTTGTAGTGTCACAAACAGTTGAAAGGCATAAATTTATGTGGGTACTTTGTCTGTCAATACATACGGAAAATCTTAGGTTCTATATTAGTAGACAATGACATAGATGTTTGTAATACTAACAACACAAATTATGTCGTACCTAACAATTTCTATTAAAAATCTCAGATTAATTTTTTTCTACTTATAGCGCCTTAAATTGTTTACGGGAGGACTGCTTCATAATAAAATCAAATCCATTTAGGGACAACTCGTCAGGTTCATCATGAATTAAATCATCAACAAGAATAGCGAGTTTTATGACCCTGACAACAACAACCCGGTCTTCTGTACTAATCTTGGACGTGTCGTGTCTCCATCCCACTCTGATTGATATATGTAAAATGATATACAAAGTGTAAAATGATGTTTCATTGGAGTATTCAACATGTATGGATAATTTGATGATAAATTATTGTGTGAAATGATGTTTCATTGATATATGTATGTTGATGTACGTATATTGTGTGTATGTTGTTTCAGAGAACATGGCTAGCAGTTCCTCAGGCTAGCCAAAAATATGTATTACTAGAATCCAATACTTACTACACCACATCGATTCCGTAAAAATATATATGCTAATTTTGGTGTATGTATTTTTTTCTAAAGCCACACTGATAGTATAACTTTGTGTGTCGGTTCATGGAAAGAACCGACATTGATATGTGAACTATTTGTGTCATTCTTTCTGAGAAAACTATATGTCATTAAATGTCTAATGTGTTCCCTGCACTTCTTTTATTGCCTACTGAAGGAACGAGTTGGCCTAAAGGGGAGTGAATAGGCAACTTTTCAAATTTTAACTTCACAGTTACTAAGGATTACTTTAACAGAAGAGAATGACTTAGAACAAAAAGTAACAGAAGTATATTCCAAACAATGTTAACAGCGAAAGCAGCACAAATTTAAGTAAAGCACAGAATGAGACAAGGATTTATCCCGTGGTTCGGAGCCCTTCTCCTACTCCACGTTGAAGTACTTCTCTTGAAGTATTGCTTCCCAAAGCTAGTCGCAGTAGCTTTGTGCTCACTCAGGTAGCTCTTTCACCACTTCAGTGAGGTGAGCTCCAAACCTTTCACAATCAAAGTGGCCTTCCACAATCTCCGTTGGACAGGTCGCACTTTTCACTTCCTCCAAGTTGTCTAGGATCACACGATCCAAGAGTAATAAACTTGCACTAGTTCTGTCTCTTGGCTCACTAGCAAACTTCAGCACTAGACACCAGCTTGGAGGTAAAACACTTAGGAAAGTTGAGGATTTTGAGTTTCAGAGTGAAGCACAGACTCCTTTTTGAGAATAAGGGCTATTTTGAATGTTAAAATATCAAGGAGTTCATCACTACTTGTGGTAGATGGCTCAGGAAATGCTTATATAGACATTTTGGATGAATATAGCCGTTGTACCTACCAAAGTGACCGTTACACGTGTCAGAGTGTCAAAAATCAGCTAATACACGTTTATAGCGGACTAATCAGAAAGACTTAGCGATACTGAACATGTATATCACGGACCAATTTCAGACATTTAAGCCGGACCAAAAAGTTTGGTCCGTCATACATGGGAAAACTTGGAAAATTTGGTCTGTTAGAAGACTTGAAAGATTACATGTATGGCGGACCAAAAAATTTGGTCCATCATAGATGGGATTTTCAGCAAGTTTGGTCCGCCCAATGAATGGAAGGTTGTATGTATGCCTGACTGAAAATTTTGGTCCGTCAAAGATGGGAATTACAGAGATGAGTGACTACAGACCATTTTTGTGCAAAATAAGTTTAACCAAAGGATTTGCTTTAATTATAGACTTAACTTTGAATTAGTAATATTTGGTCCGTAAAAAACAAGAACTGAGATTCTAAATGTGTGACGGACCAAAAGTTTGATCCATCATAGATGAATGCCAGAGCGGTTTTGAATATAGAAGAGATGTGTATGCCGGACCAAAATTTTTGGTCCGTCATAGATGGGAGTAGCTTGATTTCTGGAAATCTCAAAGGAATTTTCTCAACGGATTAAAGAAAGTGAAAATATGAGGTTTGGTCCGTTGTGAATAAATAGACTTTGATCAACTTTTGTCAAAGGAGATTATTTATGCTGGAATAAAATAACTATGGATTGGAATGAGGACTTTTGCTAGATTTGTGACAGACTTATGGGAATAAGAACTGAATTTCAGTCCGTCGCAGATTTGGGCATTTTTGAATGAATATGAATTTTGATTCAAGGAACAGAATGACTAAGAGTTTTAACTCTAAGCAGTCTAGTTTTAACTTAGCCTTATGAACCAAATTACCCACTTGTGCAAAGTCCCTCTTCATAGTACAGCCAAACTAAATAAACCTAGCTATTTGACTTGAATCAACTCCCAAGTCAAAAACTAGTAATAAAGAACCTTAATCTTGTTAGTCTTACTAGCTCCATCTTTGAATTCATCATTTTCTCTTTGTAGTTTCAAGAATTATTAACTCGGTCATCAACACCAAAACTACTTAATAAAACATGATAAGAATTGAGAGGGCCTAGATGCTATCACCTATGTAACTTTTTTTAGCAGTTATGGAAGATTATTGTTTGTCTTGTCTTTCTTTTCTTTTTTATATATGTTAGGAAGATACAAATATTTAGAACTTTAGACTTGATAGATTCATGTTTATGATTAATCTTTATCACTCTTGCCTGGAATAGTGTTACTTGGACATGGACACGGGAGTCAGAATCTGACTCGGATTTAGGTGTCCAATTCGGCAAAAAAAATTTGGACATGAGAAATGCTACTTGGAATCGGACACGAATGTTGGAATCTGACTCAGATTCGAGGTGTCTGATTCAGCAAATTTTTTTGGACACTGGTGTCCGAGTAAGACTAGCCTGGATTAAACTAGAAGTGCACCCCAGGCCAACTCTATCATCTATACATGAAGGCCAAGCATATATTTAAGTTGTGATCCCATGCAATTTATTGGTTATCATAAATGGTTTTGGCGATCACATTTGTCACAATGAAAAATGCAATTTAAGCTCATCTACTTGCATTTAAGCCCATCTACTTGTATTAAGCATGTGATGATTGCATTCAGTATATTTAACTAAACTCATTTGTAACAGGCGCGTTCTTGCTTGGATAGATAGATTATATTCAGTTATTCACACCTTTGTTGCCAGTTGTCAAGGTTGGTTATTCACTTATGTGATGTTTTGGTTCTGAGTGAATGTGCCTTTCCATTTGAACTTCATTTATTTGGATTTTTAGTCACACTTGATGCTATCGTTAATCATTATCACCGTAGTCAATCAAGTAAATTGTAATTTGTTCAAGTAGATCTTGTATGTATTTTCACCGTTGGATTATTTGCTGAGTACTGGCTCTTCTGCAGCTAAAATGCTCGGCCAAGTTTTGGTAACAAAACAAACTGGTCCACAGGGGAAGGCTGTGAGCAAGGTCAATTTTTACTAATCTTAAGCCATCCTATGCATCTGTATTTCCTTATTTCCTCTTTGAACTGTGATTGCTGTGACCAGGGTGTGCTAGCTATCCTTAGTTTCAGTTGGGCCCTGTAGCTTTGCTTGATTTTTCAGTAAGCAAGCTTATTGTCGCCTCCACAAGTTTGACCCTGCACACAAGCGTGGTTTCTGTCAATATTAGAAGTTAAGCTGTGATGTATGGTTGTATGCACCCAAAACATGCTTTAATCACACATGCCCAAATGCTTCCAATCTATATACTCTCATGTGATGTTAAAAAAAGGCCATAGCACCACACTAAGTATCTTTTTGATGCCATGCAATTGCAAGAACTCTTTCCCTTGTAAACTTTATCTGGTCTGGTCACAATGGATTTATACTTATTACTTTTTGATGCAATAATAGATGCATATTCAACTTATCAAATAAAAGGAGGTTTACATAATGCTGTCTTAATGTGGCTGTATATGTTCATATCAGTGTTGATATTCTTTTCTTTTCTTTTTTTTTTGAAGCAAGCATTGCATTTTCTTTGACTTTGATTATGTTTCTTTCTTAGCCTACCCTAACTTCTTTGGGACAAAATGCTTGGTTGTTGTTGTTGTAAGCATTGCACTTTCTAATGAGTTATGCTGTCTGCTTGAATCACTGAAGAAATCGAACTTCTGATATTTCTTTTACTTCCTCATGGATATAGGTCTACTTATGTGAGAAGTTGTCACTTGTTAATGAGATGTACTTGCCATCACCCTTGATAGGAAGACTGCTGGTCTGGTATGTCATTGATCACTAACCAATATTTTCAGCTGTACATTTTGTCACTTCCGTTACTGAGCTTTTTGGTATATTTTTAAATATACCAAAATAAGGTTTAGTTTTTATTTATGCAAGTTTATATATTGTTCTCATGTCTAGCTGTCTAGCACTGAGTTGAATCTGTCTAGCCTCTAGGATGGGGAGCTATCAGGTTGAGCATTTAGCTCTGTGCAGCAAACTTTTATTTCATCATGAATCTGATTTTGTTTCAACAATTCTTAGTATGTATATTGTGTGTATGTTGTTTCAGAAGATATAGCTAGCAATTCCTGAAGCTAGCCAAAATGCTGATTTTTTATTTTTCGGGTTGGCATTATTTGTGTCGGTTCTTGGTAGGAACCTATACTGATAGTATAACTTTGTGTGTCGGTTTATGGAAAAAAACTGACACTGATATGTTGACTATTTGTGCCAGTTCATGGTAAAAAACCGACACTGATATGTTGACTAGTTGTGTCGGTTCATGGTAAAAACCAACATTGATAATGTTATTAGTGTCGGTTTGGAAACTAACACTGATAATGCCCGATTATCACTGTCGGTACATCTGTGTCGGTTTGAAACCCGACACTAATGTTGGTTCTAAACCGACACAGATGAGCTTGTCTGTAGTGGTGGCACGCGCCCTTGCATGCTACGATCGCGCCACCCGTCACGACCTGCAGCTCCCTCGGGCACGACTTGTTCATGTTCGTTACGCAACCCGTGAGCTGGCAGCTCCCATTCACCATGGCGACGAGCGTCGCCAGCGTCTGCAGCGCAACGAGCATCGGCACGTTGTAGCCGTCGACGAGGCTAACATCGTAGAAGTCATCGCCACCGGCGAGAGTGAACTCGGCCAATGTGGTCGGTGAGGCTGCGCTATGGCCTGAGCACTCGACGGCGCCTGAGTCGCAGTCGCCGGTGGTGAAGGTGAAGGTGAAGCTGCCGGAGGGATCCAGCCGCAAATCATGCAACCGGACCAGCCAGCGGCGACGGAGATGGCAAGGGACTGGCCCGAGGAGAGGGCAAAGCCGGTGGTGGACAGTGACGAGACGCCGTGTTAGAGAGGATACCCAGCCACCCATGGTGGATCTAATGTTGGCGCGGGTTGGGGCGCCAGCCCCACCTCCCCGCCGACGGGACCCCCCCTCCCACCCCCTCCCTGGATCCCCACCCCCTCCCTGGATCCCAGGCTCCTAGCAGACAGCGGTATCCCCTGACTGTGTGAGTATCGGTATAAAAATTGCTCTCAAGTTTCGGTATAAAATTGCCAGTGCCCTATGCCTACATTGATGAATAGTGGCAAAGACTAGGCCAATCTTTATTGTATTGATTGGTTGATTCTTGTATTGTCTCGCTGATTCAATTTATTTATTCTATTGACAGGTAAAATGGTTGATGATCCGTCGTCACATTTTATGTTATTCTATCCATTAGCAAGGTACCACACTTGTTATAATTTGATTATTTACTTTGTTTCCTTCCTATTTATGTATAAATTTGGAATTTGGATGACAATAGATCGGTACATATATCACTAGTATACTTGTCTTGAGTTAGAACTTTGATATAGCAGCCCCCTCTATTTTTATCTTGGATTTGCTACTGCCGGCCACACCGTCTAGCCGCAGCTGTTGCTTATGGTGAACGTTAATTGCAGGCTGTGCACCTGGTAATTATAATACACTGCATTGATTAACACAAGTTTAATTGGAAACACCTCGAACATTTAGCAAGAGTACAATTAGGATGCATGCAAGAACACGATTGTAAGCAAAAGTTAAGATCAGTGAAACAAGCGCACTCCATTCAACAGGAAACAAATGCAATGCCATGATGAATTGCTTCGCTGTTTGAGGTGTTACGCACCTTGGAGGAACGGCAGGCAGACTAGAGAGAGAAGAGGGAGAAGTGCTCCCATGGAGGAGGAAGAGGAGGAGATCGAGGGCGGGATCAAATTAAAAGAGAGAAAAAATTTAGTTTGTTCATGCATGTGATCGATCAGCTAACTACTCCTTAAGCTACTACTACCAGGAGCTATTAAATTAAGAGGTTTAGTTCATTCCAAGTTCCAAGAAACAATCAAGGAAGGTTCGATCTCCATTTTGCAGTATAAAGAAATGCAATGTCAGTATGCCTGCTTGCAAGAACAAGATATATAGCAAGACAAACATGTCAAACGTGTACAATGATACCGTGGCCACCTCGGACTTTTTACTATTCTTAGGATGTAGCACTGTATCAATATAAATTTTGATACCTTCTAAGAATGGTAAAAAGTCTCGTGACGTCACCGTATTGTTGATAATGGCTCTGCTCCAGGTGTTGCAAGTAGGTGAGGCATTTCTTTAAAAAATAGGCCAAGCACACTAGTATTTATTATAGAAGAAAAAACAATAGACGAGCCATATACGCACACACACACCCTACACATATGCACACCCATGTAGTACTCGCCTCCTCGAGTGAGCTCCGCTCGCTCCAGCCAATCAGGCTAAGCCCTGACCGCAGGCGAGAAATTTCTCAACTGAATTATGTGACAACCTTCGCATGTTGACCGCTAGCTGGGACATGTCACACTAGTCATATATATAAGCCTTTTCTATATTTTTAGAGTACATAATGCAACTTCTAATATACTACTTAAACGAATATATTATACTTTTTTATCACTTTTGATATACTTAAATACTAATTCTAAGATACTCTAATGCGACATGGTTAAAAAATTTCACCGAAACCATTTATTTTTGCTCTATATCTTTTTCCATATGTAAAATTAGTATATACACAAATTATGTTATAACAAGTGGATTCTAATAAAATTTTCATAGAACTCACATGGAAGTATCTTATAATCACTATTAGAGTATACTCAAAAGGATAAATAGGTATAAATTTTTTATTTAAACGGTATATGCAGTGTGGGAATACGTACTCCAAGAGTCAGTAACTAAGTTCTTATTGTAAAGTTCTGTTATTATTAAGGTTTCAAGTGAGCAGTGAGTAGGTAACTAAGTTTGCAGCGATTGAGCTGTTGATCAGACTTCACCTAGCTAGCTAGACTCGTTAATCTGCATGCATTAAACAATCCGCAAGTATATATACTGGTCTAGAAGGGAAAAAAAAAGTATATATGCTGGTAGCTCGGGGAAAAAAAGAGTATATAACCGCGAGAAATTAATTACTATACTTCGCTTCTGTCAAGGCTCGTTAGAAATGCAGCAGCTTTTTTGGGCCCCTGTCGTTTTTGATTGATTCATGTCGAAATTGAATTGCTTCCTTTATAATTCGCGTGTTTGAAACAGGGTCTAATATGTTGCTGTTTTCTGTCTGAGAAGAAACTAAGAAAGATCAAGCTAGTGGATTTGGAACAGCTAATTAGCAAAATATATGAGCTAGGTAACACATGCATGGTCGGCATCCGATCGATCGTGCACGTGGTATGACATTGCAAGAGATTTCGTGTTGAGATGTATATACAACACGATCGATGCTCGCTGTCCACGCGCGACGACGACATATTGTAAAATGTTGAATGACTCGACATATTGTAAAATGTTGAAATTTAAATTGTATACAATATATTAGTGCCTCACGCCGCCTCTGCCCTCATGCTACGCCTACACGGAGACTTTTGCTAATTTGGGCTAATGGACTGGCGGGGCGGGGTGGCTCGCCACTGACGACGACTCTCCTTGCTAAATTGGCTGGGCGAGCAGAAGATTAAGAAATTCAGGGAAAGCACATGCCTGCATGCGGTGCAGGTCATGGTGTCCAACGTTTCCTAGCTAATTAAGCGCCAGGCATATACTCCATGCGTACGTGCAGCCAAGAGCCCGCACAGCCCGAGTCCCCCGTCCACGGGCCTCCGCCGCCGGCGAGCTGTGTCCTCCTAAGGTCTCGCTCGGACAACGACGGCGGCACAGGTGAGTTGGCGTCGTACCGCTCGGTTTCGATCGCTCCGGTCCGGCGAGCTCTGCAAGCAGCACTTGCAGTCCTCCCTATTAAAGTTCGCATGCTTCCTACCAGGACGCGTGTCAAACTCGCATTTTGAGTCCGTCCAGTTAGGTCCCTACGAATTTACAAAATGGTCCTTTGTATTTTTGTGAGGTGAAGATTTTGCAGGCTGATACGATCAGTCTTTGTTACTTTCTAGACCAAGCCGTCACTGCACAATCGCCGTGCCTTCCAATTTTTCGGGATAGCGGTCGGGTCCAAAAATATAACAAATAGGTCCCCGCTCTTTACGTCTGGTCATTTCTCGTTTTTCCGGAAAAAATATTTTGTGCTCGCGTTTTTCCGGAAAAATGTTTTTGTGCTTCATTTTTCTCCGGAAAAAACACAATTCGTTTTTCCGGAAAAAATGTTTAAGTGGTCCACTCTCCTCGTTTTCCCGAGAAAAATGTTTTCGTGGTCCGCTTTTTCCTCGTTTTTCCAAAAAATTGTTTAAGTGGTTTGTTTTTCTCCGAAGTAAAAAGGAGAGTGCGTCATGGCAAAATATATGTGTGTATAAGGAGGAAAAATATCGTGAGGTATTCAAGAGGGTGCCTTTATATATTTTTAAGTTATAAATATTAAAAATGAATAGAAGGTAGATAATAATTAGTTATCTTTTTATTTGCTTTTAGATTTATACAACTTGTATTTAGGTTTATCACAGGAATATCGCTAGTGGGATGCATTTCACGTCCCACGTTGAAACCATTGGTCTTTAGTACAGTATTACATAATTACATTTAGGCATTTCTTCGACAAAGACTAAGATCTATCTACCTTTCCTATTTGTGGAAGAATTCACGGCCTCGTGAACAAAAAAAAAAATAGAAAGATCCTACGAAGATTTAAAAACGCGCTTGTTCTATTTTCCAAAAAAACACCGGGAAACCCTCAAAAAAAATAGAACATACATCTCAACCTGTTTTTCCTTAAAAAAAAAAAGGAAAATCGACCGGCCGCCGCAGTTTCTAGTATATCTTGATGCTTCAGGGACGCAGCGCCCGTCCGGTTAGTAGACTGTATATATTTCGTGTGGACTTGCATTTTGAGAGGCTGCGCGCAGTGGCTGGGGTCAGCAGGCTCCCCGTCACTGCGCACAACCGTGCCTTCCATTGAAGTAACTCGCCGGCCCAAAGAGCGAGGTGCCTGGTATATATGTGTTGGCAGAACAGATGAAGAGTTAATCTGTCAGGAACATGCAAGCGCCGAGTTTAAGTAAGATTCGAGGCGAGAACCGGGCTTTGCTCGGTTGACACGGTGCCAGGTGTAGGTGTGTGCGGGGTGTATGTGAGGTGAGTGCATATAGCTTCGCTGTAGTTTCTTTCTTTTAGTGAATGCTAGGGTTATTTGACAAAATTTCAAAAAAAAAAACAAAAAGTAATATTCGAGGCGTTCCAGCCGATTTGATATTACAATCGTCAAGACAGATCGGAATAAGTACTCACACTTGATTTGTTTTTGCAAATCAGTAAGATAGATCTAGACATTTGTTTTAGCCGATTAGATGATAGGTAAAGATTTATTTTCTCCGAAAAAATTATGTACAACAAGATCGGTATGAAAACAAATATAAGATAAATGGCGTAAATCAATGATGATCAAAATCGGCAATACACAACTTTATTGATCAAAAATGAATTACAATGAAAAAATTTAAGTCTAAAAAACTATTTCTAGTCGACAAAAGGTAAATAAAAAGTAGATGCTGATAGCTGGATTAGCACTTATGTGTATATATCAAAGAGATGTGGTGCATGTATATATAGTCCCAGCACTTCCATATTCATCCATGCGGTTTATAGAAATAGAGACCGTGGAAATAGGAAGTTAAGAGACCCAATAAATTAGGTGATGCTAAACATAGACCGAGGATATTACGCCTAGTCTAAACGTAGAATCTAACACCCCCCGCAGTCGGAATGGGAGTAGAATAAACGTTCAGACTGGAGCGAAACTCATTGAAAACCGAAGCAGAAAGACCTTTGGTGAAAATGTTAGCATACTGAGAAGTTGGAACATGGAGAACTCGAACAGCACCCGCAGCTACTAGAGATGTCAACGGGTATATACCCGACGGGTATCACCACCTCATACCCGTACCCGTGTTAATAAAATTCACCCGCTATAATACCCATACCTGTATGCGGGTACAAAATTTACCGTGCATACAGATTCGCGAGCGGTAAGGGACCCGAAGGTAACCGTACCCGCATTAATGTGTAGCTAATTCAAGTTTTTCGATTTTTTTAACATGTCAACTTGATGATATGTTTCTCATTAATGGTTGATAATTATGTACTCTTGTATCGTGTTGGAGAAATAAAAAATTTTGATGGATGCATAATGAACAAGTTGAACTTGATATCTAGATAACACTCACCTTATCAAGCGAAAAGCGGGTGGATCATACCCACGGGTGAACGGTACCCGTGCATTGCAAATCATACCGACGAGTGAAGGTTTTCTCCCATTAAGATACCCATGGGTATGATTATTGAACCAAATTTGTACCCTAATGGAGTAAATACCCATCGGGTATCGGGTTTCGGGTACCCATTGCCATCCCTAGCAGCTACCTTGTCTCGAACAAAGTGAAGATCAATCTCGATGTGTTTGGTGCGTTGATGCTGCACCGGGTTCGTCAAGAGATAAACTGCACTTACATTGTCACAATATACAAGAGTAGCACGCTGGATGGGGCAGTGAAGTTTCGTCAAGAGTTGCCTCAACCAAGTGGTCTCTGCCATGGCATTAGTGACATCACGATACTCAGCTCCAACACTAGAACGAGAAACAATAGGCTGGTGCTTGGATGACCATGAGATGAGATTATCACCTAAGAAAACACCATATCTCGAAGTGGATCGTCGAGTGTCCAGGCACCTGGCCCAATTGGCATCTGAATAAGCAGGAAGATCCGTCGTGGAAGAACGATGAAGCTGAATACCAAAATCGAGTGTACCACGATATACCGAAGTATACGCTTAACAAGTGCATAATGAGGCTCCCGGGGGTCGTGCATGAAGAGATAAGCTTGTTGGACTGCATAGGCAATGTCAGGAGGAGTGAATGTCAAATACTACAACGCACTAGCTAGACCATGATAATGGGTAGAATCTGCTACAGGAGAGCCGTCGGATGATAGCTTGGCAGAAGTATCCACAGGTGTAGTGCAAGGTTTGCAGTCAGACACGATGCCTCGCTGCAGAATGTCCAAGGCATATTGGTCGAGAGAGAAACAGAACATTGGAGTGACGTTCGATAGACATGCCGAGAAAATCATGGAGAGGACCAAGGTCTTTTATAGAGAATTCCCGTTGAAGAGCATCAATGACATGCCACAGGAGAGCACCTGAGGAGGTCGTGAGCACAATATCGTTAACATAAAGGAGCAAATAAGCCAGATCATGACCGTGCCGATAAACAAAAGTGAAGTATCTGATCGAGCACCAACAAATCCAATAGAGTGGATGAAAGAAGCAAACCGGCTGTACCATGCACGTGGTGCTTATTTTAAGCCATGGAGAGACTTATTGAGATGATAGACATAATCAGACCGGGAAGTGTCAACAAATCCAGACGGCTGCTCACAATAAACCACCTCTAACAAAGTGCCATGAAGAAAAGTATTTTTAACATCGAGTTGATGAAGAGGCCAATCTCAAGAGACTCCAACTAAAAGAATAGTGCAGATAGTGGCAGGCTTGACAACAGGACTGAAAGTTTCACCATAATTGAGACCAGCTGCTGAGAGAAACTATGAAGAACCCAATGCCCTTTATAGTGATCAAGAGAACCATCTGAGTGAAATTTATGGCGAAAAATCCATTTTCCAGTAACAATGTTGGCTCTGCGAGGACGAGGCACAAGATTCCAAGTCTGATTAGCCTGCAAAGCCTCGTACTCCTCAGTCATTGCTGCACGCCAATGAGGATCATCCAGAGCACCGCGATACATCTTAGGTACGAGAGAAAGTGTAACCGTATTAAGATTAAATAGGATTACTCGTTGACAAAAACCGGTCTTGCCACGAGTCACCATGCTGTGGTTATTCACCACAAGGTTGATGGGGACGGCCACGTGCGACAGTTGAGTTGCAGCAGCCGACGCAGGCAAGGCCGATGCGGGGCACAGGTGATGCGAACGCAGGTGATACTGGCGCAGGTGAAGCCAACATGGGGGACGCCGCAGGCGGTGCTGTCCCATGCGAAGCTGAAGGTGGGGTCACCATAGGCAACGGCACTGGGGGCGCGTGGGCAATCGGCCTACTAGCAGCGACCTCTGGTCAGAGATCGAGAGGGTCAACAAGCAAGGCTTCGTCCCAGACGGTCGGACTGGTGGCAACAACCGCCGGTGGAGTACCATGCGAGGCAGCAGGACGACCAGACCAAAAGGGCACAACTAGCAACAGCCCATGGCTGGAAGCCAACGGGGGTAGCAGGGTCGGCACCAGGAGCACCAGGGACTGAATTGGTACCTGCAAAAAAATGGGGCCCAACAGGGAGCGGTGTACAATCGAACTCTGAAAGAAAATCAAAGTTAGAGGAAGGCTGAGAGGAGGAGGAACAGTCAGTGGAAGGAAAAGAGGATTCATCAAACGTGACGTGACAAGAGATGATGATGCGATTTGTTGTAAGATCGAGACACCGATAGCCTTTGTGATCCGAGAGATAACCAAGGAAAACACAACAGGTGGAGCGAGGGGAAAGTTTATTCGCTATAGTGGCGGTTAGATTGGGATAGCACATGCAACCAAAAACACGAAGATGAGAATACGAAGGTTGAACACCTTGAAGGGTAAAAAAAGGGGTCTGAAAGTCTAGTGTTTTGGTGGGGTGTCGGTTAAGAAGATAAGTGGTCGCATGAAGAGCTTCGACCCAATAGGTGGGAGGTAGGTAAGCTTGGAACAAAAGGAAATGAATGATATTATTTGTGGAACGAATTATACGTTCGACTTTGCCATTCAGTTGCGATGTGTAGGGGCAAGAGAGAAGGAAATTGACACCATGAGTAAGAAAGAAAGTGTGGGTGGAAGAGTTGTCAAACTCACGTTCATTATCACACTGAACGTTCTTAATGGTGCAACAAACCGTGGAGATGAAAGCAAAAAGTTAACAAGAGTCGAAAACGTGTTAGATTTGAGATGAAGGGGAAATGTCCAAAGAAAATGCGAGCAATCATCAAGAATAACAAGATAATATTTATAACCACAGACACTTGGAATGAGAGATGTCCATCGATCACAATATATTAAATCAAAATTTTGAGACCCTCGAGATGTGGAGGACGGAAAGGGAAGACGGGTATGCCGGCCAAGCTGGCAAGCATGACACAAGAACTTTGACGAGGCTTTATTACATTGGATGGCCGCCGTGGTGGTTAACCTAGCAAAAACTTCATGACCCAGGTGACTAAGACGATGATGCCAAACGATGAGGGAAACTACACTAGCAGCCAAGGCAAAAGGATGGGACACCGATGCTGAGGGCTGGAGCAGGTACAACGGATTGGTACTATTACACCTGGCGATCACGTTCTTGGTTTTGAGATCCTTCACAGAAAGACCAAAAGGATCAAACTCTACAGAACAATTATTATCAATAGTGAATTGACAAACAGAAATTAAATTTTTGATAATATGTGGGAACACAAGAACATTACAAAGGTGAAAAGAACCGTGGGGGGCTGGAAGGACACTGACCTGGTGGAAGTAACAGGTAAAAGAGACCCATTACCAACGACAATGTTCGAAGAAGTGGAACGTGAAGGAGGGTTGGACAGGATGAGATTACCAGAGTTTGATGTCATATGTGAAGTGGCCCCCGAGTCAAAGTACCGGTCGGTCGATGGCGGAGGTGTGAACGTCATCGTCTGGAAGGCGTTTGCAAGGGTAAACCTGCTGATCCCAGGTTGTAGGACCCGACGTCCATGCTCCGGGGATGCCTACAGGACCTAGCGACCAAGGGCCAGGACCGGTCTGCAGTGGTGCGGCAGGCTGGGATAACCAATAGATAGCCCTCCAGGCGGCATGAAGTTGGGCTGTAGGGTTGGCACACCACACCAGCAAGCATGGAGAAGTTTGGTGCGGATCCGCGAACATGCTCTCCAGGAGGTCGAGGAGGGCCAGCCGGGCGCTGCTGTGGTTGTTGTGTGCTGAGCCACATTTGAATGAGCCCAGTCCATGGATTGTAGTAGGATGGCCAGCTTGGAGGGGCCGGTGCCTGAACCGCCGATTACGGCGCCGATTGCGGCGCGACCCGCCGGAACTGGAGCCAGGGGTGGAGAAGCCGTTGGAGCTGCTATTCGCGAGAGTAGACATTGTTGCCGACGACAACGCTGCCGCGACGAGTACAGTTGGAGATGCACGTGGAGTGTACTGCATGGTGATTTCTTCCAAGAGAAGATCAGAACGCACCTCCACAAAAGAAGGAAAGGGCTTCTGACATTTGAGGAGAGATGCCACAGTGCCAAACTTCTCATTGAGACCGCGGAACATAGACGCCACATGCAGTGCCAAACTTCTCACCAAGGGCATCTGCAGCCATAGACTTCATCGTGCAACAATAATCTATGATAGAGAGATTCCCTTGAACAAAATTCCGGAACTCAGCATCAAGTATGAGGGCACGATCGAGTCTCTTTGTTGCCAATTAAGAAACTTTTGTTCAAGCACAAGCCAGATGGTTCGCGCAAGGGAGGACGGCGTCATGACAATGTCCATCCAGGACGACATCGTTCGTGAGGGTAGCATAGATCCAAGACAGAACAGTGGCGTCCATGCGCTTCCAGTCGACATCATCCGAGAGATCAACATCGGAGAGAACGTGATCGTCAAGGGTGTATTTGTTGAGAGTGTTGAGGAAAAGCCCCCGCCACTTGCTGTAGTGCAGAGAATTGGTGTCGAGGACGATGGGAACCAAGGTCTTGAAGTTGAGGACGGACGGCCACGGCTTGCACATGGAGAGCTGCTGTCGCGGCCTGCGGGTGAGCGAGGGCGTACGTGTCGGCCTGCTCCTGGCGACGGCATGCAGCAACCTCGAGCTCGGCTCGGGCGCATGCGGCTTCCTCTTTGGTGTGAGCGCGCGCGGCGTCCTCTTCCAGACGGCGCGCCACTTCTTCGGCGAGAAGACGCGCGCGGCCTCATCGGCAGAAGGATCAGTGGCAACCATGGAAAGAAGAAACTCTAGGTGCGGCGGGAGAGCAGAAGGATCGATCTAACTCGTGATACCATGATAGCTGCATTAGCACTTATGCGTATATATCAAAGAGATGTGGTACATGTATATATAGTCCAAGCACTTCCATATTAATTTATGCGGTTTATAGAAATAGAGACCGTGGGAATAAGAAAGCAAGAGATCCAATCAATTACGTGATGCTAAACATATACCGAGGATATTACGCCTAGTCTAAATATAGAATCTAACAGATGCGAATTTATTGATTGTTTGGATGTCCTCTTTGACTCGCCTTATAACATCTTTTATAACGCATAGACCGATCGTATACTTCTTCAACTCTTTAAAATCCATAATTTATATCAATCTCTCTCTTTTTGAAGATAAATTTCATTTTCAACCGATATCGACAAGAAATATTCAAATTTATCCGTATCCTAATAAATCGACTGTATCTTTTCAAATTCAAGACAACAATTTGATGATACAGTATAGACGAGGCTTTCCTACGCAAATGGCCGTCCGCGATTCCTTTTGCTGGCTCAATCTTCACCGTACAAATCGATCCGACGGCTGAACCGAGCCCACTTTTGGATCGCACATTTTTTTCTCGTTCAACTCGGGAGTGTGGAAACGATATATATCGTAACTGGTGGGCCCCGCCGAGAAATCCACGCCGTTTAATCTGGATCGGAGGGCGCAGAGTAGCCCAGGGGATTTCCCTTGAGGCCCCGACCGCCGATTGCTCCGGCGACTGCAACGCCGTGCGTGATCCTACCACTCTACCAGCACTGGTCCGTCTCCCACGTCCGTCGGCGAAACGTCGGCGGTGCCCTACGCAGCGCCGTCGGGCCGGACATGACTCGGTCGTAGCGCGCTCGCTCGTCGGGGTCAGCGAGCGTGGCGTACGCGGCGTGCAGCCGGATGAAGTCCTCGTCGCCGCCCTCACCCCCGGCGGCGTCCGGGTGCACCTCCCTCGCCAGACGCCGGTACGCCGCCTTGATCTCCCCTCTGCTCGCGCCCGAACCCACCCCGAGCACCTCGTAGTGCGTCCTCGCCGGCGCCGCCACCACCGACACCGCAGACGCACGTGGGACACAGGGGCGCACCGGCCGCCACGCCGAGCTCCGGCGACGCAGCCCGGAGGCACCGCGGCAGCAGCCGTCGATCCAAACGAGGCCATCCTTTCACAACCTTCCCGTTCAGTTCTTGATTTCTTGAAGAGCTTGGAGTGCGTCGTCGTCGAGGATCCAGAGCGCCACGGCGAACGGATGTATTTATAGGGAGTTCGGGGGTGAGGAGTTTGTGGCGCCACCTGTACGTTGAGTCGTTGATCTTATCTTCGGGAGGATTTATCAGAGGGGATTATCATGTGAGTCTACTGCTCGCCGCGCCAATTTAGCTCAGCTGTACGTCCCTTCTCCTCGGCTGTTGCTTTCATTCGCAATTCGCACCATCATTGGAGAGATTTCAGTTTGTGACACTCAATAAAATTCGTTTTTCGATATTTGACAACCTGATCCACTGTATATAGAGCCGAAGAGACGCACAAATTAAATGTTATTTTCTGAAATTTCAGCCATCTCTCATTGCGGTGCATGTGCCATCTTCCTCCAACAGGAGGAAATGGACTCGCATCCATACGGTACAACGTCTGCCTGCTTAGAAATCATGGCCTGAGATGGATCGTGTAATGAACTGAACCTAGATTGTCCACTGTTTTCAGAGGGCCCAGCCGAGCTGTTGAGGGGCTAATAGGCTGTATGGAACGGATTGTGGTTGGAGGTGGTGATCTTTTGGATTGTTTGTTGGGGGAGTTCTTCTATTCTTGTGCTTATCTGAATTCGGAGCCTACTGCCCACTGACTGGCTGAAAGCTACGTTCGTGTTATGAGTCCTGTCTTTGTTCTGCCATAGAGGATTTTTTACCCTATACTTTTCTTTTCTATAGTTGCACAAATATTAAAGCATGAATAAAGGATAGACGATGATTATTTACCTTTTCGTTTGCTTTAAGATTTGTACTATTTATATTGGAAGGAAAAGCATCGAAACACTGCTCGTTTTATTTTCGTCTCTCGCCTCAGCTGTGCATCTACATCCAGTTTTGACGCTCAGCTTACGGCTTGTCTTCTTGAAAACAATTAAATTCCACAGGAAGAAGCTAAGCTGAGCTGTGGGCAGAGGTGATGGAATGGAGTCATTAATTTGGCGTGTTATGCCGACCACGTCGACGGCGACGGCAAATGGCGCGGACCGCAGGGGGGTCTCTTTCGCTGCGTACAGTTGCGTGGTGGAGGGAGCAGCGCTGGACATGGACACCGCCGGAAATGGAAGAAAAAAAATGTTTGTGCATATCTATTCGGATAAGACAAGAGTATAGCTGAAGAAGCAATACGCAAAAGACCATAGAGCCTTGCGAGAATTCTCCTAGTTTTTCAGTTACTGTTGGAGCTGACCGTAATTCGCCTTCTGAACAAAGGAAATAACAAGACACACACAGAGAGAGAGACACCAGAAACAAAGAAGAAAACAGAGCATCGCTTGTGATCATTCTATATTTCCACTCAAATCACCCAACTATAACACGACGTTATGTATGCACATAGACTAGGAGAATATATAGGTAGATCACACATATACAAGATATACGCATCGGTGAACCAGGAGGAGGTAGCAAAAGAATACCTACGTTGTGCAGCATATCTCTAACAAAACGTTGGGGATGTCGGCGAGTATGAAGTCAGTCTATCCAAGCCATCTATTACATCCAGATCTCTTGCCTTGTCGCGGTCTGGAGCTGAGTTCCTACCGAATTCCCTCGCCGGTGAGTTGCCATGGCTCCGGCACGAGCCCCAGTTTCGATGTGCCTTGTTCCCTCTGTCAGGTGGAGGCTCGCAGCTCTTGCTTCTCCCGTAGCTCGTCGTCTTGGAGCTCAGATGGTCCAGCGTTTCACGCTCGGACTCCGACAGTGAGCTCGGAAACGCGCCGTTGTTCACCGGGGATGTGCTGTGCTTGCTTTCAGCTTGTAGATCCGATCCCTTGCGCGATCGAGGCAGGTCCTGCTTTGAGGACTTGTGCCCGTAACCTCTGTTCTTCACCTGGACCACTAAATGGTGGAGCAGCACTACAAGTTCGAGTATGTATTGCTCTGTCTTCGCTTTGTCTGCATGAAAAAGTGTCTGGATGCGCGTGACGCTGTGTTGGGAACCTGATTTCTTGTTCATCTCGCTCCTGCAAAATCGCTACGTTAGGTTATGCTGCAAAGAGGAGTAATTCATGCTATACTGTCAACGGGAAATTCAAAGGGTATGAGATAAGGAAATCATGATTTGATACTAACCCAAGGTTTGCCCATTCGCCGACCCATCCAAAACCTTGATGTGCTCTGGTACAAGTACGAAAACAGTGAATTTTTGTAGGGGAAAAAAAAACTAAGCTCAGAAGTAAGAAAGATTGATGACAATCTTAACCCACCTTATTGTATTTTCTGCTATTGGCAGAATCCAGCGAAGAGTTTTCTGCATTTCAGCCTTGATTTGAGCTACAGTACGCTGCAGAGAATAAAAAAGGATCACATTTAATAGTGTGTACGCTTTGACAAACCAAGAGTAACAATTCCAAAATCAAGTCCTGGCTCTTGTTGAGAAAATATACGCAAGAAAAACCTATTGTAATCTAGAAACTAGCATGATGGCCCATGCATTTGAGTGGCTAGATATTTTATTAATGTTTACCGATTCCTATAGGGTATGATACTGTCTTACCACTTGGAACACAGAAAGGAGATCATAATTTTTATGATTAATGTAGCTTCCCTTTTATTATTTTTTTAAAAAATCCATTACAACCTTTTTTTTGCTTGTTCGTGTAGGATCTAGGCAACGTAGGAGACTTATCACCTTTGTTTTACAATTCCTTGCAACAAATTTTCTGTGTTTTTCATCCCATCCAAAAGGTAATTCATGCAATTTTAGTTTTTTTTCAAAACATTTGTTTTCCACTTGCATACTATCAAATTTCTTTTTTTTTTTCACGCTTGTACGATTTTTCTAAGCAAAATTTACAAAATTGCAAATTTACGGACACCCTTGACTTGATCAGCTCACAAATGCACTTCCGAGACATCAGGTCCACCCCGGGGCTAATTAGAGCTGTTCGATGCAGTGAGGAGACCCACTCCGGGTGTTGAAATTTTCTCGAATTTATTTTTTTCTCGGTTGAATTTTTTTATCGATTTCTTTTTACCAATGGAATATTATTGAATAATTTTTTCACTTTTTCTTGAGTTTACGATAAGTTAACTCCCAATTTTCTAGTATATATTTTGCAATAATATTTTGTAAATGACTCCTCCCTAGGCAACTTTTGTGAGATAGAATTGGCGCCTAGACCACTGTCACATGATTGCAGATGACATTGTAAACTTTTATGAGTGTTTAGCTTGACCTACCATCAGTTTTAAATTTCTACAACAGATTACATGTGCATAGATAATACAATGGAGATGAGTTTTTTTTTCTGCGGCAGGGTTCTTGTTAGTTGTATAAAAGACAAACCTCCTCTTCAGTATTAAATGATTGCAACCGTGATCGCAGAGCTGACTTCACTGTTATTGGAAGCCCATGGTACAAATTGTCCCTAGCGCTAGGAGGAAGAGAGAGTGGTCGAGAAACCTGCATAAGTATACATGATATTGAGAACTTTCTTGCTTTTTCTTAATCAATGAAGCATCATCAATAGCAGGCTGAAGACTGAAACATGTAGACTTAGGTAATATTACATATGCAGCATGATGTTGGGACTTGTTCATTTCAAAAATGACTTTGGGATTGGTGTTTTGCAGCTAGTAAACAGATAAATGCATGCTTTGTCAACATAACAGAAAAAGATCCATAGATGGTAAGGGATTATATGGAAATTACTGACAAAACATAATGAAAGTGGGACATCAAACAGGTATAATACACATGGAATGGGTCTTCAAAATAACTTACTATATTGTCAATTTGATTGATAATGTTGGCATAATGTAGTGCCAGACCACTGGGACCTAGTCTTTTGTTCTGAACTTGCTCGGAATCCAATAAGTCTGTACCTACAGGATCTTTTTATTCAGGGAGGTGTTAGGATAATGTCAGAAACATTTTGTGGGAACAATGAAACATCCAATTGAGAATTATTTACCAGCTTCACTGAATGTGTCCCGGATTTGTTTATGCAAAAATACGACGATATCAACAAGCTTCTCCACGATCTGGATAGGGGACAAAGAAAAGCAACATTGAACGAAAAAAAAAAACATCAATATATGAGTAGCATATTCATTAGAAAAAAGAACTCAATGGTGTGGCAACGCTACCAGAAATAACCTTATGGACACAGAGTCATGGTATAAAGTAATGAAGTATATGTGGCCAAAGATAATTACCTCCTCCAAAGTTCTAGACCACAAGGATTTCTTCTTCAGATTTTTCACAAGCTTCCTTTGGCGCTTTAGTTCACTATGCAGAATCATAACACTCTCTGCAAATAACAAAAATTGGATACAATAAACATCTCCACTATCATTTTCAGCGGTACCCAAAGTGTAAAAAGTAAAAGCACCACAAAAAATGCTTATATATATTTATACATTTTAAGTATTTTCATGAATTCACATAAAAAAGTATTCATCAGAATCTCTCCAATTATACTGGTATGGAACTTGGAAGATTAATTGCCATTACTGTGGCTCATCCTAAAAAAAATGTGGATTTTCCCCCCTGGTTCCCTATGTAAAGAGTCCTAACTGCATTGCTAGTGTTAACGATCTTATTACAGTGGCTGTCAAAAGTTGGTTCACTTGGAATGAAAAAGATTTAAGGTGAAACATTAGCAGAGAATACATACTGTTTTACTTTATCAATTTTCTTACTAAACTAACAGGAGTTCAGAAAAAAAATGTGCACCACAACCAACATAAGCTTCATTTTCCACTTTTAATGGAAAAATACAATGCTGGTTTGAGTAACTTTTGTATTAAGATTTCTTCACTAAAGTCTTCATTTTCAAAGTACAATCACTATTTCCAAGTGAGATTCTGGAAAAGCATTGTGCATGCATTCTAGCATCTTCTGATATTAATTCAAAAAACGGCATTAGTCTGAATGTACCCCGTCTAGCCGCTGGCACAGACTCCTCTTCATGAAATTTCCTTTGAAAATCCTGCTCAAACCTGTCCAATGCGTGCAATTCATGGTAAAGCTCCTGCAATTAAAGAACTAACTCGTCATCATACGTTTCTAGCCAATGTGATATTGCAGAAAATAGGTAAGATTGTAGCTGTGCCCTCAAAAGTCAAAACTGTAGTTTTAGCCTGCTGTTATGTCAGAGACTTAATTCTTCTTGATTCCACTACCCCAAAGTATAGAAATAAGGAAATTAAGTAAAAATAGAAGAGTTCTTTATGGCATAGCATACATACAGAAGTATTTTGAGCCAAATTAATCAACTGCTGGACGGTAGTTTCCATTTGTTCTTTTGAATGGTCCTGGGGCGTAAAATCTGTCACTAGCCTGCATATTAGAGTAACCCATAGTGTTAAGAACAAGAAAAGCTGATATGATTGTAAATAGTGTCATCTCAAAATGAAATGCATAGTTCTTCTCAGAAGCATACTTGTCGAAATAGCGTCCCAAGTTATGCCATATGGGATCTTTACACAGGTTGCCGAAGCGAATTACTTCTCTTGAAAAGATGGCAAGTTCGTTCCTGTTGGATTCCATTTAAAGTTCACGTCAACCATGATTATGATTAGATGAATAAAAAAACTAATTCAACATCCTTTTAAACCAATCATACCTTTTGTCAACAGCAGCGATATCCAAGAGCTCACTAGAATTTGAGGAAATCAATATTCGCACTCCATCTGAGTGCAAAATTTCTTCTTTCAATTCTTTTATACTCTCGTCGGAGAATGACCTCCATAAACTAGAAGCTTTAGCTATTGTATTAGCGACTTCAAATGCTAAAATACAGACTTTATTTCCTCGATTTGTGCCCCCAGAGAGAAATCCACTGCCATGATTCAAACTTGTCATGCTACTCCCGAGGGTATCTAACACTTCAACAGCCTTTTCCAGACCAGCAATACTTGCCCTTCCTAAAAATGTACCTGTTTCTGATACCTGGCATAACTTAGTATGTCAGAGTTAATGTGGAAAAGGCTACTGCTATCTTCTCAGGTAATAATCACTGATTTCTATATCTTCCTTCCAGTAGAAAGATAACCCACTATAGCACAAAGCCAAGGGAAGAAAATGAGAGATGTATTGTCTTTTAAGAAACATAACATCAGCTGTTACCTTGTAACAAAGAAACTAAGAAAGGAAGATATATTTGTTTTGAACTATTGATGTTGTTCCTATTGATGTTGTTGCAAACGAAATAACACCATATTAAATAATATTAATATTAGTATTATCTTTCCAGTTTGAAGTGCATGCTACTCAATAAGAACATGAACTGATTGAATGACATGGATGTGTGAAAGCAAAAAAGGAGATATCACTCCTTGAAGGCTAGTCTGTATAAACCCTTCTGGATTTTTTGTGCCACGGAAGATCACCCCTGATGCTCATTGGCCAGATCAAAGTAGACTTGGAAGAAATGCTAGCAGAGAAATGGAGATATGCCCATGGACAACTAACAACAGTGAATTCCCTTAACCAGATACTTCAGTTTTAATATCCTATAGCCTAGATTGGCCATCTCCAGGTATGAGGTTTCAGTCATGTTCAATTACCCAATCACTGCTTATCCAAATCATTCACTAAACGTGTTGACAGTAACATTCGGCAAGACTGCTTCTTTTTTGTCATATAGTCTGTACGTCACCATACTTCTTACATAACCCAGTGCTTTGTTCCAACTGTAAATCAGAGTGGCCAAGTTCGTGATTTGCAAGAGAAGTGACAGTATAATATCTCAAATTCCATGGATGGCATGGAGAAGTGGCCAACAGCAACAAAGGTAGAAGTTTATGTTTCGGTCACTGGCTTGACCAGTCCAGAGAGTAGACTATAGGTGACAGCAACTTGAATGTAGATTAAGCACTCCTGCTCTTCACTTATCTGGGTAAAAGGAATCCTCCTAGGACAAAGCTTAGAATATGAAAAACGAAGGCCGCCAAGGTTGACTTCACATTCTATCTCGACTAGCAGATTTGTGAGCATTTTAGTTCTACTTCTTTTATCCGCTTCCCTCTTTTCCACTGATCATTCAGATTCCCCATGGTTCATCAAAATATCTGTGCGTCCCAGACCATTGGCAAACTATTTAGACGGGGTTAACTAAACTGAAGACCATCAGCGCTATACCGGAATCGCCCTGCAGCTTCACCCGAATCAATTAGCCATTTGACCGCATAAGAGAACTTAAGCTTCACTTTGACCAGTATCGCAGCTCCCCTGATCAAGATAGCTAAAAACAACAGCTGTTTGATATGCAATCTGGAGGGGAAGAGATGTCTCAGAGTCAGAGCCCCAGCAACCGGACGTTCTAGGCGGATTGGAATTTCGAAGCGAAACCTTCCATTAACGCATATTCCGCGTCATAATTCGTTGAGAATTCTCACCAACTGGCTACCTAACGAGCCAACGCGCTCTGCAAGCAAGCCCGAGCATCACATGTTCACATGCTGCTGAACCATGTGCATCATCACGGAGGTCTCCCGCAGCTGTCGGATCTTGCAGCCAACCGGCGTGCACAACTCAAGCCCGCGCGCGCTCGAGCTGAACAGCACATGCACACAACACAACGAGAGCAGTAAGACCGTAAGAGGTGATGGCAGTAGCACGTACCTTGTGCGACGGGGGCGCCTTGGGCGGCGGTATGGCGAGCTCGCCGGAATCGAAGTCCCCGGGGCCGTAGCGGCCGCGGCGCGAGTCGTAGGCGGCGGCCAGCGGCTGAAGCGACCGCGGCGCCCCCTCGTCGGCGAAGCGCCTCGAGCACACGCACCCCATGGCTGGGTAAACTAACTATCTAACTAACTAGACGGACAGAGGTATAGCTCAACGCCTCGATCGGCCTCGTCGTCGGAGCTGGCGGGAGTCGCTCGCTGCGGCTGAGGTCGCGGGGGAGCTGGTGGCGTTTTGAGGTGTCGAGTGAGGAGGAGGAGGAGGGGGAGAGGTGGTGGGATCGGAGAACGGGGAATGGAGTGGCTCGCTCGTCGTCGCCGTCTTGTTGCGTTCACAACCTTTGACCTGTTCCCACGCTCCTTGAAAATTGCCTCTTCCAGTTAAGTGACCGCCGTTATTTTCTTGCGAAGTTGGATCCGTTATTTTCTTGCATGGTTTGTGTCCCTTTTTTTTTACCTTTTTTACTTTTGGGTTTTTTTTCTTTTCTAATTTCTTATCATTTAGAGAGACGAATTTGCCTCCTCTAATCTAATCATTGGCTAATCTAATCGCTACATTTTGTGCTCCATCATTTCCAACAAAAAACTCAAATCCATAGTTTGAAGATGAACAGAGCTTGTGTGGCGCTGATCACCGAAGATTAACATTGATTTGCCCCACTAAACATTGGTTAGCTATTAATTACGCTCAACAAATCAGCTAATCCCATTTTAGATACTGTAGTGATTAGATTAGAGGAGGGCAAAATCGTCTCCCTAAATGATAAGAAATTAGAAAAGAAAAGAAACCCAAAAGTATCCAACTTCAAAAATAACGAACCACTTAACTTTGGGTATATATGCAATTTTCTCACGCCCTTTTGCTCTCTTCCGCAGCAGCTTCTTCTCGTCTCTCCCTTTCACTCTTGCCTCCGCTTTACGGGTCGGGTTTTACTTACTTTTTTACAGTTTTACTGCCGCGCCGCGGATGTTCTCTTCTGGTCTGTGCCTCCGTGCTCTCTGTTTTAGCTTTGTAATGGTAAATCACTGGACAGACTCACAGGAGTCTTCAGACAAACAAAACTGTTAATGATATACTGTAAGCCACTAAAATTAGAATTGGCTTGCTCGCATTATTAAACCGGAAATTTTCTGCCATTTTGTCAATGACAATAACACGTGCTATTTGACCGCTCGCAAACTTGTAATTATTTTATTAAACGCAAAAACATGGAGTGTGCATAGTAATAATTCATCATTTTTCTAGCCTATGTATCTCTTTTTTTACAAATGTAGCCCGTCCTCCTCTCCCGTTGCGAAAGGCGTGCCAACACATGTCCTCGTCGTGTCAAGAGAGCAAGGAAGCTAGCCACCGCCGTGGCAAGGCGAGTGAGTGCGCGCTGATACAACTCCTTAGGTCCGGCAGCACCTTCTCCTGCGCCTGCCAGCTTCCGCGCTCTCCAAGTGCGGCAGAGAACAAGTGTCGCCTGTCACACCTTCCACGGAAGGAGAGGGCCAAATTTACAAATGTATGCATGGAGATACTAGAATTGTAAAAAAAAAATAGTGTAAAAGGAGTTAGATAAACGATGATTTCCACCGCAATAGACCCGTGGCAATGCTCAAATCAAATGTTTATAAACAATTTTCCTAACTTTTTCTCCTTTCTTTCTTTTTTTTGGGTGATTTTCCCTTTTTTGCAATTTAGTGGTAAATCGGTAATATACCAAGGAGGTGTTGATTCTGCAGCTTCCTTCTCCCCTTGCTGGCTGCTATCAATGAGCTGTTTTGCAGATTATTAATCGTGTATCACACTCAGTTGTAATGATTCAAAGCATGCCAACTGTTAGTCACTAGTAAATTAAAACTGTTGAAGGTGAAGACTTGAACAACTCGGTATTAGCATTACTAGCTAGTCCCACGGCAAAAAAATAAATTTTTTTTAACAAATTAACAAAACAGAAGGGATAATAATTTGAGCAAAACCAGCCAGCTATATTTCTACACTAGTACCATGTACACGTACTGCTCTCTTCGTTCATTTTTACTTGACTTCCGAGAATATGTGCTATCAACTTTCTAAAGATTTGAGCATCGGTAGGTTTAAATATCTAGATTCACTGCAAGACAAATTTTATCGTTAGATTTTTCATTAAAAATACTTTTATAATATTATAACTATATTAGCGTATCTTACTATAAAGTTATAAAAAATAGCGATTAAAGTCGCGCCTCAGTAATTGTATTGAGAAAAAACGTTAAGTAAAAAGATCGGAGAGTAGTGCATATTGTTTCTTTCTTTAATATGGTCAAGGATTGCAGGCGTAATCATCTGTTGACCACTAGATCTGCCCAGCTAACACGCATGTCCACATCCCCAACAACACACAGACACCGGGTCAAACTCAGCATCTCACAGCGCATATGTATATATATACATACATATATATGTATGTATATATATACATATATATATATATACACACATATATATATAGGAAGCTCATTTTGTACTCACAGGAGTACGTACTCCTATAACTCATATCCGTTAATTTTGTCAAGATTGCCTGAATGCATACATAACAACTCCCTTAAACCAAACTGCATGCTAATTGTTACGATAAATCACAGTTGATTGGTTAGTGAGAGTATATATATTTATTCATTTATATATATATATATATATATATATATATATATATATATATATATATATATATATATATATATATATATATATAACTCATATTATATATATATATATATTCATGTACCTATGCGTTGCAATGAAAACTTAATTTGTGACATGAAATTTATTTGCAAAAATACTAACTTTAGTTATGTTTCAATAGTAGGAATGATTTGTTCCGCCGAAGAGATTTGTGAGAGAGTGCTGAGTATGCCGGATCGAGGGAGGAGGAGAAGATGGTGCAGGGTCAAAGTGGTTTGAGATAAAAGACATCGTGGTGGAGCGGTTTTGGGTTGTATGAGCGCATGAGAAGACGAGAGGAATGGTGGAACTATCGGGTTAAATACTCTTGTATCTCAAGTCACTTAGATCTGCTAATTTAGATTATATTTGATAGCCGATATAATCTTGATTTGTTAGATGGACGCTAAATCTTTTTTCTTTTCTTTATTAATGTGAAAATTTTCTTATAATTTATAATTAATATAGTTAATAGATTATATTATGAATTTTAATAATTTTATAATTTAGCATTATAATTTACATACAAATCAAAATTTTAAGCATCCTTTAATTTATTCCTAATTGTATAATTCTCAATTGTACTTTTGGTGGATTTTTAAATTTATCTTTGGAATTAGTATAAAAATCCATATTCTATTTTTATTTATTATTACTCAAAATTTTATTTTTAGGTTTACTCTCAAATTACAATGGAAATAAAATTGCTATTTTTTATTTTGAATTTTAATTAATTTGGCTTGTATTTGATATCATTTCATTGTGTCAAAAAAGTACATGACATATTTTTAATAGTCTTGTGCATAAATGTTCCATGGAAAAATCTCTTTGAGGTATATTAGCTTAGTTTTTCCTTTGCTCACTAGGTGTTCGATGAAATGCCTAGAAGGTTTAGGTTGTGGTATCGCAGTGAGTGAAGAGTGCAAGGTTGAGAGATGGGCTTTGAAATGCTAGAACCGATACCATGCTCCCAAGTTTACTAATATTTGGCTAGGATTAATTGTCGTTGATGCCATGTTATCATGTTCTTTTGAAGATCCTCGGACTATATATGTATTTGTGTATGATGCTTCTAATCAGCTGATGCTTCTGATCATTTTCGAAGTACTTGCATGTGCTCGAGTTTTGCTTACTTGATTTATGGTTGTACACCCCGAAGAGCTATTGTTATAGAAAGTGCCATCGGAAAGAGCTGGATGGGTGTTTTGCCAAGCGTTAATCTGATATTGCTAAACAATGTGGAAAGTATGGAGTGCTAGTCTTGTTGTGATCTTATTCATGTTAGTTGGCATATTAGAAACAAATCTATTTTTGTTTTGAATTGTTTATGTTAATCATTTCCCAAAAGGGTACGATTTCGTAGCCGAGCATGTGTTAGTAGATCTTTGACCAAGAGGTAAAACTCATGGGAAATATGGTTTGCTAAGTAGTAAGTAGATATCGTGTAATGCATGATTATGGATTTGGTTGTGGCAATTGGTACCGATTAATGGGTTAGGTCTTGGTTACTTGAGTTCATTCATCTAGGTACACTTATATACTCATCGTTATTCGAGGTTGATTTGGTATGAGTAGTTTATTTTCCCTGCAGTACACTGTAGTTTGGTCATGTTTGTCAATCGATATCCGTATGTTAGTCATGGTTGCATTTTCCATTTGTTGGTGAGAGGATTGTGTCTCCGTCGCTTTCAAGCAAATCACGCTACTACGGTTTATGAAAGATAATTGTTGGCACTTTAGTTAGATCCGAATATTGATATGTCTTTAGCTTATGCATGGACATTAGTTTTTGAAGAAGTCAGATATGCAAATGAGTTGTTTTCTTTTTGTTGCTTGTTTCGAGTGTGCATAAAGTTGAGTTGGATGATTATTGTCTAATTGCAGAGAATGTTCTATCGGGAGTGGCCTCGGCCGTATGCCACTCCATTCTTCGTCGGTAAAAAGGCAAGTGCATTCCCTAGATTGTGGCTAGGAGGATTAATCGATTGTTTGCTCTTAGCGTACGTAATTGCCGATGAATACGCAAGAGGTAAGTTTTGCTTGAATATAGCTAGAAGGTGCTTCATCTTATGAAATGTTTATGATGATTAAAAGGTTAAGGAAGGGATGCAAGTACACTGTGTTATTGAGTGTGGATGTGTGTTCATATGTGGTGCTTCTTAATTTAATTGTTGCTCTGTTAATTAGATGAACTCTATTTGAGACCGAGTTTTTAGTAAGGTTGATTATAGCGAGTATGTTGTTTGAGTGTTTGGGGCTAACCTGAGTTTGGTTCCAACGGTTAAGTCATTTATAAAGATAGTATATGCGAGAATTGCCTATGTGTATGTATATGGATATGGTATGTTAGTGTTGGCATTGAATGAAAAGTTGCATTTCATTCATGAAAAAAAATTGCATTTGTGCATTCATAATGGAAGAGGCGACCCATTCTGATGCGGGCCTCTGTATTCACACGTAGTGAACACGAAAGTCCTACCTCGTAGTCCCATTCATCGAGGTGAATGGGAGCGAGACAGTAAGAGTAGGCACCTTCCATCTGGGATGGAAGGGACGGAGGTGCACACTGACGGGTGGGCACTCGGCAATACCCCAGACGACGCATGGAAATGAGCATTCATGTGCATTGCATCTTTAATAATGAATGTTGTGATAAATGGTGTATCATATGGATGGTGATTATGGTAATTGAGGGTTGAGTCATGGATTCAACCCAAAAAGGGGAGATTGAATTAAATTGATGAATTAGCGCATTTCTTTTCTTTGATTTGCTATTTATATTGTATGAATATCGTGGAGTGAAATTTGAGTTTTGAACTTAATATAGTCGATGAAAATGGTTTGAGTTGCAACAAGGGTGGTTGAGTTGGAAGACGTAGTGAATTAGAGCCACGTGATGCCTCTTTTACGTTGAGTGGTTTTATTATCAATTTGATGACTTGATTGCGGTAAATTTTGGGTATGGTCAAGTTATTGCTTAAAATGGGTATAAACGCGTAATTTTCGGTGGTTATTCCAATTGTATTGCTTGCTCTTATAGTTAAGCTCTTGTTTTACTTCGATAAATTGGAATTGTTATTCTCGTACTTTGGTCGAGTTTGAACTCACGCTTGTTATTTAATGTTTGTAGGTGTTTTGAAGCCGGCATGCATGGATGGGGTAGTAGCACAATCACGCTCACATCCTCACCGCTCCATCATAATGATTCATAATTCGATCTTAATAGCTCGTGAAGAATTCTTGTAAAGGTTGTCTGTGGTTTTGTTTAATGAGTCCTTGTCATGTAATAATTATGCGGGAGTCGATTAATTTCTATTGGATGTGTGATTAGTTAACTAAGGACCTGCTAGAATGATATCTTATAACCGCAATGTTTTCGTCTCACGAGTGGATGTCCTAGTTTTAGGGAGGTGCCAAATTTTTAATAATTTTGGACAACCTCCTAGTAGTTCACTTGCTTTTGCGAATATTGGTTCTTAGCGATTTGTAGTTGTTGATGCTAGAGGGTGTAACATTCAGGGCCCGGGGTGCCCAGGGTGTTACAAATGTACATTGTATTATATATTCCAATACAACATTAGTGTGGTCTCCCCTCTATACCACTAATAAATATCTAACTTTACTTTATATCCTCTACATACATGCATTAAATATAGCATAGCAAGTATGGATAATGATTAGGAATGCAATGTGCAATATCATCTTAGTCTATGTGCAAAGACAAAATACACCTTATAAACTTGGACATGGCCAATAATTATTATTCCAACTTTGCATATTTTTTATTGTACCTGGATGGATTTTTTTAAGTTTTAGGCTAGAATTTATATGAAAATTTATATTTTTATTTATTATTATTCTGAATATATTTTTAGGGTTTACTTTAGAGTTTGTATGAAAATCAAATTATTTATTTTATTTTATTTTTATTTCAAATGTTACTTAGTTGGCCCATATACTTGAGATAGACTCATTGTTTTAATTTGCTAATTTTTAATTGTTATTATAAATTTTAGTTATTTATCTTATTCTTAGTCCCAAGAGAACCCTATAAAGTTGAATGGATTGAGTAATTATTATTTGGAGTTTGCATATTTTTTTATACGTGGGGTGGATTTTTTAGTATTAGTTTGGAATTCATATGAAAATTTATATTTTTATTTATTACTATTTTGAAATCATTTTTAGGATTTACTTTGGAATTTGTATGAAAATCTAATTGATTATTTTATTTTATTTTTATTCTGAATTTAATTAATTTGGCTTGTACTTAAGATAGACTCAATGTTTTAATTTGCTAATTTTTTAATTATTATTCCAAATTTTTAATATTTATGTATTTACTTTGAAAATCGCATGGAAGTTAGATTGCTAATTTTTTATTTTTTATTCTGAATTTTAGTTTACTTAATTTGGCTTGTACTTGAGATATGCTCATCATTTTAATTTACTAATTTTATTTAGTTTACTTAATTTGGCTTGTACTTGAGATATACTCATCGTTTTAATTTGCTAATTTTATTTAATTATTATTTCAAATTTTATTTATTTATGGATTTACTTTGAAAATAGTATGGAAGTCGATTGTTAATTTTATTTAATTTCTTATTCTTAATATTTCTTAATCTATATTATATTTAACATGGATTCTTTCTTTTAATCTAAACTATTTCTAATTTTTTTTCTTAATTTATATTGTACTTGGTATGGAACTTTCTTTTAATCTAAACCGTTATAACTTAGACCTAAAAAATGATGGTCATATCTTTCTAGTTAACGTGGGAACTTTCTCAGAGTGTCTAATTAATATAGGTATAGAATGGAAGTCAGATTACTAACTTTTTTAATTTTTTATTTCGATTTTTTTTTATTTTATATTGTGCTTGACATATACTCTTTCTTCTGATCTAAACCGTTTTTGATTTTTTTCTTAATTTATATTGTACTTGATATAGACTCTTTTTTTAATCTAAACCGTTATAACTCGGACCTAACAAATAGATAGCCAGATCTTTTTGGTTAATGTAGGAGCTTTCTCAGAGTGCCTAATTAGTATAGGTATAGATAGATAGGATTTTAGATGATGTGGATGAGAGAAAAATGTTGATGTCTACTATTTAATAGATGGTCTTATAGACAACTTTACATTTTGTATACCAGTGTATAGACAGTTTGTTAATTAAATGAGAGACTATTACAGATAGTTATATAAGATCCATTGTATAAGTTATTTTTATTGCTGTCTATAGATGATATGAAGATATATTATAGATAGCTGTCGTCTATACCACTATACATACCTAACTGATCGGGTTTCCCCACAACTAGCCATGAGGGTCATACACACTGTGAAAATGTTTTTCTTAACTAGTCTTGGTCCCAAGCAACTAAATAGTTAAGCCTGCCTATCCTTGAAATTTTGTCCTGTCTAGAAGGGAGGAACAGAAAATCCCACGTGACGTGAGTAGAGACTGTGCAGTACAGTACGCATCCATCCGAATGTGAAAGTAGGAAGATACCGAAAGATTTGGCGCGCAATCGGGGCCGTCCGATCCGAATGTCCGAGCTAGCAGTCATGGTCGCGCGCGTGGCTGTTACCTCGATTAATTTGGTCAGCTTCCGTCTCTGGCCGAATTTTTACTGTACTTCCCCTACACGTAATATACCCTCCTCACATGCGTATTTGCTCACTTGACAGCAGCCGTGCTGAGCGGGCGATTTTTTTTGTTTTTCCGTGGTGCGAGTGCGACGATGGATGAGTTCGGTGACCTTGCGAGATTAATTATCTCCTCTCCTCTGGTAGAACCAACACGTTTTTCTGATTAATAATATATAGCCAGGGGCGGATCCACAGTTGAGAGGCCAGGGTCTGGTGACCCCGACGTTTCTGTATTAGCTCCTTATCTCCCGCTAAACATTGTTAATGACTTGTTGGTAGATCGATCCCTGACTCGACCCAAGCCATCTAGTTTGATCAATCATCCGAAAACAAGCAGTCCGTAGGCCACATGTTGACAATGACTCCGCCGACTAATTTTCCTGCATCATCCTCGGATATGGCGACTACTGACGGACGAGTCAGTAGTATAATTTTTGAAAAGAAAAAAATCTTATGTTGCCTGACAACCGACCGCGATATCGCGCTGCCTTGGATTAGCCAACAATGACAGCGCGTATTTGCAATGGTTTGATCAAAATCGTGATTAAGACAGCAGTTTACCCGGGCAGATGAGTCATGAGTGGGAAACATTATATTCGTGCGACTAACTGTATACGAGAGGATTTTGATTCTATATACTAATTTCTTTTCTCTTTTTTCAGTGTTGACTAGTTCAGTGCCCGTGAGCTGCTACGGAAAATAAATTTGATAACAATAAAAGAAAATTTTACTACAAAATCAAACATCTATTTCTCCCGATTACAAAAGTTTTTATGATTTCTCCTCCGACATGAATAAAAAACAAATATATTGTATATAATATATAAGGCATTCATGACAACGAACATATTTAAAAATGATTTTTGTGGTATACGCCCCAAAAGATATGAAAACAAACAGTTACATTGCAACACAACTTGGATATCATCCTGATCAAACTTGTTCATAATGTTTTTTGTGACAACAAATATGAGTATGTGACGAAGGCAAAACCTGAATTGATATACATCATCATGGGATCCTAAACCATGTACTCCCTCCGATCATAAAAACACATCATTCTGGATATGGATGGTCTAATTTCTACAGTAATATATTTATAAAACCTAATAAAATTATAATATTATTAATCTAGCCAACCAATTAGGCGGTGATCAGAAGTAGAAGTGTCGGTGTTTCAGAAACCGCAGACATATTTGTAGGTTAAGGGCCGTAGGCCCCTCTCCTTGATGGTTGACTCATGGAGTCTCGAACACACACTCTATCGGGCATGAGGAGTCTCGGATGTATACATCGTTCGGGCCAACGCCCCCACTTCCGGCTTTGAGGCAGAGATCTCGTTGATCGGGTATGGCGAATTACATGCGAGGACTAAGGATGAACTTTAGCGCTGCTCAAGGGGTGAGCTCGTGAGTTTGGTCCCACCGCTCGGATCGGGGAGCGAGCTGACGCTAGGTAGACAGAGGAGCTTTTGGTTCGTGAAAGAGAGAGAGAGAGCGCCCCCTAAAGGTCCCCTCTCCTTATATAGGCGGAGAGAGCAGTTACATGAGGCTTGGGAGAGAGGAGCGACTAGGGCACACTATCCTTGGCGATCGGGTTTGCGATTTTCGGAGCTGACAGGTGCCCACATAGGTCATGATGGGTGGGCAGGTTCGGCCAGCTACGCCTTGTCGGTAGGGCTAGCTAGCGGCGCTTCATTAGAAGGCGTGTCACATCCTCAGGCGGTTGTCGGTAGGGGTTGCGTGGGCTGCGCCTCGACGTTGCTTTGGGAAGGAACGCCTACTCCCGCCGATTGCCTCTATTCAGACGGGGTTGTCCAACTTCGAGGTCGATCGATGACGGGTCGGAATTGCCGAGACGGAGTTTGCCGTGGTCCCACCAACGACTGGTCGGAGGACGCCTGCACTCCCGTCCTGCGATTGGGTAGGAGCGTTCAGGAGCCCCGACCCGAAGTCCGGCTGTGGGCTGCGAGGAGTCCGACCCGTGGCGGATCGGGCGCCCCGCAGACCGTGATCGTAGGCGAGGGATCTCTCATGGCCCGACGAGACCTTGGCTGTGAGGTACCGTATCAAGATTCGTCAAGAGTCCTCGGGCCGACCGAACGCTGGGCGTTCCTGATGGACCCTCGATTCGCAGAACATATCTCCTTCGCAGCGCCGCGACGCCTTCGGCTTCCCATGCCTTCCTTAACTTGGGTTCGGCTTGGCCACATACGAAGCGTTTATAAGCGCGCGAGAATGCGGGGTCGGAGGAGCCGCTTTAGTCTGGTCTTGGATCTCCCGGACGCTTGAGGTTGTAATGGCTTCCTTTTAGTCGCCTTCTTCCTATGCGGACGCCCGCCGGTGGTGTTTTGTTTCGAGGACGAGGCGCTACCGGCACCTACGGACAAGGAGGCCTTCCTTATGAGCTCGGGAGGACTTTGACCTTGCCATGGCGAATGGGCGAGGCTCGACGCCATCGACCGTGACGCCGCTGCCGTCGCTGACGCACTGACGGCGGCATCCCAAGGCTCGCCATAAGGGACGCCTTGTTCAAGGCCGGTCCACAGGCTCGGCGCCTAGCTTTTCTTGTTTTTTGCTTGTTTTCGCCCTCTCCCAATTTTTGGGAGACAATAAGTGGTTCGGTGTTGCCCCATGCCCTGTTTGAATGTGGTCGTCTTTTTGCTTGCTTGGGGCTTCTATTCTTGCGATGCACTTTCGATGTTTCTGACTCACGCCACGAGTAGTGGGTTTCATTATGTAGCGCGGATCCGCTCAACTGGTCGGTCCTTTTACGGCCCGGCGCGGCGAAAGCACCGGTGGTAGCCTCTTAGCGGTCGAGAGCCGGCCGGGGTTTCTTTGCTAGGTGGGCTCGACTAACTTGGTCGGCTGAACGCCTGGCCGCTTATTTTATGTCATAGCTAGATACAACCGTTATCGACAGGAGGTCCGGATGCCTTCGTGAGAGGTTCCGCTCCGAGTGCTTTTTAACGTCAGAAGCTAGACGCGCCATGGCCGCAGGAGGTCCGGATGCCTTCGCGAGAGGTTCCGCTTCGAATGCTTTTTTAACGTCGTAGCTAGGACGCGCCGTGGCCGGCAGGGAGGTCCGGATGCCTTCGCGAGAGGTTCCGGCTCCAATGCTTTTTAACGTCAGAGCTAGATGCGACGCGGGCGGCAGGGAGGTCCGGATGCTTTCGCGAGAGGTTCCGGCCCGAATGATTTTTTAACGTCAGAGCTAGACGTGGGCCGTGGTCGGCAGGGAGGTCCGGATGCCTTCGCGAGAGGTTCCGGTTCCCCGAATGCTTTTTAACGTCAGAGCTAGACGCGCCATGGTCGGCAGGAGGTCCGGATGCCTTCGCGAGAGGCCCTTGCCCGAATGCTTTTTAACGTCAGTAGCTAGACGCCGTGGTCGGCAGGGAGGTCCGGATGCCTTCGCGAGAGGCTCCGGCCTCAATGCTTTTTAACGTCAGTAGCTAGACGCGCCGTGGTCGGCAGGAGGTCCGATGCCTTCGCGAGAGGTTTCCGCCTCGAGCGCTATTTTTACGTCAGAGCTAGACGCCGCCGTGGCTCGGCAGGGAGGTCCGGATGCCTTCGCGAGAGGTTTCTTGCCTCGAAGCGCTATTTTTACGCCGTAGTCGGGCGAAGTTAGTGCCATTTTTACGCCGTAGTCGGGCGAAAGTTAGTGCCATTTTACGCCGTAGTCGGGCGAGTTAGTGCCATTTTTACGCCAGTAGCCGGGCGAGGGCATCCATCCCAGTCCTCCGTCAGCGAGGTGATCCGCGAGAGGAGAGGCCGCCGCCGATCCCACGTACGCCCGTCCGCGGTGTGGGACCTGGAGGGGTGAGCAAATGCGTGTTTGCTTCACGCTGGCCGTAACACCGTGCTCGTGGAGCTGCAAACGGGTTATCCGAGTGGGCCTGGAGGTCAGCGACCTCCGAGCGACGATCCTCGCCGGGTGTCCGACCACCGGGGCGACACATAAAAACCTTTTTTCCATCTCAGATTGGACCCCGAGCTGCTTCAGAACTTCGGGCGCACTGGCCGCCGCTTTCGGGGCTCATGGAGAGTTTGAAGTATGGTCTCTGACACGAAGCTAAGGCGATTGGTCGTCTGCCAACCCAACTAAAGACCCACCGAGGGTTCGCTTAACTTTCCTCGCTGCTTGCTTCGCGGGTCGGGCGAGGGACCCATCTGTGGATCTCGCCTTGGGACCCGCGGCAGTCTTATTCGCCAGTATTCAAGCCTTCTCGCCACTCGAGGTCGCAAAGGCCAGTGGATTTTTTCTTCCGCCTGGGTCGGTTTGAGCCGACCCGAGGCGATGGTCAAGAGGTCACGGGCTTTTTTGTTCGAGCGATACCCGACATCTCTCGCAGGGCATTTAATATGTGTGCGAAAACTTAAACGCTAAACGAATGATCGGGGCGGTATGTCTTATCGGGCGGGCTTGTCGCGGTTGGCTCGCGACGGGACACGGATGCTTGGGTTGGTAAGCGATTGGTCGATGTGTCCGTCCGCATGCGCTTTAGTAGGTGCCTGCAGATTTTGAGGTAATGGGGGCTAGGTCGTTTTCCCATCCTTCGTCATCGCTGCTCCCTTGCTTTTCGCGATTTCCATTCCTGCAAAATGTCATGGACTGGGTCGAAAGGGTTACCATCGTGGGGGAACCGAATGGCTATTCGGATCATTACGCTGGTCCGATTTCCATCCTCCGTGCTTTCCACGGGTGATGAACATTCGACGACCGTGGCTTAGGAAACCACAGGGGTCATATAAGCGCGGGTCGTCATGTTGACGTTTTTTAGGAAAGCTCGGATAATGAGGAGTTCGCCAGACTCGCCGGGCTCTGAGTGTTCCCGACCGGCCATGGATCGTACCACACGGGTGTTCTTCCCCGACAGCATTACTGCAACCAGTAGCCACCGGGCGAGGCCGAGCGCTGGCCTGAGGACTACCGCTGGGGAGGATCTAATGGCGCATCAGATTGCTCGACCATGTGAGTGTAAGAACCTTAGGTATAAGTCGCCATCCACACTTACGCGGAGAAGAGTGTTCCCGATCGACTAGGGTCGCTCTGCATGGGTATTTTTCTTCCACAGAGCACTACTGCAACAAAGAGTCCCGGGCGAGGCCGAAGCGCCGTCGAGGGGTTACCGCTAGGAGGACCACGAGAGTGACCGGCCACCCGACCGTGAAAGTGCGTGAGCCCGCAGCCCCAAGCAGGCGTGGGGCCGAGCTCGTGATCACTACATAGTGCTTAAACTCGGGAGACAATTGCGGAAGAAGTTTTTGAGCAAAAGATTGTCTTATCTTCTTATTCCGCATGTTGGAGACGCCGTGGACGGTTTTGGCTCGTTTTTTTCAAAGGCGGTTCGTGCTGCGGGCGGTCGGCGGGTCGTGCCGTGATGCGCCACAGGAGGGACGGAGAGAGCGTGTCGCGTCGCTCGAGGCGCAAAGTTAATGTGCGCGACAATGACCACTTCGCTTCGCCGCCTTGAAGAGATCAAGCGACGGAGTATCTAGGGACCGCTACTCTTTTTCGCTGCTTCGCTTTTCACCCCTTCCCCCTTTGTCCTAGCACAAAAGAGAAGGTAGCAGAATCTCGAACCCAGATGGCCAACCCAGCGGGTGACTGGACGGCCGGGAAACAGAGGCGGCATGGGTCCGCGGGCCCTAACGCCAAGAGGTTCTGCTTCGACGCCGCCCTTCGTACCGCGACGGGGATAGGGTCACGCCGCCTCCGCCGCCCCTCCGTGATTAGGATTCTCCGCGGTAAGTCTTGATCGCCGGTCCCGGTGGCTTCAATTTCGCTTTTATCGACATCGCCGTTTCCTTTTCTCTCTTAGCGCTTCCTACCACTCGGGTTTCGCTGCTCCGCGATCGCCGCCACGGGAGACGGACGCAGTGGCGCGGCTCCGATGTCCTCCAATCGCCCGTCACCTCCTTTGGCGCGCCCGGACGACGGATCATCCCATCGATTGGCTCCTACCGAGGCCTATCTCAACGCCTATATTGCGAGGGCCACTTCCCTTGTGGCGAGGGCGGCAGAAGAACGGCCCTTGCCCGCCGCGGAGGAGCTCGCCAAGAAGTGCGAGAGATGCACGCCGCAGCTGGCTCGAGCCGGTTGCCGAGACGGAGCCGGCCAATCAGGGAAGAGTCGCGGGCTCGCCATGAGGCCCTTCTACCTATGCTTCGCTTCGGCCGAGAGCATAGGGAAGAGCCCGGCGCTTAGCTAGGGGTGAGATCGAGGGCGCCGACCATACCCCATCGGGTATGCTCGTGGCTCGCCAGCGGCCGACGCTTCACGACCTGCCTGGCCTGCGCGAGCGCCCATTCGCGAGGGCGGGGTCGCCGACGTCATGAAAGCGTCGGTCGTCACGGCTAGTCATGACGCTTCTTCGACCCGATGGCCGCCGCCGCCGGATCGGCGGAGACGCGAGCCCGATTCGCCAGGGTGCGGTGGCAGCAGAGAAGGTTGCGGCGCGGGGTGACGTTGTCGTGGAGCAATGACGCTCGGATGGTGATGACGCCCGCCAAGGAACCTCCTCGCGCCCGCTTCTTTTTGCTTTCATGTGGTGTGATGTTTTTTGGACATCTTCTTTAATATCTTGCCTCTTTCCTTCACGAATATCACCCGCTGAATCACCATAGCCTTTAGGAGCCGCTGGGACCGCCAGAGCGTAGGTCCCAGCTTAGTCCTTCCCTACTCCGCGGCGCTGGGTGCAATGTCACCATCCGGATCTTCAGTCGAACTGCGCCAAGTTGGGGAATCAGATAGCGTGAAGGGTCCTCCCCAGTGATCCTTGGAGTGGCGTATACGCGACACCCCTTTGGGTGGTGAACGGAGCCGCCTTCGCCCGGGCCGCATGTACTTCCAGAGATCCCGATCCGGCTCGCACAAGAACGCTACCGTCAGCAGCGGAAGAGGCCATCAAGGAGATGGTTGGGAATCCGAGACGATGACATCGCGAGCCCCTACCCGGGCGCGCCAACTAGGCCTCGGGCATTCGGTTTTTCGCTTATTCGTTCGTGTATTCGGTTTCAAAATTTTCGGTTTTTCAAATTCAAAACCGAACAAACCGAATAATCAAAAACTGAATCAATTAACCGAATTAATTCGGTTCGGTTTTTTTGCTTATTCGTTAACCGAAGTTTCAATGAAAGCCGCTCAAGACTTCAAGTGAATAACAAGCACATCAATACATTCCAAAGAATGAATGACTTCAAGTGAATGAAAGCATGATTCCAAGAGGTGTTACCGACCCCACCGAACCACGTATACAAACACATGCGCTTGATATCGATCCAAACAAATAACAAGCACCAAGCAAAGATAGATGAACAAGGATTTCGCTTGGGGCTGGTCGTCGAGTCCTTGCCTCGCGAGGAGCCGGTCGCATGAGTCGCGGTCTCATGAGGGCTCTGTGTGAGGGTTCAGACTTCAGACAAGGCGCGCCAAGCCTTGAACAATCTGGGTCTCGCGGAGGACCGAACTCAAGGGCGGAAGTGAACGCCGAACGCCGGAGGCCGAGAAGGAGGGCCGGGCGAGCGAGGAGGAGGCGTGAGCGCCGAGCCGGCAAGTGAGGCGTGACTGGTGGGCTGGGCGCGTGGACTGAGTGGTGCCTAGGGGGGCTAGGTTGTGAGGAGAGGACGGCACGGGAGCAACGAAATGGGGAATTGGGGCCTTGGGCGGGGATGGAGTATGGACCGAGGGAGCAGGAGTCACGGATTGAATTAGGTCATCGCCATTCGCCAGACGGCCTGTGTAGTCGGCTTATTCGGGTTTATTCGGCTATTCGGTTTCGAGATCGAAAACCGAACCAATACCGAAAACCTCAACAAGAAAAATAGAAATCAACCGAACACCGAACCAAAAACCAAATTTTCAAGTTAATTCTGTCTTGCTCTTTTTTCGCTTTTCTTTCGCTTATATTATGCCCACTTTACGCCAACCGCTGTTTTCAGAAACCGCAGACGATTTGTAGGTTAAGGCCGTGTGTCCCTCTCCTGACGGCTGACTCATGGAGTCTCGAACACACACTCTATCCAAGGCAGAGGAGTCTCAGATGTATACCGGTTCGGCCGAACGCCCCTACTTCCAGCTTTGAGGCGAGGATCTCGTGATCGGGTATGGCGAATTACATGCGAGGACTAAGGATGTGCCCTTAGCGCTGGCTCAAGGGTGAGCTCGTGAGCTTCGTCCCACCGCTCGGACGGGGAGCGAGCCGACACTAGGTAGACTTGAGGAGCTTTTGGTTCATGAAAGAGAGAGAGAGAGAGAGCACCCTCCCTAAAGGTCCCCCCTCTCCTTATATAGGCAGAGAGAGCAGGTTACATGAGGCTTGGGAGAGAGGAGCGACCAGAGCACACTCATCCTCGGGCGATCGGGTTTGCGATCTTCTGAGTCGGCAAGTGCCCACATAGGTCATGATGGGTGGGCAGTTCGCCAGCCCACGCCTCGCTTTGAGAGGGCTAGCTAGCGGCGCTTCATTGGGAAGGCGTGCTTCACCTCTATGCGGTTGTCGGCGTAGGGGTTATGCGGGCGGCTCTCGACATTGCTTTGGGAAGGAACGCCTACTCCCGCCGGCTTGCCTCGCTTAGACGGGGTTGTCCAACTTCGAGGTCGATCGATGACGGGCCGGAATTGCCGAGACGGATTTTGCTGTGGTCCCACCAACGACCGGGTCGGAGGACGCCTGCACTCCTGGCCCCGCGATTGGGTAGGAGCGTCGAGCCCCGACCAAGTCCGGCCAGGTCATGAGGAGTCCGACCTGCGGCGGACGGGCGCCTCCCTTGACCGCATCGTAGGCGAGGGATCTCTCATGGCCCGATCGAGACCTTGCTGTGAGGTACCTCTAGTATCAGTATTCGTCAAGAAGCGACGACATCGCAGGGTGATGGTATTTGCCCTTGAGACGCATGAAACGGATCTTGCACTAGGGGCAGTTCTATGCACTTGCGCCTCTCATACTCGTAGCAGCCGTAGCAGATGGGAAGGTGCACTGATTGCACTCCACAAAGGGCTCGTCCCAAAAAGTTTAAAAAAACAAGAGACTAACCAAAATCAACACCGCACACTACAAGAAACCCACACCCACGCTGTAGATGTAAAGATCTCAGAAATGGAGCTTGTAACTGCTAGCTTAGTTGCACAAATTTAGACAATTCTCACATGAAAATACTATATAATCTCATGTCAGAATTCAGGTGAAAAGTAAACATCATGGCTCCTAAAGCGCATTTAGGAATTTATGTGCCAAAACCTAGAAAACATTTACAACAAACCTAGGCTTGTAGTACACAGTAAACATGGTCCTTGTGTTCACAACATGCCATGCAGTAGCAAAAACACCCAGATGCATAATGTGGCTTGATAATGCTGAAGATGGAACATTGGTTTGTTGCCTCATTGCATGCCTGACTCCCAAGCGTAATTCCCTACTCTCACCTATGTGCACATCACATGGGGGAGTATGCATTAAGTGATACAAGGGGAAGAAGTTAAAACCAAACAATATAAATTGTTCATTCTGTCAAAAAAACAGACCAGAGAAACATGAAGGCATCCCCAACAAGTCGTTTGGCACTGACAAATACGTTCCAGCCGCCCTGCAAAAGGTGACTTCGTGGTTGGACCTGAAAAGTCGAGTAAACAGGTACTTGAGACGGATTCAAAGATGAGTCAGCAACCTAATTCTAGCCTATGTACAATTAAAATTGAGTGAAATAACTTAATTTATTCGCATAACTCTGAAATCAAAGGCACTAAAACATAAGAATTACTTGTTCTAGAAACTAAAGCATGAAAGCTGAAGCATTAATCGACAAAAGTTATAGTTATGTATGCACACATTGTCAAATGCAGGCTCATGCCAATAAACCAAAATTTACAAGTTGGTCACTCTAATTAAGCCAATGAGGTAAAATGAGGTATACTTATGGTACTGAGAAGTGATTTAAAACCAATTTAATATCAAGTAAAGGGATTATTCACACATGCAAGAACCTTATACATTTGCTCATGTGTTGGTTGTAAACTATAATACTAAAATAAGAACCCTAATCTGAACATAGACAAATATCACAACACTATGAACTTCTAGATACAACTTGTTTGGCTAGTGTACAACTGTATCTATGTAGAAAAACAAGTAAAAAGAACTTCTGGATACTGCTTGTTTGGCTAGCGTACAACTGCATCTATGCAAAAAAAAAAAGCTGACAAGCATGGCACAAGAAAGCCAAGTATGTCAATAACATCACCTTGAACTATCAAAAATTCAATCATGTTACAGCTTTTAAACAATTAAAAACTCAGTTCTTTTGGATACAGAACCAGGAAAGTTCTTTCCCTTGTTGGAGATGTGAAGCAACCCAACACAGAACTTTAGTCTATCTAAAAAAAACTTTTACAGACCACATTATCTACATCCTAATATTTGCCTTTTTTACTTTCTGTAACCAAAACCCTCACTAAAAGAAAGGCAATATACAACATTGGTTGTTGTCAAACTCACAGGCAGCAAGAATCAAACAATATTTCCCATCTCATAGGCAGATTGAGATTCGGAGGAGGCAACGGCATGAGCGTAGGCAAGATTAGGGGAGACGCGCGTTATAGTGAAAAAATTGATCTTACTGATACAAATCATCAGAAATAACACAAAATTAAAATAACCAGTGCACTCACATGCAGGATGCATGCACCATTGTACTTATAGGCAAATAAGATGAAAATAAAAGAAGAATGTCCTTACATATGCACTATTGCAGCAATATCAGAAGCATAGAAATTCTTTGAGCTTGCTTGTTTGAGTGAATGTATTTTTTTTTTGAAAGAACGGCAAGAGAATTGCCGTAAATTTTATTAAGAAGAAGATAGATGGTTTGGCCTGTTTTTTTAGGAAAAAATCGGACCCGAAAAAACCTCACAAATAACCAGCATCCACACCACTCACCCCACTATCCATTGGGCCATAACCCTGTGGCACCACTAGAAAAGGGAAAGGAACCGCCCAAAAAGAAAGAAAACGACCCAAAGGAAGAAAAACAACGAAATTAAACTGTAGCGTTCAGAGACCAAGCAAATCCCCTGTGAAGCACCGCATCCTTAACTGACGTGGCCACTTGTTCTGGTGTTCCCGTCACCCCTTGAAAGATGCGTTTGTTTCTCTCTAGCCAAAGATTCCACCAGTAGTAAATGAGTAGTCCATCGAATTCCTTTCGCCTATCTTTGTCGTATTGGATTCTTAATCTTCACCACCATTTATATACCGAGCCGCTGTGATTCAGGTTCTGCCATCGTTCCAAATTCCCCCAGCAAAGGAGAAAATCCCAGACTTGTCGAGCAAAAGGGCAATCTTTACAAAGGTGGTTTGGTGTTTCCGGTGATGTATTGCAAAGATAGCAGATTGCATTGTATGGCCATCCTCTTTTGAGCATGTTATCTGCGGTTAAAATTTTGTTGTGAAGCAATGTCCATGCGAAGAAACGACATTTTGGTTCTGCTTTTGCTTTCCATATCGGGCAGATTTTCATCTTACAATAGGTTGTTTCAAATTGCACTATGTATGCGCTCCTTGTTGTATATTGTCCATCGGGTGTCCAACGCCATATTATTTGGTCGTCCATCTCTTCATCCGTATTGATTCCTCGTATTGCTTCATGAAGCGCTACAAACTCTCGAATTTCCTTTTGTGACCTGACTGGTGTACAAAAACGGACCCAGCGGTTGTTTGCCAAGGCTTTGCGAACAGAGATGTGTTTTCTTCTTGCTATTTGGAAAAGGTTCGGAGCAATATTTTTTGGTGCTTAACCCTCAACCCAACTTGATCTCCAAAAGTCTGCTAGTTTACCATTCCCCACCGTAACCACCGTTGAAGCGTTGAAAAGGGCTACATCTGTTTTATCGCATGATAGATCAAGTCCCGTCCATGCTCTTTCATTGTTTTTCCATCTGTACCAGAGCCAGCGAAGTCTTAGAGCTCTAGCAAAGCATTCCAAATCCAAGATCCCTAGCCCCCCTTTGTGTTTTGGCCGACAAGTCATTGACCAATTGATCAAGCAGTGTCCCCCGCTACAGTTTTCTGGATCTTTCCCATTCCACAGAAAACTTCGTCTAAGCTTATCGATGCATCGAATAAGCCATTTTTGTGCCTGGAAGATAGTCAGGTGATATATAGGCTGTGATGTTAACACGGACTTGACGAGAGTCTCTCTTCCGGCTTTGGAAAGTAGCTTACCCTTCCATCCTGCCAGTCTACTTCCAATTTTATCAATCAAAGGCTGAATTTCGATTCTTCTTAATTGTCTGATGTGTAAAGGAAGACCAAGATATTTCCCTGGGAAGGTGGAGAGTTTTCCAGGGAAAATATCTAGCAAGTCATGTAATAGATCACCTTGGCATCTAATCGGGTAAATTTCAGTTTTAGAGATGTTGATTTTCAGACCCGAGCACCTTCCGAAAATATCCAGTATTCGGCTGAGTGCCATTAACTCTTCCGCATCGGCCTTTAAAAAAATTCCGGCATCGTCTGCATAAAGTGAGCAACGTAACCTTGCTGTCGCCGGTAGAACTGGTTTGAGGATGCCTCGGCTCTCCGCTAGCCTGAGCAAATTTTGTAGGGGATCGATTGCTAGGATGAACAGCATAGGGGATAAAGAGTCGCCCTGTCTTACCCCCCGCGCATGCCTGACTGTTGCCGTTAGTTGACCGTTGATTAGAATTTTTGAAGAGGAGGTTCTAAGAATTGCAGCTATCCATTCTCGCCATTTCCGGCCAATAGTGAATGTATATATTTACGTCCTTCTATCAGGGTCTACATCTTTAAAACCAAATTAAAAAAATTCAAGCAATTAAATTGTAGGTGACACAAATTAATCTCAAGGAGATTAATGCCAAGCGAAATGATGTTTAATGGTAGAAGAGAAGCTCATAAGCTTTTAAAGAAAATGTATGTAGCCTGACAGAATTAAATGAGCTGTAAAATGTTATGGGGTGAGCTTCTTCTAACTAATTAAATTCGGATCACAAATGGCCATGTTGGGAGATGTTCTTACCTTGCGGTCAAGGAACATAAAGAGGTAGAGTTTTGTCCACAAATTTAATCAAATCTTAGCATGTTTGGATGTGATTGAAGTGCATATTCGAAGGTGACATGAGATGCTTTTTGATCCATCAGATGGAGGAAGTAATAGTACTGATAGGCAACAACACATCAACAAGGTGATGTTTTAGAGATAATTAATTAGGGTGGTCAGATATTAGCTTGTTGAATTTAGTAATCTCAATGGATGATAAGAAAATTACCTTTATAGCTGAGATTGCATCAAGGCAAAGATTGCTTTCAAGCCGAGAATTTACCAGGAAAGAAAATTTCAAACAAAATGGCAAGAGTGACAGACTGATAGTGGTACATATCATCAAATAGAGCTGATTTTAAAACATGGAACACAAACTAAAAGATCATGTGCCAAGGATACTCCCATTTTAGGAATGTAAATGCCAATTACATGTCAAGGATTCTACCATCAAAAAACAAAATTGTTTGCATTACGGTAAACAAAGACAAGGGCAATCATATGTTATCCATGCAAGGAACAAGCAATCATATACCATATCACATGGGGATGCCCATAAAATGTACATAGAAGGTAAGTTCTAATTTAGTTATTTTGTTATCAACTGGCACTTGATTAGGCAGGTTGATAGGATGCTATTGGATGTTGTCCTTTTTGCAATACATATGCATTTTCCAACTTTGTCCAGGCAGAACAATTTGCAACCAAAGTGTAGTTTAAGATGTTTAAAAAATATGTCATCAAGCATGAGTGTAACAGATTCTTCCTGAGAAAAGTGTTATACCCTTCAAGTCAGGCTTCTGCTCCACTTTTGTCTTATTCTACCAATTCACAATCTCAGTGATTCGCTTTTCTACTTTATCAACCCAGACCTACAAGCATTGCATTCAATGAGAGACACGGCTCGAATGATCAATCTGCTGGTTCAAATATTCCCAAGAAAAAAAGAAGCTTGAGGAAACAAAAGAAGAAATTGCATCAACACAGGTTAGAAGACAAAATCCCCTCAAAGGAAAAAAGATGATAAAATAATTAAGTTTTCTGGGGAATAAATGGTAATTATTCAGCTTCATAAAATATGAAAAACCAGAACTAATGATAAGATAGTATTCATGGTGTGTTTATGTCTTGCCGGATTAAAAACAATATTTATGGAGACAAGTTCTAGCAAATATATTAGTGGAACAATAAACAGTAGGGGAATTGATGGGACCATACCTACAGTGCAGACACTTGGAGCGGATTCCACACAACACAACAACGTCAAAGGAGAAAGCATAATACATTAGCATCTGTATAAATTCCACCAATGTATCCGTCGCGGTCAGACAACTATATGTTCATTCTTGTTAAATATTACACAAGAAAAAACTATAAGAATAATATTAGAACCAATAGTCCTATTGCCATAGAATACTAAATGTTCTGTCATTTCGGAAAGTGCAAAATTTCTAGATTATGAGGCCCTTAGCTCAATGAACTATACAAAGTAAAATGACATACAGTAAGAAACACCAAAACTGCATAATTAACTTAGTTTTTGTTATTGATCTATGCATAGAAAATATATTAGAGGAACAATAAATTGTAGGGAAATTGATGGGATCAGCGAAAATTGGACAAACACGGCCACACGGGTATGCACACGTAATCTCGAATTTCTGATCGGCTCGTACAAGACGACAACAAGTTTGGAGTTACTGGAAGCGAGGAAGGGTAGAGAACAAGGAGAAAGAAAATTACCGAGCCCTAGATCTCCTCTTGGACGATGTAGAATGGATCTTGCGCGGAGCTCATATTATCTCGTCTACAGATTGGGGCTTTGGGCGACTGGGTTTGATCCCCCCAAACCCTAAAATTTGGGCGAGGGATTTGAGATGAGTTTGGTGCGGAGAGTCGGAGAACCTCATCTTGGTATTGCTGCTCCTTCGATTGGTCGGGGGTGGTGGAGAGTGCCATCGTGGAACGCTTGTGTAGCCACTGGACCGGGCATCCAACTCCATCGACCTCAACTTCCTGCCATTCCTGAAGAAGGAGCCCAACTCTGAGCCGGCTTCCCCAGACCACGGCCCTTTGCCGCCGCCGCTGCCTCCTCCGCAGACATTGCAGGAGATGGCGGCGTCGGTTACCCCTTCGCCAGAGACGCCTGACCTATCAACGACGGCGGTGATGACGCCGCTGCAGTCGCTGCCGTTGAACCCGGATGAGGACGCACTCTTCGCGGAGTACCATTGGCTTGCGAGCCTCTACTTGTCATCGGTGGGAGCTGGGGCGATAGTGTCGGTGCCCTCCAGATCCGCCTTGCTGTCACTGCCACCGCCGCCCTTGCCGCCATGCCCTCTCATGTCATCGGTAGAGAGAGGAGAGAGCGATGTGGGCATCAGGGAGGCGAAGGGGCGAAGCGAGCGCCGAAGAGGCAGAGAGGGGTCTGGACTTTGGAGGTTTGCACCGCCGAGTAGATTGGGAGGAACGGAGGAAGAGCCTGTGTTTTTCTTCGGTGGGGAGGCCAGCATTGCGGGTGCCCAGGCGGGGGATCGGGAGCCAGATCTAGAAGGGGGCGGGGATCGGGAGCAGGATTGGAGACGATGATGGTGAGCGCCCGAGGATTCCGGATGAGGGTGTGCGTATGGTGGGGTGGGGGTCGGGAGCCGAGAGGTGAGGATTCCGCGCGTGGGGTGGGGTGTGGGGACTATGCGAAGAACGGACCGCTGCCACCAAGTGGTAATTAGAAATAGTAAAGATATAGTGAGGACATTCGGTATGACACATAAAAATTGGATGCTCACTCCTAGCTGTCCCACATTTTCCTGCCATATATTTACCCTGTCCACTGCTCTCTCCTAGCTAGTCTGCCTTATCCTGCTGACTTGTTCCACCCCCCCCAAACAAACACACACTTAGGGTGTGTTTGGTTGGTGGGATAATGTTGAATGGGATGAGATGGTCATGTATAAATGATTATATTGTTTTGGGTGAATGAAATGGCTCAGCATCTATAAAGAATATTCCTCAAATTTGTATCTCACCATCCAAGACGGGATGGTTCCATTCAAGCAACCAAACATATGGGTGACTTTTTTCTTGAACCATCTTATTCATGTATCACTTGGTTCAATCAACCAAACACACCCTTAATGAAGACCTAGAACTAGAAGAGCAAGCAGAGGTCTCATCTCCTATGGGTTGCTGCCCTTCTAACCGACCATCCGCTGAGCAGTGAGCGGAGGGAGCGATGCCTCGGTGGGGCTCAAGGCAGACATCCCGGCTCAACGACAAGGGTGGATGATGTTAGCTGGCGACGAGGCAAGTGTGCTCCCCCTCCAAGTGCCTATGAAGAATCATCGCTTCATTTTCCTTCTCAGCCGACGAGCAACCTCTTGTTGCAGTGGGTTGTTGATTTGTTGTACAGGTAGCAACCTCTTGTTGCCTTCTTCTGTTAAATTTATTGCTACCGAAGTGTACGAAGAACAAGGGTGTTATAGCCTTTTTTTTTTGCTGTGTGGATTGATAAAATTTGTTGAGTCTTCTTTGGTTTTTGTTGCACTGGCCGATTGAATTGTTGCACTACCCAAACGATATTTGTTTGATTTTCGTCGCAAGAGGAGCGACATATTCGTGCAAGTGTGCACGGCATGGCGCAGTGTGTGGAGTCGCGACAGTCATCGACGGGCATAATCTTGTTTGGTAAGTTCGTGTTTATTGCGTATGAGCAAAGATTTATTATAAACTTAAGAACTAATTGCTGTGCTTTTTGGTGCACTGTATGAAACGGCCGAAATTGATGTCCTTAAAATGTGATCCGGCAGACAGGAAGAACGTACCATGGGAATACATGGAGGTGCTAGTCTTTTTTTTTCCTTTTTTTTTAACACCAGGAACGGATTTCTTGACTTGCACAAATGCCGAGAATATAGGAGTAAACGTATATATATCCACCGCCATATGTGCCATGGACGTTATGCAAAGAGTGCTACTACTGAACGATGTACCGTTGGAATTGATTCCAACGGTATAGCAGGTTTCACAGCTAAGTTTCACAAACTAAGTTTTGCAACTAGGTTTCATATTGTTTCACAGCTTAAGTTTCACCTGTGTTTCAGAGTGTACTTATAAGTTTCATATTTTATACATGTTTCACAAATTTTAAAAAGTTTTCAACAAATATTCATTCGTGTTTCAGAAGTTTATGCAAATTACATGCGTATTTGAAGTTTCAGCAAGTTTCATTCATGTTTCGCAAGTTTCATAAATTCCATGCGTGTTATGGCAAGTTTCAAGAGAACGTTTGAAAAGTTTCATGTTTCGGTAAGTTTCGCGTGTTTCTAGAATATTTTAAGTTTCACCAAGTGTCAACCCATGAGTTTCAACAAGTTTCAGAGCATGTTTCAGAGCAGGTTTCAGACCATTAATTGATTTAGGAGTTTCACAACGTTTCACAGATAGATTTCGTGTTGTTTCATAGTTAAGTTTCACCAGGTTTCCTAGTATACTTGTAAGTTTCATAATGTTTCAGTTTCGTCAAACATAATTTAACAGATATATTTTATGTGAAACGTGAAACATAATTATAATTGAGTTCCATGAGTGAGGTTTCACAGCTAAGTTTTACAGCTAAGTTTCGCAACTAGGTTTCATATTGTTTCACAGTTAAGTTTCACCAGGTTTCGTAGTGTACTTATAAGTTTCATATTTTATACATGTTTCGTCAAATTTTAAAAAAAGTTTTCAACAAATATTCATTCGTGTTTCGGTAAATTTATAAAAATTACATGCGATTTGAAGTTTCAAAGAAGTTTCATTCATGTTTCGCAAGTTTCAAAAATTCCATGCGTGTTATGGTAAGTTTCAAGAGAACGTTTGAAAAGTTTCATGTTTCGGTAAGTTTCACGTGTTTCTAGAATATTTCAAGTTTCACCAAGTGTCAACCCATGAGTTTCAACAAGTTTCAGAGCATGTTTCACATGTTTCAGATCATTAATTGATTCAGGAGTTTCACAACGCTTCATAGATAGATTTTGTGTTGTTTCATAGTTAAGTTTCACCGTGTTTCAGTAGTATACTTGTAAGTTTCATAACGCTTTCAGTTTAACAAACATAATTTAATGGATATGTTTTATGTGAAACGTGAAACATAATTATAATTGAGTTCCATGAGTGATGATTATACTGACCAAAATGCCAATGCCATTGGTGATCATCGCATGTCGTGGGACTCAAGAATGCACGCCTAAATATGCAGGACTAGTTTGTTAAATGGTGTGATGATGTGCATGCATGGAGCCATGGACGAATCGGCGAGTCAAGCTAGGTCCGTGACCTCTCAATCGATCGATATGCACGAGTATGTCCCTATTCGCAAGAATCCTTTTTCACGACGAACGCGACGCGCTTGAAGGAGTCGACGCCCTGCAGCGCGCGCCTGAACATGAGGTCACGCTATACCATAGAAAGCTAGGAACGGTATACCGTTCCCTAGTATTTCTGTTATGCAAAATATTCTTTCTTCCTCTAGAGGACGTCATGCATAATATTCACACGTCCAGGTCTGAATTTCGAGACAGGTGGATGTAGGGGTGGCAACGGGGCCATTCCCCGCTGGGGAGTGCCTCCCTGTCCCCGTTCCCGCTCCCCGTCTCGGGGGAGAAAATCCCCATCCCGTTAAGGTGTCGGGGCCCGTCGGGACCCATCCTCAAAATTTCACACAAGAGAAAGAGCTCTTATAGCCATTTTAACTCTAAAATCATATCAATAGACAAGGAAAAAAAGATTGCATGCATTCATTGAAGATTATTGTCCCATTTATGAAAATGTGAATATGATGAGCTAGAGAATATGTTTGCAATCTAATAACTAAATTGGACTAAACTAAATTTGGATCCCAACTGGGTCCTCATGGGAAAAAAATTCCCGTCCCCGTCCCCGCCATCCCCGACGGGGGAATAATTTTCCCCGTTTCTATCCCCACGAGGGACGATTTCTTCCCATACCCATTCCCTAATAGAGGAATTCCCCGCTGGGGATCGGGGAACGAGTCCCCATTGCCATCCCTAGGTGGATGCCAAAAAAAAAAACGAACTGTTTGTGTTCAAACTCCTAGCTTGGTTGAGCCAAACTAACCCTGCTCTCGGTGTGGAATTTATATTTGCCTTTCAGACTTTGTTGATAATCTCATTATGTTAGGAAATCAACGAGTCAACACGCGTGCTTGTTTGTGTTCAAACTCCTAGCAAGTTATACCCGTCTCATTCTGTGCAGGAGAGCTCATGAAGATCAATGAAGCTACGGAATTAATAGTTGGCAGCATGGTTCACAAAATCAACGAAAATTGCTAGAAAATAGAGTGTGTCAAGCCGATTTGGCTTTTAAAACGGCTCGGTAAGCCAGTGGAATTCTAATTCAAATTCAAAAAATTTGATTTTTTTCCCTAAGGTCCTGAGGAAATGCTAATGACTCTATAAAATTTTAAGATTATTATCAGATCTGTGTATTTTTTTTTAAATTCTAACAGTGATACTTTCAAAATATATGCTCTTTTGTCTTTGATTTTCTAGGGTAATAATGAAGTCTAATATTTCTAAGAAATATTTTATAATGTCATAAGGAAATGTTAATGATGTTGTAAAATTTTTAAATGATGATTAGATCTGTATTTTTTTAAAATTCGAAAGTTCTATTGTTATTGTATATGCTCTTCTTTTTTATTTTATAGGGTCATTAAAAGAAGTCTAATATTTCTGAAAATTTTAGTACATGATCCTTGAGCACTAGTTATGATTCTATTAAAATTTAAGAGCAAGATCAATCTTATAAATTTTTATAAAGATCGTACAATGTCTCTTTTCCTTCTCATTAATTGTTGTTTCTGATTTTCTAAAAGCGCTAAATGATTTTTAAAAATAGTCAAAATATATTTGAGGAGTTTTATAGATTAATCGATTTTTTATAATATTTTTGAACTTTTTTGAAATTTTTTCAATTTACCTTCAATGTGCTGAAAATCAAAAAATCGCTAAAAATTGAAAATAAAAAAAAATGGTGAAAATCACTCGAAAATCGGTAAAATTGCTCTATTTTATTTTTTTTTGTCTTAGTTTGACCACTAAGTTCAAGTTTTTTTGAATTCAAATTTCTTTGATTTCTACCGATTTTTAAGAATAAAAAATCGTTTGAAAATTGAATTTTCGATGTTGTGAACCTGATAGGCAGACAGCATGCATTGTTCGGTAGGATCCTTTGATGCTGTTCCATTAAGTTTAAAGGAAAACACTGTTTGATAACAGGCAAGTAGGCAGATAATCAAGTGGTCAGTGCTGATGTAAACAAGCTACCCCTTGCTGGTGTGATGTCTCACGTGAGGGCCGTGCATTACTATCTGCCGGCGGCTTAATCAGGAAATAGTTCGCAGCATACGGATTAATCGACCACGTAAGCCGCGTGTGGATCGATGGATCAGTTTGACACAACCGTACGTAGTACTTGTAGCTAGCATTGCTGGTCATGAATGAGATTGTACGAGGAGAAGTGAGTGTGTGTGCACATAGCTCATTTGTTGTTTCTTCTAACAACAGTACCTCCTCAATTGCCAAAAAAAATATCATACGTTGGCTAGTTCTAGTATTCCCAATCTTTTCTCTCCTACATGTCAGAATCACCATCTTAGTTATTACCCAAGAAAAAGTATACAATACACCATCTCGGTTTGCCATTTAGCCAAAAACAGTGTGGTTCTAAGAGGTCTCTATATTACAAATCTAAGGTTCAGCAATCCAACGGTGACTTCTGGCAAGCAACAAAATGTTGAAGCAATCAAAAGAACCTTCCTGTCTCTTCAAGAACAACCCAGATAATTTGTTCCAGATAATTTGTTCTTGCCGAGATGCAGTGTTTCTCCCCAGAAATTATTGCTCGAAAAGTCTATGGTATGCAGGTTCGAACACTTCAAAAAGAAATTACCGAGGTGCCATTTTTCTTTCCTGTCTCTTCAAGAACAACCTTCTTCCAGTAATGAAAAAGGTCTGTAGCCATCGCCTGTATGCCTGAGTGGGGGTTCTTAGTAAGGTACCGATTACGTTTGCCGACCTGACAAAACAGAAGATAATGTGTAAGTTTTAAGCTCTAGTCGTATGTAACATAATTTTACTTAATAATTCAATTCACACAAGCTCAGAATATCTCTGTACCTTAAATTGAATCAAAGAAAATTGGAACAGAATTAACTATAGACAAGAAACTCGTTGACATTTGACAAAGCTAGCTAATGTGCTAGAACTACCAAGCTAACTAGCTAAGGTACAATAGGTCGATACATAACCCACAGTTCAGTTCATTTCTTACTAGCAGTTCTCTGTGTTCGATTAGGATTATTAACAGACTGTGACTAGCTAAGCCCTAAGCTGATCAACATAGAGATGTGAAGGTTTTCTCATACGGCGACCATAATGAGTTGGGTACATAAGTTTCTGATTATTATCTAGCAACCATTTTAACAGACATGTCTAAGTTAAAAACACATATTCCGAATTTAGTTCTTTAAAGTCAAGGATGCCAAAATGTTCAAGTTAGCATTGTAAACCATATGTATCAATTCTTATTTGGACCAAAAACAATAGTACTTTTGTTCATGATATACAAAATTGCAACAGCATGGATGCAACCTTGCTCAGGCTAACAATTACCACTTGAGCATCGTATCAAACTAATTCCAGAACTAACAAAGCAACAGAAATCATCATCAAACCATGCACACAGAAAACAACTTCCATTTATATAGCTCACAATTCTGATATGTTGTGCAGCGAATTTCATTTCACTAAAATACGGTATGCTGCGACGGTGTGTGACCGTGTGGGGAAGAGCTTGGTGATGCAGGCGGTGTTGAAGCCGTGCTCGGAGAGTCCGATCACCGATAAAAAAAGTATCCAAAAAATCGAAAGAAAAAAAGCATGCGCCGATCAAATGGAGTAGACACGAGGAGGGGGATCGAGGGTACCGAGGTCGTCGAGAAGAGCCTCGAGGCGGAGGCCTTGGCCTTGGAGAGGCTCCTAAGACCGCGCGAGACGCAGCACGTCAGAGCTCCTGGCCAAACTTTAAAAAAGGGGCGAGTTTAGGGCGTGCGAACTTTTGGGACGACGAATAAATGAGATTGTTAGTTGACTAATCGCAAAAAATAAAAATGGGATTGTAGACTGACTTGATATGGAGAGATATGGGTAGCTGTAGCTTTTCTAAAAATCTATTTTTTGTTTTCTCATTTGAAAAATAGTTGTAACTTTTTATAAGATATCGTTTAATAAATAGCTAATTTTTTTATAATAAGTTGTAAAAGCATATCCAGCCCAACTTTCAGCTATTGGCTTTTGTTAGTTATGGCCCCGTTCGGTACCGATTCTACATAGTTTCTTCTTAAAAAAAAGCCGATTGAGTGCCGAACGGAATAATTCTACATTGCTTCTGAAATAATCCGAAGCATTGTGTACACAGTAAATCAGAAGCGGTTCTATAGCCAATTTTGCGGGATTCTATGGATTGAAGAAGCGAAATGCCCAGCTCCTTTTGATAAATTACGTGCTTTTGCCACTGGGGTGCCCCCGGCCTCCCAGCCCCCCACTGCCCGCACGCACTCCACTCTCCCCCACGCATGGCTCTGACCTCCGAGTTCCTCCCTGCGAGAGGCGATTAGGGTTCATCCTCCCCACGAGTCGGCGGCGGCTTGAGGGCTCCTTCCGCCGTCGACTCCGACGGATTTTGCCACCACCTCACCCCTCGCGCCGTCTCGCTGATCCACGCCTTCACGACGTCTCGCATCACGCCCCTCCGGCCCAGCTCGAGGCCGTCCACCCCCGCCACGCCACCCTCCTCCGGTCGTCTAAGCTCGAGCCGCCGACGCTGCCGCTCCAGATCCAGTAGCCACCCGCCGCCGGTAAGCTCCAGATCCAGATCCATGATGCATCTGTGAAAATTGATGATATGTGACTGGGTAGTGGTAGTATTAGAGATAAGAATAGAGCTCTTTTGGTCTCCATTTATGATTTCAGTGGAGTGAAATACTTGGGTACGAATTTAGGTTTAATAATTGAAGAGGGCAAGCACACCGAAAGAAAGTTATAATTGTGTTGCAACTCACTAGTTTGGAGGAGAATTGGGAGGATTGGTAACCCCTGTGGATATTTTTGGAAAGAATAGGTCAAGGTGTTGATCGGATTTGCGAGAATTGAGAGGATTGGTAACGCCAGTTTGGTGGCTAAAATCATGCACTGTTGATCGGATTTGCCATGCATTTGGTCTATTGCCCAAATTTTGGCGAGATTCTGTTCTCATTTGGATCCTAGCTCATCTTCTTGCCAAATTTTTTGCTAATTTGTGGGCAATCAAATCGATGATCAAATTTTGGTGCAAATTGTGGTAAATTTTGGCACAAACAAAACAGCCCCTAAACATGTAATAAGCAATTAGTTATGCTACTAGGTTTTAGGCATTTTTTTTGCTGAAATGAGCAGCTGTTAACAGTACCTATGACTCACAACTAGTTGGTGTTTTACTAGCTCAGTCAGTCCAACATATTCTTGTTCTTTGAAAATACTTTCGAGTGGTCAAGGCTATGAATACCTTCATTGATAATGACTCACAAGTCTACACATGTATATCACACATATTCCTACAACACGTGACAGCTATGTGAGTTCTTAAGTCTTAATTCATTTTCCTACTTGTTTAATGACATTATGTTGTTTCTCTGCCATTGTCATTGTAAATGTGTTACTTGTTTGGTCTTGGACAATAATGTTGCGACCTTTGAGTTCTGGACTTCGTCAGCACCCTGGGAATTGTCTTTCTCTGAATGCGATTGGATGTTTTAGTACTTAAATCTCATGAAAAAAACTATTATAAAGAGGGAGGGAGGCACTATCACGTATGCGAGGGACACTAAAGCCTGCACTCAAACTTGTGAAAATGCAATCTCTACAGCTTGCCTGATCATTGAAATTTTATGCTTGTTATTAGTTTAAACTGAACTGCCACATCTTTACTATTTAGCTCATTAGTTGTTCTTATTTAACCATCATTGTCCTTAGATGGAAAAACCCATAAGGGCTAAAGCAACTTAGGATTCATTTGCAAATGGAGTGTTCATACAAATATGTGTAGAAGAAGTTCATGCCAACAACAAACCGCAACAATGTTTGAATAATAGAGGTTACCAGAACCTTATGCAAAAGTTCTATGAACGCACGAAGAGGACATATACCCACTTGTAATTAAAAAACATGTGGGATACCTTGAAACACCATTATGTGATGTGGAAACAACTGAATAGAAGAGCCTCGGGTTTGGGAAGGGATCCTGCCACTAGTTGCATTCTTGCTAGTGATGAATGGTGGAAAGAACAACAAGACGTGAGTGGTACATATGTTGTTTATGCTAATGTACAAATGAAATGTGGCAAATTACATAGGTTGCTTATTTTGTTTTCAGGCCATACCAGGCTGCCAGATCTTCTGGTATGCACCACTTGAGCATGAAGCAAAACTAAGCATTACGTTTGATGGTGCAAGCTGTACAAATGAGTCTGTAGTGATATCAGGAGTTGATGGGGTAGCCCATGTGGACTTTGAAGATGGAGGTGCAGAGGGAGAGGGCAATGGTACACATGGAGCCTCTCTTAATGTGGACAAGCAAACCAAAGAGAAAAGGTTTGTTCAAAACTCACCTAAGGGAAAGAAGGTGAAGAGGACCTTTAGAGATATCCAGATGAAGCGCATTATTGTCGGGACCCGAATATGCAAATCCGGACCCTCTGTGTATACTGCACTAGTCCAGGATCACGCTAGTGCACACAGGCTCAACTTTAGTGAATATCACAATCATACATAGCGGAAATAAGATAAAAAACATTATATATTAAATATTAATAGTTGAATGACTTTATGGTCAACTTACTTAACGATGCCTCACAAGGCTGAACAACAAATTGAACGGCAGCGGAAATGAAGACGTAGATAACCCCTCAGTATACCACAAGCAATTGACAAAACTCGCACCCTAAACATTCGTCTCTTCATGGTACACCTTCTTCAGCACTGATGATATTGTAGGCAAGGGTGAGTACATAAAGCACTCAACAAGTTGTGCACAGAATGCAATTCTAACATAACTATATGTAAGGCTTATTCCAAAGGAAGGCTAAGAGGTTCATTTGCAAGAAGCAAAGATTTATGAACAAGTACAAGATATAGATTGAAAATACAGTAAAAACAAATAACAGTAATAGATAGATTCAGTATTTCTCAAGTAAACCAAGTTTCTCATCCTAAGTCAAGATTCAACCTTCCATGGCAACCTGCCATCCATCCCAAGTTTTATTTTGCAAAAGTCTAAACCCTTGACTGTAATCCCCGAGCATTGCTCAATACCGTGAGCATGGCTACTCGAATAGTTTGTACACTCTACAGAGATTATGCACTTTACCCACATGACATGATAATCTCTTTTATGCCTGACCATTAGCACATTTCCTTTGGTGTGCTGGCAGAGAATCATGACAAAGCCTTTACAATGCTCTGTCTTAACTCAGTACCACCCGCTAAGGTTTCAACACTGGTGGGACTAGTTACCACATCCAGGGCCCCCCTCTTGCGCCATCTGGGTTCATTAAAGAGGATGAACCACTCCACCACTGGTAGTACTAAGACTAAGACATTGCAAATTAGTCAGCTAGGCTGCCCCATAACAAACATGTGGTTGCACGATTGACTCAGGTCAAAGACTCGCAAGGTATTCTTAGGGTTGATCAAAGCAAGACATACACATACCCTCTGCCCATCGGGCCCACCCTGGCATACTGCCCTTGCCACTTACTCCGATCTAAAATCATAACCACCCCAGTTGATTACCAAGCACCACGTGCCATCAACAATTCAATATCGTTGCGTGACATCCATTGCCACCACAACTCAATCTCATCATGTGACCACACATGACACACAAATTCATAACATTGTTCCATATTCCATTAGTCAAGATTATTTATCAAAGATTCAAGTACATGTGATGACGTGGCATGGCTGAGCAATCTAATCCGATCTAACCATCCCATGTGGTTTCATTATTAATCAACTATAGTGAACCAATCTAGGGTGACAAGTGGATCATGACATACAATTGACAAGATAGGGTGTAATTCAAAGGGTACATTAGCTAATCCCAAACTAAGTTGAAATCATTTGTACGATTGAAATAACATGCAATAAAGTAAATCAAAATAGCAACTAATCTAGCTATGGGTGCAACATGGTCAAAGCACAACTTGCCTTAGGAAAACCCTTATACATGCTCTGGACCTTGGTCTTGAATTGATGAATCTCCCCCGGATGCGTCGCACAATTTATCGTTTACGCGAAACGAAAGAGAATACCAAATAAATACCAAAACAGAGAGCAAAAAAACTCTAAAAATAAAATAAAATTCACCAATAGATAGATCTAAATTTTACAAATTTTTAGAAATTTGAATCACCTCAATCGGAGTTCGTATGAGGGAGAATGAGCCCTCAGAAAATTCAAATTCCTGAAAATTCATGAAATTGGAAAATCCGAATTAACCGAATTATTTTTATAAAGAAAAATCCGAATTATGACGTCGGCTGACGTCAGCATGGCGCCGGGTCAGTACGGTCAATACGTGGCATAATCTGGGCCGTTTAAAACCAATCTAACGGTTTACTGATTTTACGCCTACGTGGCTCAACGGCAACCATCCGATCTAAATCGGACGACCGATGCTTACCCGAGCGATGTACTGTAGACTTAAATGACGTGGCTCGATCGTAACCGCTCATCTACGATCGGATGATTCATACTTACCCGAGATGTTTACTGCTTTCCGAAACGACGTGGCTCACTTCTGGCGCTCCGATGAAGATTTGACGGCTGGCAAAGCTCGAGCTCGGCGACGAAGATGCGGCGGCGAGGTTCCACCGGAGTTGAAGACGATGACCACGGCGGTGGCGTTCCGGCGCGTTCCGGGGAGAAGGAAGTAGCGGATCCGACGCGTCTCGACGAAGTGAGCTCGAATCCGGAACCCACACGGCGGAAGAGTCACCGGCGACGACGAAACACGGCGCAATCCTCCTTCGGCACTCCGGCGAGGTTCCACGACGGCTTTAGTGCTCCTCCGACGATGATGCAGCAACGAAAAGGCGGCTCGGGCTCTGCGAACCTCGAGAGGGTACCCCGGCCCTTAAATACCCCACGGCGGCGTGAGAAACTTGGAAACTACGGCGGCGGCGGTGTCCGGATCGGTTACGGCGGCGGCACTGAGTTCGAATCGGAGACGACAGCCTTCAGCCGTCCGATCGGCAATCAATGGCGAGGATGCGCTAGGGTTTCCTTAATCGGTATCGCTCGATACAGACCATCCGATGAAAATCAAACGGCTCACGGCGCTAGGGTTTTAGTAATTGACGCGGCTTGATAATGGCCTTCGGATCCTGATCCAACGGCGCGCAGCGACTCTTCTAGAAACCAGGCCGAATAGCTGGGCCGGCGCACACACAGTGCTGGGCTTCGGCCCAGTACTGTTCATACTGATTTTTCCGGAGTTTTTGATTTAAAATAAATAAGAAAAATAGTTTGATTTATTTAAGGTAGTAAAAATATCAGATAAATTCCAAGAAAAATCTCAAAAATACTTTGAGACATTCTGGACTTAAATAAAATATTTTTGGCAAAACTTTATTTTAAATTTTTCTTTTTATAATTAATTCTTGACAAAAGGTAATATGCTTTAATTTAAAATAACTCAAATAAATCTCAGAAAATCCAAATAAATCCAGAAAATTCACAAAAATCATAAATTGTAATAAAATAATATTAAATAAATAATAAGCCAAAATTTGGGATGTTACAATTATCGACTTATGGGAGAGGTCTGAGACTAGCAAGAATTCTATCAATTCTACAAGTACTACAGTGGTTGATCCTGTTAGGTAAGAGATAGCTGAAATGCTTGATTCGGTTATTAAAGCTGGGGCTAAAGAAGGTAGTGATGAGCACTATTACGCGACACAACTTCTTATCAAAAAGGAATACCAATATGTGTTTATCACTTTGAAGACACCTGCTGGGAGACTTGCATGGCTCAGGAGAGCATGGGAGGACAGGAAGAAACGTTAGATAATTATATGTTGTTTGAACCTTTTAATATTACGTATTGTGTTGTTTGAATCTTTTATTAATATGTTGTGTTGTGCTATTTGAAACTTTTATAGTGTATTGGACCTATTTAAACCTTTTATTAACAAGCTTGTGTTGTGCTATTTGAGCCTTTTATGGTGTATTGGACCTATTTAAACATTTTATTAATATGCTTGTGTTGTGTTGTATTGTGATGTGCAGGGATCAAAATTTCGTTTTTGAGAAAAAACCGGGGTGGGCCGAAATCCGAAATTTCGGCGAAATTCAAAAATTTTGGATGAAATTCATTCAAAATTCAAAAAGAAAAATTCAAATCCGGTTCATTTGGCTCCGAAATTTCGCTGAAATTACCCCGAAATTTCGCCCAAATTGCATTGACTGAAAATTGGTTCAAACGATGTCAAAACATTTTGAAATTTTTTTTGTAGGTTCCTGACATATTACAGATGTTCTAATAAAATTTTAAGGTAATTATCAATTATGTGTATTTTTTAAGAATTCAAACATTGGTACTGTCCCGATGAAACGTTGATCGGCAAGTTTGAACCGGATGAAAAATAGTACAAACGATGTTAGAACATTTTGAAATTTTTTATGGAGATTCCTAACATATTTATGATATTTCTGTAAAAATTTCAGATGATGATAAAATGTGAGGAATTTTTAAAAATTTAAACATTGGTACTGTCTTGGTAAAGCGCTGAGCGGCAAGTTTCATCCGAATGAAAATTAGAACAAACGAGGTTATAAAATTTTGAATTTTTTTTGTAGGTTCCTGACACAATAGATATTTTCTCATAAATTTTTTAGATGATTATCAGTTCTGTGTATTGTTAAAAAATTCAAACATTAGTACTGTCCCGATGAAATATTGATCGGCAAGTTTGAACTGGATGAAAAATAGTACAAACGATGTTAGAACATTTTGAAATTTTTTATGGAGATTTCTAACATATTTATGATATTTCTGTAAAAACTTCAGATGATGATAAAATGTGAGTAATTTTTAAAAATTCAAAAATTGGTACTATCTTGGTAAAGCGCTGAGCGGCAAGTTTCATCCGAATGAAAATTAGAACAAACGAGGTTATAAAATTTTGAAATTTTTTTTGGATGGTCCTTACACATCCATAATATTCTAATAAAATTTTATGTGATGATAAAGTGTCATGAATTTTTAAAAATTCCAACAGTGCTACTATCCTGCTAAAAGGCCGATGATCAATAATAGATTTACTTTAGCAATAAAAAAGGTTTAATTTTTTTAAAAAATTTACATAAGGGTGACAAGTAAATTATTAATATCTCATAAAAAATTTGAATCGTGATCACGCTCCAGTGAATTTATAAAATTCTTATAAGGCACAGTGCCATTTATGTTCTTTCTTTGTTTGATTTTTGAAATATAATACAAAAAATTAAGTTTAGTGCTTACTGCATTGATAGATTTTATTGAGCAAACAAAGAAAGTTAAAATTTTTTGAAAATTTTATATAATGGTACGGAGGAGATTATTAATCTGTCATAAAAATTTTAGATGATGATCATACTTGAGAAAATTTAGAAAAATCTAACAAGTTTATTGTCCCAATTATGTCCATTCTGCTTTTGATTTTTTAAAGATAAAAAATGATGTTAAATTATTTTTAAATTTTTTTTATGATTCTAAACTACTAGGGATGGTACCATTAATTTTTCCAACAATTATCAAGCTTTTAAAATGTTTTAAAAATCTGACATGGTTTCTACCCAAATTTTAAAAATCTCAAAAAATAGTTTTTCAACAAATTTTCATGTAAGATCACTTTATTAGGGTTATTGGACCTAATCCGGTACTAAAACTTCAAAATCGTGATTAAAACCCAAAATTTCTGAAATTCTTTGAAGTTTCCGAAATTTCAAATTATCAGTAGTAAAATCAATTTTTTAAATTTTAAATTCGCCCAGTATATCCAAATTAGGAAGTTTAAATTCACCGAATTCGGGTTTTTTATCCCCGGTGATGTGTTATGAACCTATGCTTACTTATGAACATGTGTTGTGTTGTCTTATGTAGTTAAAACCTTACTTGTTGTGATTATGTTGGCAGATGAGCTCTTCAAGTTTAATTGATTCATGTGATGAGGAGGTTGTCACAACTGGTGAAAGTCAACAAGGAGGAGATGATATGTAGAAGAGATTGATTGCACTTATTGCTTTGGACTATGTGGATTATAACGGTGAATCTACTACCAAGAAGCTAACGAAAATCCCAACCATGACTGGAATTCAGTGGGTTGAGGAGCAACTACAGGACTTGGATAAGTGTTACAATATATTCAGAATGAGAAGGTCAATTTTTTTAAGTTACATGAAACATTGGATAACAATTACGGTCTCAAATCATTTAAAGGAATTTATTCTAAAGAAGTATTAGCTATGTTTTTGTGGACTTGTGGGGGCCTCCCAATCTAATAGCCAAGTACAAAATCGCTTTGGCTATTCTGGAGACACTGTTAGTAGGAAGTTCAGTGAGGTCTTTGAATCTGTAAACCGGTTAGCTGCTGACATCATTAAATCTAAAGATCTTCAGTTCACTACAGTCCATTCTAAGCTCAAAGATGTTAGATTTTGGCCTCATTTTAAGAATTGTATTGGTGCTATAGATAGGACACATATACCTGTAACTGTGCCATTAAGTGAACAATCTAAGTACATTAAAAGACATGGATATCCTACAGAAAATATCATGGTTGTTTGTGACTTTGATACGAGATTCACTTTTGTTGTGGCTAGTTGGTCTGGGTCTGTTCATGACACTCGTGTATTTTTGGACATTATTATGTTTACCTTCAAGGAAAAATTTTCCCATCATCCAGAAGGTAACTGACTCTCTTAAGTAATGTTGTGCTCAACCTATATATTAAATGCTAACTTAAATTTATTTTAGAGAAATACTATCTTATTGATTCAAGATACCCATTCGAAAGGGTTATCTACCATCATGTAAGGGCCAGAGATACCATATACCTGAATTCCAACAAGGTCATCGACCAATTGGATTGAAAGAGGTGTTCAACCATGCGCACTCATCCCTACGAAATGTGATTAAACGTGCATTAGGAGTTCTCAAGATGAAATGGCGTATTCTCTTGAATATGCCTAGTTACCCAATAGAGAAGCAAGCAAAAATCATTATGGCTATGATAGCTCTACATAATTTCATTGTAGACAACGCTTTAGATGATGCTCATTTTGATAATTCAGAAATAGATGAAGTCTATGTTGATAGAGATATGTCAAATGAAGATATCGAGGAAGATGGTGATGATGATATGGCAATATTGCGTGACGCTATAGTTGCAGCTTTGATTTGAAAGTAGTGTTGTATGATATGTTTGTTGGATCTAGCCATATCAGTGCTTGTGTGGATCTTTTGCTAATTATTGCGTGAATGTTAGTACCGTAACAAATCCTCATTTGTATCATTACAAATACATTCAAAATTATTCAATAACTATCTTACATCATTAACAAAAAAAATCATTCAAAATTATCTAACACTAATAAAAATATTGATATGTACACTAAATCAGCAACAAAACATCATTCTCTTCAGGGCATTCTAGTCATTTCTCACTCAGCACAGACAATCAGCCCCATAAACAATCAGGATTGTCGAACGACCAGATTCTCCACCTAGCGGATTCTTCAGGCAACCGTTTCTCGAGACAGCTAGCTATAATCCAAAATCTGCATAATCAGAATCTATCCCGAAGGGGGCCTATATATGACTTTTGTTTATCTCAAAAGCAGCTTAAAAGCTAAGGTTAGCTTTAAGATCCTATTTGGCAGAGTTTTAGATTCCAGCTCCACCTCAGATCTAGATCTTATAGACCAAAATAAAGTGAATTAAGTTTATATTTTTAGTCTAAAATATAAACAAAATCACCCACCTAAACACTCTCAATGCACCCATAACTCCAACTTCATTTTTAAAACGAGAAATACTATACTCTACCAACTCTATAAATTATGATAAAGATAAACCAAACAACACCGGCCGTCCTAAATAGTGCCAGAGAGATAACATGTACTGTACGTACTAGCTAGTAGCTACTACTGTTTAATCTGTCTCGGATGTATCGTCATGTCGCCCTCCTGATCGATACGATACAGCTACTAGCGGTTGCTTCTCGTGAATCGTGATCGATTTTTCGACGACGCCTCAGATAACGCGTTGCGTGTGCAGGTTGCGTACGGGTACCGCCCGCGTCGCACACAACAGCGACCGTGGTCAACACGCGAGGTGGCCCTGATGCAACAAGTCCATCCCGTGCGCAATTTTTTTTAAATTCAGCCTCATTTCGGGTTACAGTGTAAAAATAACGACTATTTAGCGTCATATTACTTTTGTATTCCCCTATCGCTCAAATTTGGAAACAAAATTACACATGCCATACAATGAGAAAATAACCGTTTTAAATCACGACGCTCAGACATCATGGTGTAGCTATACATGTCTATAGAAAAATGTATATACATATACATGTACACACACACACACACACATATATATATATATATATATATATATATACTCCTTAAGTTTAGTTACTCCCATTCTATCCACCATTTACAGCTTTTTCAAGGTTTATGTAACTTAACGGTAATTCGTAGGTAATGCAAGCAGATTAGCTTGTTAAATCCCTCAATTTCTGGTTTTTTTAAGATCAACAGGACATCTAAAAATAGATGCTCCAGTTTTATTATTGAAATTGGATATACTTCAGTTAAACTCGTACAAACTCACCAGCAATAGTCACACAACCACCACAGGACAAGGCAACTAAATACAAACACAAACTCAGACTAAAAACATGCAGCAACGACAGGACCAAGCTAGACCTCCAGGAACATCCTTCACCTGATGAAACAGAAACCTTACCAATCACCTCATATCACAAAAACCTGAGACCAGGCAAAAGCGCCAGAAAGGCCTCCAGACTTCAGACAAAAGGACACAGCCGAAACACAAAACTTGGACAAATAAGCTACAGGGACCACAATTACATCTTGCCCTCTAACAAACTGTTAATAAAGCTTGCATGAGACTTCAAATCTGAAATAGTGCCTCCTTCCTGAGCTTCAATTTTCAGCTGATCTTCCTTGGAACTGATGTCTCGAAACCCAAAGGAAGCGGCGCTTGGAGTTTGATCTCCAACATCGTGCAGAATTGATCTAGCCTGGGCAACATATCCGCCTTGCACAGCGACCTCCAGTCTCTCAACAATATGAGCATTCTTCTCTATATTGATTTTACGCTTATTCAACACTGGAAACGAAAAATCATATCATTTCTGTTATTCCATAAACACCAAAAAGCAGCCGTACAAATGGTATTTAGAGCAGCATTTTTCTTATTACTAAACCAAAAACGAACCACAGATTCATAATTGAAGCCAATATTCAAATAAAAAAACTCATCAATCAAACACCATATATTTTTAGCTACAACACATTCAAAGAAAACATGAACAACAGTTTCAGGCTCATCACAAAAACTATAATCAACTCCTCTATCCATACCTCTTTTCAATAAATTATCTCTAGTCATTACTTTGTTATGAGAGATGAGTCAAAGGAAAAAATGGATTTTAGGGGGGACAATCAAACTCCAAACTGCGGAAATAAAAACCGGTAACACTCCTCTAAAATTCATAATAACATAAAGAGATTTGACAGAATAAACACCATTGCTGTTATATTGCTAAACCAAAACATCATCTTCATTAGTAAGCTTTAAAGAATTTACCACTTCCACTAACTCAAACCACTTGATCATCATGTTATCGGAAAACGTCCTCCTAAAAGTGCATTTAACATTAGAACCGTCCCAAATTTCTGTAATCGTATAGCCTTTTTCATTAACTAACATGTAAAGATCCCAGAATTGAATAGCCAAACAAGAATTACCAAATCAAATATCTTTCTAAAATCTAACCTTAGTTCCATTCCCAACATACCACTTATAACGGAATTTGGTAGCTTGCATAACCCAAATAACCCCTTTCCAAAAAACAGAAGCATGATCAGAATCCGAAACAAAAATGTTAAGGTTTTTAGTGTTGTATTTATATTTGATAAGTCTTTCCAAAACTTATTCGCATTAGCACAAAACCTTTTGATCCAAGAAGCTAGGAGGCACATATATCAATTTCTGGTATTCCGTCGTTTTGATTTTGAATGCATGGTGATTGTCGCACTACATTATTTCAAAGATGTTTTTTCTGTCGTCATCTCACGCCATCTGCTGGTGAACCGATCAGAAAGCACCAGAAGGCTGCCGCCATTACTACCCGTGAGATCAACAAGCGATATGTTTCCGACGCAACCGCTTGCCATCGCAGTCATCCCGGACGAGTCGAGTATGTTATTCCCAGTATGTGCATGGATGGATGCAGAGACCAAGGAGACGCGTGAGATCGTGAGGGGAGGGGACGGCAAGGGGAATCTGAAAACGCTGGCTGAGAAGCGGTAACGAGATTCTGAGGGGCGGTATGTGTTTGCGCTGTGAACCGTTACGGGCTCGACTAACCAAACGTGAACGAAAGGTATTCGATAGCGCTGGGAACTGTTACGGACTAAAAATCACCAAACCAAACAGCTTCCAAAATGCAGCGGAGTATTTAGAATTTCCGTTCTCTATGCACGGAAATTCTGACCGAATTTCCTTGTACTGCTGATTTAGATTCAAATTGCAGATTGAAACTCAATGCCTTTTGCTTCCTGTAGATCCCTAATACCTACTGTATTGTTCAAGAAATGAAGAAATCCATACGGTTTATTACTATTTCACTCTTTCTTGTTCACCGCTGTTCATTCAGGCATTGGAGTCGCCGTACCATCATCTATCTGGAAGTGCAAGTGCGTCATGGAGCACGATGGCGGCCGCTGTCGGCAGCAGATCTGGTCCCGGCTGTCTCCATTCGCGCGCGGTCGTCGGGCTTATCGCTATCTTCTGGACGCCGACGATACTCCTCGTGCTCATCGAGTCCGGCAGACGGGACCAATTCGATCGCCTCGGATTTTCATGCTGAATTGGCAACCCTCATCCACCGTATACTCCGTATTTCTGCCCTGTTTCGGTATGCGCGATGAGAGTTGAGAGAAGATAAAAGAAAGAGCAGCGTTTCCGTATTTTTCCTCTCAATACAAGTTGTACAAAATCTTAAAGTAATTGAAGGGATAAGTAATTATTATCTACCTTTTATTAATACTTTAATATTTATATAGCTTTTAAAAAGAAAAACATGAAAGTACTTCTCTAAAAAAGTGGTAGAGAAGATCGAAACATGAGCGGGAGGGAACAAATGGGCTGGCAGTAGTTAAGAGGGAAAAAACAGAGACAGAGCCATCGTGAGAAATAAACAAACAATTGCAAGAAATGGAAGCATGCTCATGCTTTGGAAGGGTCTGTCTAGCCAGGGCCGGGCAAATAAACTAGAAACCGAAAACCGAAACCGAAGCCAAAAAAACCGAAACTGAATTGTTCGGTTGTTGATTCGGTTAGTTGTATGGAATAACCGAATTTTTTCGGCTAATTCGGTTTTAAACATCGGTTAACCGAACTAACCGAACTATGTGACTACTTTGGTTAATATTTCTTCAATAAACTTAGTATTATCTTTGCTGTGCGGAAATATTCTGCTCATCATATCTTTAAACTGTGATGATTCGTTATGTTCATATTTTAGTATTATCTTTGCCAAAGTGAATCTGCCTTTTCTATGTTAACCACAAAATTCTAATAGGACTTTATGGTCCAAATCAGAAACTATTAAGATTGATCAGATGCTTTATTCTTGTGTCCGCAATGCACATGTTTGTAATTTTCTTTTAGTCTTGTACCTTTGTGGCCTGGTTAGAAGAATTACACTAGGTCTGAGCCTATTGAATAATTACTATTTAGTGTATGGAAGTCATAGATAATCACTCAATAGGTGCACTGCTACATCAGTTTGCATTTGCCCTTTGGTCATTTAAAAATGTAATGGTTAAAGTTCTACCATAACAGTTTTACTGAGTCTGTCAAGTAAACTTGTGCTATTATTAATCCACGTGCATATTTTTTATGTCGATATGTAAAGAATTGCATGTTTACTAGCATCATCTATTATCTTTATACTTACAATATTCTCAGTTTGAACTCTCTGGTTAATTCGGTTAAAACCGAAATCGAAACCGAATTATCGGTAACCGAAGTGTCGGTTACCGAAATTTTCAAACATAGTTCGGTTACAGTTTTGAAATAATCGAATTTCCCGAAAAACCGAAAATCGAAACCGAATTTTTCGGTTAAACCGAATGCCCAAGCCTATGTCTAGCTTGTAAGCTCATAATGCATGATTAGAAGTGGAGTTGAATTTTTTTTCCAGGCCAAGAAATCGCAATGATGATGGTACAATATCATGAAACATTTTGCATCACATTTTGTTGTACGTATACCAGTACAATATCCTTCCTTTATTATAGCTCATGGAGTAGCCGGGAGAAGAGCCGGCCCACGTGTCCTCCTTGGCATTTTTGCAAAAAACCCCTTCGCGTTTCCTGAAATTACGGATAGATCCTTATAGATTACAAATAAGTCCTTCGCGATTTTTTGTGAGAGGAAGATTTTTTCGCATTTATCGCGTTTGGGTCCCTCGCTCGCCATTTTACGAAAAAAACCTCCCGTTAAATTCATATCGCTGAACAAGCCCTTTTCTAATTTTTTCGGGATAGCTTAACGGGTCCAAAAACGTAACAATTAGGTCCTTGCTCCTTACGTCTAGGTCCTTTCTCCATTTTCCTCGGAAAAAATATTTTCGTCAACAGAAATATGTGTGTAGACTTTTTTCCCATCTCGATTTTTCATCTCCATCTCTGATATTTTTTAAAGCATGTATTATTACTCAGCGAACGTGTAGAGTGTTAGACTCGACAAAAGAATGTTGTCATTTCTAATACTTTTTCAACTTTTTCCCTTTGGACTTTTTCCCCACCGCGGTTTTCCACCTCGGTCTCCAATATTTTTCACATAATTCGTCGAAAGAGATATTTCTACAACTCTATCTTTCTATTTTTCCCTCGTTTCACTCATTATTTCAACGATTTAAAAAATAAACGCCACGAAAAAAATGTAATTTTTCTCACGGAAACAAAGACGCTGCGTGATGTGTAACGCCAAAAAATTTTGTATCCTTTCAATTGCGTTTCGCTCATTATTTCGACGATTTAAAAATAAAAGCGCCGTAAAAAAGAAAATTTTTCTCTGAAAAAAGCGATCTTGCGATATACCGCAAGCCTCTGAGATTTTTTTAAACATGTATTATTACTCGGCGAACGCGTAGAGTGTTAGACTAGACAAAAGAATGTTGTCATCTCTAATAGTTTTTCGCGCTTTTCCCTCTAGACTTTTTCCCCACCGCGGTTTTCCAGCTCGGTCTCCAATATTTCCCAGATAATTCGTTGAAAGAGATATTTCTACAACTCTATCTCCCTACGTGTCCTCCTTGGCATTTTTGCAAAAAACCCCTTCGCGTTTCCTGAAATTACGGATAGATCCTTATAGATTACAAATAAGTCCTTCGCGATTTTTTGTGAGAGGAAGATTTTTTCGCATTTATCGCGTTTGGGTCCCTCGCCATTTTACTGAAAAAAAACCTCCCGTTAAATTCATATCGCGAACAAGCCCTTTTCTAATTTTTGGGATAGCGAAATGGGTCCAAAAACGTAACAATTAGGTCCTTGCTCCTTACGTCTAGGTCCTTTCTCCATTTTCCTCGGAAAAATATTTTCGTCCATGTAAATATGTGTGTAGACTTTTTTCCCATCTCGATTTTTCATCTCCATCTCTCGATATTTTTAAAGCATGTATTATTACTCGTGAGCGTGTAGAGTGTTAGACTCGACAAAGAATGTTGTCATTTCTAATACTTTTCAACTTTTTCCCTTTGGACTTTTTCCCCACCGGTTTTCCACCTCGGTCTCCAATATTTTTCACATAATTCGTCGAAGAGATATTTCTACAACTCTATCTTTCTATTTTTTCCTCGTTTCACTCATTATTTCAACGATTTAAAAAATAAACGCCATACCAAAAAAAATGTAATTTTTCTCACGGAAAACAAAGACGCGTGATGTGTAACGCCAAAAATTTGTATCCTTTCAGTGTTTTCGCTCATTATTTCGACGATTTAAAAATAAAACGCGTAGAAAAAAAGAAAATTTTTCTCTGAAAAAAGCGATGCGGCGCATACCGCAAGCCTCTGAGATTTTTTAAACATGTATTATTACTCGTGACGCCAGAGAGTGTTAGACTAGACAAAAGAATGTTGTCATCTCTAATAGTTTTTCGCTTTTCCTCTAGACTTTTTCCCGCGGTTTTCCATTTCGGTCTCCAATATTTCCCAGATAATTAGTTGAAAGAGATATTTCTACAACTCTATCTCCTATTTTTTCCCATTTTGCTTATTATTTCGACGATTTAAAAAATAAATCGCCACCGAAAAGAAAAAGAAATTTTTCTACAAAAAAACGGCGCGCACGTCATGTTATGCCGCGAAAAATTTTGTATTCTTTCAGCCGTTTCGCTCATTATTTCGATGATTAAAAGACTAAAACGCCGTCCGAAAATTTTTTCCCCGTTTCGCTCATTATTTCGACGATTTAAAAAATAAATCCCCACCGAAAAGAAAAAGAAATTTTCCGATTTAAAACGGCACTCACGTCGGTGTTACGCATGAAAAATTTTGTATTCTTTTCAAATTTTTAGCTCATTATTTCGACGATTAAAAACTAAAATCTTTGTCGGAAAAAAAATCTACTGAAAACTTGGACCGCAAGGCGTATTACGCATGAAAAATTCTAGTAGTTCGGATAGATGATTGAATCTACGAAATTTGAACCAACATTTCTTGATTTTCAGATGTCTAGCTCCCTCGACAAGTCGATAAATTTTCAGATCTCTAAATATTTTTACAACTCTGGTAACGTGTACAGCGGCAGCCTCCACAAGTCGATGAATTTGGTACTAACAAAGAACAGAACGCTACATAGCAAAGGGAGATGGCTGTACTGTCAATTGGGCCAATTCTAACATTACATCCAGACGAACTATGACATCTACACATTTCTGAAGAGGTGTATATTTCTGGACATTTTGTAAAAAATTGCAGACTCTGAACGTTGCACCTCCAATGTTTCTGAACGTCTTGCAAACTCTCTCTGAACATTAACACGTTTGAGAGATTGCAGCAAAGTAAACAGAATTGAGAAAATAATCTGAACATAACGCAATATACAAATGATTAGACCACCTCATAAATCATGAATTGAAAGGTAGTATGAACGATCTACCTCAAATCTGAACACCCACTGAACCCCAAAAAGGAAAAAAAAGAAAATTTGATGATTTGACTTCTTTTACATTGGCATTTGATAAAAATGCCTCTAACTAGATTGTAGTAGATAAAATGCCCCCATTTACATTTTCCCTTGATAAAATGCCCTATTTGGTATTTTCAATCCATTTTGCTCTCTTCTTCATTTACATGCCATAGGAAAAGACTAAAATGCTCTTGCTCTCGTTGCTACTCAGTCGAGCATCCAACCCCTCCTCCCCTCTGCTTCTCTCTAGTTTCTAATGTATCCCGTGCTGCAGCCATGGATAGAAATCTCATTGAAAATTGATGAAATTTTGGATTTCGGACCCCCACGAGATTCAAAATCCTGTTTGGATTAGAAAAATTAAAAAAAAATTAAATTACTACAGTATCTCATAAAATTCAGTGAAATTTCACCAAAATTCATAGAAATCTCGGGATTTTGACCATTTTTAAACTTTTATGGTCAAATTTGACCGGATTTCATCCAATAACCCTTAAGAAAGTCATTTTCTATAAAATTTATTTTAAAACCAAAATTTTGAGATATTTTAAAATTTTGGCAGAAACACTGTCAGATTTTTATAAAATTGTACAAGTTTGATAATGATCTGAAAAATTTATGGTACTATCTTTAGTTGTTGGGATAATACATTAAAATTTTCAAAATAATTGAACTTCATTTTGTCTTTAAAGAATTAAAAAAAGAATGAACATAATTGGAACAGTAACTTTGTGAGAATTTTATAAATTTTCTCGAGTGTGATCATAATCCAAAATTTTTATGAGAGCTTAATAATTTCCTCAGTACCATTCTATAAAATTTTTAAAAAAATTTCAAAATGTGCCTTGTAAGAATTTTATAAATTCACTAGAGTGTGATCATGATTCAAAATTTTTATGTGATCTTAAAAACTTACTTAGAACCTTTATGTAAAATTTTTAAAAATTCTAAACTTTTGGATTGCTAAAGAAAATCTATAAATTGACTATTAAGCTTTTATCGAGAATATAGCATCGCCGAAATTTTAAGATTTTTTAAGCTTTATCATCATCTAAAAATTTTATAAAACATTAGTGACACATAAGAACCATCCATAAAATTTTTTAAAATTTTCTAACGAGGTTTGAACCATTTTTCATTTTGTTCAAATTTGTCGGTAAGACTTTTATCAGGACAGTAGCACTATCCGAATTTTTGAAAATTTCTCAAGCTTGATCATCATCTAAAAATTTTATGTGAATATTATGGATGTGTCAGAACCATAAAAATTTTCTAACATGGTTTGATTCATTTTTCATTTGGTTCAAACTTACCAGTTAGCTTTTTATCAAGACATTAGCAATGTTCGAATTTTTAAAAATTCTTCAAATTTGATAATCATCTAAAATTTATATGGAAACATCATTGATATGTCAGGACCCCTCGAAAAAATTTAATATTTTTTGACACCGTTAGAGCTATTTTTTGCTCAATTGAAATTTACCAAAATTTCGGCAATTTCAGACAAAATTTCAAAAATCTCGATCCAAATCTGGAGTTGAATTTTGTCTAGATTTCATCCAAAATGACGATTTTTCACCGAAATTTTGGATTTCGGAGGATGACGAGATGTGAACCGAAAACAAAATTTGAAACCTTTGCTGCAGCGGAGACTATTGAATTACCTTGACAAAAAGTACCAGCCGCCATATGAGGGGTGGAAGTCCCACCATCTTCAACAATATGGGTTATCACACTCGACTAGCTGGAGAGATGGGTACCATTGTCAAGTCCGACAGTGTATGTGATGACTCTAAGAGCTACCGTAAAAATTATTTCCGGATCGTTCTTACGCGACCAAAGAACAACAACAGTTCTAAGTTAACTAGAAATCAACAAACAGATAGGAAAAAATTGAGTTCTAGAACTATATCAAGGAAAAGTTATGGGCAGGGTTAACAAAACCGATGAAAATCACGGTTTTCGACTTTACCGCTGGTTCGAGATCCAAAACCGCTCGGTAAACCAGTCTAATTAAAAATTTTGAAAAAAATTATGTGTTCGAAAACCGTAGACAAACCGCGGTTTTCATTAAAAACCGCTCAAAAACCAACCGCGATTTTCATTGAAAACAGCTTAAAAACCCTTTTTAAAGAACATTCAATTGGCGGGGTTGGTTTTCGGTGAAAACCGAGCGGTTTTTATTGAAAACCGAATGATTTTCGATTTTTTTAAATTATTTTTTTTTATTTCTTAACCCTTCGGTTTCTGACGATTTTCGAGCGATTTTTGCGGTTTTCGTACCGCGAAAACCGAACTGGTTTTTGAATTTTGGTTTTTAAAACCCTGGTTACGGGACTAGAGGGGGAGGCCTGTGCATCGTGTCGCCGCTAGATTTAGCCGCTCCTTTAATGGATCCAGCTGGGGCTGGACTTGGCAGACATCGCCGCTGCAGAGAGAGCAGAGGGGAGGGGAGGAGGGGCTAGATGCTCAGCTGAGTAGTAGAGAGAGCAATTCGGGTGCTCAGCTGGGTAGTAGAGAGAGCAAGGGCATTTCAGTCATTTCTTGTGGCATGTAAATGAAAAAGAGAGCAAAATGGATTGAAAAATATCAAATGGGGCATTTTATCAAGGGAAAAATGTAAGTGGGGCATTTTATCTATTACAATCTAGTTGGGAGCATTTTATCAAATGCTAATGTAAAAAAGGATGAACCATCAATTTCCTTAAAAAATATCAAACATCACGAACAAAGGCATACCATGAATGAGCAGAAATGTCAAGGTGCACTGCCATCATTCCATGGACAAGCAAACAAGTCATAGCAAGCACAAGTAATCGTTTTCATGGATAAAAATAACAAGCAGTTCAAGAACAATGAGAACCAAAAATGGTGATTCAACAGGGTGAATGATCAAGAAATATTTTTATCTCAAAGGAACCATTCAAAATCTCACTAGATCAAATAAGAACGGAAGAATAAATTTTCTAAAAAAATCAGCTATGGGGCAGCACTATCGCTTCATGGGGAGCAGTAATACCGGATGAATAGTAAAATTAGGGTGAACAGTAAAATCAGCATGTGTTCAAATCTAGGAATTAATGTTACTTTTGATTGGATGATCCAAAATTCATGAAATTTTGCATGCACCTTCCTATAGATGTCAGGAACCTATTCCAACCTTTAATTACAAGAATTGACATCAAAATTCTGACATTTTTCAAAATTAAATAAGGATGCGCCAAAATCGGGCCAAAAACAAAATATGCACACTAAGCTTGCTCGTAGAGATTTAATGATTAATATGATCTTAGATGATCTCCCAGATATTACAGCAAGCAAGAACACCAAAGAAATAGCTCTCAAAAGCAAAAAAAAACACGATCTACAACGAATCTTTCCTTCTGAAGTCAAAAATCGGTTTCTCGAGAAATCTCATAAATATCACGTGTGAGCTTGTTTAGATGATTGGGATATAACCTACAAAGTATTTATCCATTAATTATTTATCCTTGGCAACATAAGATCAAGAGAGAAGAAACCAAATAGAGAGCAAGAACTAAAGAAGGGGAATGATCAATATAAGAACAAAATTTTGAACACGAAATTGATTTTATTTCAAGATCAAGAGGGATGATTATAAAACTTCTCCACAGAAGAACAAAGTTTTTAAGAGCCCTTCGTATGTTCCGTCGCCTATTCCTAGATAAGTAGATTTTCTAAAAAGGAAGCGACACCCATGGAGTAGGGTGACTCGAGCAACCCAAACCCAACTCCAAGCCATAGTGCGAAATCCCACTGCACACAAGAAAACTAAAATCTTATTCTACCACCTTATGCCCTAGTCCCTCTTTAGTGGCTTGTCTCCCTCTATATTTCTTAAGTCCTTATATAGAGGAGGCAACCCTAGAAATCTTAGACCTGGATATCAAGTGGATACAACTCACATTTAACATGGACTAACCCGTTAACCCAACATATAATAGGTTTTACTCACTCACATATACGCTTTTCAAGGCACCCTTCTCTATGACGCATCCAACAGCTCCACTAGCCCGAATTCATGTACATGTTCACTTTGACTTAACCTAAACAATTTAGACCACCACTATAATTTTCTAAATAGTCTTAATCTCTGGTAATAGACAAATTACCAATTTGTCTCACGACCAATCTTTTCCCTCATCTCGAAGTATCGTTCATGCTTCGTCACCTTACATGTGGCTCTAATGACTTACCGCCAAACCTCTCACGCTTCCGAACTCTCCCGAACCATCCTTACTTGCAAACGAGCCCAAGTCACTTGGTGCACCACATATTCTTCTTCGCTTGATCATGACGCTTCCAGCTTTCTTGACCGTTCTGGACCTCGACTCCTCCTGAGCATATTCCTAGTCCACCTTATGTCCTTATCATTGCCCATCATATACATCACCAATAGCTCATGTTTCACTCCGTCTTACCGGCTTGCAGCAACTCCCTGGCCTCAGTCATCTTTGGCGTTACCCTAATCGTCTATACCTCAGCTCTCCTAGTCTAGTTTCGATTTCCTCCGTCTCATCATGATTTAGCTCCGAAATCCTGCAACCACTACAGACAACCAAACCATCATGCAATACTGTCCGTAAAGATATGCAATAATCATTACATAATCAAAACAAAAATCACACTTCACCGAAAAAACCGGTACTACCACCAACCTAAGACCAATAGTACTGCTCTGGTTGAAGCCAGATATCACTCTCTGGAAAATACCTACCGCTTACCTAGAGCCAGTAGTATCGCATCCCAATACTATCGCCCTGACTCAACCCAGAGAAAAACGCTTCATTAAAAAATAACTACAGCCATCCTCAGACAGTTAGTATCGTGAATCACTGCCATACATTCTAATCACCAATAGGTTCATGTACCGATACATTTTCATATAAATTTCAGATCTATCCAAATCCTAGAGAGTCCTACACATCACAACAAAAAAATGGGGCCAAACCCAACACATATTCATATAAAATTTCATCAGATTTACACGGTCAAAAGGAGGAGAGGGGGGTAAGTTTGGCCTTTACCTTCACGGGATGTCGGTAGGCTGGGGCTGACGCGGTGGCGAAGGAATAGGGGGCCGGCGGGAGCGAGTTGATGACCAGTGGCAGCCTACGAGGAAGTCGTGCGTCGAAGGAGTAGGGGACCGGACCTTGCTGCGAGGGAGTCCGGAGGCAGCGGCGATGGTGAGCAAAATGGACGGTGAGGTACCCGTACTCCGGAAATGGCGCCGATGGGATCCCGCCAGCGGCGCTAGGGTTTGCCCTATCGAAGCTGCGGGCGGCAGAGGGGAGGGGTAAGGGCCTGTTTGTTCCAGTTTTAGATTATTTAAAAACTGATTCTAGATTGTGGTTATAGAGAAGCTGATTTTTTAAAAGCTGGATTCTAAGAGCACATATGAAGTGGATTGTGAATTCTAGTATATATAGATAGGTTAGATTGTAAAAATCAGATTCTAAAATCAGCCTATTTATTTTTAATTCTACTTTTAGAGTCATAATTCAGAATCAAAAACTAAAACAACCTCACTCTACTAAATAGTGTAGAACTTCATGGGCGTTTTGGTAACGCTACCAAGCTGGGCTGGGACATCGCTGTTTGACCCTCTTCTCTTCCGAAGCCAACAAGACAACGCGGGAGAAAAAGAGAGGGCGGTGGCCGTGGGTCGAGGCATCTCCCGACTCCCGAGTCCATCGCCACGCCAAAACGCAACCGCCGCCGGCGATGTCTCCGTCTGCCGACACCGCCCCGCTCGCTCCCCTCATCGCCGCGCAGCTCAACTTCCTCCTCTCCCACTCCAAGCTCCCCATCAGGGTAGGGTACCGCTCCCCCATTCCAGCCCTTTTCCTTCTCCTTCCCTTTCCGCTCGCTCCCCAGCTCACCCGTCTCGCTCGCAGGTCGGCCAGATCTGGTCCGGCTGCCGCAACGGCCTCTACGCCGATCGCTTCACGCTCGCCATCCCCTTCTGCCTCGACTACGTCCACTGTAACGCATCCCTCCTCCTCGATGTATTGGTTTAGGGTTTGGCTTTGGATTCCCTGGCTCTGATTCTTAGCATCGCAGGGGATTTCTTGTATAATGCGTTGTACCCGAAGGCGGCACCGGATGTGGTGTTCGGGCCGGAGGACGAGGGGTTCCAGCCGCTGGTCGATTATGATGAAACAGGGAATGGGGATAAGAGCTGCTTGGCACGATGGGATTGCCGCGACCCCGGGGGCCTCCTTGCCCTCGTAAAGGAGCTCCGGTGAGGTTCTTCTGGCTTCTCTGGTTCTCTATGCCAGTGATGCAATCATTACTTGTTTTGTGTAATTGCGTTGAGTGTGTATTGGTTGGTGTCAGTAGTAACTGAGAATTGTAAACTTGAGGAGATGGTTTCACGATGTACTGCTATGAAGTGGGATTAGGATTGTCAGCACAGTTGCTTTCTGCTGGGATTGAATATGTGCTTTGTCAAATTTTGTTTTTTGGGCCATTGTTTGTCGAGGCGACTGTATGGTGGGGATCATGGTTATCACGGTGCCCCGGCGAGGCAAGTCGCCTCTGGGGTGCCTGGACGCCTAGGTACCCGCCTAGGCGACAGTTAGGCAACCAAATTTGAACAGTTTGACTCAAGCTTGGTACGTTGGAGCTTGAACTAGTTTGCAGGTATTCTCTAATTGAGCCATGGGTCTTCTGACTTTGCTCTTCGTGCACTATATAAATATGACTAATTAAGCTAGAGCGGCAGCAACACCAGAGGCGGAGGGATGGCACTGCTCCCCCCCCCCGGGGCACCAGAGGTGGAGGGGGATGCGGAGGGGGAAGATGAGATGGAGACGGAGGGGGAGGCAGAGGGGATAACCGGCCATCGGTCGGTGGAGGAGTAGCTATTGGCGGCAGAGCTCTAGGGTTCATCCTCTTCAGTCCTCTCATGACTTCCATGTCCAAGGCTCCACGCAATGCTAGTCCTTTTGTGTCCTGTGACTCACATTCTCAAATTACCAGCCTTCCAGTCCAATTGGTCACCTGGACGCTTGACCGGCCGCCGCTGCTACGACTGGACATCTAGTTGGTCGTCTGGCTCTCTCTAGGGTCTAGGCAAGGTGTCGGGCCATGGCGCCCCCTCCGACTAGATGTCGCCTAGGCGATGCTGTGATATCAATGGTGGGGATAATATTGGTTTCATGGGATGGTAACCGACATCTTTGGCACGAAAAGCATGCTAGGGATTATCCTGGTAGTTTTTTTAATAAACTTGCTAAATAGTTTGCTGTTGACTTCATTTACTGCAGGGAATTGTACATTGAATACCAAAAGAAGCGGGTTGCCGATGTAGATGATGAAAGACTTAAGTTTGAAATAAGCACGGTTCTCTCTAAGGAGGTAACGCACCACATCTGCCCTTTCTGTGGCTGTCGTTTGAGAATGTGTGCAGAACCTTTTAAATTTTGGCCACCATTATACCAAAATATTTTGATCTGTAACATGGAAACGATATTAGTAGATTTATCACCAAAAGAATTTCCATATTATCATGTTTTAAAAATAATTTCTGCTAACGTATAATTATAAATAATGGCCAAAGGGTTATGTTGGAAACCATATCCATATCCAAAACGACAAGTAAAAGTGAATGGAGGCAATAATAGAATTAATGTACTGCACATCTAAATGCATGAAGAAGACTAGAAGGTTTTAAATCTTAATATGTTGTGGTTGCAATATAATGAGAAGCATACATGATCATACGTTTGCCACAAAGGCTGAGCCACTTGACCGGCTTATTACTGTCAGCATTTCCCAGTCAGCTTAATTGTTTAAAGAAATTCGTTGGTTGATAAATGATTTTAATATTTGCATGTTGAACAGGGGATTGAAGTCTGTATGGTATCATCCATTGATAGGGTAAGTTTAGCAATTTCCATAACCATTTGCTTCCGTGAAAATTGATATTTGTCCTTATCTTGTATTTGTCATATTCCTCTATAGCCAGATGAGGTGAAATTTGCTGTCCCGCTTCTGGATTTGGACTTTGCAAAATTGGTGCCTGGATGTCCTTGGAAATTTCTTCAAAAGGTCCATCTGCAGGTTAACCTCGAAAGCCACTGTTTACATGTACAAATACTTAAACATGTAAAAGCAGTGGGCTAGTAGCTGCAATGACGATGATAAATAGAATGTCGGCAAAATTTCAGCTGGTTATGCCCTGTTGAAACTTGAAAATTAACACTACAATATTGGTTGTCGCTAGGCCATTTTTTTAAATTCTGGAATAGTATTTTCTACATCCCATGTAAGAATGATAATCTGCATCTTAGCCATCTAAGATAGCCTGCACAGGAGAATCATGTGAAGGTCACTATTATTGTTACTTGCTGCTTTAGAATATTCTAGCTGTTGCATATTAGACTGGCCAGAGCACTGTACGTCTGTACCATTATATGACATGCAAATGGATCAGAAGTTTTCTGTGTAAAAAGAAGGAACAGAAATTTCAACACTAAACAATCCCATGACAGCATTTAGTTATTTTCTTCAGAGAGGACAGAGGAGTGTCTTGCATTGTTGTGGGATTTCGGTCAGATGATAAATTTGAAGCATATGATGTAATTGTCAAGGACTCAATATGCAAACAAACATAAAACCTCTTGCAAAAAAACTTTCCAATTAGTGGCAGACACATCATGGTAAACATATTTAATGTTAGACACCACTATTCACTATATACGTCTTTATATTTTGGATAATCTGACGGAATGAGTGTTCCTATTCTGCATTTGTAATGGATTGCTGGGTCATTATGCAGGTCATATTTCAGATTAGCAGAAGTTACTCCTCTGTTCCTTCTGCACCACGACTCAAACTAATCTCAACCCCAGATCTGAAGTCATTTTTCTCAGTGGAAGATGTTAAACTCCCTCCATGGTTAGATGGGATGTAAGTCAACTTGTCACACACTTAGATGAAACTTGTCCCTTGTTGCATATTATATGCCAAAACAGATAACACCCTTGTGATATCCCCTTTTATTATAACATGTTCACCAAAAGAAGTAAAATCACTTTATCACTGATGTACTCTCTTTCTTGGTCTAACTATGTAAAGGTGCATGGCTGAGTATATCCCTGCTTTAGAAGAAAATCTCAAAATCCAGGTAAATTATTGTTTGTGTTTTACTGGTAATTGTTTTGGTCTTGACTGTATTGTTATTGTCAATGATGCACTGATAATTCACCCAGCTGGCGTACTCTAGTACCCTGATATGTATCCGGTATCGGTAGGCATCGATACGCACCCGATACGTGTTGAGCAGTATCAGGATATTTTTTGTTTAATATAAAGAAAAGAAAATTCTGATACGGTCCGATACATGTCGATACGTCCAATAAGACACCTCTTGAATGGAAGCCCAGCCCACTAGGATTGAATCTAACCTTAGCAGACAACTCAGATACCACTCCTGCACCTCCATTATATCACCTCCGTCTGCTCGTCTCTCCCTCTCGTTGCCTCCCTTTTGCTGGCGATCTGGTGGAGCGGGGCTCCAGACTCCAGTGGCCTGCGAGGCTCCGGCAAGGCAGCGACTCACTCCGGCTGTGCTGCTCTACACATCAGGTTCTTTGTCTTGTGCCCTTCTTGCGGATCTGAATTGATTCCCTTGCAGATCTGAATTGGGTTGTGTTTTATTGATTTTTTTATGTCAGTTTTGTGGAATATGACAAGTGGAGCTGAAGGAAGTGCTTCAGCCCCTCCTGTTTGTTGTCTTATGGACCTTATTTCGTTGTGTTTACCTATGCTTATGGACCTTATGGTTGGTGAACTCAGATATTATGGACGTTATTATGTACTACTGTCTAATGTTTAGTGCTTCTCTTAGGAAACTTACCAACTATCTGTCTATCTTTTATATTTTTATTATTTTCCGTATCGGTGATTTTGGGGAAATGTCATGTCGCCATATCTGTATCGATGTACCGGTATCGTGTATCTGAGCATCCTAGGTTTCGGTTGTTGTTATTTTGCCGTATCTTGTAGTTCTCAACTTATCATGTCAATGCCATGCATATTGGATATGATATGGTAGTTAGGTATTTCAGAATGTCTACTGGCTTTGTTACATTAAAGCTGTAAGCACTCCTGTGTTCAAGATTTTGTTCTGTCTATGTCCTTTCAAATAAAAAAAGGACATAAGGAAAAATGAACCAGGACAACACAGTAGGCCTTATGCTATTGTCGAGATGGTAGCTTTAAGCAGGAAGGAGAGCATAGTTACCGGATTCGCTATAAAGCCCCGCGAATCGCAAACCGGATTCATCAAACCGAACTGGTACATCGAACCCGAATCCCGTACCGTAACTCGGACGAATCGCGTTTCTAGTAACTATTGGAGGGCTTTTGTCATATTGTGCCTTCTGCATTTCATCCTTTTTTTACTGGAAGTACCTGGATGTATGAAACCTACAAACTTTTTATTTATTCAAGTATTTTAAACTCACTGGGAACTTAAACTTAGCTACTATTGAAACATCATTTGTTTAAACAAGGCGATATCTTTGGCATAATATTAATGACACTATTCTTTTCATTGTTACAAACTTTTGTTTCTGAACTATACTGAAGGTTGTGGATGCATCAGCTTCAATTGGTTCCAGGAGACGTTTCATTGAGGCTCTAGCTCCTACTTTTGGGAGGCCATTAGAGGCTGATCCGGTACTTGTTTAACATAGTTTTTCTTATGTTATTGTGGATTTTGCCATGTTGCCTAACAGCTAACAACCCCATATATGCACCAGATTTTTTGTAGGAGGGCTACAGTTCTTTCCATTTCAGGGATCTTCACATTTCTGGTATGTCATAAAATGTGTAAACCCAATATTTTCTCTGTTTTGCCGTTCCATGGAGTTAATCAGGAAAGAAATAAATGCATTTGTTTCAAATTCTGCATTTGCACTATTAGCTGTCTGTAAGTATGTGTTAGATTTACAAAAACTGTCAAGCACTTTGAACTATGATCACATCCAATTTCCAGGAACAATTTGATGTTGATAGAATTGAAAGAAAAAAGGGCCATACATCCAGGAACAATCTAAATTCTTATGGTGCTGCACCACAATCTTGTACAGGATGCTTTGTCACCAATTTCTAGAACGTTGGTGGCAGATGCATCTCCAACAATTCTTGTACTGAAAACTATGAAAAGCAGTAGATGGTGGAATTCCTTTTCTACATTTCCTCCGACTTTGCATGTCACTAACTGGTTATGTCACACTTAAAGTAAGAATGATTTCTACAAATTAAAAGTACTTATTTGGCATTTGGCATCATATCTTTGATTCTTTCATGCTATAGTCTTATATTTGTGGATTAACCAGTGACAAGGAACGCAATGTGATGCTGCAGGTTCACTTTGTCATCCCCCTTCAATTCCCGAAGCAGCAACCTGTCCTGACCTTGCAGAGTTCTCAGGTAGTTACTTGACTCCTCACTGATTATGGTTATTTGTAATTTACATACTCGATCAGAGGTCTCTTCTTGTATTCTGTCATAGTCAAATGCATATAGATTCGGGTGGGTGGTAGAAGCGACTTCGATAAAACTGCATTATTTCTGTATTTTGGCCTGGAGATTGAGATCCTATGAGACAAGCAAGTGAAACAACTGCTGTTCATTTCATTGTGGCTGTAGCCGTTATCTGTCTTGGGTTTTGTTCTACTGCATGTCACCCCCTTCCATGGTTCTGCCTAGGGGCGGAACTGTAGCCGGGGCGTGGGTGGGCTGAAGCCTCACCAGCGGCCCAGCAAGCCTCTTATACCCCTCTCAAATAAGTCCAATAAAACAGTCCAGTACCAGTCTGGCAGTCTCTCAATTTTCTTATCCTTTGTATTGTTACACACTTACATTATACTTACATTATATGTGACTGTTAAACAAATGTTTGCAAACTTGTTTGAATATAGTTGGCTTGTTAAACTTTCGATGTCTTAGTCTTAGCCCCCTCGTTTCAATTTTCTAGATACGCCACTGGTTCTGCCTGAACGTTCTTAAAATGAACACATAAGTAAACATGTAGTTTGATGTCTCATGGAAATACTCTGGAGACTTGTTCGAGGAGCCATATTTGAAAGTCCAAGCACACCTTGATGCTACGTGATGTTAAGGGTATGTTTGGTTTGAAACCAACTTTACTATAGTTAACCTTAGGCAAGTGTGGTTTACCATACTTTTTGTGGCAACAAAATTCAACGCCTCAAGTGTGGCAAAGTTTGCCAAAAAATTGAGCTTGACACGTGGGACACGGGGCTAAAAAAGTGTGGCAAGCGGTGTTACTTGGACACAGACATGGGAGTCAAAATCTGACTTGGATTCGAGATGTCTGATTCAGTAAAAAATTTTGGACAAGGGAAATGCTACTCGGAATTGGACACGTGTCGGAATCTGACTCGGATTCGAGATGTCCGATTTGGCAAAAATTTTTGGGCACGGTTGTCTGAGTAACACTGGTGGCAAGCCACAGTTGATGTAACGAACCAAACACCCGCATAAGAATCTATAATACGCCTAAGGTTAGGCGTGACAAAGTTACCTTCAAACCAAACTAGCCCTTGTTGTTTGCTAAGGTGCTTGAAATTGTTTTGACTGGTATAGTGGTATGCAAAGAAATACATATCTGAATGTTATTACTAATCTATGGCCGTTATCCTTGTAAGTCGTAATCTGTCATTCTTTTCGAGGTTTGGGCAGTAACATTTGCTTTCCTGATACCTCTGCAGCACTTTAATTCCCAAGGGATACCTACTATGTCACCTCCAATAAATGACTATCCCTGGAGTCCTAGATGGGATTCAACTGAAATGGTGGAACGCATCTAGTAAGTCTATGGTCTACCTATATTGCATCTACATTAGCTTTTAAGAATCTAGTTTTAAGAGTTTTCTCAAAAATTTGTAGCGACTTTCTGGCTGACGAGTGCCAAAATTTCAAGAAGTTATGCAGTGATGCTCTCCCTCAACAGAAGTAGCTGATGAGGTGATTTTTTCAAAAGAATAATTTTTTTCTGCGCGATTGTTAATTCATGTTTCTTTCACAGCAGAAGTGCAATCATTGATTGATTGTTCCATCTGCTCTGCCAGGATGCATCTCTGGCCTATTGGTTTGCTCCTCTGTTTGTAACCTGTAGTTGTCAACTTCTCATGTGACGAGGGACAAGCAAGGAAGTGCCCTGATCAGTCAGCGGAATCCATAGAATAGTAGTGCTTTTATTTGGCAAGTAAATTGTGTACACCAGATCGAAGCAGCATTGTTGGTTAGTTCCTCCCCTGCTGGTCATGTTGATTGTTGGCGATAAATGGTGATCCAGTTCTTTCTGCCTTGTACATACATATGGATAATGGCCGTTAAATTCTCTCCAGTGTAAAGTTTGCTGCAAGTGACAGTAGGAAGTAGGAACCATTTTGGTCGTGGTCATCTGTGACAATTCGGATGGCAAATCGAAAATCTGCTCTTGCTGCTGTTGTGCAAACTGTTTGCTTGCTTCTATTTCTTCTTTGAAGTACTGGTCTGTATATCACATAACGGATCCTCGGACTTGATGTTTGACGGGGAAAAGTAAACCTCGCTCCTTTTTTTAGTTGGGAAGAACAAGTGAATTGACAATACGCGACGTGCTCAAAAATCAATGAAGCAAACTAAACTTTAGAGACGATTAATTGATGGGTTATCACAATCAGGTAACATCTCTTTTGTTGATAAAGCTCACTTGGGAAGAATTTTTTGTAACTCGCTTGCAAATATTTTTTGTTTCAAATATAGACCTCTGAAATCATTTACCAATTTAGTCTTCATGAGTCACGCCTAGGGAGCTCGGTAGGTTGCTTGCTGTGCCAAAATTCTTGTCGAGCTCCTCTTTCGTGGTAAGAATAAACTTTACTAATTAATCACTAAATTAATTATATTTTTAATTAATCACTTAACTAAATCACTAATTAATATCTGTCCTTCGACTCCTTCCATACCAACCAAACGCAGAACCTGCTTGCCAAAAAAGCTACCAAACTCTCCCGACACGTAAGTGACTCGTGTTACCTGCCGCGTCTTCTAAGCTAGTTAAGAGGCTAGTTTCAAAATTTTAAACTAAAGGAAACTAAATTTGTCAGAAAAAAGAATTTAAGGGGGTTAAATGGAGATCGATACACACACCGTTTCGACTATAAAGCCAAGCAGATCAGACGGCTGTCAGAGGTCCAGATCTATTGCTCATATCGAGTCGGGGTAGCCATCGCATCCCAGCACAACCCTAGCTTGCACGCGCATCCATAATAAATACCACTCCAACCAAGGCTCTCCTCGCCGCCGCCAGCATGCTCCGAATGTGCGGTGCACGGTTGCTCTTCTCTTCCTCAGAATTCTTTTATCTTCAGTTTTTTGTTCTTCGGAGCTCGAATGTTTCTATGTCCAAGTCGTCCTTATATTATAATCCCCCACCTGCATTTTTTTACTTTGACTTGCGCCTTTTTAATACGTCTGTCAGTGACGAATCTATGATTTTATGAATGAGTGGTCGTTAATTACATTATACTATATTTTTAATATATATTTATATTCTTCATAAAAACTAAAGATAAAAGTCATATTTCTAAGTCTATTAAAAGTTTAACAATTAAAAAAATTAAAATAATAAGCTAATACTAACACTTTATCTGGTGACAACACGATTACAAGTTTTTTAGAATAAAACTATTATAGCTTCAAGTGACAACACAAGGGTGCGTTTTGTTCTTAAATAGATATTAATTCTAACCTTATCATATATTCTTATTTATATGTTAGCATATTTGACGAGGGCTGAAGAAACTTCCGACAAAGTCAAACTTACTTGGCCAATCTGGGCCCAAGCTCGAGCTCGGGAGTGGCGTCGCCGACCAAGACTGGTTGCGCGACTCCTCACGACCTAGGGCTTGGGAGCGTCAAGACCTCATGATCGGGGTAAGCGTTCGACTCACTCGAGAGGACTAGCTCGGCCCAGAGCACGCGCCCATGGCGGTTACAGATCCAAGAATGCAGGAGTCAAGGCCGACGTGGGCGGCTTAATCAGGCGATTCTGACCATCTTCAAGGCATGCGAGGCCATGATCTCCGGAATCTCTCCTACCGCTTTCTAGGAACGTTAGGAAGGATATAAGGCCTCGCAAGGCATGTATACTGGGGACTCATGAGCGATAGACCAAGAACACAAACAGAGCACTCAGCTCAAGTCAGTAATCATCTCTTTGTACGCGCACAATTAGTGAATTCCTCGCCTCCCGGGAAGATCGGGCGTAGAGCTATTACCCGCCTAGGGGCTCGAACCAAGATAACTCGTTGTGTCGCGCTCTCTGTCGTCTTCCTCCGACCTCTACGCCAGAACGAAACCTCCGGTGAGCAAGGTCCGAATTGGGTCCCTTACACACTAACACCCTCTTCACTTCGCGGTCGAGCGATCCCGATCGCCGACAGCTGGCGCCCACCGTGGGGCCCGATGGCTTCGCTCATCTGAAGGCAATCCTTCGACGAGGAGGAGAAACTCTGGATCGTGTGCTTCGATGGCTCGAGATCCTTCGCGCGCTCGGGGGCTGGAATTCTTATTCTCACCCCACGCGGCCAAGCTGAGGTATGTGGTTCGTTTTGGGTTCTCGGCAGCTAACAATGTGGCAGAGTATGGAGCTCTCCTCGTGGGTCTTCGAGTTTGCAAGGCACTGGGCGTGCGTCAGCTGATAGCCAAAGGGCGACTCCCAGCTCACGGTCAACCAGTTCAGCAAAGACCGCCTGTGCGCGGGAGACTCGATGGCCAAAGTATCTCGCCGAGGCGCGCGAAGTGAAGAGATAGTTCCAGAACCTGGAACTCAGGCACGCACCCAGGAAAGGCAACCCCAAATAGCAGATCTCTGTCCAATCTCGCACGTCCAATGACGCGATTCCTCCGAGACGCCGCACCGAGACCTTGGCGTCGCCATCAATTTTCAACCAGGGGAGGTAAGGCCTTTGTGGAGCACACTCTTCTTTTAGGACGATGGTCGGTGAGGTCTTCCGCAGGGGGTTATGCTGGCCAACTGCGCTTCAGGATGCTCGTGACATCGTCCATGCATGTCGAGCTCGCCAGTTCCATGCTCGGAACCCGCCTACGAACTCTGGACCATCCCGCCGCTGGCCTCGCTTCTCGACATGGGGGCTCGACATCCTCGGTCCCGCCCACAAGCCGTCGGGGTAAGAAGTTCTTGTTAAATCGCCAGGCACATTCACGGCTGGACGAGGTCGAGCCCATCTCGACCACCCCGGCTCGAGCAGCCATTTGTTTTTTCCGCTTTTTCGTGGTCACCAGGTATGGGGTTCCATGTAGAATTATCATTGACAATGGGACTAAATTTACCAGTGAGCTATTCCAGGAATATTGCGAAGACACAGGCACCAAAGCATGCTATGCTTCGGTGGCTCATCCGCAGAGTAATGGAGCAGTGGAGCGTGCCAACGGACGGATCGTCCAAGGCATCGAGAAGCGAGTATCAGATGAGCTCGAATGACACGGCCAGACCTAGGTGGACGAACTTCCCACCGTCTTATGGTCTACTTGTACCCCTATCGGCCGAGCAACAGGGTCCACACCCTCCCGGCTTGTGTTCAAGATCGAGCCGCCCCGCCTCCGAGAGTCACGCTAGGCTCGCCAGGTCGACTTGGTCGACCAGATCGACTTCGAGCAAGAACGGTCTCTCGACCTTACCCTGACAGAAGAAGTAAGATGTCGTGCCTTTCGCTACGATCAACAAGATTACCGCAGTTCTCACGCAGACATGCGTCTTGGTCGGTGCACGACCTAGGGGGCTCTTTGTTGGGGACCTCGCCTAAGAGGCGAATTCAGGTCCGTCCAACACCAACAAGCTATCCCAGGGTGGGAGGGCCCCTATCGAAGTTGTTTCAAAGAGATCGACGGGGCTTACTGGCTAGCGATGCCCGATGGCGAGAGAGCTCTCTTGCTCGTGGAATATTGACCAACATCGAAAACTCTATGTGTAACACCTTTATCCTCAATTTCAATACTGACCATTATTCAATCATTATATTGGTCTTCGTATTCTTTTTCTTTGTTAATCTTTTTCGTGTTGGTTTGGGTTTGAGATTTCTATGAATCCGACTGCGTTAGGGTGCTCTTGGTCTTGGACACGAATGTCGCGAGCTTAAAAATCACCCCAGTGGTCGAGCTACTCATAAGTCAATCTCTTCAAGACTCAAGCTCCCCTGCGTCGAGGTTCAATCAAGCCGCATTCGGTACCAAGCAACAGAGCACATGGTCGTGGTCGGGACTCGAAAGTCTCTCCCGAAATGACCTTAACATCTTTGGGTCTAAGCTTTACCCTATGGATCTCTATTAATTTGTACTTGGTAAACTTCGAGGCAAGTTTTCTCGATCTTCTTGAGACAAAGGTTTGGAGGTCTATGTGTTTAGCCCAAGGTCTCATACTTTCGACCTTGGCCACAACGGGCCAAGCAAGGTATACTCCCTCAAAGAAAGGCTAAGAACACAATGAAAACTTTTGTCCTAAATGGGCGAAACAACTTGTCTCGCACACAATTCATTTCTGGCACAGATAGCTTCGTTCTGTTAACCTTTTTATCTTACAAAGCTCTATGTGCAACTTGTGCTTTGCTAACCTTATCTATAGATCGGCCCATATTCCGAGCAAGTTTCTCTCGCTCACGTTCGGCGGGCCTGGCCCTGAAGGTCGGTAGCTCACCCTGGAGTCGAAGGGCTTCGTTAGCCGAATCAGAGGCGCGGTGGCGCTTGTCTTGGAGTTGGGCTAGGGCACTCTTCGCTGCTTTGGTCGCTCGAGCTCCTTAGCTCTGGCCTCGAGCTCGGCAGGCTTTTCTTCCCCGCGGAGACCTCGGGCCAGATCTTCATCAAGACCCTCCGCGCTGACCTTAGCCGGATCGCGGTCGACCTCCATGGCTGTGGTCGCTCCGATCTCCACGGTTGGGATGACCATGGCAGGTGCGGCCTGGGCGGCCTCGTCTGCAGCGGCTGGGGCGCCATGGGTGCCATCTTCGGAGGAGGCCTTGGCAGGGGAGGCGCTGGCCTCGGCGGCCCCGGTGTCATTGATTTCGTCTTCATCGGCCGTTCGCAAGGTTTCGTCCGCAGCTGGGTCATCGACACCTTGGACGGACTCGCCGACCACGACCCGGCTCTGAGGCCCGCATGGATGTGGCCCTGGCCCGATGAACGACGCGGCACCATCCCAAAGGTGGCCCCCTCCTCTTCGGACTCAGGCTCATCCTGGGCAACGGGCGTTGTCAGGTTGGGCGAGCATTGAGCTCGGGGGCTCAAGGTCTACGATGAAGAAAAGACTATAAAGCTAAAGGCAGTAAAAACTACGCGGCAGAAAGAAAGATAGGTACCTGGGTCACCGACCTTTGTCTCGCAAAGGGATGGCGGGTATCTCGGTGTCCCGAGGGTGTGGCGGCGTCCCTTCGTCGGATACCCCGAGCTTGGGGTCCCTAGGCCCGCGATGGCTCCAGGTCGTTCGGTGCAGAAGGTCGGAACCCCTGGGTCCCCCAAGGACCTGAGCTCCTGACGGCGCCGCAAAGACGCGTCCGCCGCGAGAAGGAAAGAAGATGCCAAAGAAGAAGATCAAGAAAATCGACAAACTCGGGGCTCGACCATGAGAGAATCAGCCCACAGACGGTCGCCCCCACTCGACGTCTGGCCTCCTTGAGTCCGGCTCGTCGACTCTGTCGTCCGAGGCGGTCTCTTGCCGCCTTTTTTGCCCTTGTTCGACCCAGAACAGCGGATTCTCCTCATTTGTGTCGAATGCTCTTGGTGGTCTGTGAGGCTGCCCAGATTGCCAGTGTCCGCCATCGGAGCCCTTTTCGGTCTCCGCCGACCTCGACCTTGGGCCTGAGGCCGGAAGATCGTTTCTTTCGTCCAAGACGGAGGGCTCGAGGTCGTCCCGAGCACCTTGTTCCGACCTTGAGCCTCGGGGGCTAGCTGACGAGGGCTGAAGAAACTTCCGACAAAGTCAAACTTACGGTCAACGGGGGCCCAAGCTCGAGCTCGGGAGCGTCAAGACCTGGGTTGCGCGGACTCCCTCACGACCTAGGGCTTGGGGCGTCAAGACCTCATGATCGGGGCAAGCGTTCGACTCACTCGAGAGGACTAGCTCGGGCCCAGAGCACGCGCCCAGCGGTTACAGATCCAAGAATCAGGAGTCAAGGTGGACGTGGGCGGCTTAATCAGGCGATTCTGACCATCTTCAAGGCATACGAGGCCATGATCTCCGGAATCTCTCCGTGGTTTCTAGAACGTTAGGAAGGATATAAGGCCTCGCAAGGCATGTATACGGGGACTCATGAGCGATAGACCAAGAACACAAACAGAGCACTCGAGCTCAAGTCAGAATCATCTCTTTATGCGCACAATTAGTGAATTCCTCCGCCTCCGGGAAGGCTGGACGAGAGCTATTACCCGCCTAGGGGCTCGAACCAAGATAACTTCGTTGTGTCGCGCTCTCTGTCGTCTTCCTCCGACCTCTACGCTGCAAACGCAAACCTCCGGTGAGCAAGGTCCGAATTGGGTCCCTTACATACTAACACCCCTCTTCACTTTCGCGGTCAGGCGATCCCGATCGTCGACAATATTAAATGGTGATTTTTACATACATAGAAAATAAATTAGTATAAATTGCTTCGTAAAATAATTAACATGAATATTTTGTCGAGCCTGTTGCTTCGAAAAATAAATGTAAATATTTATAGACCAAAATCAACTCTCACAAATGATGTATACTTTTTATTCAAAGGGTTATATAAATTCTTATAACCACTAGATTCATGACAATTGGTACCATCAAATTTCTTCAAATAAATATCTAAAGTATCTAGATATTTCTATGAAACTGTCTAAATTTTAGAAAGATCAAACTCGATATAATCATGCATGGTCAAATACGTTTTTAAAATGGGAGAAAAGGTGTACTCTTGCCATGAATGGTCATGAATTAAAATCTGTTTGGAACGAGTGTTTTGGTAGGGGTTTCAGAGAAATTATATTGTTTTTCGTAAAATTCGTGTGGATTTTGAAGGATTTGTGCTTCTCACAAAAATTAGAGCAGTGCTATACTATCAGCTCGATATGTTCATACACAATATGAACCTAAAAGTAAATTTCATGAAATACTATGCTAATTACTTTTTTAATACTCACTATGTTGATTACTTGATTTAGGAATATATATGGCTAGACCTTTAGACTAGAGTAGCGCACCGTGCACTTGTAACCACAATTTCCAACTACAAAGACTGTTTGTCACCGACAAAACATTGGTCATCTGTCCTTGTGTGTTGGTGCGGGCATTTGTTTCAAACTTGTCCTCCGACGCCAAATTATTCTGGCTCTTCTATTAACTACTAATCTTACTTTCTCTACACCTTTTTCTCTTTTCTTTAACTTAGAAACACCCAATCCTCATTTTTAACGGTCGCCTGCTATTCTTCGCTTGATGATAGCAAGAGCAAAGGATAAAAGTGCACAAATTCCTAATTACAAAAAAAGAATAAGATTGGAATAGCAAGACGGGGCTAATTCAATACAAGCACTCATGCTCAACTACAAGTCTCCAATACTAACCACAGCCGCTATATATAAATATTTTGCTTCATCCTAATCTCAATCCCTATCTCCTCCAGATAGTACTCAATATCCTCGACCTCACCTCCAGCAACAACTCCCCTGTTGCTTTTCCTCGTGTTCTCCCCATCACCTTCGCCTCCTCCCTCCTTGCCCTCACCTTTTTGCGTCAGCTCTCCCAAGTCCAGGTCATCCTCCTCCTCATGCTCCCTGGGTCGTGGGGCCACCTACATGTTTGCTACTCAGATGGACTATTAAGTAAAGAGGATAAACTTGGGATTCGATTAAGTGTCTATTGCCCTACTTGTTTTTTTTACTTGGTGATTCATTCTTACATTTTTACCCAGCATACATCAAACTCAACAACCACCACATGTACTCAATCTTTTGAAGAAAGAAATTTCAAGCAACAAGTTAAATCCGACAAATCTAGCATACGTGTCTGAGAGTAATGATGAAGCCTAATATATGTTTTAATTTTGATTTTGAATGATTGCTATGACTTTGGTGGTTGTTCTTGTAACAAACTATTCTTGGATTTATGATTTTGCAAAAAAAAAACATCTCTAACTCCATATTGCATTGCTTCCTGTGCTAGTCGCCTAATCCCTTAAAAAAATGAATTTTATATTCTTTTTCTCCACTGTAAGTCTGCATCCTGGCCTGGTAGGCTGGGTTTGGGCTTGCCAAGTTTACACTTATCAGGCCTTGGGCTGGACTCGGACCTGACGTTTTAAGTTCGGGCTCTTTGAGCCCGGCCCCGCCCGATGTTTGATGAGGTCTATTTCTAGCCCATCCACTTCTCCAGATCTCGTCGTGGCTATTGTTCCCCGTTTATCTCCAACCTCGAAGCTTCTTATATCTCGTAGGGATCCTCCATTCCTCCTCCGCTCTACCGACTGGCGTGGCGTGGAGTGGAGATCCATCCGGACATGGATTGATCTCTTCTTTCGCCGGTAAGGAGGCTCTAGCTTCGATTGTTGTTCTAAGAGTGAGGTTTGTGCTGGTGATCTTTTCTTTGCTGTGAGCAATCTCATCCAGATCTTTCTTTCTGGGATGGATAGTTCAGTCCATGGAGTTTGTTGCGGATTTTTTTTGCTCCGTGGTGGAGTGCTAGTAGCAGTTTATTTTCCTAAATTTTTGGGGGTTCAACCGAACCCCCATAAACCACGTTAGGTCCGCCCCCTGCGTCGGCCGACTTGTTTTGCGATGTTCTTTGTTGGTTTGATCTGTGGGGGAGTTGTTGCAGATGACGACATGTATATCCTGCTCGAGAAGCAGAAGCTGGCTTTTCTAAGCAAGCTGTGTTGCTCGTCTTCCATGACTCTGATGCCATCTTCTCCCCCCCATTCTATTGTTAGATCTCTGGTCTCTTGACTCTAGAAATCTAGACGGAGACAGGGAGAGTAGTTTGTTCTTTTGCCCTCTTTTTTTTTCATTTCTTTTGAGGGACTTAATGGGTATGTTCTTGATTTTTTGTGATTATATCGAACATCTTACTCTGGTATTTCTTCTGGATCTTGTTAGTAAGATAATAAAAGGCAGACGACTGGACAACGCAGCCTGGCCCTCGCTAGTCCAGAGGCAAAAACAATTGTTAGCAGACCAAGAACAAAGTTAAAGGATGCACCCTTCTGTCTGTCAAGCATCGGGTGTCCATCTCGTGCTTTCGGTTCACCACTTAACCTCAACGTTTTGATCCCAGATTTCGAGCCCAAATCGTCTCATTTCGAAACTTGAAATCCAGAATTGATCCGTGGTCTTCAGCTGTGGAGACTCTGAACTTGTTCGTTTTGAACAGCTTAGCAAAATGATGCTGGGCAAACGGATGTGTTGTGGAAACGAACTGAACTAATTCGAGCGAAACTATAATTGAAAGGTGACGATTTCCTCAGTTTTGGCACGATTTCGATGGTATCTGCGGCTGGCATCCCAATCTGGCGTCAAATGCAGGGAGGGTAGATGCGGCCATACAAAACAATCTAGTACTACCTGTTATAAATTGAACTAAATCCCGCACTATACAGTCTTGGGAAGAATAGTTTCCATGCAAGATATTGTCAAGCGTCTCTCATTCAAAGAAATGTCCAAAGCTAGGATATATTGCAGCTGTCGAAGGAACAAAAGATACACATACCTCTTCCTTCCGCTAGGATTGCGTACTTTTTCCTTCTCATTAAGGTAAGATTCTCTCCATAAACAGTGGCTTCTTGGTCTTCTCATATCTATTTGAAGGCATCAGACCTTCTCCAACAGCATTCCCTAAATCTCATTCCTTATATTCCTATATATAGAATTCCCTAAAAAGATTCCTTCCTTATATCTCTTCCCTCTCCAACAGCATTCCCCAAATCTCATTCCCTATATCCTCACTCCTATATTATAATGCTATTTCATAACCGCCATACCAGTCACATTTATTTTTTAGCGGAAAAAATTCAAACGGCTATTTTAAATTACGAGAATTTAAAATTCAAAATTTATTCTAACGGTCAACGAATTCGGCTATATTGCAACTAGCTATATTACAATGGCTATATTTGCAACTGCTATATTTTGAGGCTATATATACACGACCATTTGCACTTCCAAACCCCGCCATTTCTCAATGTTCACTATCTAGTATATCTCAATGAGTCGTCACAACTTAATTCAATTTCCTCTCGAAGACTCATCGTCTGGATGACGCACGATGAATATCTTCTTCTGATTGCATATCTAGCAATGAGCAAGATGAGTTTGTGAGTGCTCGACGGCGTGGGGGTTCAGTTGTTGGCCATCAATACATACATCGCAATAGAGAGGAAGGGCATGCCAGGCTATACCGAGACTATTTTGCTAATCCTCCGGTCTATGGCCCAACCTTCTTTCGCCGGAGGTTTATGATGAGAAATATTTCATTTCTTTGTATTTTTGATTGATCATCTTGTCTATGGCTCATTTTTCTTTTCTGCCAGAGTTTAGAATGAGTCGTTCTCTATTTCTTCGCATATTGCATGTCAGTAGAAGCCCATGATGATTATTTTGTTCAAAAAGGAATTGTCTTTGGAACTATCGGGTTATCTTCTTTCTGAAGGTAATCGCGATTCGGATGTTAGCTTATGGAGTACCCAAGCAGATGCTATTGATGATTGTGTACGGATTGCGAGAAAGTACTACCATTGAGAGTCTTAAAAGGTTTGTGCGAGCTATTATTGTCCTCTTTGGAGATGAGTACTTGAGATCTCCAAATGAGAATGATCTTGCTAGATTACTTGCACCGGTGAGAAAGAGGTTTTCTGGGATGCTAGGAAGCATAGATTGCATGCATTGGAGGTGGAAAAATTGTCCTGACATGGCAAGGCTTGTATCTTTGGGCATGTACACAAGCCAACAATAATTTTAGAAGCGTTGCTTCACAAGATCTATGGATTTGGCATGCATTTTTGGTTTACGAGATCTCACAATGATATTAATGTTCTTCACCGTTCTCTCTCTCGCAAAGCTAGCGTAAGGACAAGCGTAGGAAGTGAATTATACTATCAATCGGTCACAATTACACAATGGGGTACTATCTTGCGATAGGATATATCCCGCGCATGGGCAACATTTGTGAAGACAATACCGACTCCTCAAGGAATAAGAAGAAATATTTCTCCCAAGCTCAAGAGGCAACTAGGAAGGACGTGGAACGAGCCTTCTGAGTTCTCGCAATCTCGGTTCGCAATTGTTCGAGGACCAAAGACGCTTCGGGATCAACAAACACTACGAGATATCATGACGGCTTGTGTCATCATCAATAACATGATAGTTGAAGATGAGCGAGACGGAGGACCACTTGACTACAATTACGAAGGAATGGGAGAAACGATTCTTGATGTCACATGAGCATACACTGAACTCTTTGAGTTTATTCAAACTCATCATTCTATTCGAATAGGAAACTCACCACCAACTTCTTGGAGGATCTAGTGGAGCACTTATGGCGGCGTTATGGAGGTGTAATTCAAGAGTGTTTCTTATGTACTAATTTATGTTTTCTATGTATTGTAATGTAGTAATTTAAATTTTCTATGTATTGTATTCACCATTCATCATTTGTAAAACTAGAATGTTGTGATTTAGCAATCAACCATCAACCAACATTGCATTGCAATCTACTTGTCCCCTTACCTTTCATAACACAAAATGAGAATAACAGTACTGCAATGTGAAGGACATCCCAAAAATATGTAGTCCATAACCTAAGAACTGAGGGACAAACTAACTGACCGGAAGCAAAAGAAACAACATTGGTTCAACCTGACCTGTTACATCTTCTAGCTATTATGTCCCTCTGCAAGCTCATGTAGTACTCTTTTTGTGTCTCAGTATAGCGACTTAGATCCATGCTCATAATTCTCTCCTCCTCGACTGACTTCTTGAATTCAAGTTCTTTTTTCTGGAATTCAATCCTCTCTTGTTCTTGCTCAATCTTCTTATTTTCTTGCTCAATCCTCACTTGTTCTTGTGCATACAGTCGTTCATATCGCTCATCTTTCTTCCTCTCTTTCATAATCTCAAGTTCCCTCTTTTCCTTTCTAAAATTTTCTAATGCTTCCATGTAAAGATTTGGTGTTGGAGCAACTTCTTTACCTCGACGTAATCGTTCTTTTCGCCAGATTCGTCCAATTGGTCGATCCATGCCATCATTTTCGCACTAGGATGGTCCTCATCAACATGAATTGCATTGGAGCTAACAGGACTGGAAGATCCTGGACTTGCACTACTTGAGGTCTTTTGCTTCTTCTGAGATAACCGACCACACCACTTAGGATGGTATTGCAAAACATTCCAGCAATGCAAGAATGCAAACGATCGGCCTTCTTCCTCATGATACAAAGTTTTAGCTTGCATAATCTGTACAACCGTAGAAACAAATAACATGAGCAAACCATCTACAAATAGGAAAGGTGCATAGATTATAGACTAACCTTGTCCTGCTCAGTTATCCCGCTTTGATTTCGACGCTCAATCCGATCATGACACCCACAAAACTTATTCACTACTTCTTGAATAACAGACCATCGATGTGTAAGCTTAAGCTTTGTGATCGATCCGAGGTGAAAGTCTTGTTCTCGTTGAAGTAGTCAAGTATTCTTCTCCAATAAGTGGCACGTGACTGTTGGTTCCCTTGTATTGCATCAATACTAACATTAAGCCATGCAGAGACCAACAAATTGTCTTCTTTCTCAGAGAAATTTTTTGATCTTCTATTGTTTGGTCTTGTTTGGGGACTATCCGTATGCACTGGAGATGGTTGTGAACCAATTGGACTTTCCTGTGGAGAAGGTTCAAAACCATCCCAATCACGGAGTGCATCCCCTCCCTCACTCAACAGGTTCACATAGAAGCCATCCATAATTTCTATTCTGACAACAACAAAATTTCTCAAGTTTAGAAACAACAGTACAATATTTAAACAAGTCTTAAGAGCATTACAATATCTAGATAAGTCTTAAGCAGTCTTAAGAACATGACATCATGTGTAATAAGTCTTAACAAGTCTAAAGCAGTCTTAACAACATTACATTAATACAAGACTAGAACTTTCCGTAATCATCATCACAACATCGATGCCCTCTTCTTCACGATACTGCCAGTCAAGTCGTTTATCCTCCTCATCACTCTGGTAGTCATAGGGAAGACACAGCTGAGGGTCTACATCCTCTGCAACCTCTACTTCATCTCTTGGCAACAGTTCATGCGACTGTATGGCAACTCGCTCTAAACTGTCAGCTATAGTTTGGATGTTATTCAAAAGGCTATTCAGTTCATTGGCACATGAACATGTGTTTGGACTAAAATTGTCTTCTACAATTTTGTTAAGCTCGGATCGATGCCCTCTATTTCTTTTCTTGTCCATGCCAACCCTTTACTCGCTTCTCCGATCCTTGTCCATCTACATGTACAACTTCAGATTAATATTGTGTAAGCATATTGTGCAAGGCCACTATCACTAATCTCTAGCCGACTCTTACTACTCTATATAGAGAATGAAAGAAAAGCAACATCGAAATCAAAAAAATACATCCTGTGTACAAGATCGCAGCTACTTGAATGCTAGCAAACTTGAAGGATAACATCGATTAAGTTGCTTCTCGCAGTGTGCTCCAATCATATACAAGTGGAAATGTCCATGGCGATGAATACATAATAAAGACTCGAGAAAGAATCCGAGCCACTCAATCCACATTTTAAGTTGAACTCGAAAAAGGAATTCTGACACATTGAAAGAGTACCATTAATCATTCCATCATACTAATAAGAGAATAGAATAAGAGTACCATTAATCATTCCATCATACTAATAAGTTGAACTCAAAAAGGATTTACGACACACTCGAAAAAGCCATGCAGCAAGTTGAACTCTCTATGTTACTTGATCTGGTCTTAAGGAGAGCATAGAATAAGAGAAAAAGGCCCATACCTTGGGGAAAACTTTGTCGATAACTAGAAGTTTTCGCCTTGAGTTCCAACCAGTATATCCTCTGAGAACAATATCAGCCTGAATGAGTAGAAGATAGACACACACGCATTAGTGAAGTGAGACAATATTGTTGTTAGCGAAATCGCACCGTGTCCTTTGCTTGGTACTGCATGTAAGAACCGATGAGGTTAATGCACACAAAATTGTTTCTAAAAAATACATAATAAACACTCGAGAAAGAATCGAGCCATCAATCCTCATTTTAAGTTGACTAAAGAAACCGAACAAATTATGGGGTGCAATGAACAAGATTCTGCCTCCACTCTGGGTCCTTGTTTAACAATCTTCAAAGGACTAAAACCGAAATGCATCATGACCTTTCACACATAAATGTCTTTACAAGATGCATTTCTCTTAAACATGACAAGCCATGAAGATCCTTAGTTCAAATGTATTACTTGATCGACACCAACCTAAAAGGTACTCCCCGTATGTTGCACGATTAGGTGCTTTAGGCCAATTCTCTGCAATGCTTCCCATACTGTGATTCAAAATTATGTGATAAAATAATATAGTCACAATTTGTAATGGCTTAATACAGTCAGCAATTGTCTCACATATCAGCATATTTTGACAAGTCAGGACTTCTCTAGATAAGTACTGACTGAGCACCTTTTGTTCACTTGCCATGTATTTTACTAACTTCAATATTTTTAACAAGATTTTTTTTAAGAAAGACATTAATTGAAGGCTTTACTTATTAGTGAATGATGGCCAATCTACTATTCAGAGAGCACATTTTCTTGTGCCAGCCTGTGCCAAATATCATGGTAGTTGTCCACCAGCAAAACCACAGAACCCATTACCAAACAAAAATACTATAGCAACCGAAAACAAATGACTCTCGATCACGAACATTACGACATTCCTCAATGGAGACAGAACAACCGCACCCAACCACTCGTTCTGGGCACCAAGCATCATAACAAAAAACTTCTGGAAACCACAACTACCGAATTGAGAAGGCCCCAGCTTGACAACTCCGTCAATCAAAATTTTCTGGTTCATCACAAACTTCCTGGTTTCCCAACCTCAAAGGCGAAGCTAGGCGATTGCCGTGCATAGAAGGGGAATCAAGTGGTAAAATACCACGCTTTCAAAGACATCATCGGACAATTAAATTAGAATCCTAAATGTTCTTGCAGCTACGCACAGGCTATAATGCTGCTACTATAGTACATCTGGGAGGCGAGATTGATTACCCGAAGCCTCTCGGAGAGGACGGAGGGGGTGAGCTGCTTGGATTTGGGCACCTCGGACACCAGCTTGTCGTAGGTGGCCTGGTCGACGAGCACCAATAATCAAAAACGCACATCCACCATGAGAACCTCACAGATCCGAAACCACCAACCAAACAAGGGCTTAGGGTTCATACCTTGCTTGGCCGCCGAGGACGACGATGGCGGCGATCCGGCCGAGGATGAAGCCAAGGACCAGATCCGGAGGGAACCGCTGGATCTCTTCTGTGGGGACGCGGGCGGCTACACTCCTCGACGGCCCGACCGGCGGCGGAGCCGAGGCTCGCCTCCTCAGCAAGTGAGTGACGCCGACTTGGAGATGGCTCGGTACTCGGCGATGGTGCGATCGCTCGCCTCGTCCCGCTACTCCCTCGAACGTTCCTCCTCGTCCGGGAAGCGAGACCGGCGCTTCGAGCGGATGGGGATTGGGATGGGGAAGGGAGACAGAATCTGGAGATTTCGGGATTCTCTCTCCCTTCCTGGAAAATGCAGAACGGGATGGGGAATCTGTTGGATCGAGTGTTTTCGCTACAGTGCACCGATCATTCCCTATTTTTTGCGATACAGAACGGTATGAGGCAGCTGTTGGAGAAGGTCTCATAACATTGCAACGTCATACGAGAGTACAATTCAGAAGCGATCAACCACATTAGGGCAAATCTCGTCCTTAATTAATTGGATGGTTAGTCTCTTAGAAAAAGACCATGATGCATTACATTAGAGCAAGTTGTTGCCTCACCGACGTCCTGAACAGGCTTTTCGGCCTATCCAGTTAAGTTGGCGGGAGATTGGCGTCACTGATACTCTTTAAAATTCGTGATTCACTTTATGACACTTTGGCCCACTGTCATAGACTCAGATGGACTCACATGTTATAGACATATCGTTAAATGCTAACGAATTGAATGTCACTAGACTAATTTTTCCTTTAAGTTGGCGGCCTAAAATTTCTTATCTTCTCCGCTTGTGCTCCCTCTCGAAGCTTCCCCTCCCGGTGATCAAGCTCACAGCATTGTCCACGCTGCATCCCAACCACAAACCCTAGCTATAGAAGGCATTAAGGTTGTCTTCGGGGATACAATGGGCCTAGGTGGGCTTTATGTTGTCTTCGGGTCAAGATGGGCCATAGCGGCGTACCTGTAAATAAGCCTCAAACGTTGCGAAATAGGCCGTTAAATGGCCTCAAACGTTGCGAAATGGGCCGTTAATTGGCCTCAAACGTTACGAAATAGGCCAATGCCGTTAATAGGCCTCAAACGTTGCGAAATGGGCCGTTAATCGGTATTAAACGTGCGTAATAAAACGTTAATGGCCTTCACGTAATGCATATTGGGCCGTAAAATTTACGTTCATCGTCCGGCATTTGGCTCCGAATGGGTCCATATGCCGCGTATCGGGATCCCATATCACTACTAGGCCGGGCCAGGCCGGGCCGTAACCCCAAACTTTTGCGTAATGGCTCTTACGTGTGCCTAGACTAACATCGGTTCACAAAAGGGCCGCATTTGTTACTTATAGGGCCGTAGGTGGGCCACTACTAACTACTGTGCAGAAAATGTGGTTCAACTTTTGATTATTCGGCCGCAATTAATACGTTTTCATCCGTTAATGGGTTCTCTGCAACTGACTATGGGTTACAAATGGATCCTACTGTTCACACTTGGGCTGCATTGAGCTACAGAAAGGCCTAAAATATTGTGTAGTGGGCCATTAATGGGACCGCGTCAAGCTTCCTCTTGCTTTCGTGCTCACTCTGGTTTTGCGTTTTGAGCAGCAAGAGTGCCCTTTCGATTTGGCCTTACCAGTTACCATATATAGTTTTTTCCGCTGTGTTACAGGTCAACCGTAGCTAACGTATCAGTTATCTGTTGTAACACTACCGATCCACCAATGCGCTGCCATTTGAGGTCCCATCTTGTCTTGCAACTAATAATCATACCTTACATCATACAATCATGTTGCGGCTGGATTATCCATTTGCTTGGTAATGTAAGTGCAACCGAATAACCTGGCACCAAATGTTACATGTTAGCTTATGTCTGAAAAAATTAGAAACCAAAGGTAAGAACAACGCTGTTTCCATGTGAAGCAATTTCATCATCTAAAATTCTAAAAGCACATACCGTAATCTAACAAAAATCAAACGCACCTTGCATTTCGATTAACAATGACAGCAACATTTTTTTTAGATCAAAAGGACATCAAAACCAGTTCCATTGAAGAAACTAGCAATAGTTCAGTTATCGCACAGTTCAAAAACATCTAACCGCCAAAACCGCCATCACAGTAAGCACCACCCAGGAGATTACCAAATGACAAACCCACACACTACAAACATGCCAGATAGTAAGCAGTACAAAAAAACGCAACACTCCATAACCACAAAAGCCAAAACATCAGAAGATGATTTCACTCCATCGCCATGAACTCCAGAAGCATCGGCGCTTGGATGCTGGCTTCCAAACTTTTGCAAAACAAATCCATCATGGCGACCAGCCCCTTGTTGAACAAAGGAGTCCAGTTTCTCAGCATAGTAAGCATCCTTATCCGATTTTTATATTTGACCAACCCTGCAAATGGAAAACCATGTTATTTCTAACTTTTCATATACTCCACAGAGCAGCAGCACCAGTCGAATTTAGAGCACCATTCTTAGAGTTACTTAACCAAAAACGAGCTACAGATTCAAGATTTGCACCAATATTCACATCAAAAAAGTCCGAAATCAACCTCCAAACGCTTTTGGCAACAACACACTCAAAAAAGATGTGATTAACCAATTCAACTTCATTGCAGCAGTAGCAAGCACTCCCTTTATCAATGCCTCTCTTCAATAAATTGTCTTTAGTCATAATCTTATTATGAGCAAGAAGCCAGAGGAAAAACTAAACTTTTGGGGGAACGATAAGCTTCCAAATCGCGGGAATAAAAACCGAAACAACCCCTCTGAAATTGATAATGGCATAAAGAGATTTAACCGAGTAGACACCCTTGCTAGCATATTGCCAAACCAAGGAATCATCCTCATCAGAAAGATTAATACTCTTCGCCACCTCAACTAACTCAAACCATCTAATCATCAAATTTCCGAAAAGGACCTTCTAAAGGTACACCTAACATTGGACCCATCCCAAATATCAGAAATTGAACAACCTTTTACATTAACCAGAGCATAAAGATCCCAAAACTGAATTGCTAAACAAGAGATACCAAACCAAATGTCCTCCCAAAATTTGACTTTTTTACTATTTCCTACAGACCACCTGTACGCAAATTTAGTAGCCTGAGCAGCCCAAAGAACCCCTTTCCAAAAGACAAACGTATGCTCGGGATGGCAAGCAAAAATATGGGATTCTCAGTCTTGTATTTAAACCTAACCAAATCAACCCACGTTTTGTTTTCATTATCATATAACCTCTTAATCCAAGAAGCTAGCAGACACAGATTTAAATCTCTGACATTCGGGATCCCGAGCCCACCAAAGTCCTTCTCCATACAAACTAAGTGCCAATTGGCTAAATGGAGCTTATTGTGACCTTCGTAATCATTCCAAAGACAATTCACCATATGAGAGTTTAAAATATCCAGAGCCCATTTAGGAAACTTGAAAAAGGACAACAAGTAAATAGGAATGCTCGATAAGTAGGCTTTAATAAGAGTCAAACGCCCACCATAGGAAAGTAATTTGCCTCTCCAACCTGCAATTCTTTTTAAAATTTTATCAACCAAGGGCTGCAAATCTTCCTTATTAATCTTATCATAATGGAGAGGAATACCAAGATATTTAATGGGGAAAGAACCCACTTTGCAACCAAGAAAGTTGGCATACCGACCAGTCTCACTTTCACAACAGCCCAAAGTAATCAACTCACACTTATGAAAATTAATTCTCAAACCTGACATAAGCTCAAAACAGGAAAGAAACCATTTAAGATGAACAACAAATCTCTCATCATTCTTAAGGAAAAGAAGAGTATCATCAGCGTATTGTAAACTAACAATACCTCCAGGACAGAAATCACTACAAAGCCCTTCTACTAAACCATGAGTAACAGCCTTCTGCAACATTCTGGTAAAAATATCAGCAACCAGATTAAAAAGAATAGGAGATAACGGATCTCCCTGTCAGCAGATCTCCCTGTCTCAAACCCTTACCTGTTTGAAAGAAATCACTTTCCTCATTATTAATTTTAATCCCCACTGAACCTTTCTGAAGTAAAGAATAAATCCAGCTTTGCCATTTGTTACCAAAACCCCATTTATTCAAAATATCCATTAAAAAAATCCAATTAACTTTATCGTAAGCCTTCTCAAAATCCAACTTAAGAACAATACCTTGTGATTTGTCGTGATGAATTTTATGTATGATTTCATGAGCAGTAACTACACTCTCTAAAATATATCTATTTTTCAAAAAAGAGGTTTGACTTTGAGAAATGATCCTATTACAAATCGGACTGAATCTGTTTGACTTTAGTAATGATTTTATAACTACAATTCAACAGACTGATAGGTCTAAACTGCTTGATGTTTCTAGCATTGTTCTCTTTTGGAATCAATGAGATAATAGCGAAATTAAGCCGAAACAAATCAAGACCACCACTTTCCAGATCTCTAAAAAGATTAATTAAGTCATTTTTGATCAAATCCCAAAACTTCTGATAAAAAAAGAAAGGAAGACCATCGTGGCCCTGCCGCCCATCAAGATAACACTCAAAACCGCTTTTTAACCTCATCTTTAGTAAACGGGGCTTCTAAAATTAAATTTTCCTCACAAGAAATTCTCTCACCCTCCTCAAAGAAATGATCATTAATATTAATACTCGGTTTAGCTTCAAAACCAAACAAAGATTTGTAGTAATCACAGGCAATATTCAGCATCTTGTTAGTGTCGCTAGTCGACCCTTCTGGCCCATCTAGCACAACAATAAAATTCTTCCTACGCCTCTGATTAGCAACAGCATGAAAATATTTATTATTCCTATCACCTTCTTTCACATACCTATCTCTAGCTCTTTGTTTGGCCTTAATTTCTTCCATGGCCCAAAAGGTCTCAAGCTCTTTTTTAACAACCACAAATCTAGCCTTCTCGGCATTAGAAAGAGTTCTAGATTCAGATATAACATCTAAGGCAACAAAGTAATCTAAAAGTAACTTTTTCTTTCTCCTACTATATGCCTCAATATTACAACTCCAACCTTTAGTTACTTTCCTGATATTCCTAACTTTAGTTTGCCAAACATCAATAGCCTTTTTACCTTTAACTGGAATCTTCCAAGCTTTATACACAATCTCCTTAAAATCTTCATGAAGCAACCACCATTTCTCAAATTTATAACTAACATTGCCACGTGGAGCACCATCCCCTGAATCCTACAGAATAGGGGTATGATCACTACCAATCCTGGCTAGCGAAGAAACAATTGCTAGCGGAAAGCGCTCTTCAAAAGAAGTACTACAGAAAATTCTATCTATTTTCGACATGATTGGATTCTCTTGATTATTGGTCCAAGTGAAGTGACGACCAGCAAGCTTCAATTCCATAAGACCCCACAGGTCAATCCACTCATTAAACTTATTACACCATCTACTATCTACTCTTCCATTACTTTTATCTGTTTGAGATCTAACTAAATTAAAATCACCTCCTACCACAATAGGAGTGTTATTGTCCGCAACGAAAATCTCATGAAGCTCAGAAATAAAAGCTTGTTTACCTTCATTATAAGGACAACCATACACTACAACAAGTCTCCACACAAAGTCCAAACGGTTGGACTTAATAATGCATAGAACAGAGAATTCTTTAATTTCCACATGCAAGATATCCATTACATTAACATTAAACCCAACCAAAATTCCCCCTGCAAAGGATTTGGCCGGCATCCAATGCCAATTAAAAATTTTAGAACCACCAATATTATTAAGAAAAGAACTACTGAAGTTTTCCTTCTTAGTTTCTGAAAGACCTACAAAATCAACCTTACTGTTCCTAATCAAATCAGATAAACATTGACTCTTACCAGGTTGACCTAGACCCCTAACATTCCAAAAAAGTCCTCTCATTGTCCTCTACCTCTCCTAGGGTGCTTGCCCCATTTGTTTTTAGCAACCACAGTCCATTCTCCTAATTCAGCCTCCACCGCAACCTCCTTCAGAGGCACAGGCAGGAGAACATGATCATTCACTTTTTCCTCACAAAACTCAACTCCCAAATTGGTACAGTTATCATTTCCATTAGTATTGTCTCCCACAGGGACATTATTAACACCATTTATCATTCTAGCAGCATCAAACTCTTTACAAAACAGAATATTATCATTTATCTCAATATCTGAACCGTCCATCGAGATATCCACCTTTTCAGCTAAAGCATTTAATTCCCGAACAGAAAAAGAATCAAAAGAACTTTTGAAAGATGTACCTTTTGGCTTGGAGCAGTCCTCCAAATTTTTAACTTGCAGCAATTCTTGAGCCTTTTGTAATATAGATTTACCTTGATCTTCAAGTCTCTTACTTTTCCTTTTGCTAGGAATTGGACCCCATTTCTTCAGCCTTTTGTTCACCAGATGATCCACAGGAGACTTGATAACATCCTCTTCTTGAGCATTATCAGATAGATCACCCATGAATTCATTCACATTGAGACTAGTATCCTGCTGATCTTCCATACTGCCAACAGAGACCTTCGAAGCCAAAACATCAGGAACATCTGTCTGCTCATCTTGCGCATTACCCAACCTATTCAAGAGATCTGGTTCTCCCGAAACATCCTCCCTGAATTCATCCCAATCTTCATCTGAACCCACCATTTCTAAATCCTTAAGAAGCCCAAAACATTTCTCATCATCAATCACCTCTTCTTTAAAAGCATTGCTCATATTTTCCTGGAGCAATTGAACCCAGGTTTTCTTCACACTCCAGCCAGAACCAACCTCCTCATTTTTCTCAACAACTACATCTTTAGAACCTAGCAAACCAACAATTTTTTCCTTCTGATTTGTAGCATTAGTGCCTTTGGACTGTCTAAGAGTAGACCTAGGAAGTTTAGACTCAGTCATCTCATTGTTCTGATCAGTAACCATGCCATCATTTTTATCCTCCTTATTCTTAGTTTTATCATCAAAACCATCATCATTATCATCATTTTCATCATCCAGACCATCTACTTCATCTGAGCCAATGGTTTCATTTTTTTCTACCTCCAAAGTAATCAAGAACAAAAACTTTTCAGCACCCATTAACCTTTGTTGCGGTATCTTGGAAGGGTCTCTACATGCAATATGAATCCTAGCAACCTCATAGAAACTTTTAAACAGCCCAGTCCAGTCCACATTGAGTAATAAACCAAAACACGAAGCAATCTGATCAAAAACCTTTCAAGTACACCATTTGGGTGGAACACCTCTAACTTGAACCCAAGTTTCCTAAAGTTCTGCGAAAACATCAATTTCCCCTTTCCAGACCTCAATGTACACTGTCATCCCAGGTTTAGAAAGATTGAAACTGGGAAGGAGAGCTAAGTCTGTAACCTTCTGATGAGGAGGAAAGCGCACAAGGAATCTGAAAGGTTCTAACTGTCTAATTTGCTAAGGCCACTTAGAATCAAATATATCAGCTAGGTTTTTCTCCAGTTCAGCCAAACTGATTTCCCCTTGATCTATGGTAAGAATACCACAATTGTTAAACCTAAACGAAGCACATCGACTGGATTCTGGGACTTCAAGATAGAAAAAACCTAGCCCATTAGCAGCACTACCAATATATTTAGCGGGGAAATGAGATTGCAGATGAATAGGGCAATGATCAACATGATGGTTTGGATCTTCACAGATGAAACACAATTTAGGGTTCTTACAACTTCCCACCAAATGGCCAGGTTCTCCACAATTGTAGCAAATCGAGGGAACATATGTAGACTCAGAACCAACTGGAGTATCGAGAGGAGTACCTTTAGGATGATTACTCCCAGCCCGCTAATTACCAATATTTTTTGCTGCATCCTGATTCTGTTGACAAAGACCTTGAGGGAATCGATTCGGAGCCTGGATTGGGGGAAACCAGTGCTGCGGAACTCTTTGTTGATGACAATCCCTGTGATTCCTCTGACCCCTGAAAGACGGCGGCGGTGGACGCCATCCACGACCAAAACCTCCGCCTCTACCTCTTCCCCAGTGATTCCATCCACGATCCGTCATCTTCAGCACCTCAGCAAAAGATGAATCTCCTTTTCCTTTGCCGCAAAAATCCTTGGCGAAACTTAAGGAACGAGGATTTGGGGAGAAATAATCACGAGAAGAAGTTGGAAAGCAATCTATTACCGAGAAATTTCCGGAATCGAGCAAAGTTTTCTGGATCCAGACGCGCGCTCCGTCTGAACCCTAGAAATGGATGTGCTACACGAGATGCTCCAGAGTTGCCCGAAAAAATATTCGATACATTCATCCACCGAACTCACTGCATCTGGGCCCGAGGATGAAGGCGACGTGTCGACATCGAAACCCTGGAGCAATTCCTCATCCCGAAATTGCCCTTTCGATCCGACGTTAGATTCACCAGATGGCGCCAATCGGGACGATGGCAATTGACACACCTTAGAGAACAACGGAGACGCCAAATCCCTTCTAATATCAACCGGATTTACACGCTGAGCGCAGATGGAAGGAGGAATCGACCTTGAGGAAGCCATTAATGGCGACCCATCACTCATCTCCGCATGCCTTCGGTCTCGACCCACCATCCAACAGAAGAACCCGTTTTTCATATAACTATGGATAATGGTTAGTGACTGAGTACTTTCCAACATCCAAACAATGGGCGTCTAGGCTTGTTGGTTCACCTGGGGCTGGAGAAAAGAAGTAACACCACAATATCAATATACAGTAAAATAATAGGTCAATAATTTATGGATTATGACTGGTAGGCAAAGGATATCTATATCTCCGATTATACATTTATATCTATTGAGTTTATACTACAGTAAATTACACCGTGCATTCTAAAACTTCTATGACAGCGCCAACTTATGCCAAACTTGTTCGATCAGCAGTGTTTCTACAAGCAAAAACAACTTTTACTGCAACACCCTGTATATGTATCCTTTCCAATACAACTAAATTCTTCAGGTATTATTTTATCTCAAAAAGAAGTTACGGTAAATGATGCCACAAGGCCCAAACATACTACAGACTAGTAGATTACAACCTATCACCACATTCGATAAACTTTTACTCGCACTCTCTAAAGTGTTCAAGGTAGCCCAGCCACCGCATATCATGACCACTAACCCACACAACTGCAGAAGTACTAAAGGTGGTTTAATCATTCACCAACCACTATTTAGAAATCAAGTATAAACATATAGAAAAAACCCATTGCTCAACAATATTTGGGTCTGCTCATGAAAAGGATAGCCTATCATATAGCCATTCTAGGCTTAATTTGTGGAAAACAAATTGCACACTTGCACTACCCCCATCGTATCTACACATGATCAGAATTACATGATCCGGTTATCTGTTCCTTGTAGCTTTCATCTTTGATCTATTCCACATTCAAGATAAGATATAACTAGATAGCAGGTGGTTTAACCAGAAGTAACATATTTCAAGTCCATGATCTATAAACGCAGATTGCAGAGAATAAATTACACCGTGCAAACAACCCAAAGAATAAAGACACAGCATGACAAGCAAAGTATGTGAATCACCATATTTGTCCATATATATACAAAGTAGAATAATGTCAACCAGGAACGGATGTAAATGCATTAGACTTACCACGAGTTTGACTAGATTTGCAGCCAAGTCCATTCTTGGTCCACTCTTCTCGGCGTCTACTTTTCATCCCTCATATCCAACAACGGACAGTATGCTCTCAATACTGTAGGTTCCTAACCCAGTCCAATAGACAACCTCAACCTATTCTGATCCAGAACAGAGCAGCAACAGCAGATGTACCAGGACAACAACCAGAACACACAAAAAAAGGAAACGTGCCACGGCAAATTCACCACCCGAGCACCAACCTGAACTCACGAGAAACACATCACAGACTTCGCATGCAAACTGCAAACATGACTTGAAAGAAAGAGATTGTGCTTAATACACATCCTTATGGAGGCACTACCACTCCCCTAACCTATCTACAACCTAACAATAATGCAGAAGCATAACCAGCAACAATAATTAGCTCACCAATGACTGATCATCACCCCAGCACAACTGCAGATTATACAAATAGCATCACAAGCAACGAATTCGAACGTAATCTATGGCCCGACTCCCCGCCCTAACAACCATAGCCAATCCATTACCCCGAACAAACCACAGGCTACACAAACCGCAGCACAAACATCGATTTGAACGCAATTTGGAGCCTAACAGCCTACCCTTTCTAAACTAAACCCTAGCAACACTACAACAAATCAACAACCACGAAATGGCATCAAAGCAACTCAAGCAACAATTCGGGTTGGAGCCGAACAGAGGACGGAAAAAGGTACCCGTGGAGATGTCATCGTGGAGGTCCTCCGCCAGCGCGCGGTCCCCGTGCAGGCGCCTCTCGGCGGAGAGGTCGCGTTCCGACCCCATGGCCGCTCCATTAGGGCTCGGGGCCTACAGGACGAACAAGAGCACCTAAAACCTCTCAAAATCGCAGGAATGTGTCATGTGCCAGACGGGGAAGAGTAAGCACACGGCAGCAAAGAAGTAAAAGAAATACAGCAGTATAGGCAAACCGTAAACAGAGAAAGGAATAGCGTTTCGTGGAGGCATTACCGTGTGTAATCCAGCGTTGGTGTGGTGTTGGGTCCCGCCTATATGGGTGCGTTTCGGGTGCTATATAAGCCCGGCTGTGACTTGCTGAAGAGGTTGACGATTAAGAGATAACAGAATCCACGTCCTATCTGCATTCCTCTCCCCTTTCTTCTCTTGTGATCCCAAATTATTCCCTGTTTTCTGGATGAACATCACATTTGGTATCAGAGCCACGATCCGTGCTGGCGCCTCGGAAGAAGCAAACGCAATTGGAGGAGAAGTTAACCACGGTGATGGCGACGGTGGAGAATCAACTGGAAGGTATGAATGCCCTATTGAAGCAAATTCTAGATGATGTTCAGGGTGTGAAATCGGAGGTCGGGGAAGTGCGTTCCAAAGTGGAGACGGTGCAAGGGAGAGTAGAAGTCCTAGAGATACATTCTGCAGGAGGGGAGCAGAGGCCATCTAATCCTGTGTTGCCGCCGAGTACCACACATTTTCAGGCGTTCCTTTCGGGCGAACGGGATCATGAGCAATCTATGGGGCGGGGGAAAGGCATACTTGGGCTTCCTCCAGGAGTAAGTAAATCTGAAAGTTCTCATGCTCTTCAAGTGTTTGATGGTGGGTCTGGAGAAAGGAGAATGATGGGGGATGGGCAAAACTATGCACCAGTGTTTCAATCTCGGCAATCTTTACCCAAGCTAGAGTTTCCCAGATTTGATGGGGATAACCCAAAATTGTGGAAGGATAGATGCAAAACTTACTTTGAAGTCTTTGGAATTAACCCAGGCTTGCGAACCCGATTTACCTCATTGTACTTTTCTGGCAACGCTGCATTATGGCTGCAGAATGTTGAGGCTAAGGGCCGTTTTGAGGACTGGAATGAGCTTTGTGAAGCAGTGGAGAGAAGATTTGGAAAGAATATGTACAAAAGATAGATGAATCAACTCATTAATCTAAAGCAAGGTGACACAGTGGCTGATTATGTTGAGAAGTTTGAAAATTTGCAGCATCATATACTGCTATACAATCCTTCACAGGATGGTATATTTTTTGTGTCTCATTTCTTGGGAGGCTTGAAGGAGGAAATACGTACATCTATTGTACTTCATAATCCGGAGACTATGGAGGAGGCAATTTCATTAGCCCTTTTGCAGGAAGAGGAATTGGAAAACAGCAAGAAGAGATATGGACACAAGGCTGATAGCAGAGAGTTCGGTCGGGGAGGAAGTAAATACAGTGACAAATTCAAAGTGTCCCATAAGCTTGAAGAATATAAGAAGGCTGAAGATCTGAAGAAATCAACGGGTAACCGTTGGGAGGATAAATTGGAGGCATTGCGTGGATTCTGGAAGGCCAATGGACTTTGTTTTACATGTGGTGAAAAATGGGGAAGAAACCATAAATGTCCGGACAAAGTTCCTCTGCATGTAATTGAGGAACTCGTCGAAGTGTTGCATCGAGACTGCAACTCTGAGGCAGAAAATGGTGAAGCTGATGTTAACTCAGGTGAAGAGTTGATGTTGGTGTCCAAATGTTGGGAAAAGCCCCAGTGCAGGCGTAAGACATTGCAATTACAAGGCTTAATAGGCAAGCAGGAATTGCTGATATTGGTAGATTCAGGAAGCACTTACTCTTTCATCAGTGAAACACTTTGTAACAAACTCCAGTGCCAGATTAAGGTGTTACCACCTATCAGACTGACAATAGCTGATGGAGGAGTGATGACTTGCAACAAAATGATTCCATCTTTGGAGTGGTGGGTTCAAGGTCACTCATTTCAGCAGGACATGCGGATATTGGCACTGGGTTCTTATGATATGATATAGGGGGCGGATTGGCTGGAAGAGCACAGCCCGATGTGGGTGCACTGGAAGAGTAAATGTATTAAGGAAGTGTTTGGTTTGAATCCAAGACATGGATGGGATGAGGCGGTCCAAGATTTTACAGCCATCCAAGCGTTTGGTTGGGTATATTGGGTGGATCAAGTTATCCAATAAAAGGGAATATACCGTGAAGATGCCAGATGGCCTTATCCCCTGAAATCGCCCAGACGAGGTCGTCCCAGTCCGCAGCGTGTCCTTCGGCTGGACAAACGCCATCCCATTCGGCCATTCCCATCCACCCGTGAGTCTCGTCGCCCCCCGTGAGAAATCTCTCGTCTTGCCTCTCCCAGTTCATCCCCACACCGCACGACGACGAAGGAGGGTGCCACGGGCGACGCTCCCAGGGTTTTATTCCTGCTGTCCGCTCGCCGTTCATCCTCTCCCTGCGAGGAGCAGACGGCACCGAGGAGGCCAGGCCACCGACGAGGAGGGCATGACTCTGACGAGGAGGGCGCAACACTGAGGAACAGCAAAATTTGCTCTGCATCTTGCTGTACTTCCTTCGCATCTAGTGTGAATATCTCCCCCAAATCTAAAGGTATAAACCCTAATCCAGCTTTAGGTCCATCTCTAGGCTTCAGATCTGCATTATCTTCTTCATGTATTGCTTCAGAGAATTGCTGAGGACGTGGTAATGTTGAATCAGAAGTGCTAATGCTGAATTTTAATGCTAAATCAGAAGTGCTAATGCTGAATCAGAAGTGGTAATGTTGAATTTTTGTTGTCTGGTATCGTGTATGATCCATCCGTGATCTATTCATCCGGCTGTGAATGTAGAAAAAAGGTTGTTTGCGTAGTTTCTCATTGAAAACATGTGCTAGGACTATAACAATTACAAAATTTTTGACATATATATTAGGTCCCAGATGGGATTTTGTTCTTCTGATATTTGCAGAAAATGAAATGTTTGCAAAATTCCTACACTCTAAACAGGACATTAGACAAGCAATAGCTGTTCGTAGGTGTTTGTTGAAGTTTCAGCTTCAGTGAAACTGATTCGGCCTACATCATTGATGAAACTGATTCGGCCTACATCATAACAATTACAAAATTTCAAATTGATGAAACTGATTCGCTTCAGTGAATTTGTTGACTAGGTAATAGCTGTCTGTAGATGAGCATGTGGAATCATGACATGATGGCTTGTGATTAGGTATTCCAAAATACCCTCTGAAACAGCTATGCTACTTTCAGGCCAGTGTTTTCAGTGATACACTTGGGCACGACGTGGTTTCAGGGCTGGCATAGATTGTGCCTGTCAACCATAAATACACGTGCCCGTTGGGTCACTTCACACTTATGATGGTAATGTGAAATTGAAAATTTGAAGCATTTAATTCATGTCGACGGCTTCATCAAATGGCGGGACGAAGAGACAACTAGAGGCATTGCGGATGAAGCTATTGTGTCCTTGATGCGGAGATCCTGCAAATGTGTTCACCTCCCATACACCCAAGAATCCATCCCGAGTGTTCATGAAGTGTTCGAATATGTCGGTAAGTTTTTGAAGTAATTCATTTTTTCATATTCCTTGACTTTCACCTTCCGTTCCATTCTTTCTGTTCGAAGGGCACAACATGTCGGTATTAGCAGTGGGCTGATAAAGCCAGCCATGGTGTTGAAAATCTTGCAATGCAAATTGCTGCATTCCAAGAAGATTTGTTGCCAAGTGATGATGGCCTACGGGCTGTAACATTTCATCCTGTTGCAAGCCAGAGGGATGCACATCCGATTGCTTCTGATGACAACAGGAGTATTAAAAAGCTAGAAGAAAGGATGGAAAGAGTAGAGGACATGCTAAAGAAATTAGTTAATATAGCTATCTTTGCAATGTTGCTCCTTTTATATGATGTACTAGGTAAGTAGCAGTAGACAACCTGTGCTCAAATTGTTAAAAGCTTGTATGCTGACCTTAATCATGCTGGATGCTTTTATGCTTAGTTTAAGCACATTGGATTGAAAGTGCTAATTGTTAAGTTTTCAAAGATATGAGTAATGGAGCAACAGAGGACCGAGGAATGCTTGGTGATATCAAATTTGGTTAGTTTTTGTACTCACATGTTAAGTAACTCCATGCTTCAAATCCTGACTATGCCACTCAGGTACCCATTTCAGCATTTCAGGCCTTTGATTTCTCTCCATTAGTACACCCTTTTTCTACTATTGTTTATTTTGTTACATATTGTTAGGTTAATATATGACTGCATGTGAATATGTTTCCCTATTCATGACAGCATCGGTCTTCTGGAATGGAACCATGACAACAGAATTCTATTAGCACCTGTACTTCAAAAATGGTTGCATGTACGGCTTAAGGTTAAGAAACCAGCAAAATTTTGATGAATAAGACAATGGGTTGACTTGCTAAGGCCATGAACAAAACAAACTTATCATTCCCTTGGTTTATTATTTTAGAGTGTCAAAGTGATTCAGCAGGTCTTTGCCAGGCTTAGAGAGATGAGTAATAGCGCATATTGTAGCAACTTGTAATTTTTTGATTAATTACTCTTTCTTTTATTGAATGATTGCACAGGATTGTCCTTGAAACAGAAGGAAGTCTGATATATGAAAAGGTGTCAGTTCATGGAGTAGAGGGTGGTGCTACATCACTCACTGAACGAAATTGGTTGCTTTAACCGAACTTATGAGTCAATGTTTTCTGCATGCAGACTATTATTCAAGCCCTAACAACAGCAAGAGAGCACCTGGCCAAATCTCCTCTCATGTGATGTGTTCTGCTTTTGGAGGGGAAGATGGGAGTAGCATCCCATTGCTACGTCTCTAGGATCGATACACTCTTTTCAGTAGCAATGAAAAAAGAAAATGACTGAATCTATAGATGTGTAGAATGCATATTTTCTCCATTGATATTCCCAGGTTATTCAGTTTTACATGTGTTCAAAGTTGTGTAAACAAGGTCGTGAATTGGGATTGTTCCAATTTTTATCGGTTCAGTTCTTTGGTTTTGTTGTTTCAACCTCTGCTCTTATGCGATGGAGATGATAAGGCACCTCCTACATCATGAGCTAGATCTACACTGGCTTCGAAACGGTAATGTTTCACCCAGAACCAACATAGATTCTGCCAAAATTCATAGACGGTGCATGATCGGTAATATGCATCATGCATGCTTGCAACATCCATCCAACCAAACAAAAAACTGGCTCATTCCATCCATCCTCATCCATCCAACCAAACAAAAAACAGACTCATCCCATCCATCCTCATCCATCCAACCAAACAAAAAACCGACTCATCCCATCCATCCTCATCCATCCAATCAAACAAAAAACTGTCTCATCCCATCCATCCATCCAACCAAACAGCCACCTGGATGACTCCATCCCATCCAGACCTAGATGGCCATATCCCATCCAACCTCGTCCTCCAACCAAACGCATCCTAAGTTCACTCACAATGGCAGAAGGGTTATCCTCCTAAGTTCACTCACAATGGCAGAAGGGTTATGTTACAAGGGATCAAAGATGGTCAACAGGAAAGAACCAGTATTAGCGCTAAGGAGCTTAGAGGCCTGTTGAACCAAGGAGCAATCACCCACATGGTACACATTTATACCATGTCTGCAGAGGAGGAGCCACAACAAACAAGAGTTCCACATATCCCAGAAGAGGTTGCATGAACAGTGCACGAGTTTGATCATCTTTTTCAGAACTCGAAGCAGTTGCCTCCCAGGCGCAATTGTGACCATGCCATTCCTCTCATACCAGGGGCTCAACCTATTAATGTGAGAGCATATCGCTATTCACCACAATAAAAGGATGAGATTGAACGACAAGTTGCTGAAATGCTTGAGAAGGGTGAAATCCAGCAAAGTGTAAGCCCATTCGCTTCTCCTGTTTTACTAGTTAAGAAGAAGGATGGTGCTTGGCGTTTTTGCGTAGACTACCGACAACTCAATGCAATCACAGTGAAGAACAAACATCCCTTACCGGTCATTGATGAATTGTTGGATGAGTTGGAAGGGGCCCGCTGGTTCACGAAGTTGGATTTGCGGTCTGGATACCATCAAATCCGAATGGCGCAAGGGGAAGAGCATAAAACTGCATTCCGCACTCATCAAGGTTTATATGAGTTTCTAGTAATGCCTTTTGGTCTCACTAATGCTCCTGCTACCTTTCAGAGTGTGATGAATCAAATATTTGCACCCCTGTTGCGACGTTTTGTGTTGGTGTTTGTAGATGACATCTTAATATATAGCCGAAGCTTGGAAGACCATGTGAAGCATTTGAAACAGGTCTTTCAAATTCTGAAACAACATCAGTTGTTTGTCAAGAAGGTAAAGTGCTCTTTTGGTCAGCAGAAGTTGGACTATTTAGGGCACATCATTACTCCGGAAGGAGTCTCCACAGACCCAACAAAGATTCAAGCAGTGTTGGAATGGCCAGTGCCTAAAAACTTGAAAGAGTTGCGTGGTTTTTTGGGTTTGACAGGTTATTACCGAAAATTCATTCAACATTACGGCATTATTAGCCAACCTCTCACTTATTTGCTCAAGAAAGGGGTTCAATTTCAATGGACTCCAAACACTGAACAAGCCTTCAGAACATTACAACAAGCATTAGTGCAAGCCCCGGTTTTGGCATTGCCAAATTTCACAAAGCAGTTTGTGTTGGAAACTGATGCAAGTAATGAGGGGATAGGTGCAGTGCTCATGTAGGAAGGTCATCCCATTGCCTTCTTAAGCAAGTCCTTGAGCCTGAGGAATCGAACACTTTCCACCTATGAAAAGGAATGCTTAGCTATCATGCTGGCTGCAGCGAAGTGGCGGCACTATCTTCAGCATCAAGAATTTGTTATTCGAACAGATCACAAGGCCCTGATGCATCTCAATGAGCAACGGTTAGTGACAGGTATCCAACATAAAGCATTTGTTAAATTGTTGGGGCTGCAGTTCCAAATTCATTATAAGAAGGGCACTCAAAATAAAGCAGCCGATGCCTTATCTCGGAAGCCGCAGTTCATGGATATGCAAGCAATATCGGTGAGTACTCCCACTGGATTGAGAACTTAGTCTCTGGATACCAAGAAGATGATGAAGCTAAATAGCTATTAACTGAGTTGAGTGTCACGGGATCCAATGAGAAGGGGTATACCTTGCACAATGGAGTCATTCGGTTCAAGGGCTGTGTGTGGGTCGGCAATAACACCCTCGCGCAGCAACACATTCTACAGGTTTTGCATCACAGTGGCATTGGTGGCCATTCAGGGATGCAGGCCACATACCACAAGGTGAAGGCATTATTTGCTTGGCCACATCTCAAGAAGACAGTCCAGGAGTATGTCAAATGTTGTGAAATATGTCAACAGGCCAAGGTGGAACGTGTTAAAACTCCAGGTTTACTCCAACCTCTGCCTATTCCTTCTCATGCGTGGAATGTGATTGGGATGGACTTTATTGAAGGTCTGCCTATGTCCCACAAATATACAACAATCTTAGTGGTGATTGACAAATTTTCTAAATATGCACACTTCCTGTCATTGGCCCATCCATTCACTGCCTCCCAGGTAGCTCAAATCTTTTGCAACCAAGTCTATAAACTACATGGTTTGCCGCAGGCTATTATCTCAGATCGAGACAAGGTGTTCACAAGCACATTTTGGCAAGAACTGTTTCGTTTATCTGATACACAGTTGAAGATGAGTTCGGCTTACCATCCTCAGACCGACGGTCAAACAGAACGACTAAATCAGTGTTTGGAAACATATCTCAGGTGTTTTGTACATGCTTGTCCGAAGAAGTGGTCCGAATGGTTGCCGCTGGCGGAATATTGGTACAATACTACATACCAAACAGCTGTGGGTAAAACTCCATTTGAAGTGCTTTATGGCTACCCATCGAGACACTTTGGCATTGTTAATCTGAATAGTTGTTCAGTTTCGGACGTTCAGGAGTGGTTGAGTGAGAGGGATCATATTACTCGCTTGTTGAAGCAGCATCTGGAACGTGCTTGTGTCCGAATGAAGTCTCAGGCAGATAAACACCGTTTGGATCGGGAATTTGCAATTGGAGATTGGGTCTACCTAAAACTGCAGCCGTATATTCAAACGGCAATTGCCACTCACAGTAATCAAAAGTTGTGCTTCCGATTTTATGGACCTTATCGCATTTTGGAGAGAATTGGTTTTGTGGCTTATAAGTTGGATCTTCCAGAAGGTAGCAAGGTGCATCCTGTCGTTCATGTCTCTCAACTCAAACAGCATGTCGCACCTTCCACAGTCGTGAATGAAGAACTTTCAGTTCACTGCATCACTCCCCATATGCGGTCTGTTCCTGAAGGAATTCAGAAGACTCGACTGATCAAGATAGGTAACCATGTTGTTCACTCGGCTTTGGTCTCTGGTCGGGATTATCACCTTCCTTAGCGACACAGGAGCATCTTGAGCCAAGCGTTTCCAATTTCTGATGCACCGCTTGGGGCAAGCCGCTTTTCAAGAAGGGGAATGTCATGTGCCTGACGGGAACAAACGATGGCGCCGCGCAACAAAGAAGTAAAAGAAATACAGCAGTATAGGTAAACTGTAAACAGAGAAAGGAATAGCGTTTCATGGAGGCATTACCGTGTGTAATCCATCGTTGGTGTGGTGTTGGGTCCCGCCTGTAAGGGTGCGTTTCGAGTGCTATATAAGCCCGGCTGTGACTTGCTGAAGAGGTTGACGATTAAGAGATAACAGAATCCACGTCCTATCTGCATTCCTCTCCCCTTTCTTCTCTTGCGATCCCAAATTCTTCCCTGTTTTATGGATGAACATCACAGAACGGAACAATTCGAGCGGCAGGAATTAGAATCCTGAAACGTACCTGCGACCGCGGGCATCGGAGGGGGCGTAGCGTGCTCCTGTGGCGCGGCGGCGCCGGGGAAGAACCACCCTGTAACTCTTCCGAGCGGGTGCTCCATCGTTAGGATTTGGGGTGTGGAGAGGGAGGGAGGGAGGGTGTAGTGTACTGGTGGCGTACGAGAGAAGGTGAAGCGTAGGAGAAGCAGCAGCTTCGATCTGGATTTCTGGAATGGATGCCAGGCTGGAGGGAGGCTGTGGGGCCCACCAACGAACTCGTCAGTGATCGCACCGCGTTCAGAACTGTTGCACGTGTTCGATGCTAGGAGGTCAGGCGGGAAAATTTTCACCGCATGCTGTATACGGTATACCCCTCTATGCAAGTTTGGAAAACCCCTCTATGCAAGTTTGGAAAACCCATCTACTCAGTTTGGACATGAATAATTGGGGGAGGTATCGTAGTTTTCCTGAAGAAATTTTCACCGATTCAATTAGGAAAACCCAAATCTTCCATCATCCATGGCGAGCAAATGCAAAGTTCAGTAGCGCACAGATCAGGTAAGATCAGAAATCCCAGCGATAACATATACCTTCAACAAAATTGTGTTTAAAGGAAACTTTTCATGTAAAGTGCACAACAAGGTCGAAAATGGTGTCAACAACCACGACTGCTAACTTAAAACACCGCCTTCTCATCTATCTTCTGCAAAGTTACTTGTGAAGGGCTGCCCTCAATTGTCTCACTCTAGATCCAAAGATGATTAACTAGGCTCAACAACCTCGAATCTATTTCTTTTTCTTGGATTTGCTTCCCTGTGCAAATGCGGTACCCTGCAAGGTAAGAGGAAAATATTTTAAACCCTTAAGATATAGCACGAATTGGGTCTCACTTGAAGAAGCCATTGGTTGGCGGAATGATACCTCCAGCCACTCATCCATACTGGCATCGGTTGTTCCAGTTCCCAGTTCCACCTTGGGGGCCTTCTTCGTTTTCTGCAGCGCAGAAACAAGTTAGTGATAAAAACATGCATGACTCCCCCGTGAGCTCTAAAAAAAATTATGCACCTCTCAGCATGTGTACAACTTGTGTTCATGCATTAGTTTACCCACTTCTACAAAGAACAGCTAGTGACACCAGGGTTCAAGAAAATGACCGGTAACCTGGCAGCTACTGAGATTGCGATAACCAGTCACCAGGAAGCAGCCTGGATTACCAGTTCCCCGATGATTTATTGAACAACGAACAACTCATATTTGCAGAACAGGGAAACAGATAGAGGTAGGGGAAATGACATCGTAAAAATTTAGAAGTACAGTTCAGCATACTAATATCACATCCTCACTATAAACAAGAGAATAAATTACCTTTGAGAGTTGCTGTACTTGACCATATGCCCACAATCCTAAGAAACCAACAATTGCAATTCCGAGGGTAATAAGGAACACAGACTCAACACTGAGTAAACCTCCAGCCTCAACAACTTCAACAGTGCCATTGTAGAAGACATTCTGATATGGGTGCTGATCGATCTCATACACGATGTAACCAACTAGATCATATGCTCCAGGCTGCAAAGGTACAAGCATTAGATCTTAATGAAATCAAGAAGTGAGCATCAGCAAACTCATTTAGTTGTTTCAAAGGTAAAGCAAAGAGTTCGATTGTGAATTGACAGACCTGCAAGAACTTGCTCACAACAAATGTATAGGGAAAGGCTGCTTGCACAGAGACAGGAACTGATGCATTGAAGAAATTCTGTTAAAAAAGGCAAAAAAAAAAAAACAAAGTTACTAATATTGTTGTCTCTTGACTGTAACTTGTACACCTCACTCCCCTGATCCCCAGGCGCAAGTGCTACCTTCTACTCCTGCACCGCCATTCATCTCATGTACATTACCCAAATGACTATTAACTTCTCTCCACAAACTGAACTCATGTTGTGTTCATAGTATGAGGTTGATAAATCCTAGTAGGATCCACATATTTCTACCACCTTTCACTCCACCCTGTACCCTCCCACATCTCGGCCTCCTGCTCATCTGTCCCCATCCCCGTACATTATCGCTTACCCACTTTGGCTCACCCCTATTCAGTCCAGGCCCTCTCCCTTTTGTCCAAATCAAATCCATTGATGCATGTGAAAAAGAAGAGAAATTTAAAGAAAAATCAACAAAACAAGAACAAAATCACTACAATTATGTCTCGACGTAAGAACAGAACAATGGTAAAATGTAAAAACTATGACTTGAAAGATAAGAATAAAGTATACGATGACTGAGTACAACGATTGGATTGTAAATCCACCAGTGCAAGTTTAAGTTACTTCAGCTAGTATAAAAGATAACAAGCAATAAGGATCCTATATCTCCTGACCTGAACAGTAAGGTTCTGGCCATACATACGATGATCAAAAGGAAGATGGAGAGTTGAATGAATAGCAACAACATTCAAAGCTGATTCACCTGTAAACACAGTGTACAAGAAGGGCGTAAGCCAACAATTCACAGGTAGTGCATTGTATTAAAAAATATTAAATGCAAAAACAGACAAATCAATATCACCAAAACAGAACATAAAATTGCTCATCTATGCACATGCCAAATATTTTGTAGCCGTAAAAGAACATAGTAACTTATAAGGCTGAGCATCTACTTTGATTCATCAACTTATGAGAGTGAGACAGGGCATCCACATAGGTTCGAAATAAACAACACAGAAGCATTTGTCACCAAATGACACATGAATCTGTTGCTATGAAGGGACAAGCACATGTTACCATTTATTTTATCCATTTGACCCTACCTAAAAACCAGCAATGTTTATGGTGTTTTAAAAGATCCTATACAAGAAAAACAATAGTTTACATGAAAATATTTGGCATGCTTAAACCAAATGGAGATGAACTTGCATTAAGTAACTACACATAAAGCAAACAATTGACAGAACATGCCAGCATCGCTGAAATAGAAACCTTCTGTCCAATTCAACCGAATAGAGGGAACCAAGCCCAACACTAATCCTAGCTTAGCAACCGAGGTGCTAGAAAAAAGTGTACAAAACTTGGAGGAACAGCATACGTTACCCTCATTTTGCAGCCCAACCAGTAGTTCAGTTTCTTCGCCTGCTAGTACAACTACAACCAAACAATAGAAGGGAAACATTATTGGTTATTGAACTCAAGAACGATACTATGCAGAATTTCAATTAAAAAATGGTTGCTCTAGAAAATGGTTGCAAATCTCAGGGATGTATCAGATCCTACATGCTACAGATATTAACGGAATACTTTCAGATGAACAACACAAACAATTTCAGTTCATTATCTTCTGAAACCATCATGAGCACAATGAACTTTACGAGAACTATTGCAATTACGTAAAAATGATACTACAATGCTAGTGACTAATCATCAAAGAAAAGGTTTACCAAGATTGCATGCTAATACTCACTTTTGCCAGCATTTTTGGGGAAGACACATACTGTCTCTACACCAGGAGCTGGGCTTAAAGGTCCATCACTGGAAACCTGAGTATCATCACCCACGATTCCTAGATCAGCCCCTTCAACAACTTCAGCTGTAGCAGCTTCTTCCTCCGACTGACCTCCAGCAACTGTAGGAACAGAAGATATAGTTTAGTCCAAAAGAACATGGTAGTAAACAGTTGTGCATGTGGAATCAGTATTATTTGAGTAACTGAAAGATATGAAAGTATTGTATTAGACAACCTAGGCGTCGTAAAATTTTCTGCATGCAGCATTGCCAGCAATGTTTGTACATGCAACAGAATAAGGCATCCTTACAACAATGAAAAATATCCAATAATATTAGCAAAACCTAATTTGAGATTCTAGTACAAGGTGTTCTGGTGAAAGCAGCAGATCAGTGCACAAACACAAACTACTCAGTGAAAAACCCAGTCCTAGCTGGTTAAAATACTTGCCATGTGAGCACCACATCCCTATTACTCCCTCTGTTCATTTTTATAAGGCTTATTTTTTGAATGATCTTGTTCACAAATATAAGGCTTGCATGTAGATTTAATGAGGTATTTCCTTCTATACCCCTATTTATTCTCTCTCAAACATATGCATTTATTCATTACCACTCACACAAAGTATATCTTTCAACTTCCAAGACAATTAAGTGGGGGCATCTAAGTCATTTCTCTCGTACTTTTCTCAATTTCAGCGCAACCTTAGTTCTTGTGCAAAGTCAAAATACGCCTTATAAAAATGAATGGAGGGAGTACTTATTAGTGCTTCAAACCTAGAATTCATGCTGCTCGTTTGCTTGCTTATTGGAAACAATGGTTCTGCTCTTAATACCTCCCAATTTTGTAACGGCTTGTTGGAGCGGCACACTCTTCAAAATTTTGACCAATCCATCAATCCTTAAATGGCATAGTTCCAAAATTTCACAGCGCTATAAATTACTGTGCAAAATCTAGTACACCAATCTACCAACGCTAACCATAAAACATATGATAATTCGGGCCATTTCAGAAGCTGCTAATTCTCATGAGAATCTATTACATGCAGGCACAGGTACATGCGCTTAAAATAGTTCCCTCATGCAAATTTCGCACAAAACCCTAGCAAGTAACTCTAGACAACCCTTCGCGTCCCCGCCCCCCACATCCCACCAACACCGCTACACAGAGACAAAACGCACCGATCTAATCCACCTAAACTCGCTCGCCCGAAATCCCAATCTGTACCGGTGCAACCCCACAGAGCCCGATTGGCCCAATTCCCGCGCCGCGGAGGGTCAAAGCGCACAGATCTAGCGCCGGTCCGCCTCGGAATTACCAAGAGCGAGCCAGCGGACGAGATCCCTGGAGCGGATCTGAGGGGCGGAGCGCACGCGCGAGAGTGAGGGGAGGGGGGATGGATCGGCGTGCGCGCGTTGTTACCTTGGACCAAAGGGGAGGCGGCGAGGAGGAAGGCCAGGAAGAGGGCGGAGAGCCAAACCCTAATCGCCATGGCCGGCTCAGATCGGATCGGGCTCTTGGGTGCGTGGGGTTTTGCGGGGCTGACTCGACCACGAGGTCCACGATTGCTGCCCGTGGTGGTAATAGACGAGAGTACTAGTAGCAGTAGTAAGATGGAGGATTGGAGGGTTTTCGCTTTTTTTTAAAAAAAAATATATATTTTCCTCTGGTTCGGTATTGTTTGTTTGGCACATTCAATGCAGTGCCAGGGGATCGTGATCCGCGCTGTAAAGCGTTCGCTCCCTGGCAGGTGGGACCCACTGCATGCGGTGTATTAAAATGGCAGCGTGCAATTAGCTTACACAGTACCCACACACGTTCCTACATTCCGTACTCCTCTGTCTTGGAATCAAAGTATAGTTATTGTAATTTTTATATTTATTATATCTATTTAAATGTTTTAGAAGAGGCTGGGCAGTTGTGTTAATATGAATTTAAATAATCGTTTCTTATTAGCCATTTTTTATATTTTCTTAATCTGTGCATGTAGGCATGGACAAATATAATGAAACAAGGAACAGCAGTCTACCGCTGGAGCATCACTACTCAACAGCTGCCATCCCATGACTAGTGTACAAAATTGAAATCGAAAATCTGCTCCTACCCATCAACCTCTCACTACTGGTAGTTTCAGTAACAATTCAGCAAATGTTCAGCTTGGCATGTCCAGTGTCATCATCTGCATGCCACCTTCAAAAGCAAAGCTGCAATATATACAAACATTTCGGTTAATTTTAACACCACCTTGACGAAACAGTGGCTGAAGCAGCTCTCAAGCAGACCAACGAAATTATAGTTATATTTTTCAATGGGTATACGAAATTGGACAAATGCGCCCAGTCTTTCACACACATTTCAGGATACAAAATGTCAGGGTTACAGTTCTTCCAACACATCACACCTAAGGTAACAATTTTTTTGCATCACAAACCACAGCCCCGGGAACTCAACAGCAGCATCAGTTATTTTGCAACATCCAGGGCTTTTTCCCCCTCACGACAATGTAATCTGTAAGTGACATCAGTTGGGAAGCACAGCGGCCTCTGATATATCTCGCACTAGTTGGGATGGTTCAGCGCCATGAACTTGCACTGCTCACTCATCGCCTGAAGCTGTGCCTCCTCCTTATCAACCATGGCACGTAGCCTCACATTCTCCTCCATCACCTTCTGGACTTCGGCTTCTTTATGTGCTTTCTCACTCTCAAGCTGGTTAGTCCTCGCAACTAACCTGTTCACAAACAAAAGAAATTCAACACAAGATTGATTACAGAGGAATCATAGGATACTAATTAAGATTGCCTATAAACTTGTCTGACCAATTCCTAAATTATCTGCCGTAAAAGTTATCCATCAGTAAACTAAAGACCTATCAATGCATGCTCTCTGTTATATCTACAAATTTGTTGATCCACATGCAACAAGACAATGGACCCTTCTCCCGGTGGGAGGTGGGGAAGGATTTCACCAGCAGACATCTCTGTATAATTCTATGACTATGATATGCTAATTACACCTGTATCAAGTAGAGCATACAAGAAGAAAGCAGGCAGAAGACAATGGAAAAGGCATATGATTTAACCACGTCTCCCATAGAATGTGATTTCTTATGTTTTTCACCACGCATGGGCATCTCCTTAAGGAGATGTTAGTTGTTACAGTTCTGAGACTGTGCAAACGGCAGAAAGTTTATTGATTTAAAATGTCAAAATCTGAAACTGAAAGGACTATCAGGTTTGGAAAGCAGCAAGAACTGGAATTTTGGACCAAATACAAAAAACGTTTTGAATATCCATTTACATTTTGGACATAATCAAAATATAAAACTTCTTCAGTTGAGTGAGAAGTTGGACTAACTCTTGGAATTGAAGGTGCTACTTAATTTACATTAATCCAACACTATATTTGCTGACATCAGTCTCTATCAGATATCAAGCGGTGATAAAAACATTAAAAAGCAAATTCATGCTGTGTGATAAATTTTAATCAAAGATTGCCTGATATTTAACTGTATTCAAAGCAAGTATCACAAAATTTCTCACAAGATCATCACAAATGATCAAGAGGCTGAATAAAATGATGAAGACATGTGATAATGAGAGAGGCCTTCTGGAGATGTCATATAAGTGCTAATTTATAAGAGAATATATGTAGCTTTGTGCTTTAATCCTTATAGATAAGATAGTAAGGTGGGGCTCACTTAGCCAATAATAGGATGAAGTTGATAAGAAAAGAAGGCACTTGGTCTCTGTTATACCTGCAGACAGAGTTTTTCGTTTTGTGTTTGGAACATAACATAGTAACATACTAATGTTTATGCAGTGTTGTAAAGAAAGTTAAAAAGGAATGTAACTATAAGCATAACTCCTGGAAAGCAGTTGGCTTGATGGACAAGTTGTTAAGATGGTAGCTGACTCCTACAGCATTGTGTCGATTTTCGATAACCGTTAACAGCATATTACGAAAAAACTGAGCAGACCGGCGGTTCAACGGGAAAAAACCAGGACCGGTGCCAGGTCCAGTCTGGTTCACAAGATAGTTCAGCTAAGTAAAACCAGTGAAAAAAAATATTTTAAGCACCTGGCTGCAGTAGGGATTGATCCCACCAACCTCCTACGTGGGAAAGAGCCTTACCAAGTTACCAGCTAACCTAGAGACCTTCAAGTGACTTACAAGCAGAGTGATCCTATATTAGTACATTTCTACTAGAACTTGGTATATACTCTGTGTTTTTGGAATTAAAATCAACAAAAAATATATTAAAATATAGTATATTTGAACCGCCGATTCGCCAGTTGAACCGCGGTCGAACCAGTGATTTGTTCGGTTCACTAGACGGTCCAGTTTTTGTACCATGGTTAACAGTGCTTTAGAGTCACCAACACATTAGTGTATGAAACGTTGGCCGAGCATTCTGTGCAGCAGCAGCATTTCCTAGCATGGGGATGTTGCCAGCAATTTACAAGATGGATGAGTACTACTGCTGCTTGTTCAAAATTGGGAAGATAGAATAAAAAAAATTAAGGCTTCCTTCACCAGACTTTTCTTTTATTTATCTACATAGTTCCCTAAGTGAAATGAACCCATCACAACCCACTCATACAAAGAATAATTACTGAAAATAGCATAATACTTGTGGAAATACCTGTCAAAAAGTTTTTCCATTGTTTCGAATTGCTTCTCTGATGAAAGAAGAGTTTCTCTGACACTAACAAGAGTACTGACATATGTTCTAAGCGACTCAAACTCATGCTTCACACGACTAAGCTCCTGCTCATTTTCTGCTGCACGCTGCCTCTGTCTAGTGGTTTCCAGCACCATATCTTCAACCCTCTGCCTCATCTCATTCAGCATACCATTTGTACCCACTGCAAATTTCTCCATCTCCTCGACTTTTGCCGACATGGACTCAACCTGTACGGTCTTCCTCCTAATCTCTTCCAACCCCATCCTCACCTTTTCTTTCTCATTAGCAGCTTCAGATTCAGCAACAATCACCCTCTTCACAAGGGACTCCATAACGTCTGTCACCACGCGGATCGACTTAAGAATGTCATCCACGTTTCCGTCCCCCTCATTGGCATTGCCATGTTCGGGAACACCGCTACTCTCTACCACCATTTCGTTGTCCAAACCTCCACAGGAAGCGAACTCGGCACCTTTGGACCAATCAGCCAGCGGCACCCCATGCCTGTCGACGTACCCCACGCCGTCCTGGTTCCTAATCCCGCACGACGTGTGCGCGAGGTGCGGTATCGCCATGATCGTAGCCTTTGATTTGAGGTACGCCAGCAGCGTGGCGATGGTCTTCACCCGGCGGCACAGGTGCTCCAGCTCCCTCCTCGAGTCCTCCTCGGCGAACCCCATCCCGACCTTCACCTCCGCAAGCCTGTCGCGCAGCGCGTCGACCTGGGACTGCTGCTGCCTCAACTCCTCCCTCCATTCGCACTCTCCAACCGGCAGGCCACTCTGATCAGGGGCATGCTCCATGAAACCTCTGGAATTGGGGAAATCAAACAGGAAGTACTACTCGTCACCTCTCGGATACATTTCGATTGGGCTACAGATGGATCTATCGCCAAATTTGACCGAACGAAAGAGTAATTGGATGGATTTGCGCAAGAAACTGCAGGGGTTCGAGGCGGGCAGTACCTTCGGATCGCAGTCGAGGAGCGCGAAGCCGGCGGCGAACCGGATGTGCTCCGTTGCGGTGGTCGCTTTCTCCCTCTTCTGCTTCGCTCGCGTTCGCTGGTCGCCTTTCCTCTTCCCTGTTGGGGACAATGAATTATTTTCCTTTTCTCTCTCTTGTTTTTATTTGCTTTTCTGATTAGGTGCGTACGTCCATGGGCCTTGTTGGTGGGCCCTCGCTCCCCAGACTTGCGAAATCTTATAAAAACCCACAGGAATTGAAATACATCATGCGGAAAATAATTCTATAATAAGGTTAAGTTTTAATGTATACCAGTTTAGACTCAACTTTAGAGTATGGTATGCTATTTGTAGCCGTCACCGGTTTGACATAAATGATTTATGAGGATTATTTTCCGGCTTCTATTGCTTCATGTTTTAGTTTTGTAAACAAAAGCCAATGCACTCTCTACAGAAGCACCCACTTTAACAGTAAACAAGTGACATGTGAAGTTGTCAACACGTGAATGCTTATGGCTTGCTTGCGAGTTCTGATTTTTTTTTGGACTTGTGAAGGAAAACCATATGTATCTTTTCATTACAGATACATTACACAAGTTTTCAGTGAAATCAAAACCCTAGAGGTTAGCCTGTTTGGGAGAAACAAAGAGAGCTACCTCTATGATTTCAGAAACTAGGATTCCTTGACAAACAATCAAAATGAGTGAGATCTTTGCAATATGCATCAAAATTTCAGATCAGTACATCAAATTAGAGCTGCAAAATATATGAGAAATTGATAAGAAAATTCAAATCAAATCATCAGAATAGCCTTGCACGTTCGTCAAAAACAGTTGACCATTGCATTATTCATCAGAGCTCCAAACCAAAAAATCATTGTGGAGCTGCAACATTGTACAAATTGATAAAAAATCCAAACTAAATCACCAAAATAGGTCTGCTCCTATCTATTATCTCTATAACCTAGACAACTCAGATCTTTGTGATTGGTAATAAATTCGACTCCAAAGTACATTAAATAGGTGGCTCGCTGCTCATAGCACCCAAAATGATGGAGAGATGATGGAGGAGGATCTCTTGATGGGGAGCAGAAGCTGTGGAAGCCATGTTTTAGGGTCTATTTGGTAGAGCTTCAGATTCCAGTTTCACTTGAAATCTGAAACTTATAGACTAAAATAAAGTGAATTAAGTTTATATTTTTAGTCTAAAATGTAAACAAGATGATCCATCTAAACATTCTTAATGTACTCACAGTTTCAGCTTCATGAATCTGATAAAGTTGAATCCCTGCTAAACAGGCCTAGTGGTGATTGGAGCAGTGGTGGGAGTGGAGTTCATTGTTGATGAATTCATCGGGATTTAGGCCCTGTTTGGGAGAGCTCCAGATCCCAGCTCCAGCTCAGAGTTGAAACTTATAGGCTAAAATAAAGTGAATTAACTTTATATTTTTAGTCTAAAATGTAAACAAGATGATCTACCTAAACACTCTTAATGTACCTCACTGACAAATTTCTAGAGCTAGACATACCCCGCTTCCACCAACTCCACAGATTTTAGTGGAGCTGAAATCCCAAACACCCCCTTAATTTGAGCTCCAAGATTCCCTTTCTCGTCACTGATTAGGAACCTTGATACGGATGGGTTCGCGACTTACGACCTCTCTCGATATCACTTGGGAAAATAAATAGGATTGCACCACATATCTTTTCTTATCTGGTTGTAAGTGGGCAAGCCAAGGAAACTTTAATACGGAAATCGGCCCACCCAAACAGTATTTTCAAGCCTAACATGAATAATCTTCCATGTCTGTATTTTACATCGGGTTTAGTTCTAAATCTAGGCTTCCAAGCAGGTCCTTGGTGGGACCTTATTGTGCATGATTGATTGGGGCTTATATTATCAGTTTCTATCCAAAATCATGAAGAGAGATGCTCTCATATTTTTCTTTTTAACAGTTGCACTAATATTAAAGTATAAATAAATAGTAGATAATGATTATTTATCCTTTCATTTATTTTAAGATCTATGCAACTTGTATCGTGAGGAAAGGCATTGAAGCACTACTCAATTATGAAATGAAAATGACCCGTCCCTTAGAGTAGGAATGATATATTGATATGCATTTCTCAAATAGAATGATTAAAGCAGTTATGGTTAAGTAAACCGTTAGATTTAACGCGTTTGTCCTCCTGTCACTACTACAGAACCGGCCTTCACAACCGGTCTATCACAAGCGGTTAGGTGCGCACCGCTTGTGCTCTACGTACCTAAGCGGTTAAGTGAGCAGCCAAGCGAGAGGGGTCTCTAGAAGCGGTTCTTGACACAAACCCTTTTGGAGTGCCATCTCTAGAAGCGGTTCGTGTATAGAACGCTTCTAGATCTCAGAGAAGCGGTTTGATACACGAACCGCTTCTATAGGTGAGATCCGAAGCGGTTCGTGTGTAGAACCGCTTGTAGAGACCCCTTCCCGCCCAACAAGATTTAAACCCCATCTTCCTCCCGAGCTCGCCTGACAGCAGAGTGGTGGGCGAGAGCGCAGCTCATGGGGAGGTCTTTATAAATTTTCAATTGAGGCTATTAGTCTCAATTAATTGTTTCTAAGGTGAGTAACTTGTTGTTGACATCCTTCTCACCTATATATTGATGTTTTTGTGCATTGGATGTTGAGAAATCATGTTTTGTTCTTGTGGGAATTGTTAGTGTTTCGTTGTTGGCTTATTTTTTTGTTCTTAAGGTGATATATTGTTTGGTGTATGGAATGAAATGTAATAAATGTGAAACGATGAAAAATTACAAAGGTGGGGAAAAGGTAAAAATAATTTTTATTTAGTAAAATTAAAATGCGGAATGATAGAAAAGGTTTGCATGAACATGTAACAATTAGTTAGTTTTATTTTAAAAAATGCAGCAGGATTAGAAATAATTAGTTGGCTTTAGTTAAAAGAATGCGAGAATGATTAAAAATACAAAACTATTAGACATAGTTAGCTTTAATTAAATATTGTGATAGATGTTGTTATTATTTTTATTGGTGTAGATGAACCGCAATGGATGTACAATGCGGACCGTCGGTCAAGAGAGTTCGAGATGGCATGAAGGAGTTTCTCGACGCCGTTGCATTTTTGCCTCCGTGAAGCTTCATACGTTGTCCGTGCGTAGATTGCAAGAATGAGAAGGAGCACTCGAACGATGGATGGCTATGAGCCATGTGATCACGAGAGGTTTCATTGCAAACTATACTCTGGACCCACCATGGAGAAACAGAGGCGATTCGACAGAAGATGATGAAGAAGATGAAGAAGAGGAAGATAGGGCTAAGCGATATCGGACACCACTCAATACGGGTCCGTGGAAGATACAAATGATCGGCAGTATGGCGATGATGAGTTAGATCGGATGCTCCGTGATGGAGAGGAGAGTTCACAGAGGAAAGACAATACAAGAAATTTCAGAGCATGGTAGAGGACCACAGAACTGTTTTATACCCAAACTGTGGACAGGGCCACAAAAAGTCTGCGTACTACACTAGAACTCATGCAATGGAAGGCCACAAACGGTGTGTCGACAAGGCATTCAATGGTTTGTTATCACTCGTAAAGAAGTTGCTTCCTAAGGTAACACTCTACCCGAATCCACGATGAAGCGAAGCGAGTCCTCCGCCCTTTAGGATTGCAAGTACGGAAGATACACGCATGTCCTAACGATTGTATCTCAGACGCAATGAGTATGCCGATTTGGAGGTTTGTCTAGTGTGCGAAGAATCCGGTATAAGGTACAACGTGATTTATCCAGTGAATTAGATGGGAATCGTCGAAGAAGAGAACTCACCAAAGTATTGTGGTATTTGTATATCGCCAAATTGTTTTCTGTGTTTTTGGCCTAATTGTCTTCATTTTCTTGATTCAAGGATTTCTTCTGGAGAAAAGTTTTGTCGCTCGTAGTTTATTAAAGGTTTTGAGTTTTTCCGTGAAATATTTATCGGAATGGTTGTTTTCTCCGAGCCGCTTAGTTCTGCGGCAAGTTGTTTATCTGTCATTTGTCTTATCGCGCAAGAATTAAATTATTTGGGTTGCGCTTTTGGATAAAGGATGGATTTTGGTTTGGAAGGGCTTTTAGGAATTTCCTCCTTACTTAACCTTTCTCTCTCTCCTTTGTGCGGTTGAAATGTGTGGTGGCAATTTCCCAAGAAGCCTGCGCCTCCTCCTTTCCTTTCCCATTTTCTTTCTGGCGTTGCTCCCGACCGACATCTTTCTTCCCCGTCATGCAAAGAACTCCTGGCCGATCTCTCCTCTGCAGCCGGCGCCTCCTTACTCTCCTCCTGGTCGGCAGATCTGAGATCAGCAGAAGAAGCGGCATCGAGTAGCAAGAAGATGCGGCGGCAAGCAAGCAGCAGCCGGCGACCACCCTCCAGCTCCAGCTCGGCGCTCCTCCGCCACCACCGGCGACCCTCCTTCGCCAAGATCTCCTCCACCTCCCTCTTTCCTCCATGGGTAAGGGTTGAGGTAAAACCCTAGAAATTTGGGGTGAGATTTCTTGCATACATGGTGTTTGATGAAATGCTTGGCTAGGGTTCTTGTTTTTGCAATGCATTTAGTTGGGGAAATGGAGAGACTAGAGTGAATGAGAATGTTCTGTTCGGGCAGATTTTCGTCCTTGGTTAGAGCTGCTAATGGAAAATTCTACAAGCATTTTCTGGGGGTTTGGCTATAACGAATGTTGTAGATAATTTAATTACCTTTCAATAGAGACCAAAATCGCTAAATTCCGTTCAGCGGTTTGAAAGTTATGGTTATTTTACCGCGTGCTGTCCAGAATGCGTTAGTTCTACGGCTGTCTGCTGTTTGTCGCAAATCTGAGAAATATCGGTGCTTTTCCCGGTCGGTTGGCTATAGAAAAAGTTGTAGATAATCTAATTACCTTTCAATGAAGTCCAGAATCGCTAAGTTTCGTTCAGCCGTTTGAAAGTTATGCCCGTTTTACCAAGTGCTGCCCCGGGTTGGCAGATCTCTGTTTTCGGGTTTTAGGAGTGGGTTGCGAAGCGCACTTAGCTATGAGTTTTGTGATGATTCTGGGCGTGTTTTGAGTGGGCTATACCTATGTGCAGGTGGTGTGACCCCGGGTGTGGCAACCGCGTCTCAAGAAGATTGAAGGCAAGTGTATTGACTTCAGTTGTGGCTTAGGTGGCCAGTTGGTTTTGAAATTATATGATTATCCATGTGTTATTGTAGTACCTTCATGTTTGATTTTGCTTGAGATGTGATGGGTGAGAATGGTTAATTGGTTATGCTATCATTCAACCGAGATTATATGCAAGTGCATCAATTGATTGAATTTTGTGAAGTAGATTGCATGTCTTGATCGACTTGATATGAGAAGCCGCTAATGCTTGTTGTGGTTACATTGACAACACTAGTATGGATGAAATTTGCATGTGCATCCTTGTTTGGTTGCTATGTGTGTTACATTGAAGAATTATGTGCATTGTCGATGTGACTTGTTGTGCTAACTTGTGCCCCGTGTTGGTGCTTACTAGTAGGATTAGGGTATTATTGTTATCAAAGCCATGAGTTTTGATTCAAGAATAATGGATTAATTCGTAGTCATGATAAAAGATTATGGTTTTTGTATGAAGTATTGATGATAAATGAATGTGAGGACGGAGTATGGAATTTGATTGCGAAAATAGTTTGATTTATAATCAAGATAGATGGAATTAGTAATTACTCGAGTATTGGTGATGCGAATATGATTATGAGTGTTGAGAACGTGATTTCGAGTGTTGCGAATGCGATTATGAGTGTTGAGGACGTGAATGGTAATTTATGGATGTGAGGAGTGGCTGATATTTATGTATTTGGTTATGGCTATGCAAATGTGAGGAATGAATGTAGTTTGCAAAATTGGTTTATGTAAATTGCATTTGTGCATTCATGATGGAAGAGGCGACCCATTCTGATGCGGGCCTCTGTGCTCACCTGTAGAGAGTACGAAAGTCCTACCTCGTAGTCCCATATGCGTGGGTGTATGGGAGCGAGTCAAGAAGAGTAGGCACCCTCCACCACGGGGTGGAAGGGAATGAGAGGTGCACACCGACGGTGTGCACTCGGCCATACCCCAGTATGTGCTAAAAGAGGAGATGAGCATGCATGATGCATCATATGCATGAGAATTGTGAAATGAAATGAGAATATGAACATGCAAGCATATTTGCATCTGTATTGCATTGATATTGATGAATCATGTTTAATGAGTTGTTTGTGATGTATGGATATGAGAATCTGCTTTTGTATGGCATATTTGCATCTGAGGTGCATTGATATTGATGAATCATGTTTAATGAGTTGATTGTGATGATATGAGCTTCTTTTGTATGTTCTGTGCACTTGAGCATGAGAGCATAAACGCATTCCATTGCATTGTGTGTTGCAACGAATAAATGGGATAGATAAGAATAGGAAGAACAGGTTGAGGATTGAGGCGTGGACTCATCCAGAAATGTTTAGTAAGGCAGAGGTAAGTTTTGTTACGTTTTCGAGTTGGTTGCGGTAAATGGAGTCAATTACTGCTTCTGTTCCTGGATGTTGCAGTTAAGTAATGATTATGGTAGATAATGGAGTAATCGTACTCTTATGTTTTGGATCTTTTATGAATTCAACTGCCTTCATTTATTTACGAATGCCAATTTAAGAAACTGTTACTCTAAGTTTTGAAGTAGCTGTATTCTGGTTTAATTTCTTACTTTGTCTACTTGTTGCACTTTGCTGAGTCTTGGACTCACGCTTGTTTGTTTCTTGTTTTAGGTATCTTGAAGTTAGCTCGTCTGGTTGGGAGTAGTATCACGTGCACGCCTTCGGCCTCCACAATCTAGTTAACTGATTCGTTAAGTCTGAATGTAACTTCTGTATTTGTAATATGTCTTTTGTCGTGGAGGAGTTATTTATTCCTATTGGATGTGTGATTGGTTAACTAAGGACCTGCTAGAATGATATCATATTATCTGCATGTTTTCTGTCTGCTGAGTGGATGTCCCCTATTCTAGAGAAGTCATGCCGAAATTTTGCAAATTTCGCTGACTTAGCTTTTCTTAGACCAGTTAAGAGTTTAGTGATTAAAGTCAGTTTCAGTCTTTTCGAGATTGTGTCGTTCGTGTTTGGAGTTTTTGGTAGCATTCAGCGGCGCTTGGCGAATTTACTGATTGGTATCGAGCGGGCTTGGTCCGTGATGTTTGAATGTAGTGAGTAATTCTAGAATGAATTAAAATTTTGCTGTATAAAAGTAGAAACATGGTTTAGGTTGAACCTTTAAAATGTGGCCCTAGGGCAATAACCGTAAAACTTGATGTAGAATGATGAATTAATTTAAAATTTTGACACACTCTGATGCACAATAGGGAAGGGATGGGATATCGTTGCCTTGTGTTACAATGCTTGTTTTGTTATTGATACTATGTTGATACTTGTGATTATGTTATATGTTAGTCTTGTTAAGGCCTTGGTAGTATTTATGACTATTCTTGAAGTGGTTGAGCGCTCTGCGGGGTCTGGTGGAACTCCGTGTTCCGAAGAGATTTCGCCTGTTAGTGGCCGTGTTGGTCGGTATGGCGATGAAAGCCGATCACAAGAAGGATTCATAATCCCGTGAGGATATTCCTAAATTTCTTTGCCGTAAACGGAGAGCAATTGATTTCTTGTTTTCGTGGTTGAGAAACTCGTTTTGGTGACTCCCTTTTGCCGTAAAAGGTAATGCCAAAGCGACATGTGGTTCTCCAAGGCAAACGAAGGATTGTAGGAGTTGAGAACGTCACCGATGAGGAAGAGTATGGTCGATTCGACGAGCTCCCTCCTTTTACGTTGATGTCGACATAAACGTCTGCGTGATGATGATGTCGATGCTCTTACATACGCCACGATCATAACGAAGGAACAATTGTAAAGACGAAGACTTAAGATGTACTACTTGTATACAAATTATTCCATATGATCATGTTGATATGTTGATGTTTAACATTGCTTGTACATAATTATTTATACAAATTTTAAAATGAAAACAATGCCTGAAAATCATTTGTACAAATTTTAAAATGAGAACAAAGCCTGAAAATTTATATCCACTCTATGAAAGGACTGCGTAAATTTTACCATACAAAGAGAAATTCAGCTTAGCATAGTTAGCTCATAAATTCCCATACAAAAACCCCAAAAGCAGTGTGAAATTTACAACATTACAATGATAGCTATATTAACTAAAAGGAGCAACATTACAATGATAGCTATATTAACTAATTTCTTTAGCATGTCCTCTACTCTTTCCATCCTTTCTTCTAGCTTTTTAATACTCTTGTTGTCATCGAAGCGTGGGATGTGCATCTCTCCTCTTATAGACACTAGTCGCCGGATCTGTGAACTCTCCTTGGCAAAGAAATCTTCTTGTAATGCAGCAATTTGCATTGCAAGATTTTCAAGACTATGGTGGCTTTATCACCCACTACCAATACTGGACATCTTGTGCCCTTCAAAGCGAAAAGAATGGAGCGGAAGGTGAAAGTCAAGGAATATGAACAAATGAATAACTTCAAAAACTTACCGACATATTCGAATACTTCATGAACACTCGGGATGGATTCTTGGATGTATGGGAGGTGAACACATTCTGAGGATCTCCGCATCGAGGACACGATAGCTTCATCCGCAATGCCTCTAGTTGTCTCTTCGTCTCGCCATTTGATGAAGCCGTCGACATGAATTAATAGCTTCAAAGAGTGAGACAAATTACCATCAACAATATTTTTTCATTACTCCAACATGAACATATCAACAAAACTCCTTGTGGGCATTTCACCGAACACCTTGTGGGCATGAAAACAGAGAGCAGGAGGGAGCGCGACGAGAGGCGCTTGGACGAGAAAATTTGAAGGTGTGGGAGAGTGCATGCCGGACTTAGAGAATTTAAAGCTCTACCCACTTCTACAAGCGGTTCGTAGTAAGAACCGCTTGTAGAAAATACCATCTAGCGGTTGGTATTACGAACCGCTTGTCGAAAATCTATAAAGCGGTTCATAATACCAACCGCTTGTAGAAATACTTCTACAAGCGGTTCTTACTAACAACCCTATTTATGCTCGCTTGTAGTCATTCTTTGGTTAGGAAAGTCAAGCCTCGTGGTCAAAATCGAGAGAGAAATCTTGTAGAAAATGCCGCACAAGAAAAAAAAAAAGAATGGCAAGGGGGCACGAGCGGGTTCGAACCGGGGTGGACGAGCACAAGACACTCAAACGCCACGCTAGCTAGCTGGGGGAGAAGAGATCTTATCAAACGATATGGGTACCGTATTGTTTTTAATATTACAGTCGGCACTTTTACAAGCGGTTGGTATTACGAACCGCTTGTAGAGCACCGAACCGCTTGTAGAAGGGTGCTCTACAAGCGGTTCGTAATACCAACCGCTTCATAGGGCCTTTCCCACTCCCGCCCATCCATGCGTTCTACAAGCGGTTAGTAATATTAACCGCCAGAAATCTCTTCAAGCGGTTGATAATACCAACCGCTTGAAACTTCTACAAGCGGTTGTTATTATTAACCGCTTGTAGAATGGTGCCCTATATAAAGTCGATACTCCCACTCTTCCTCACACCCCAAATTTTCTAAGTCCCCGCTTCCTCACACCCCAAATTTTGAAGTCTCGATCTGCGCGCCTGCCGAGAGCCCACACGACGCCACCTCGCCAGATCCGCCACCTCGCCATCGCCTCCTCTGCCACCGCTCGACGCCGCCCGCCATTCCACCCCGGAGGACCAAGGTATAGAGGTTGCAAGCGCCTCCTCCTCCTCCTCTCTAATCCCATCGCCTCAAGGTGTTCCATGAAATGTCCGAGGAGCGGTCCCGCTAGGCTGGGCGCTAGGTCTGGAGCAAGAAGAAGGAGAGAGTGAGGAAGAAGGAGGAGTGAGGAAGAAGGGCTGGTTTGGATGATTTTGACTTTGTGTGGTTTGCTCTGTTTGGGAAGAATCGAGCTGCAAGGTCAGGTGCTTGCCTTGGGTGGATTTGGGAAATACAAACAAGATATGGTGTTGTTGGAGGTTGCGGATATACTCCTTGGATCGTATAAAATCAAAATATATTTGAGCTAAGATATGGTCTTGGCCTTGGGTGGATTTGGGAAATCTGACAAGATCTTTGAATGCCATGCAAGATATATATGTATAAAATCAAAATATATTTGAGCTAAGATAGTATTCTTTATTAGCATTACCATCGGTGATTCATTAACATGTTTCATAAATATAGATGACTATGTTGTTGTTGTCGATGTGCACGTTGTAATGATTTGCTTGGTTCCACATGCTATTTTATTACGATTCTCCAAGACTCTTTGTCTTGATATGAAGAATTGCAATGGAAATTTCTGTTCTTAAAGCCCTTCGCAAGTTCTTCTTTCATGTTGTTTTAAAATATATGCTCTTCATTTTACTACTTATCGCCTTTGAGTCGGTTTATTTCATGAAAAATAGTCATTTTCATGAGATGTGAAGTAGAATCAGAAAACATTTATGCCTCGGGACGTAATCACAATCTATCCTTTATTCCGATTGAGACCGGTCGATGAAGATAAGGACTCAAGAAAATTTGAATAAATATAACGAATCATTCTTATTCCACGAATATGTTTATCGATTTTCATGAGTGTACGATAGCTTGCATGCTTTTGAACATGCAGTGTTGGTTCTGACAGACTTTTCTCAATCTGCCGGCACTCGATAAGCCGCGATGGTTCGCGAACGGCCAAGAACGCAACACTACGCCGCGTCTACCGTGGCGAGCCCATCGACATTAGGTGCCTACCGCTGAGAAGGTCCTGTTTAGATTTTGATCAAGACTTGCTTATTCCAAAAGCATGGCTCGCCAAATAGAAAGCATACGATACACTCAGTGAGAAGGCCACGAGGTGACGGCTTGGTTGATAAGGAACCGATCGCTTCGCTTTTTGGTGTAATAGACTATTAACATTCTAGTCGTGGATTTATAACCTTACTTCATTTTTTAAAAATCATATTAGTGTGGAATAAGAATGATTCATTGTCAATTGTATATGTATCATGAAATGTGTAAGTATATGTGAATTGTCAATTGTATATGTACCATGTGAAATGTGTAAGTCTATGTGAAATGTACAAGTATATGTGAATTGTCAATTGTATATGTACCATGTGAAATGTGTAAGTATATGTGAAATGTACAAGTATATGTGAATTGTCAATTGTATATGTATCATGTGAAATGTGTAAGTCTATGTGAAATGTGATCTCATCAGCACAAACTCGTTCTCGCCGATCTTAAACTATGCTTTCAAACTCAATTGTTCTCAACAACCTTGTCTTCATATATAATCTAAGCCTCGAGATGTGCTCTACTCTAGATGGCGACACCAAGACGTGGTGACCCGGCTTTCGATGAGGCGGAAAATCTGATATTCGAGACCATTGCGCTGGGTAGCATCTTAGCCAATGAGGCCGTTAACACTGATGCGGAAAATCACGATGGTGCTGCTGACGCTGTCGATGAGGCCGTTAACACTAGTACCGAGGTATACTCTCACCCATTACGAATAGGTTTCACCCGTAAACATGTTAATTATTCTAAAATCATTCATATTATATGTGTTTGTGTATCCAAATGGGACCTCATCGCCACCCAACCGGAATGAACCGAGGACCTAACAAGAAGCCTTCGACAAAGTACGTGATAACCGAAGTCGGCAACGACGGGAGTCTGCTAGCCCCGGAATCAGCAATTGGGCCTTTCAACAACGCTTGCGGCTACCACGTGAGGGATCACGTCCCAATCAAGATCCGTAAATGGGTCAAGTCCTCGCAGACTACCAAGGAACCGCCTGAATGATATAAAGGAAAATTTTACTTTTCCGTATGGGTACGAATGAAGGCCAAGGGATGGGCTTTGAAGAAGATGGCAACTTCCTTTCAAAGAAGGGAAGTCGCCCTTCACCCGCAAGTACATCGACAAAGGAGAAAGGCCGACTTCAATAAATTTCTAAGTCAGTCCGATCATTGGGATGCTTTCGAGAGTACAAACCGCTTGGATGCAGATGAAGAGAAAAACAAGGTGAATGCACGAAGAAGAAATACCACCACCATCTCGGGACCGGTGGTTACATCAAGGTCGCAAAGAAATGGGACAAGCGGGAAGATGAACTTCTGAAAGACGATATTATACCTGAAACTGAGAATTGGGAGCCCCGCATGCGCAATTGGTTATTGGCTCACGGGGGCGGACTTGCTGATGACGGTAGCTTGGTGATGGCACCGACAGTCCAAGAAGTTGGCTAAAGGATTGCAGAAGCCATCGAGCAGACTCGGTCAGGATCCTTGGTGACGGACAGGGAGAATGACGAGCTAACATATGCCCTTCAAAACCCTGATCACCCGGGACGGACACGAGGTTTCGGGAAGGTGCCATGGAGGCACGGCTTTGCCAAAGACAGTAGCACTTACAGGAGTCGGGATAGAAGCAAGAGGAGAGATCAGGGTAGAGTGAGCCGATTGGAGGAAGAGCTTAGAGCTACGAAGGCTTCCATCGATGTCCTGGTCACGCAAAAAGTGTCCGAAGCAATGAGCCAGCTTCAGGGAGCACTACGTTCGACCAATGTTCAGGCGGCGCCGGAATCCGTGATCAGTCCGACCGCGCCAAAGAGCAGTTGCGCGTCCGCCGTGGCCCCTGTAGCAGATGACCCGCACGCCCGTCATCCCGTGGACAGCATCAAGGTTCGCCGCAAGTGCGAGCTACACATTAAAATGCGTAACCTCACCTTCAAGGTGGCTTACGGCATGGCTTATCCGGTGGAGGCGGGCGACATTCCATCGAACCAGATACCCTCCTGATACTCAAGGTCACGGTGGAAGAGGTGGTGGGGGCTTCAAGATCTCATTCTCGATATTCCCGGGGCGACGAGGTGACCAACCTTGGACAGCCCTCCATGGCACATTCATCCTATGGCGCAAAAAGTACATCATATTTCCAGATGGTGTGGAGGTTATATCTCCAAAGAAGAGAGGCCCCGCAATTTGAGCCAGCTCCAGAGCAAGCACGCCTCCACATCGACAACCCACGACTCCTCCAGCGTGCTTTGCCAGACGCAATGCTTCCCCGTGGTCCGAGCCACGCCTCCTTCACCTCCCGCCCACAAAAGAAGCGACTCGCCGCCACCACCACCGCTCGAAAGTAAGAAGCACCCAACATCTCCAAATACCACGCCCAAAGATCTCCCCGAGGAAGAAGCTCGATGTCGAAGGAGGATCCCGCACTAGCACCTCCTCCCATGAAATCGGCATCCGCAGCCAGAGAATGTCAAAGCAACCGCCAAAGAGGCCATATGATCATCATGAGGAGCTAGCCAGATCCAGAAGACGAAGTGGCTGCAAATGCGCCAAAGAAGCCGAGCCCAAGCTTAAAATAGATAAAAAAGCGTGAAGCACTTTCAACATGCGAACGGCGCCACCACCGTGATGAGCGACTACAAAAGGACAATAAGAAAGGCTACAAAGGCAAAATACACGGGCTCCTTCGGGAAAGAAGAAGAAAGTGGAAGATCGCCAGAGTCCGAGGAGTTGAGGAAAATGGCATTCATGAAGGAGGCGGGACTCAAATCATTAGACCAGATCTTCCAATGGCACCAACCAAATGGAAGTATGAGTTGGGCAAACCGCTAATTGATCCAAAGGATATAAAAGATCTCCCAACCAAGATGCGCCAAATGCATGAATGGTACATGGAAAGGGCATCTAAAGGAGAGCAAATGTTCCTCCTCCATTTCCAAGATGAGTATTTCTTCCATGGAACAACACGTAACTATGGTGGAATTGATGATTTGTACCATGTGTACTAAGGAGACGAGGTCAACGTGTCTTTCATGTCCTGCTAGTGTCTGTAAGTGTCGATCTACTAAGTTTACCGTTTGCTTCCTCCCGCACCACAAAATTGAAAATCTAATTAACTTAGTTATCCCTTCTTATGTAGAATGGAGATACAACGATGTACAAGACTGGGCAAACAGAACGTTGGCTTCATCGACCCAAAGATTGTCAACGAGAAAATCTGGTCATACGACAAGCAAAAACCGCTACTTGAGGGATACCTTTTGCATACATTGTTGAAACAACACTACAAACCGTACATACTTCTGCCCTTCAACTTCAAGTACGTGTTCTCACAAACCTCTTGTTCTTGTATTTCTTAAGCCATTGATAGTACGAGTAGCTACTTACGCATATGTTGCAATATACGAATAGGTTTCACTGGATCCTTCTAGTCATCGAGCTTGACAATAGCAGGATTATAGTTCATGACTCAAGAAGGAATCCAGTCCAAAAATACCAATGGTTCATTGACGTCCTTAACAGGACATTTGCAAAGTTCAAGAAGAAGCAAAAAGGAGAATTCCAGAAAGAATTCGAAGTCATAGTAAGCACTCAGGTACGTACGTACTACAAAAACTATTATTAATATACATGCGCCATAACAGTTCTTCATCTGATATTCTGAAATTTCTCCCCGTGAAGGTTAAACGCTAGACGGCTGGAAACAACTTATGCGGCTACTACGTGTTCCACTATATTCAAAGTTTTATCCATGGCGATGAGCTGGAACATTATGCCGAGGTTCAGATTCTGCATGTCAATTTGTTAGCTACAACTTACATTTTAATTAATTGCATGTGATCGGATATTTATATACTTCCCGCTTAATTAATTGTCACCCAACATCGATGAGCACGTTAACGTGTTCTCGCCTCACCGGTCAAGCGCGACTCCAAGAACAACTCATCGGCTTCCTTGTCAACGAGGTTGTATCTCCAAATGGCGAGTTCCACGTAAGGTTTCCTGCGTTGGACACCGCTGAACTGATGACGACATCCACGTCGACCAAGGACATAAAGAGTGACGCATGCAAGAAATGAGTTCGATAATCATTTTTTTCATCATTCAAACTTGTAAACGTCGGTTGCGTGTATGTACTTGTCCATTTTTTACACTATTAAGTTCGTTTTTTTGTGTACTGAGCTAGCATGTGAACATGTGTATGAGTATGCATATGTAATATATATTTAATTGCGCAAAAAACTCCTCCACTCATATTTAATTTCATGGTCAAAAACGATATACAAAAACACTGTAAGAACATATTCTATAATACATATAATCGAAAACTCTCTCCACAAGCGGTTGGTGATTCCAACCGCTTCTGGAGTGCTGCTCTCCACAAGCGGTTGGTAAGACTAACCGCTTCTGAATATCCTTCTCCACAAGCGGTTTGTAACACGAACCGCCAGGAGTCCCCACGTGGCGGCTCCATCGCCCTCCTCAACACCTTCCCAACCGCTTCGTGCCACAAAGATAAGCGAGTTGAAAGAATCGCTTGTGATACCCGACGGGTATCACACGCGGTTGCTTAGAAGCGGTTATAAAACCGCTTCTAAAGGGGGTTACGAGCCGCTTCTGATAGCCGGTTCTGTAGTAGTGTGTCCAGGTGGTTTTCCACTTCCCAGTAACTCCCCATGCAGCGCACCCATAAAAAGGATGTGCAAGTTAGCAACTGACCACCGAACTCGCACCTCACGCGTATCTCTCCTTTCCATCACCGGCGTAACGTCTGCGCATGCAGTTGGCTACTTCGACGTCGTCGTTGCAGGGTGGTTAATTACTTCCCGATCGATCGACGTGCTGTTCCTTGATTTGTTTCTTCGATGCGACCGATCGAGGATAATTTTGGGGGAGCTGATCTGTGAGCAATAATCGATCGATGGCGCACTGCGTGCGCTGCTGCTGCTGGCTCCTGGTGCTGACGCTCCTCGCGCTCGCCGTCACGGCCGTCGTCGTGTTCGTCCGCAGCAGGAACGGCTTCCAGGTCTTCCCCCTCCCCAGCGTGCCGGGCTCCGTCGACCACAAGTACGCCGAGGCCCTCGCCGTCGCCCTCCAGTTCTTCCAGGTCCAGAAATGTACGCACGCCATAATTTCATTTCCTTCCAAATTAACCTCTCGTGTTCCGCTAGATTAATCTTTTCGATTTGCATGCCATCCAAATGATCGAGCTTATGGTTTTTGTTGGTTCATCAATGAAGCTGGGAAGCTGGTGAACAACGAGATCCCGTGGAGAGGGGACTCGGCGCTGGACGACGGCCAGGAGGCCGGGCTGGACCTCTCCAAGGGGATGTACGACGCCGGCGACCACGTGAAGTTCGGCTTCCCAATGGCGTTCACGGCCACCATGCTGTCGTGGTCCGTCCTCGAGTACGGCGGCGCCATGCGCGCCGCCAAGCAGCACGACTCGGCCTTGGACGCGCTGCAGTGGATCATGGATTACCTCATCAATGCGCACCCCTCCGATAATGTCCTATACATCCAGGTGATCTAGCAAAAATGCTTGTGCCCTTTCTTTTCAAATGTGTTTGCCTAGTACTTCTACTTTGGTCCGTCATGTCAGAGTTCTTGTTTCTTTGTCATTTCTTCTACTTGACATAATCCAAGTTTTGGAACTCAACTAGAACTTGCGCCTGTCAATGGCGAAACAATTTAGCACTGAACACAAACAAGTAAAAATGAAAAAGTCAGGTTTGCATGCCATGAAATTTCTCCTGGTTAATTTTCAGTGCCCATACATGCATGCATGCATCTCTCGACCGAATGAAGGATTTGATCTTATGATCATCAGGTAGGTGATCCAGAAGTAGACCACAAGTGCTGGGAACGGCCGGAGACGATGGCCGAGAAGAGGCCGCTCACCAAGATCACCACGAAATCCCCCGGAAGCGACGTGGCCGCGGAGACGGCAGCGGCCATGGCCGCGGCGTCCATGGTCTACAAGCCCATCAATAAGACGTACTCGTCGTCCCTCCTGGACCACGCCGAGAGGCTCTTCGCCTTCGCCGACAAGTACAGGGGCTCCTACACGCGGACCTTCCCGGAGCTCAGCGAGTACTACAACTCCACCACCTACCAGGACGAGCTCCTGTGGGCGGCCAGCTGGCTCTACCACGCCACCGGGAACCAGAGCTACCTGAGCTACGCCACCGGCAAGAACGGCAAGGAGTTCGCCGACCTCGGGAACCCCAGGTACTTCAGCTGGGACGACAAGCGCGCGGGAACCGAGGTACTGACAATGATACGATCAGACTTAGATGTCATTGGAACCTGGCAGTTTATTCTGAGCTGTTTCTAAAGTGAAATTTTGTGGCATTTCCTTGAATTTTAGGTTCTTCTGTCAAGGATAAGCTTCTTTGCCTCTCAGGGATCTGATGCTGCACAAGACAATGGCCTTGAGTCGTACAAGCAGACTGCTGATGCCGTCATGTGCATTCTTCTACCGGACTCGGACACTGCTGCTTTCAGGACAGAAGGTGAATTTATCTACAGTTTGAGTCATCCATTGTGATCTTGGATTCACTATATGTAAGCTGGAATGATCAAAGAAACCAATGCGATAAGTAATTCACATGCCTTGCAATGGTTGCAGGTGGATTGCTGTACGTAGCTGAGTGGAACTCACTTCAGCACCCCGTGGCCTCTGCCTTCCTCGCCGCCGTTTACAGCGACTACATGCTGACCTCAGGGAAGACGGAGCTGAGCTGCAGCGGGCAGAGCTTCACAACCGACGACCTGCGCAGATTCGCCAAGTCCCAGGTAACACAAATCAGAACTGCTCTGTCTTCAGAGAAAATGGCTGTGCTCAGAACTTGGATTTGATCGATCTTCTTCTACCAGGCGGATTACGTGTTGGGCGACAACCCAATGAAGCTGAGCTACCTCGTCGGGTACGGCGACAGCTTCCCTCGGCGGGTGCACCACCGCGGCGCGTCGATCCCCGCGGACGTCGACACCGGCTGCGACGGCCAGGAGTGGCTCGAATCGTCCAAGGCCAACCCGAACGTCGCCACGGGCGCGCTCGTCGGCGGGCCGTTCAAGAACGACTCGTTCGTGGACAAGCGGGAGAACGTGATGCAGAACGAGGCGACGACGTACAACAGCGCGCTCATCGTCGGCCTCCTCTCCGGCCTCCTCTCCACCTCCTCCGTGGCGCGGTCCTTGCCGTGATTTCTCTTGTTTAATTTCTAACCGGTCAATGCCTTGTTTAAATCAGCTCCATGTGAAGCAACTACAACTCTAATGGATTAATCTGTCACTACTTGCTAGGGATCACACTGATCAATGAATGGTAGGGTGCTGCACGTATCATGGAAGAATTTAGAGATCTGTATATGATAAGTTGGTCACTAACAAGAGTATTAGTTAGGAACTATGTTTATTTTCTAGTAAATTTGCTGTTGACCATGTGACCTTCAAAAAACATTTCGGCAGATTCAGATATGCCTATTATACATATCCAAATTTACTCGCCTATACAAAAACAAAGAAAGAAAAAAAAAACAGAGTTGCGCGTGAGCAATTTTTTTTTTGAATTTTGGCCAAGACCTCTGGCATTCAGTATAGAAAAAGAACAACAGTTAGGCTACAGTCGTACACACACCCACGCACACACCCGTGATTGTACCCGGGCAAGTCCAAGACTTGAACCCAAGCGGGCCGCTTGCTTAACTAGCGCAGCTGGCCATCCGAGCGTTACGCTCGATTGCGCAGCGAGCAAATTATTGCAATGCATTCCTCGATCTAGGGTTGAAAACGGGTCGGATATCTCCCGCCCGATCTGGGACCGGATTTTACTACCCGGTCAGATCCGGGACCGGATTCGGGATTAGATCCGGAGCATCCAATATCCAGTAAATACGGGGCGAGATCCGGAAATTCGGATATCCGGATTTTTTTCTATTCGGATATCGGATCGGATATTCGGGTCAGATATTCGGATATCAGCAAGACCCAGCCCATTTTCACTATATTTTTTTCCATGTCAGCCCATTTACATTAACAATTAGTTGGTTCTATTGATTCTTAAGTAGCACATTCTTTCTACGACGTTTGTTGAGTTTGATTGTTATATAATTTGTTACTATAGTCATATACCCATATGATTTTAATTCAATATATATTACTCTATATATGCGTGCATTATCCGTATATCTTTATTCGTTTCCGACCCGAATCCGTCACATATCCGTATCCCGAATAACCCAAATCCGTATCCGTATCCGTATCCGTATCCGGTTCCAAATCCGGGGGGAAAATATGGTTTAGGATACGGGAAGAGCAATATCCACCCGTATCCGACCCGTTTTCACCCCTACCTGAATCCATCATAATTACCAAGCTCGTCGATTACAGCAGCAAGCAATATCCTCAATTCTTTCTTGGTCCATTGAGGCCATGATTTTTTTGGACAGTGGGCAGTCTAACTACACCCAGTAAATGTGAACAAATCTATGTACACATCACACAAAGCATATTTAAGAACCGTAATAATTTTAAGCTAAAAGTACAGTTCAACACACATGTGAACACCCACAGATAAAAAACATAGAAGATTTTGCCAAAGGAACGCCCGTCTTTAATCCCTTAGTCAACAAAGAAGCTCCACTGCTTCTTGACGGTGATTCACCGACGAATCCGGACAACCGTCCAGGGTTGCTCGGAGGTGGCTTGACCACCGTTTATTTGTTGTGTTTGGTCTGAATTATCGAGATCAGACCACAAAAAACCATCGCTGATTGAAGGTCCTGAATCTTGAACCATGCTATATTTAAAGGGATAAAATTCACTTGTTTTGAGTGTAGACCGCGCTAGTTTTACCATCATCCCACTTCTCAGTAAGCAACGACACTCACATGGAGGTAAGAGTTACTTTGAGGTTAGTCTGGAAGAAAACACGGTGATAATTTATTACTATCAAGCGTTCATAGCTTAAACTACGCGTTTGTTCGATTAGTTCAGCTGTGATGAAATGGTCAACAAAAACGACTGAATTTCAGGGGTGGTTGATATGAGCTTATGGTAGGTCGGATTGGTGCCTTCCAACGACCATGCATGTTCGAGCTCAATTCATTGACAACCAAATTCACACTCCGAAATTCGCAGATTTTTAGTTGATATATTTTTATGTTACACAAACATACCGTACAAAGTATTGCACGTAGAATTTTCAGCAAATGTTTCGAATACATAGCATGGTATTATTGTTTGGGACACGATAATTTGAGAGTTGCATTTTTCCTTAGTACGTTCCAAACATGTCTTATGCTTGGAAGAAGAAGTAAGCTGTAATTTGCATCGCCGAAACAACTACCAGCTATGTGTTCCTCTCACTAGAAAAATACATAGAATTTTTTCTTAGGTGCATGACGCTGATCATCTGATGTGCAGCGTTGGATGAAGATCGGACGGACAAGAGCCGGATGGCCGAATCCAACGAGAAGGAAGGAAGATACTACTGTACTGACCCGTAAAGCGAAAGCAAAACCAAACAAAAAAATTGTTAACAAAAATAAAAAAAACCAAACAAAAAGAAGAGCACCGTGTCCCCGACCGGGCCTGTCGCAGGCCACCACCACGGCGACCACCCTGGGCGTGGGATCCACCCCTCTCGACCTGCGCCCGGCGAAATCCAGTCCCCGCCGCATCCGCATTGGTCCCCCTCGCGCCGTTCTCATCGATCCGGCCGTTGTGGGGTTTGGTTTGGTCCTCGAGGTCGAGGATTCTTTTTGTTTGGAATTTCTTTTCTCCTGTGGGGTTCGATTTCTGGTGTGGCTGTCCCGGAGGAGGAGGAGATGGATTTGGCGTCGGTCAACGAGGAGCTCGCCGAGATCGACGGACAAATCAGCGATATCTTCCGTACATTGCAGTAAGCTCGAATGATTTCCGTTCATTTCTTTTTTTTCAGTTTAAATTTAGATGTGTTACGCCAGAATGCCCGGTAGATCCCCTTTTGCTTGATGTGATTTCGCCTGTGGAATACAATTTTGGAGAACAAATTGTTGTACTGTAGGAAAAACCATTCTTTGACGTTTGCTGGCTTGTATTTCTTCTTGATCTCCACATAAATAATAATATAATGTTACTAAGTAGCGGGGGTGAATCGATTGATTGATGATTTGGTTGATTTATCTGCAGAAATGGATTTCAGAAGCTAGACAAGATCAAGGATGCCAACCGCCGGAGCAGGCAGCTCGAAGAGCTTACCGATAAGATGCGAGATTGCAAAAGGTTATTCTTCTTCTTTTCTTCCTATATCATATAGCGTCGGAGCACATCATTCATAACACAGCATTTGGGATTGATAAAAACACGAATACGATGCTTGGCAATATTAGAGATAGCGGCTCTGTTTGGCTCATGCTAACTTATCCATCTGCCATTGCAATCATTTCAGAATCTTGTACCAAATACACTGCACTGCACACGTCATTCATAAAACGGAGCATTTGGGATTGATAAACACAAATGCGACGCTTGGCAAGATTAGAGATAGTGGCTCTGTTTGGCTCATGTTAACTTGTTCATCTGCCATTGCAATCATTTCAGTATCTTATACCAACACTGCACTGCATACTATCTGCAACTTCTGCTTTTGGAATAATAGTAACTAGCAGGGTGACCCGCGCATTTGCGTGGCTAGATTTTTTTAACAGTTTATAGTATCAAATGATATAACTTATTTGTTTGAGAATATATTAACGTATTTTGTAGACTATTTAGATTTTTAAGACATCATAAACATTAGAAATGACAATAGAAGCTCGAAGAAAATCATTGAGAATAATAAGTTGTCGGAGGTTCTTAAAAACGTAGCAACCCTTCATCTTGCATAAATCATATAGCTATATACATAGTTCTTTCTCCATTAGCAACTCTTTTTTCAAAATATATGCAACATATGTGCCTCTATTTAATCTCAAGTAATATGCTGATTATTTTACATGGTATTAAAATACATTGCTCACGTATACACGACTTACTTTGAACGTATCTTCCTCATACACTGGCTGCCCCGTAGAACCATATGTTTTATATCTCTTATTGATTGCCCTACAACTTTTCTGCTTCAACCGCCAATAGCAAGTCCAATTTTTTATCGATCCCTCTCAACTGCTACCCTTTTAATGCATTACTCTATCGTATAACTATCTTTTATTTCTCTCCGATTATAATGCTGAATGTTACGACATCAACATGCAATGCATATATTGCTTATCCCTATCGGTGACACCCGTCATACTCTTACCAGTGGCCCCAAGCCTATTATACTCTCACCAGTGGCCCCAAGCTTATTCTATAGAGTGGTGCCATCTCTATTCTGAGTTTTTTGCAACATGTTTTGATTCAAATGAATCCATGTATACATGTACACATGCAAGATATTATACATGCTTGATTTACACTTGTCCCATATCATTCGTTTCTCTTATTCGATGTTTGCCAACTCAACAATGCTGTTTCCTCATCACTAACATGGTGACCTCCCATCTTCTATGATACTAGCATGTTTGCTTTAGTTTTTATCTAACAATATGGAGAATTTTCCCACCATTGTGTGTGATGTCATGTCCTTCAGCAGCGATGGCACGTTTCTAGTTACCCAATATATATATATATCCTCTGTAGCTCGTCTTCCATGCAAAACTTCATTTATTCTCTACCAAGGCCTCTTCATCATCAAGCTTCTTTAGCTACTGACTTCTTCAACAATGTAGACGCTCACCACTCGTTATCGCGGCTTTTGGCTCATTCGGCTTTGGCCTTTCTCTTTTTATTTTATTTTTATTCCAAATTTCAGTTATTTTTTGTTGAATTCATATAGAAATCCAATAGCTAATGTTTTTTTAATTTTTATGCTGATTATATTTATTTAGGGATTTTATTTAGAAATTCATATGGAAATTGAATTGGGATTCTTGTGCAAAACAAATTAGCATTTTTTTGTTTGTTTGTATTCCAAATTATATTTGTGTGTTGTTGGATCATACATGACATATATTTTTTTAATATAGTTTTAGGTTGGAATCGTATACAAATCCAATTGGTATATTTTTATTTCATTTTTATTCCGAATTTAAACTATTTAGGGATTACTTTAGAGTTCGTATGAAAATCAAATTGCTAATTTTATTTTGTTTTTTATTCTAAATTTAGTTTTAGTTTGGTATTCGTATACAAATCCAATAACTAATTTTCAATTGATTTTTGTTTCAAATTTTATTTTTATTTTGATGTTAGTATGGAAATCAAATTGCTACTTTTATTTTATTTTTACAGGGAATTTTGGTTTTTTATTGTACTTGACGTGGACTCTTTATTTTAATCCTATGGAAATCAAATTCTTATTTTTTATCTGAATTTCAATTTTGTATATTGGAATTTGTATACAAATCCAACTACTAATTTTTATTCTAAATTTCAGTTTTATTTTGATGTTTGTATGGAAATCACTTACTAATTATCTTTTATTTTTATTCTGATTTTTTAAAATTTTTATTTTGAATTTCAATCTTATTTTGATGTTCGTATGGAAATTAGATTATTAATTATTTCTTATTTTTTGTTTTGAATTTTTTTATTGTACTTGGACTCTTTCTTTTAATCGTATTGAAATCAAATTTCTGTTTTTATTTTATTTTTACTCCAATTTCAGTTATTTTTATATTGTATATGACATAAACTCTTGTATTGTACATGACACAAACTCTTTCTTTTAATTTAGATTGTTATAATCTGGACCTACCATGATCAACTGTGTAGATTTTTCTTTTTTTTCCTCTGATGAATGTGGGAATTTTTAGCCTTGACAGTGAACGTGGTAACTTCTTTTGCCTCTGCTTTAATATTATAATAGATGTGGTCAAGCAGTAGTTTATAGGACAAACAGATAGCTGGTTACTTAATTTTAATGTTGTGTGAGTAGCTTCATAACACATACTTTTTGCTCTCTTTGTGTGGTTTTCTAGACTTATCAAAGACTTTGAACGAGTACTCAAAGAGGAGGCAGGCCACACTGACCCTGAGACTGCTAAAATGCTGCATGATAGAAAGCAGTCAATGGTACCATTGCAGAAACTTGTTCCAGGATATTAGATTTAATTTTTACACTCTTCCTGTTCTGATTCCATGCCTTTCGCTAAAGCTGAGCTTGTCATGTTTTGCAGATCAAAGAGTTAAACTCGTACGTAGCTCTCAAGAAACAGTGAGTTTCAACCTATCTCATAATATCATAGGCTCAGTATATTCAACTTATGTGTATGCCCTTGTATCACTAGTTTCTACATCAGAATATAATCTTGCTCATAGATTTTATGGAATAGGTTTACTCTAATTTTAGTTAACACTTGATGGTACTTATATGCAAAGATCTTTTGAATTGCAGACATGCAAGTGGAAATAAGCGAGTTGATCTTTTTGATGGTCCAAGTGTTGAAGATGGCTTTGGTGAAGAAAATGTCCTGCTAGCATCAAGTAAAGTAGCAATGTTACAGGCCCTCTAAGTACACCAGTGTCATAGTTTAATTTCTTCCACGTTCAAAAGCTAGGAATCTTTTAGACAAGCTCCTTTCCTTTTGGGCTAGAGCTACTTGGTACATTAAGAGTGTTTAGGTAGACCACCTTATTTACATTTTGGACTAAAAATATAAACTTAATTCACTTTATTTTAACCTAAATTTCATCTCGCGTGAGGCACGTTGGGAGTAGAGACTACCATACTTATATTGTATAAATTTAAATTTTAACTATTTTACAATACATCGATAGTCATAGTAGTTGATTTTGGATGTCAAAAGCTAGGAATTTTAGACAAGCCCTTTCCTTGGGCTTTATACTTGGCTATTGAAAGCACTGAAAGAAAATAGACCTATGTGACATCACCGGCGCGGATTTATACAATTCTTTAGATTAATGAGATGTGCTATTCTTTTGCAGATATGACAAACCAGCAGTTAATGGATCATGGAAATCAACTAATGGATGAGACTGATCAAGCTATTGCACGGTCTAAACAGGTTAGCTTTATCTTGCGGTGTACATGGAGAATCATATGTTGTTATTCCATTCAACTATTTTCTTATGTTGGAGTGCATGGGTAGTTTAACAGTTAGCCGCTCCATATTTTATATGTGTGTTTTCAGATGTTAAAGTTTGTAAATATTCATCTCAGCCATCCTGATTCTTTATTTGGTATTCTATTTGCAAGAGATATTGAAGTAAACTAGTCACATTTTTATATATGCAGTATTCCATATTTTTTCTCTCGAAAACACAGGAGAGCTGCTTTTCATTTAAATATAGAATAAGAGATACAAAGTGCCAGCCAAAATAGCCGGCAGAAGAAGGGGAGCTAACATAGCCTCCCCCAAAACAAACCAAAATGATCAGCACAAAAAATACAATCCAGGAAATAAAAACCTGGACAGAACACAAGGAAAAACACTGAGGTCAGCAAGAAAAAACGACCACTGCCAGACCGAGAGCATGTACAGCTGAGAGAAAACAGAATTAAGGCAAGCCCAAGACCAGATTTCTGAGGCCCCTAGCTCCACCCTCGCATCAGATAGACCCCTCCTCCTCTACCATATATTTGGCTATTTGTCATGGACTTGGACAGATAGCTAGGGACTTGGACAGTATTCCATATATTTGGCTATTTGTCATGGTTGTTTGTTTTTCACCTTAATTGCTTGGAAGTAGTCCATGCTGTGGTTTCTTCACCTATATCTAAATTTCCATCTGCTGCCGATATTCTATTTTTTCTGTACGCTGCAAGGTGCAATAATGTTAGATTCTCTTTCATCACCAGTGAGGTCACCACGCAATATGTATTTTGCTGTGTTCAGTTTTCCATTTGAAGTGGCTTGATCTCTCTTTGAAAGAAATTGCATTCTCTTAGGCCCGCTTGGTACGATTCTAGTAGAAACGGAAACGGTTCCGATTCTTGGTAGAAACGCTTTGTAGAATCTGAATCCGAGGAACGGGTTGCTAGCTTATTAAAAATCAGAAACGATTCGCTTTGAAACGTTTCGAGTCCTATTCCGTTTGGTTGGATTTATTTCAGATTCTAGGAGAAACAGTCCGGTTCCAAGTTGCCAAACGGGGCCTTAGTCTCTTATTAGATCATTCGAGTACCGATTTTCTTGCAATTGCTGTCATAACTGTTACTGCAAGTGATGGCAGAACCCTTTGTCTGCACACTTTGTTTTCCCTCTTAACATGCAAAATGTAGCATCTATCAGTGTAGTTATATGGCCTATAACTGAGCTTGTAGCATTGTCTTCCAAGGAACACCCTTTGATCTTATTTGACAAACTTGTAAAATTGGTGGCTCACAAAGACAATTATTGCATTTTCATCTGTTTCCGTCAATGTTTTTGTTACTTGTGCCTCTAGGCTGTTGGTCTGTTGCTATCTGCTAACTTGTTATGATCTGATGGCCTGGTTTATTCCTCTTCATCGGTCCTGAACAGTAATACCATTCCTGCTCTCATCTGGTTCAGTGACAAGGAAGTTTTTCTCCTGCAGTCAGATATGCATGTAGATATAGATCACCTCTTCTTAACTAGTTATCTGCCAAGAAGAGGTCACCCTCTGTACATTTTATGTTCTGAGTGTGGAAGTGAGACTATTGCTAGACTAGAGTCCTCAACTTTTGTATTTCCAATATGCTTTAACTTCTAAAAGCAAGTTGTTGGGAGTTGACTTTTAAGCCTTCCTTGTGCCCTTGCTGTCGTAATAAGTTGCATCCGGATTCCACCCATTCGCACTTTATTGCTTCCTGATACCGATGTATTGTAATTTTTTGCAGACCGTCCAAGAGACCGTCAATGTAGGTACAGAAACTGCAGCTGCTCTCAAAGCACAGGCAAGGCGTTCTTTCTGATTCTCAGAAGCAGTCAATCATTTCATTATGCTGTCCAATCAAGATATAACAAAGCTAATTTTGGTTATTTCTTGTTGATCAGACAGAGCAAATGAGCAGAGTCGTTAATGAGCTGGATTCCATCCATTTCTCCATTAAAAAGGCATCGCAAATGGTGAAAGAAATTGGTAGACAGGTATGTACGTTTCTCAGTTTTTTTCATTTTATTTGTGGACTCCATTGTTGTTTATTGTTACTTTCTTAAATATAGGTTGCAACTGATCGCTGCATCATGGCCTTGCTTTTTCTCATTGTCGCTGGAGTCATAGCAATAATAGTTGTTAAGGTGAGTGCTTTGCTTCTTCCGAGATCTGATTAAGTGGCATTTACTTTTGTTTATTACATATATGCAATGTGAGTATGCGGCTAGGCCAAATGTCTTGGAAATTCTACACTTGGAGCCTTTCACACGATTTTACTATTTTCTCTCTTTTTGGCTGTGTAGTTTTGATGTGAGGTTTACAGAATTAAGTGGGAAATGAATTATTCCTCAAATGGCACCTTGTTATTGTAGGAGATGAAGTGGACCAATTAAGTAGTTCATAGTTGTTAACTTGTTATTACTCTGCTCCGTGGAACAAACACTTCCATACACTAGTGCACTAAATATAAAGACCACAAGGCTTGAAGATGAGATCAGTCAAGCCATTTGTTTGTCGATTTACCCACTCCTTGGGTAAACTGCCCTTATCATTGCTTCAACTTCCATCACCGTTCTTTGGCCCAATGGACCAAAATACTTTTGTACAGTAGTTTACTGAACATAGACACCATAAGGCTAAGATGATGGAATGGGACAACTATCCGTGCATCAATATTGAACATTGATGGCTAAGAAATAACCTAGAAGAATATCAAAGGAAAAAAAAAAGAATTTTGAGGCCTATTCTGCGTTTGTTTTTTTGTTTATATTCAGATTGTACGGAGGCTTGTTGATGATCGTAGTGTTTCATTGCAGATTGTAAACCCACACAACAAGGATATTCGTGACATTCCTGGACTCGCTCCACCAGTTAGCAGAAGGCTGTTGTGTATTGTAGAAGACAAGTGAATCTCATGTATATGTAAAAATCTATGTCAGTCCATCCACAGCTGCTTGTGTAGCTGCTTGAAGTTTGCAAACCACTACTTGAATCATGTTGCGTATAATGCTGTACCCATGGGATCCATTGGCCAACCACTGTAAAACTATATATGTTCTTAAATTCTCTGACAAGCAGGTTTGTTTTGCAAGAACAATGTTCTCTGCAAACAGTCACATCTGTACACAAACTATTAATACACTAAGAGTGACATCATCATATGGATCATGCAATAATACACACATACTTGAGTTGCAAACAGAATATTCACTTGTATTGTTTCTATGTTGTAACTGCTGCATAGTCAAGCTTTGATGATGCAGGGGGAGCTTGACATTGACTCTAGAATCAGATAGCTCACATGATCTTATATAGAACTTTGCATCACCTTTTCCATGTTCTGCTGCCCCATTTGGTCCCTTTCCTGTCAAAAGTACTAGGCAGAGGGCTAAATCAGTTTTCCCTACTGTTACCAATGCCCTTTTTGGTGTTAGAGCAACTCCAACTCAAATCCCTATGTTTTCCTTCTAAATCACTCATTTAGGGGTGGTATAAAAATTAGGAGCATCCTATATCAAATTTGTCTTCAACCCGCACTCCCTATTACTCACCCTTATTATTTATCTAAACATTATTATTACTCTGCACCCAAGAATTATTATTTTAAAATGAATAAAAAAATACCAAAGAAAATAGTAGGGGTAAAGATAAAGCCTCTAGATGTAGAGGTGAAAAAGGGTCACTCTAGAATAGGATTTCAAATAGGGGTTGGGTTGGAGTTCATATTTTTTTAATTTTTTTTATAATTTAGGATAGAGGAGGTTTAGGGGATGGGTTGGGCTTGATCTTAGTTTCTGCATTTCTGGACAGGTTTGGGCGGCTTCCAGTTAAGTAGTCTTCAACCGAACCTTGAGAAAACTCCAGCTTTGGTTCTCAAGCTGTAATTCTCGACAGCTTTCCACGCCTGCTTGTGTAAGTTGTAGGTTGGCCTACTGGGTTAGAAACTTAGAATCCACCTATCTGGCTAAACGTTAGGATTTGCGTCGCAGTAATTGTAGGTTGCATGGGTTATTTGTTGGCGTTGTTAGGATTTCATTCCGTAACATCTCTACTAACATTTTTTTTCCAACTGCATCAACCAATATGACTTTTTCCTGCTTAAAGATGGAGGATTAGAGCTTGGTAAAATGGTTGGGGGCAATAAAACAAACAAACAAACAAACAAAGGCTAGGGCATGAAGAAAGTGCCAACCTTTGAAAGAGAACTGTCGGCATGTTCTAGTCTCCGAAGGATTAGCATAAACTAGTCGGTAACCCGTGCATCCGCACTGGCTAGTTTCTTAGATAAAGTCACTTGGATCTGCTAATTTGGATTATACTTGATAGCCATTATAATCTTGGTCTATTAGATGGACGCTAAATCTTTTTTCTTTTTTTTATGAATGTGAAAATTTTCTCATAGTTCATAATTACTATAGTTAATAGATTATATAATGAATTTTAATAGTTTTATAATTTAGCATTGTAATTCACATACAAATCAAATTTTTAAGCATCCTTTAATTTATTCCTAATTGTATACTTCTCAATTGTACTTTTGGTGGATTTTTTTTCAATTTATGCTAGAATTCGTATAAAAATCCATATTCTATTTTTATTTATTATTACTCAAAATTTTATTTTTAGGTTTACTCTCAAATTACAATGGGAATAAAATTGCTAATTTTTTATTTTGAATTTTAGTTAATTTGGCTTGTACTTGATATAGACTCGTTGCTTCAAAAAAGTATAGGATGTATTTTTTAATGATTTTGTGCATAAATATACATTGTATTTTATATTTCAATACAAAATTAGTATGGTCTCCCCTCTATATCACTAATAAATATCTAACTTTACTTTATATCCTCTACACACATGCATTAAATATAGCATAACGAGTATGGATAATAATTAGGGATTGTGCAATATCATTGAATAATCATTTGCAATATCATCTTAGTCCATGTGCAAAGAGAAAATACACCCTATAAATTTAGATAAAGTCAGTAATTATTATTCCGACTTAGAGTATTTTTTATTGTACCTAAGGTGGATTTTTCAAGTTTTAGGCTAGAATTCATATGAAAATTTATATTTTCATTTATTACTATTTTGAATTTATTTTTAGAGTTTACTTTAGAGTTTGTATGAAAAATCAAATTATTTATTTTATTTTATTTTTATTTCAAATTTTATTTAATTGGCATTGTACTTGAGATAGACTCATTGTTTTAATTTACTAATTTTAATTATTATTCTAAATTTTAGTTATTTATCTTGTTCTTAGTGCCAAGAGAACCCTATAAAGTTGAACGGAATGAGTAATTATTATTCAAAGTTTACATATTTTTTCATACGTGGGGTGAATTTTTTAGTTTTAGGTTGGAATTCATATGAAAATTTATAATTTTATTTATTACTATTTTGAAATTATTTTAGGGTTTACTTTGGAATTTGTATGAAAATCTAATTGATTATTTTATTTTATTTTATTTTTATTCTTAATTTTACTTAATTTGGCTTGTACTTGAGATAGACTCATTGTTTTAATTTGCTAATTTTGTTTAATTATTATTCCAAAATTTTTATATTTATGTATTTACTTTGGAAATCACATGGAAGTCATATTGCTAATTTTTCTTTATTTTTTATTCTGAATTTTAGTTTACTTAATTTGGCTTGTACATGATATATACTCATCGTTTTAATTTGCTAATTTTATTTAATTATTATTTTAAATTTTATTTATTTATGGACTTACTTTGAAAATAGTATGGAAGTCAGATTGCTAATTTCTTTAATTTTTTATCCAGAATTTTTCTTAATTTATATTGTATTTGACATGGACTCTTTCTTTTAATCTAAACCGTTATAACTCGGGCCCAACAAATAGGTGGCCAGATCTTTCTGGTTAACATAGGAGCTTCCTCAAAGTGCTTAATTAGTATAGATATAGATTTTCTGAATTTATGTTGTATTTGATATGGACGCTTTCTTTTAATCTAAACTGTTATAACTCGGGCCCAACAAATAAATGGCCAGATCTTCTTCTTCAGAGTGACTAATTAGTATAGGTATAGATAATGGCGACGGACAGCTCAGGCATTGTCCTCGTTGGAACGAACCCACCACGCAATCTCCATTATATAGTCTTCTTTAACTAGGGTCCCCTCACCTCATTTCCCCATCTGATAATCACATGCAAGGACTAGTAAAGTCTCACCAAGTCGGCACATTTGTTGCATCCTCCACCCCACCGTCTGAAACAAGGACCATATCTTCTTCTTCTTCTTCTTTGACCTCCTATTAACATCTTTTTCGCTAGATAAATTTGCCCATTAACTAGAACTCTAGAAGGTCTCGTGCGCTTTAGAAAAAGATGGTGCCTTTTTTTTCACTACTAACTAGCTCTTGCTGCTGCTTTTGCTGCTTTCCTACTTGTTTCAGGGAAGAGAGCACTGGTCAACTGAGCACTGAATTTTCATTTGTTTGGGTGGAGATAAGATACAAAGTTAGATGGTCATGGGTCGATAGTGGCCTGTCTGAAAAAACTTGCTTTCTCAGGAGGACCTGAAGGTGACTTGTCTGAATCTCCAAGCTAGCCACTCCAACCTGATGAACTCGTCGGAATGGTTCGATGAGACACCACGGTATGGACCTAGGCTGCAACTTGGAAGGAAGCAGCACTGTCGATGGTGTTAAGATGCTGGGCTGGCAAGTGCAGACTTGTTGTCACCGAAGAAATGAAAACGTCTCGTGCCTGTATTCTTGTGATTCAGGTATCTTCTGTACAAACGCCAAACTGGACAGGACTTACTAGGGGTAGATACAAGCTCTGGCACATCAACTTTCTCCTTTAGTTAATGGTTCCAGCTACTTATGGAGGATAACTTGTTACTACTAACTGGCCAATTAGGGCCTCGTAATAAGTTTTCAGATGACCACCAAGTAGCCAAAAGGAACCACACACAGAACTGGTTTCAAAACAAAAGGGAAGAAAATAAAGGCAGAATTGAATGAATTCGACGTGACCCCAGAATCCAAGGACTAGCTAGTACTGGACAGGGCTCCAGTCAAAGATTGCAACTTAAGCGGTCCCCACAAGCGAGGGCCGGCCGATCGAGATATTATACGGTCCGAATCGACCAAGAACCGAACAAACAGTGTCACTACAGTACCATAAATAGTGATGAAGCGAACGCAAGATTTCAACGTGGATATACATGTCGGCTGCAAAGAAGTTCGTTTGCCCGAGGGACAGGGGAGGTGACGACGGCGAAAGCGCGAGCGGTCGGCGAGAATTGATTTCTGTCGATAGACATGCTTTGCAAATCTATTCTCATCGCGTAAACTTTCCAATCCTTCCACACCTCGCGTCCTCATCTCAACACCTTCCCTAACCAGGAATTCATCACTAGTCTTACAATGTAATTCTGTAGTCATCATCTAGGCAAAATATCCAGTGCAATTAAAGTTTTGGTGTAATCACCGTGCAACTCTACTAAAAAAGGTTTCAAAAAATTCTGAAAAAAATCATGAATGTACATCTCACCTTACCCCATCTACATATAAAATTTCATGATCAAATTTGTCCTATGTTAAGAGTAATAAAAAAGACAAATTTTCTGACAAAATTGAATAGTTCAAATGCACCCCAAATTTGTCTTTTTTGTAACTTCTAGCATAGGACGAATTTGATCATGAAATTTTATATGTAGATGGGGTAAGCTGAGATGTACATCCATGATTTTTTTTCAGAATTTTTTGAAATTTTTTTAGTAGGGTTGCACGGTGGTTGCACCAAAACTTTAATTACACTGGATATTTTGTCCATCATCTACTCTTCATTCATACTTTAACAGTTATGCGACTTTTAAAAAGTGATGCTAGAAACAGCTCTCTTCTTATCGAGTAGTGTTTCTATACATCATCTCTTAATATAAATTTTATAAATCTTAAAGCAAGTAAAATAATAAGTAATCATTTTCTACTATTTATTTATACTTTAACAGTTATGCAATTTTTAAAAAGTGATACGTAGAAGCACCTCTCTTTCTCTATTGTTCTGTCTGGATCCACCGGTTTGAAGGCTAGAGAATTCCTTGTCATTTTCTCTTTTACTGAGAGTGTTTGCAGTTTGCACCATGCATCATTGATTGCCTAGCATCAGGAGCGGTACCCGGGGGCGCTAGGTATGCTCCGACACCCCTAAAATTTTGAAAGTTGTATAAAATTATCTTTTTAATATGCTAAATTTGTTTATTGAATTAATTTTGATTTTAGCAGCTTGGGATTTTAAGACCTTAGAACTATTTATATTATGATTTTAGCAAATTTCAAATATATGTGTTGGATTTACGATGTTATGAAATAATTCTAAAAAACTACAAAGCTGTACATGTAAAGTGTGCACCCCGACGAAAAATTTCTAGTCCCGCCACTGCCTAGCATAAGACCTGAAGACACAATGTTGGCGTACGTACGTATACCAATATTTCAGCTTCCACCAATACTTTCGTTGTAAATCGTTCGTTGTGCACGCGAATTCCTAGTCAAAATCGCTTCTACAATTAAAGATCAACATGTCGAATGCATAATCCCTTTTTCCTTACGAAGGCATGTACTCGCTTTTAGTTTAATGGCTCCTTTCTGACCAAATCGACAACTTGGTTTGACTGCTTCACCAAGGGGGAAGCAGACGAATCAGAACTTTGGGTTTTGACCGAATCAAAATAGGGGAAAAAAATGTTGCTTTCATTCCGCATGACTAGTTGGAGCTCAAGTCATTGTCTTCTGCATTAGTATGGCATGCACATACTTTTCTCCAAGAAGAAAAATACAAGAATAGACATGGCAAGCACTCCACTGAAGCGAGATATCAGAAGTTCAGAGCTTGATACCCCACAATTATTTGCAATGCGATTCATTTCTCCATGGAGCATTTCCATCCTTGAATAATCTCTTCTTATTTTGTCAGAAGGAAATTCGAAGCTGTGATAAATCAATGGATGATATGCACTCTACAAATCCTAAACCCCGAATAAGCTAGGTCTCATCAACTGCCTGGACAATTTCAGAATGTGTATATGAAATATAAGATGCAGATGCACTAAGGGAACATGTGATATGCTTAGATATCTCTGAATCACTGATCCAGTCAATATAAGAGCGTTTATATGTGGATGCAAGTGCTCGTGCTGAGTACCTTCACCCACGTGGGCATAATTGGCAAACTTACCAAAGGATGCAATAGTTGCTATCGTGGAATCTTGGAGAGTCTCCAATGCTTTGCCTTTTTGCCACGTTTCCTACTACATAGCCTGTTAGAGTACTTTAGGAAATAATTATGTGCTTTTATAGAACCTCTATACCATATAGTAATTTAGAAATAATTATGTGTTCCTATAGAATCTCCACACCGTTTATTTATAGCGCCAATTACCACACCAACATCTTATTTTACGGTGATTTACGTGACGGTGTGTGCTTATCCGACTCACACCAACATCTTATTTTACGGTGATTTACGTGACGGTGCGTGCGTATTAATTCCATGCGCTTTGTTATCTTTGTCAGCTCGGAGCTACTCATTTGCTTCTGTTCACTTTGGCTTCCCTTCCTCTTCTGCTACCTGCTAGTCTGTTTCTTTTGAACCTGTTCTTGGATTGTTTCGTCTCCATGGACGACTCCTGAAACCTTGTGAATTTGTGATCAGATGGGGTGCTTCACCTTCAAGAGCGGCAAGAACAAGGCCAAGAACCAGCAGCCGGCAAGCGCCAAGACGCCGCCCAAGTCGCCGGCGCCCAAATCCGACGGGCAGAAGAGCAGCAAGGCGTCGTCGGTGTCGACGCCGACGAGGAGCATACAGGAGCTGTCGGAGGAGAGAGGCGCGCAGCGGCTGCGGGTGTTCGACCTGGAGGAGCTCAGCAGCGCCACCAACGGATTCAGCCGCGCCCTCAAGGTCGGCGAGGGCGGCTTCGGCTCCGTCTACCGCGCCTTCTTCCGCTCCGCGGCCGCCGACAGCGGCGGCCGGGTCGTCCTCGCCGTCAAGCGCCTCAGCCAGCGCAGCCTGCAGGTCAGTTTGCTAGTTATCACTTCTGCCGTGTCTTCTTGTTTGTTCGTGAATGCTCATATATTAAGCCTAAAAATCTGCCATGTACATTTGTTTTGGATTTGTTCATCAGAAAGCTTGAGTTGTTATAGAATTGAAAGTAGCATTTGTGCGGTATGTTTATCAATTCGTATGAACATTCATTTATGCATAGATTTGCAGTTGTTCATGTTAAAGGGAAGGAATCTGCAGTTTATGCCTTTTTGATGCAGAATAATATAGGGCGCATGGCCGCATGCTTTCTGAACTTTCACAAGACTTTTCACTTTCTCGAGACTAGAGTTTGCCCGAAATTTCTCAAAACCTATATTTAACAGGCCTAAGGAATAAGGATGACATCCATATTTCCGTGGATTTGACATATCTTGTGTATGAGCATTACTAATTTTAAAGCGTTTTTGTGTGCCAAGAACTACCAGCATCTAAAACTCTAGGGCGTCCTGATTTGTGCCGAGACCTAAAATAAAACTTGGAGCATTGTTGTTTTATAGTGAAATCACTAGGAAATTAACTTGAGCTCCATGACAGTCTTAACATATAAATAAACACATCCACGGGACAAGGACATCCACTAATGTCACCTTCAATCAAATCGCGCTACGAGCCACGTGAGCATTGGTCCATACAGCATCACAAGTCAATCTATTACATTCTTGAATTCAGAAACACGTCGTAAACATCGTGCCAAGTTTGATCAGGACAAAAGTAGATGCCAGTACTGCAGTACATCAAACAACTTCATGAAATTTTCAATTGTTGAATAGCAATGAAGCACACACACATACACACACAAAGATCGACAAATATCAATAGCTTAAATATGCGATATATTTTCTTCCTAATTTCAGGGGCACAAGCAGTGGCTTGCTGAAGTCCAGTTCCTAGGTGTTCTTGAGCACCCGAATCTAGTAAAGCTTATTGGCTACTGTGCAGTGGATTCAGAAGCAGGCAAGCACAGGCTGCTGGTGTACGAGTTCATGCCCAACAAGAGCCTGGATGATCATCTGTTCAACCGAGCCCATCCTCCCCTTCCCTGGAGAATGAGACTGCAGATCATGATTGGCGCGGCGCGGGGCCTACATTATCTCCATGAAGGACTGCAAGAAGTTCAGGTTTACTCGAAAACATTGTTCTTTCTGAATCCACAAAAAATGGAGCTCTTTACGGTGCATTATACTAATGGCATATAGCGAGTAGTAGATATCAGATCGAACCGTTGATTTATTAAGAGTATTTTTACTACTTTACTACCAAAGAAAATATAAATAAATTGGGAGTGTATAGGTATCATCTGGATGTTTTTGTCTTAACTAACATTCAAATTTTGGACCATTAGATACCTCACTTGAAAATCACCGGGCCGTTGGATCAAATCATATGATCGGATGTCCCGAATCTCAACAATAACATCTAAATTTTGGACCATTAGATACCTCACTCGAAAATCACCGGGCCGTTGGATCAAATCATAGGATTGGATGTAATCGATACTCCCGAATCTCAACAATGATCCAATGATTCTAGATTTGGATGATTTCAACAAAAAAACATCCGGTTGATGTTTATCAAATCCCAAATAAATTCTAGCTAATCTACTTTACCACACAGTCTTTTCTACTGCATTTATCTACTCAAATATTTAAGAATTGCAAAACTAATTGTCAAGATCAATGTTATCACGGCGTCACCTAAGCGTCCAGGCGTCCTAGCATTAGGTGGCCGCCTGGGATGGCCAGGCGTCCTAGCAGCCAATTGGGGGATGGGAACGGGGCAATAAGAGGTAGGCGGCATGGACGGTAACCCTAAGTCACACAAACATCAAGAGAGAGGACACGGGAGGACCTAGCTCCGCCACCAGCCGCCTCCAGCCCTCCACCGACCGGCAACCGGCAACCCCCCTCCCCTCCCCTTTCACCTATTGGAACAGAATGTCAAAAACTTAGGTCGTAATAATTGGCGAGGTGCATCAGTTTTTACCGTTCTGTTCCAACATCGCCTCTGCTGCTGAGCACCTGCTTCCGGAGGTGGTGACAAGGGAGCAGTGGAGCACAGGTGACGGCAGCGCGGCAAAGGAGCACAGGCGGTGGCGACAGCGCAGAAGCAGCCCGCTTCTACGCCGCCACCGCCTGTGATGCTCCCTTGCCGCCGCCTCACTTGCCTTGTGTTCGCGTGCTCTATTTTGGTGAAGTGGTGCTTGGTCTCAATGAAATGTGGTGAACTGATGGCTATGATACTCCCTTGACTGATGAAGTAGTGAACTAGTGATGAACTGATGGCTGATGAAGTGGTGCTTGCCTATTTGGTGCCACCTTAGTGCCTTATTTGTATGGATTAGTGGGCTAGTGGCTGTGCAATCTATGCTGAACTAGTTAGTTGCCTAACTGTCGTCTAGGCGGGCGCCTAGGTATCTAGGTGTCCAGGCGCCCCGGAGGCGACTCGTCTCGCTTGGACGCTGCGATAACAATGGTCAAGATCTAATCCATAGCCTTTTAATTTGGCAGGTGATATACAGGGACTTTAAAGCATCTAACATTCTTCTCGACGCCGATTTCAAGCCAAAACTATCAGACTTCGGCCTGGCAAGGGAGGGGCCAACCGAAGGAGAAACGCATGTATCCACTGCGGTATGTACCTGCTGAATGTGATCTACTGCCATGCAGCTTACATATGTGCCATCTTTGTTGCATCTGACAAGCTAGCTACATCTGAATGACCGATGATGATCAGGTGGTGGGCACGCATGGGTACGCGGCGCCGGACTACATCGAGACGGGTCACCTGACGATCAAGAGCGACGTGTGGAGCTTCGGCGTGGTGCTGTACGAGATCCTGACGGGGCGGCGGTCGCTGGAGCGGAGCCGGCCGGCGGAGGAGCAGAAGCTTCTGGGGTGGGTGCGGGGGCACCCGCCGGAGAGCCAGAGCTTCAGGTCCATCATGGACCCGCGGCTGGGCGGGCGGTACCCTATGGCGGCCGCGCGCGAGGTGGCCAGGCTAGCGGACCGCTGCCTCGGCAAGAACCCCAAGGAGCGGCCGGCGATGAGGGAGGTCGTGGAGGAGCTGGAGCGGGTGGTCCAGATGGAGCCCCAGCCTCCGCCGCCGGCCGGCAAGAAAGCCGAGCCGGCCAAGAGGTGACGATGGCAGAAGAACAGCTGCTGTTTGTAACCTAGTCTACTAGTCAGAGGAGCCGCTGTTGCATGGTTTTACTTTCTTTGCTGCATCAACGAGTGCGCAAGATGAGCTGCTGATGAGAGCTGTGGAGAGATCTTAAAGAGGTAAACGAAGCTGTAACTAAAGATGCAATGCATTTGGTCGTTATACCAATAGGCATACGATGGACATGAACAGCATCACGCAATTGGCCATGTTTTTTTTTTCTTCACTGCTCGCCAATTACGCAACACACTTACACACTCTCTCTCCCTCGGGCACGTAAAATAAAACCTTTTTTAAGGCCAATCACATTAAAAGTTTTATTATTATTTAATAAAGTGATACATTAGCAAAAATTACGACATGACAAAGAAATTATGAGGAGAGAGAGAGGAGATGAGTTTCATCTGGTTAAAACCGGGTGTACACCATTTCCAACACATTGAAAACCGAATGAAACTGCATTGAGAGCGTATCGTTTCATCCTACGCATTCCCACGTATTGAAACCGAATGAAAATGCACCAAATGGAATATTTTATCACAACACCATGCAACAATTAAATGCTATGACTAGCCTATGAAATCGCGAATTAAAACTGTTGAAAGGACAGGGGATGTCGCCTAGAGGGGGGGTGAATAGGCGAATTATAAATTTAAATCTTAAATCGCAGTGGAAAAGAATCGAACTATCCGACTTAGAATATCGGACTATCCGACTTTGAATGTCGGACTATCCGATATGCACAATCGGATTATCCGATAAGAACGTGAGCAAACAGGTTTATCATAAGTTAAAGCTAGGCAAGGCTAAGCAACAAAAGGAGTAGTAGTCTAGCTATAACAATTACTTCTATACCAAATCAATCAAGGCAACTTTAATCAAAGCAACAAGAAAAGACCAAACCAAAGATTTGATGCACGGTTGATTTTTTCCCGAAGTTCGGATCCTTGAGGGGATCCTACGTCTCCGTTGAGGCGGCTCGGTTAGACTCAAGCCGGGATCTCTTTCAACCCACTTCCTCCCGGTGTTGCACACATGCACTCGCCGGTTGAGGCTTGGTCACGCTTGAGCCGGGGTCTCTCTCAACCCTCTTCCTCCCGGTGTTGCACTTTGCACTCGCCGGCTTCACTTCTTGATCCCTTCCCTTGCGGAGGCGGAATCGAACCTTCACAAACATCCTACGGCCAACCACACACAAAGCTCCGGTGGCTCGTAGGCGACCTCCTAGCCGTCTAGGAGTCCTCAACCTCTAAGAGTAACAAATGCTCACGAAGAATAAGCTTGGAGATGAAATCAAGTGCTCAACAACTCAAATCCACTCAATCTAACACCTTACTCCTCAAACTCTTCCCTACCCTTCTCACAAAGGGGATCACTTAGATCTAAGGGTGGAGGGGTGTTTAGGGGGGCTCAAGAACAAGAGGAGAACCCCTCAAACCAGTGGAGTAACGGGCACTTCGAAATGGAGAGGAGAGGGCTTTAAATAGAGGCTCCAAAAAAAAACTAGCCGTTATGCCTTGGTCAGACCCACATCGGACTATCTGATATTGAACATCGGACTATCCGATGTGTGTAAAATTCCAGATCGACTCCACACGAAATTCAAATTCTCTTGAATAAAAAGCACAGATTGGACTTTCCGATATGGAACATCGGACTATCCGATGTGTGTAAATTTCCAGATTTTCAAGAGAACATCGGACTATCCGATATCAAACATCGGACTATCCGATATTTCCAGAGAGTACCCATTTTCAAAGATGTTTCAGAAATTTTCTAAGTCCTCATCGGACTATCCGATGTCAACATCGGACTATCCGATGTGCACAGAGCAGCTCGACCAAAACGAGCATAACTTTTGACTCCGGACTCCGATTTCAGAGAACTTGGACTCTATTGAAAGCTAAGAACAAGGGCTACACAACTAACAAGGTCTCACTACCCAAATTTCAAAGGATAAATTCAGATTTCACAAAGAATCCAAGAGAGACCTATATCTTTCGCTTTTCGGCACCACCAACACCACACTCTCTCTAAATTTCACAAGGATGAATCACTTGAGCACTTGACACATCTAAAAGTCATTCAACGTTGCATCCATCTTAATAGTACGGCAATCCTTAGACTCAAATTAAATCAAAGATAATACAAGTCTAGAAATAGTCACTTGCCGTCTTCTTTCTTAATGCCGGTGCATGAAGACCTTCACCAAATGATTGATGATATTTTCGCCTTGTCCAACTTGACTCGATTCACCTCATGAGACTCTCGTCCTATCAACCTTGACTTGATCATCCTCCCCGACGATCTCCACGCCAAGTCGATCTTGACTTAATCCTCAACTCTTGGTGACACCGCCGTCTTATTGATCTCGGCTTTACGGTCATCCTCTAGAATACCTTGGTCATCATACACACACGGGACCTAATTCTTTCCAAACCACTCATGAAAGACATTAGTCCCAAAAGCTCAGTAGATGTGAATAAATTGATATTTGTGAGCAATTAAGTACCACAAGTGTTTCATATAAAGAAGCATAATATAACTGGAAACACTTGACATAAGAGATATTCTCTACTAAGTACATCATGATGAATATGTAAATGATCTATATGCACTAGAGAGATAATTGCGATATGATGAATCAATTAAATCATGGCAAGGATCACAGTCTTTACTTAAATGAAGCACATGATAGAATATACACGAATTGTACATGTGCGACTAATATTTAGAATAAGAGTAAATATGTGATCCAACTCTAGATTAAACTTCACTAGGAGAGGTGCATGAGAAGATACACAACTAAAACATGCATGCACCAAGTCAATCTATAGCAATGCGAAGTTTAACTCTAGTTAATACATACATACTAAAAACAAAGCACATAATGAACTCAAATGAATATATATGCACAAATAAATATGACATGAACCAATGTGCATATATATAACCAACATACTATTTGGAGTTCACTATGCATTTGCACAAAAGGAATGCAATAACAAATATAGAAGAGATACCAAAATTGCATACCTTATCTTTGCTTAACCATCCCACTTGATTTTCCTCTAAATAGATGAGATTAATACTCAACTCGGCAATAAACATGTTTGCCTCATAGCAATATAATCATTTTAGAGGTTTGTCATTTATTAAGCACTAAGTTAAGCATTTACACAATTATATAAATTGTCATTATATGCGTTTGTCATTAATCACCAAAATAACATAAGTGCCTAGATGCACTTTCAACTGTGCATTGAAAATCCTTGTTTCATTTATCAACCCAAACCCCTTTAGATGATACAGCACATCTAGAAACCGTGAAATAAAACTTGTCACTAGGAATGACCTAAATCAATAAAATACACTTCTATGACCCTACGTATGTTAGTTTGGCATCCTACGTGGCTAGCTCGGACACGTAGAGGACACCGTGGACTCTCGGCGATGGTCAGACCAGCACAATAGCCAACCTTTGTGCCAACACAGCAGCTACGCGGCCTAGGCTGGGACGTTTTTGTAACCAGAAGTGCATCGGCGCACGCTAGTGCCCGTGTGTGAGGCCATACATGTGGTTTCGGCTTCGACAGACGTGATTCGTGCCCTCAATCCCAACCTGAGATCTCAAATCTCAGTTAATATCCTCTTGGTCTTAGTGTAAAACTCTTAGTCAATTTTGATTGATGTTGCCGGAACTTCGGTTAGATTTTGAACATATTTGACATATTAGTAATGCTGAGTATCGAATTGCATCGTACTTCCATATTTTGTGTGTTAACTTAAAATCTTGTTCCGGGTCTTCCAAATTTCTTGCACGAAAACTGTTGTTTTCTTTTTTTTTTCCCTGCCCTTTCAAGACGAACCAGCATGAATGAACAGACGCTCTGTTTAGGAGATTTAAAGTTAGTTTTAGTTTCTAAAAAGTCAATAAACTTTTCTAAACAGCTTATCTTTTAAGTGACTAAAAGTTAAGTTAGATCTACTTTTATATCTTATTGCTGAGGAAAATTAGTATTTTAGACCAGCTCCTGCTTCGAAACAGAACACGCATCGGCCCAATTAGACTTATTCATGAGGCCCAACTCTCCGCCCTTGTCGCATCCTCGTGGGCCGTCGCCGGTGCCTCCCAACCCTGCAAACCTCTCGTCGGCCGCCGGCCCCCTTCTTCTTCTTCCTACCCTGGAACCGGAAGCGAATCTGCCGTGCCGGCGAAAGTGCCTCGCCCTCGCCCTCGCTGCCTTCCGTCGCCTGTCCTCCAGTGAGTGATGCAGGCAAAGAAGCTGACACTAGTGCAGACGGTGGCGGCTGCAGGAGTCTTCTCCGCCATCTCCTTCTGGTATCATACATAACCTGATATGATCTTCTAGTATCCCTCCCCTGTCAAATCTATGTATGTTTCTAGCATGTTAGATTCTTGTGCTGCAGGTATGGCTTCATGTTTGGGAGGGAGTCTGCGCGGCGTGAGCTTGGTGGCATCATCGACGACCTCCGCCGCAGCAGTAGCAGCCCCACGGCCACCTCTACTGCTTCCCCCGACGCCCACGCTCATTCCAAAGCCCTAGCTTGGTATGCTAATTTTTCTTTCTTTCTTAGTGAGGGGCGTATTGTTTGTTTTCTTATGCTAAATGTGGTCAATTTCTTTGGGGGATTTGGTTGCTAGACGGGGCTCAATTGACTACTAGTTATTCGTGTAATGCGTATTTTATTTTAACTGAAAGTAAAAAGACAAGGTAAAGATGCTTCGTAGTGAATGCTTTTTATGAATAATGACTTAATGAGTGACGAGTCAAACCAATTTTGGCTCAACTTAAGTATTTAACAACATGTTTTGTATGCAAACACATTGTTTTGTAGTACTAGTTCAAAGAAGGGGGAGAATGATAAAAACTTGACATGTGGTTGGCACCTTGCCCCCCTTCTGAAGCTATGGCTTGCAAGATTCCTTGGAACAGTGCCCCGTTCAGTAAACATTAAGCTATGGTTGGTGATCGGTTGGAAGCTGGTATTTGTGGTCAAGCAATATCTACTTCCATATTTAATACCATTTGCAAGGGGAGAGAGACGGCTACAAGTTGTAAAGATAGCTTTGCGTTTTAGGGGGCGTTTGGTAGAGCTCCCAGCCTCAGCAAGCTAAGGAGCTCTACCAAACGAGAAAAAATCAGTCAGCTTCACATAAGAATCCGAGGAAGTGATTCATGTTTTTTGATTTGCGGCATGGGAGTCAAAAAAACCTGCTCCCCACTTGATTCACAACCTCCTAGTTATGAACCTCCCCACCAAGTTCGCAACTATTTACCCACCACTGCCATCGCTATATAACCGCGCACACCCCTCCACCAGTCAGTGAAAGTATACTCTACTCACCGGCTCTCGTCGTTTGCAGAGCGGCCTCACGTAGATAATATTCGTTTCAGCCTGAATAGCTTTAGGAAGGATTTACGGATGTGAAACAGAAGTGCTCACAAATCACAATGCATTACTCATAGACTGACAGCCCGTTCAGACTTAAAACATGTGTGCTAGTTGTTGTTGTCTCGCGTGGGTTCCGTATGGCAAAGTACGTCACCTTGATTGATTACTTTGATCGTAAAACGAAAACGTTACAGAGAAAGAAACAACCTGAGATTGGATGCAAACTAGTACCAAGTAGATCAAACCAGGGTGCTACTATTACTACTACTATTTTATAAAAAAACATCACTTCCTGCCGGTACGCATTCACACGATGTAACATTAGTTCAAACAGCCAGGGGTAATAAAGACAATTCCAGCACAATCTTCTCTTCAGGAATCAGGAGGCTTGCCGAACGATTTCTCAGACAGGAATCACTTCCACCAGAGAATCGATTCCATAGAGAATCAGAAGCTAGAGCTGAAGAATTAGGATCTGGAGCTCTACCAAACAGGCCCTTATATTGCTGCAAAGAGCTGAATTTGTTTGACATCGTTAAATGAAGGGAAAAATAAGTTTTGGCGGAAGGTGGTGTTTAGGATAACTGGGTAAGCATGGAATACATCTCTTTACAAATTGGAAGGAGGGTTACAACAAGGTGGGTGTTTGATATAGACATTCTTTCATTCCCTAGGAACCCAAAGCCTTGACTTCTAACAACAGTTCTGGTTACCGAAGAGCTAAGGTGGTTGGTGATGATGATGACTAGGACATTTGGTGTTAGTGTAATTGTATTTCTATGGAGTGTTTGAATTCTAAAATTTACTAAGGACATCTGATGTTCACTATGTTAGGTTATCCCAGCTTGTTCATTTTGCGATGTTGATTTTCTCGTACAAGTTGTACAAATTAGTCAAGTTAACAAGAGTTTACCAAAAGGCTGATGTGGTGATTTTGTGGTGTCTACAGATCCTGCTCTGCAATGTCAAGAACAAGAATAGATGTTCACAATCAATGACGAGGTTAGCTATTAGAAGAGTTTACCGAGGAGAACATTGTCAGGTAAAGATCTGGGCAATTAGATTTCTGCTTATTAGGTTTCTGTTTTACTACAGATGCTCTTCAAATTTGTGCAAATGAATTTAATAGAATCTGATATGTGGCGTCAATACCTTTTATTTACCGGGATAACAATGTTGTCTATTTGCTCTTCAGGTATACCAGAATTACTAATGCATTGTACTGCTGATAATGATTGGATTATCATGCCACAAATTTGTTGAACTCCTGGCTCTGATCATAAAGGCTGCCTCATTTGCTGAAAAACTTGAAGGAATTATGCTGTCATTTTGTGTTTTTTTTCGTTTCCTCGAAGTTTCATTTGTTTGTGACCGCCTGCACAAGCAAGGATGATGTTAGTATGAACTACAAACAAAACTTCTGTAGGTTGAGAAATATCTTGCAAATATCTGTAGTCCTTTTCTGTTTCCTATGAGTGGAGACCCTTTATAATGCAGATGTCTTGTTCAGCACAATAATTCATTCTTGCAAATCAGTTTTCTGTGTAGCTGGTGTAGCTTGGAAGTTTCATTTCGATGCTTATTCCTTGTGTACTTTTTGGCACCTTTATTGCTGAGCTGTTTTGTGCATCTGTTCGTAAGCATGGGTGAGTTGGACATGTTGTACAATGTGAGTGCCACATACACGAGAGATATAGCGGAGATATAGCGATGCTGGTACGATCTGCGTGGTCAGGCACAGATCGACCAGTGGTGTTAGTGGCTGGCCCACTAGGAGAGCATGAGATGATTGTTGTCCATATACTTTTTAATGTCATCTAAAGACAAAGCTAAAGGCAATTTCTACAATAGATAGCATCTTAAGTTTGTTTTTATGAGATCCTATAATTTTTTAATTATGGTATAAAAAATATTTATTATAAACAATAATTTATATAATGATATTTTATGCTATTTATATAATCGTCTTTTCACGAAGAGACAACTATACTCTCTCACCTCCCCCACTCTCCATATGAGCAAAAGCCTTATGTAGCAAAGCATACAGATTGCTGACATCATATTACTGTGCATAGCCTAAGAGGAATAGATGCTTCATGTCACGCCCATGTTGAAGGACCTTTTATGTGAGCTACCTTCTAATGAAACCTTTGGCCCTTGGGCCCTATGAATTTTTAGCAAAGGAAACATCTAGTTCCTTAAAAAATTCCTGCTTCGAAACCTGGCCTGAAGGTTAGAAAATGTGCTACAAACAGGTAGTCATATATCTATATAGTTTATTCACACTTTGGTCTCTTGAGTCATATGAACATTCAAGAGATAGGGCCATTTTGCAGCAATTCCGACCACAGAAGCTTAGTTTGCCGTGTGCTTCATGGATAATTCAACGATTTGATTAGATGCACTTTTGAACAATATCAAAACAGCTGGGCATATCTGAAATCGACCATTCTGACTGAATGGATTGTTTGTTAGCGCCATCGTTCACTCTGGGATTGGAGAGGACCAAGACAGGGTAAGAATTGGATAGATTGCTACGAAACAGACAAAATCTCGTGTTCCTTTCTTACTTTTACCTTTTCTTTTTGCCATGCTCGCTCATGATCCTGAATGCGCATGATTGTGTCTTTCTATGTTTGTATTTTCTTTCTTTCTTTCTCTGTTTGTTGTCAATATGTGTGTTTTTTTTGGGTTTGATTTAAATACCGTATTACCATGTGGTTTGGAATATCTTGCACGAGTATCTCCTCATACTCTTATATGAGCTGATTTTTTGTTGTCAGGTATTCCAACAAAGAGAGAGATGTATGTTGAACAGTTGAAGTTTGATGAACTACAAAACAGATTCTATTTGAAATTTATTTGTAGAGAAGGGACCATATATACTATCTAAAACTGCTAGCTCTTCCACATAGTACTAGCAGAACCTTGGAATGGGACTGCCACCAAATGAAGAGCTGTCATAGGTCCCTCTCTTGAGGTGACAAGCAAAGCCAACCAAAGATAAACTACCTCATAAAGAGAAGGTTAGAATAAAGAACACATTGCTATCAAGTAGAGGAATCTCTTGCCTTTTTCTATCTAGCTTCTCTCCATATTGATGTGCACTCTGCTCTCCTTTGCAAGCACTTAGTGCCAACCTTGATTGGCTCTCTTGTCCCTCTCATGGTTACCGTCACACTCCAGTTCTTGGAATATCTCCAGTGGCATGGCACTAGGCATTATTCGACCGCGTGTTAAATTGTTAATGTCCCATGGATTTTTAACCTAGCTCCCAGAAGCATCCCTGACACCATGACGGATTCCTGTACCTTGTATCGACTTCAGGGCCTTACAATTTTGGCTTCTTCCTCTATATTTTTGTGTGTTGAGTTTTTCATTGTCTTCACTCAATCATCACCTGCTAGAATCTCTTAAGGGCCTGTTTGGTCAGTAGGGTGAGGTTGAATGTGATAGGATGGATGGTTTTATACCATTTGATTCCATTATTTTAGGTGAATAGAATAGTTGAACATCTATAGAGAATATTCTTTAAATTTGTATCTCACAATTCAGGATGGGTGGTTTTATTCAAGTAACCAGACATATTGATGACTTTTCTTTTTAAAACCGTCTCATACATATACCACTTGGTACAAACAATCTAATACACCCTTAAGGTAGCTGATCTTTTAGTGCACATGATTAGTTTGTAATTTTGGGTCCCATAAACAAGGTTGCCAATGGGTATGCTTGGGTGTCTCAGATAGGCTCACAGTATTCACCTTGGCGTTTTATAGTCAAAAGTGCAAGTAACACGGTCATGCATGCATTTGTGTTAATTCTGTTCTAGTATGTTTTGTGGCACGATGATGTATCATGTTGACCGCCAAATCAACGAGAACCCCATCCTAGGATTATTTTGTTCTTTTGGGTAAAAGCTTACGGGAAAAAACGATATGCCAGTACGTCTAGTGATCAGAAGACGTACTACAGGCGATGATATCAAAGGAAAGAAAAAGTGCAACTAGAAAAGATTCACAAATGACTTGTGTCCGGACTTGAATTCTGCATACATTGCGATTTTTCGGTCCAACGATTTTCACAAAGTCAATTCGCTACGATAAAAACAAAATTGTTAAAGACTATTGCACAAAGTCAATAAAACATTGTAAAGACTAAAGAGTTCTCTCCCTTTTTTACAACATATATATATGTCACGATCATGAAATGGCTGGCTGGATGTAAACTTTGCTGTGCTTTTGTTTGCCGCAAAATGAAAGAACATGATGCGTATACAATCTCGCGCAGCTTTTTATATCGTAGCCACTTGACAATAATTTTGAACGGGTAAAAAGGAAATGTTTTAACCTCCTGATCACAGACATAATCTTGACCGCCTCCAAGATGATTCATGTTCATAAGCTCTGAAAAAAGTGCCTACTAGTACAGTAGATCTAGGATGAAGTTGACTAGCATCACCCGGACTTGAAGGACAAGTACGAGCAAGGCCACCTCAATCCTTCCTTCTGATCCACATCCACTTCGAAGTTGCTTATCTGAAGCCGAAATTAAGTGGGAAAAGCGTAAACGGAGCCAAACACACACAGCATGCATGACAGCAATTAATCTTGATCTCAGACGGACTGCAATGCTGATGATAGCTTTCATAGATGATCGAGCATCAATACATGCTACATACACGTACGTAGATGAATTTCTCCTGGAAACATATATGCTGGAAATAGCCTCTTTTTTATTTTGTACTGCATGTCGATCGATCATCTCACAACCCAGAAAGATGACGGCTTTATATATCAATGTAATAAAGCTGCTTTCATTTTCATCTCTCCCCTCTAGCAAGTACTCTCGATGGATGGAATAACTCTCTATCAATTCACTTGCATGATCATGCATGCATGCCAAGGAAACCAACTGTGGATGCATTATATATAGAGATCCCATCCCAAAGAACAACGACATTACGGAGAAGTGAACCAATCTAACACACTGTCTAGCTAGCTAGCTCGACCTAGGTGCCTGCCGTTGATGTTTCTCTGCAGTAACTAATCGCAGGAATCAGAAGGACCTGTACAATGAACACCATACAAGACGGCAAAGATATGCAGACACCGTCTACATATCAACCGGCCACTGATTCCTGCGACGTACGACGTCGCGCATGCACAACCAGTCAGTGCGATGCATGCATGAGCGCGCGCAGCTGCACGACCCTGCAGGTAACGGCACGTACGTTGTCTGGCTAGCCGGCGGCCAAGGGAGTGCGCGCGGCGAGGTTAGCGATGGTCGGCCGGCGGTGCATCATCGGAGGCCTCGACGATGCCGACTCACGCCGCGCGGTGCCGGCCAGCTCGTCGGCCGCCGGGGAGGGCGGCTTGTAGCGCAGGAGGAGGCGGTGCCGGCGCGCCACCGCGTCGAGCGCCTCGTCCATGTCAATCTGTTCCTGCCTGCAGTCCTCGCTGCAGAACGCGGCGTCCCCTCTGCACGCACATCCAAAACAACGGATCGATATCACTACCGAGATACCAATTAATGCATACTAAGAACCAACCGTTCGGATCAAATAGCCTCTTTCTTTAATTTTGAGCTAGCTAGGATTAAAGATTATATATATATAGTAGCTCTGCATATCCATGCATGGGATTAGACGATGCATGGAAGCTGGACGGAGGCGTATGTTTGGATCGATAGCAAAGTAGCACTAGGCACTAGCTAGATTTAATCTGCGCGTACCTGTACATGAAGATGTCGCGGTTGCGGGAGATGTACTTCTTGCAGAGGAAGCAGGACTCGAGGTAGTGGAGACAACGGACCATGGTGCCGCCACTGGCCGGCTTCACCCGGAAGAACCTCGACGCCACCTTCACGTACCGCTCCTCTTCCATCGGCGCGGCGGCGGTGGAGGTCATGACCTCTTGCATGTGCTCTCTCGAACAATTAATAAAAATCTCAAGCTAGCTAGCTAGCTATCTGCTGCCTGCATGGTTTCGCTGCTCTCGTGAGGATCGGATTCGGATCGAGTTGCTACGTACTCCGCAGGTCACTGATCATGATCGACTGACTTGGCTACTTTAATTTGTTTTTCTTCTTGCGAGAAGAGGAGAGTCGTACGTGAATGATGACCTCTTCTCTTCTTGCTGGTTTAGTAGATGAGAGCTAGCTACCCAAGGACCCAAGGTTTTATATAAGCCTGACTTGTTTGGTTGTATATGCACATCTGTACTGCCATGCTGATTCGTGGAGGCCGGAGGTTTGTGAGAAAACCATGGGTGGTTGGAGAGGAGAGCACGGGCAGTGTGACGGAACCTGTTGGCTGGGTGTGCAAGGGGGGATTAATCTAACCACAGCATGCAGCAAGTTGAAGGCTGAACCAAATCCTTCCTGTATTCCTGTTGAAAGGAGCCAGATATCAGACCAACGATTGGTCAAATTTTTTTTTGGTAATGTCTGTACAGTTAGCTAGGCATCCCTGCAGGCTCCAGTATAATATACTAAGGAATTGCTAGCATGTTTTTTTTTCAACCATGAGAGAGGCTGGGGCAGCGGGACGATCGACAGTGGACAGTGGCAATGGCAGGATAATGAGGCGGCAGTGGTGGTGTTGCCGGCCGTGGGTTGAAGGAGGGTAGCGAGTGGTGGAGGATGGGTGGAGGGAGGGGGGTGACAAGAACAAACTAGCAATTAAGAGGTGGCAGGTGGCGGTTGTGGATCCGGCATCGATGGTGATGGGAGGTTGAGATGTGGCAGAGAGATGAGGAGGTAGGGTCGACAATGCAGGCGATGGCGCACTATGGTAGTGGGGATGAGAGAGGCAGGAGGCGACACTAGGGTTGTTGGGGTGGGGTGGAGGTTATATATGGTAGATAGGAGGTAGGTCTGAACAGTTGGATGTAAATCTATTGGTTGGAAAATTTGAATGATTTGCACCAAGTAAATCATATGAATAAAAGATAGACACTCGATCCCAATATTCTATTGGCTACTTGCTCAAGCTTCATGAAAATTTGCTGTAACTGATGAAACTTTTTCACATCTTTAAGAGGTATCAAAATATATTATGAGCTAGTACTAAGAGGTATAGAAAAAATTTAAAAGATGAATATACCCAGAGGAACAAAAGCTTAAGATAATTTAGTGGTACCATATAGTACCTCTCAAGATAACAAAGTTTACATTGAGCTGGTACTATAAGAGATAATAAAAGGTAGTACATCTAACTTTTAAACTTTTACAGTGTATCTTAGTACAAGTTTAATGTAAATTTTTTATGTCTCCGGTATTGTAAAAGATCTCTAGTACAGTATGTACAACACAATTGGCTAGCGATCGAGCCCCAGCAAAGTGTTGGGCCTGCGGCTCTATCATGATATCATCTGCATCCGTGGTTGTACCATGTCGGCAGTAAGACGGCGTGGGCACAACATAGAAAGGCAGAAGCTGCTCCCTGACTTCGTGTCTCCTAAGCACAACGGATCAGGATCAACCGGCACTCCGGCAGCTACGTTTCCGTGGGCTATCTCTTCTCTTGAGGGCCGGGACACCGCACGAGGCACGAGCCAAACCAAATTTACTTTCCTCCTCTTGGGCCCAAATTATTTTTTTAAGTTTAACTCCATTTATAACCAAATTACAAATCTAACATCTTCCCGTCCCACGACAAGTATGTACAGTGCTTCCATACCATGGTAAATGGATTAGTCACATTTCGCTATAACAGATGATACGTATCGTTCCTTCCGCGGTAGTAAGACCTTCTCCAGCGGGCCGCGCAAGTGGCTGCGCAAACCCATTTTGCGCGCCCAGCCCTGTACTGTAGCAGGTCTAGGAGTCCGCACAAGTGGCCTCGCAAAATGGGCAGGCGGGTCATAGGCTTTGCATCTGCACGCATTCTCTCTCATCTGTGCAAACCAAATGTCGTTCTTCTTGTTCGCGCAGGAGGGAGCGGAAGTTCGAGCGCGGAGCGGTTAGTGCGGGCACGGGACTCAACTACCCACGTCGCTATGTGCCGCAAATGCGCGTGCTGCTGAGGAGGCCGGCAAAATCCCCCTCTTGGGCTGCGGCTCGGCCGGGCAAAAGATCCATATGTGCAGTCGTTTTTCCCAAGGCTGCTGGAGATGGTCTAAGTCGCGCAAGCTCCCTCAGGCAGGCTGCCGTGATCGCCCGATGCAGTCGCTAGCCCAAAAAAAGATCGGCCTTTTTCTTGTTCGCCGCTTTGGACTGCGTCAGCTTGCCGCCACGTTGAGATGAGGCTGCGCCGTCGTCCCGTCCAGTCGAGTGTTTGCGCGTGTCCGCCGCCTCCACGTCCATTCTTGGATCCGGTCGAGATAGCATAGCATAATTAACACGGAACCGCCAACGATAGCCACTCGTTTCCCAGCTGGTGGTAGCAGCAGCCTCGGCTCAGCGCCATGGACGCGGCCGTCTCCCTGCACGGGGCGCTCCCGCTCCCCGCGTCCCTCCCGCCGCCACCGCCTCACCACCACCACCACCGCGCGCTCCACCTCAGGCCCTCTGCCTCTTCCGCCTTCTCCAAGCCGCCAACTCGTCTAGCTGCCACCGCGCGGGCCAGGGGGGCGGCGCTCGCGCCGTCGGCGCTGCCCTCTTCTGCTGCCGCTCCTGCGGACCAGGCCCGCTCCTCCAGCCGCGCTGCGACGGGCTACGCGGCCGCGCTGGCCGACTCCTCCCTCCGCGCGGGCACGCTGCTCAGGGCCTCCCGCCACGCGCGCGCCCTCCTCCGACCCCAGCAGCCGAAGGGGGTGGAATTCGACGCGCGGGTGGGGGCACTGGTCAGGATGCTCGTGGGCAAGGGCAAGGCCGGCATGGTCGCCGAGGTCATGGCCGAGTTCGCCGCCATCTGCGACCACCTGCTCCTCCGGCCCCTGCCCCCCGCGCCCCCGCGCGCCTACGCCTCATCCTCCTGCTAGTGCTCTGTGTGCCTCGTTCGTCCTGCTCATGCTGGACTGTACTACACTACTTCCGCTCAGGATTGGCTGTAATATGCACCATGTCAACTGTGAAATTTGTCATTGTTGATTAATCTCAGCTGATGATAATAACTTTCATGTATGATATCGATAAACCGAGCAGCATGCATCAGAAATGTTTGCTTGTTAACTAATTAGTGCGTGGGTTCTTGGCTTCTTGCTATCACCAACGTACGTTTCGTCCTTCTAACGGTGCCACGAGATCAACCGCAAAACAAGCGCTCAGAATGCATTGCGGGCGTCATGAATTAGGCTCTGCATATGAATTCAGGGGCTATAAAATCTGAACCTTGAGCACAAGCAGACCGTCTGGTCGATCAAAAAAAACCGTACTCAGAATCGAAGACTGAATGACGAATCAAAAAATAATTTTCTGAACAGATGCTATAAAGGCCGGTTTGTTTTGGCTTTTGATTCTAGATTCTGATCTCAAAAGCAGAATAAAAAAAAACAGATTGATTCTAGGAATCGATTTTCACAATCCAATCTATCCTAATGCACTAGAATCCACAATCCAGATGAAAGGTGCTTATGTGGATTATGAAATACACAAATATGAAAATACCACTAAACTTCAGAGATAATTACCCACCAATGCCACTCACCCACCAATGCAAAGCTGAGATATTTTTAGCTAGAACTCATTAGCAAGTAGATCAGATGAACTCATTTATTTGGAGGCCACCCTTGCTTTATCTAAACGTTACTTGTTGAAAATTAGACGGAGGACAATACTACTGTCAAAGCCAATTAGGATACCTTTCAAATTAGGGCACTATTTGTGTGGAGGAGATAGATGATGGTAATAGACCTCTTGGAACTTTGACTGCCAAAAGATATAAGAACTTAGCTGAAAATTTCTTTTCTAGAACAGGGAAGGATTACAAGAAACAACAATTTAAAAACAGATGGGATTCATTGAAGGCGTTTGTCAGCGTACTTCGCGCTGGGGTACCCTCTCCGACGCACAAAGCCCTTCCACGTGGCGCCTGGCGAAGCAGGCGGCGAAAGCACGCCCACCGGCCAGCGCCGCCACGTGGCGCCCGGCGGTGGGCGAAACACGCCGCCGCCGGCCCCGATCCATGTGGCGGCCTAGCGAACGGCGGGCGAAACGCCCGCCGCCAGTCTTAAACCCGCGTGGCGCCGGTGGCGGTGGCGAAGCACGCCTTGCTCGCCGGCGCCCGATCCGTGGCGGCTTTGGCGAAGCAAGCGGCGAAGCACGCCCGCCGCCAAAGCTTGCGCCCACGTGGCGCCCGGCGGCGGTGGCGAAAGCACGCCGCCGCCGGCGCCCGATCACGTGGCGGCTTTGGCGAACGCAGGTGGCGAACACGCCCGCCGCAGTCTTACGGCCGCGTGGCGCTTCGGCGGCGGTGGCGAAGCACGCCGCTGTTCGGCCCCAATCCACGTGGCGGCTTTGGCGAGCAAGCGGCGAACACGCCCGCCAAGTCTTGCCACGCGGCGCCCGGCGGCGGTGGGGAAACCGCCGCCGCTTCCGCCGCAAGACAAAAAGGCGGTGCGAGGTAGCTTCACCTCGAAGTCTCCTTCCCCTATCGTACCGTGCCAGACGGCAGGCCTGCGGTGTCAGGCCTATCAACTGTGAGGATTTCTGCAATAGGCTCATTCCTCTGACGCCTCCCACCTACCCGTCAAAGAGAGGTCATGTACCAGGCGGACCGGGCGAGGCCATGCGTCGGCATTTAATAAGGCTGGAGAAACGGGACAACACAGGAAGGAGTAATAAATGCATAAGGATCAGCATGATGACCCCCCTTTTACCTACTCCCGTTAGCCCGGCCTACATAAGGGCCTTCTGGTGCATGGGGAAGGGAGAGGACGAGTCGAACAGGCAAGAGTTCCGCAGTAGAGCCTAAGGAAGAACTTGTAACTCCCAAGCTCTGTACTGTACTAGCTTCAAACACTCTTTAAACAATCCAGCAGGAAGTAAGGCTATTACCCAAGACAAAGGGGGCCTGAACCTGGGTAAAATCTCTGTGTCATCCCTAGTTCATAGCCATCGGAGTTCACTGCACGGGGGTCTTTAGGGTTTCCCCTTGTTAGGGTTAGCCAGCTGCGAAGACGCCCTCCTATTGAACCAAACCCGGTCTGTAGATCACGGGCCTATCAGGCGGAATACGCCGACAGGGGCGCGCCAGGTAGGGGGCTAGTGGTTGGTTTTCCCGGCTAACTCCTCGGCGAACTTCGGTGTCCTTTCTTCAAGAAGTCAGCCCGCGCGTCTGAAGATGGCGGGTTCTCAGCATCAAGGAGCGGCGGGGGCGAGCGGCACTCAGGACGCGTCCTGGCAATCTCTCAGGTTGAAGGACCGTCTCACCCCGCCGCCGCAGGGTGGTAGCGTGGCTCCGTTGGAAGCGGCGGAGCACCCTGTGCGACATCGGCTGGCCATGGAGGCCGCCACTCCTGCCCAGAATCTGCACGCGGTTCGTGCCCTCTTGGACCACCCTCCGGTGGAGTTCGTAGGAGATTCTCCGGCCACCCCGTGGCTGCGAGATATCGCTGGTCTCGTGGATGCCGCCCAGCTTCGGGTAGGGCTCCCCGACCGGCTGGGCACCGCCGATCTCCCGTTGTTGGGGCGCGTCTTTGGCTCTCTCGCCTAGCCGCCTCAGGGCGGCTCGGCCAGTGGGCGGGCCGAGGAAAACGTCTTGTGCGGTCCCGGTTCACAGGGACCGTGGGGACCTTCGGTCGCACTTGGATGAAAGCCGCCGCCGTCACGGCGATGATCTCCGTGGTCGCCTGCCGCGCCATCCGATCCGGGAGCGCCCCCACGGGAAGCAGGTGGTCTCGGACGATGGGAGTCCCTCCTGCGGCTCCCAGTCCCGGACTAGGGAGGAGATTCACTCCTCCGACTCTATAGGGAGCCAGGCCCAGCGTTCCCGGGGGCGGTCCCCGGATCGGGTCCTCGATGAGCGGCTGGGCTCCCTGAAAGGACAGGGGATGTCGCCTAGAGGGGGGGTGAATAGGCGAATAATAAATTTAAAACTAAATCACAGCGGAATAAAACAATCCCGAGGGTATCAGTTCGGACTATCCGAGCTTTTACACCGGATACTCCAGTATGTCCGGACTATCCGGGGTTTTTGTCCGGAGTCTCCGGATTAACCCATTCGGTATGGATTAAACTTCACCTATCCGGAGTCTCCGGGTTAAATGTCCGGATACTCCGGGTTGGGCACCTCGAGATGAAATTTTTAATCTCTTCAATTTTTAATCAAACTACTTGAACACAAAGATTCTAAATACTACCAAATACCTAGAACAAGTAGAGATCTAGCGGAAAGCTCAATAGAAAAGTAGATCGGACAATTCCAAGATTCAAAATCAAATACTAAAACAAGAGCAAGAAGCAAACTTAGAGACGATGATTTTTCACCCGAAGTTCGGATCCTTGAGGGGATCCTACGTCTCCGTTGAGGCAGCTCGGTCACACTTGAGTCGGGGTCTTTTTCAACCCTCTTACTCCCGGTGTTATACAAATGCACTCGCCGGTTTCAACTCCTTTGACGCTTGAGCCGGGGTCTCTTTCAACCCTCTTCCTCCCGGTGTTGCACAAATGCACTCGCCGGTCTTTACTTCTTTGATTCCTTCCCTTGCGGAGGCGGAATCCGGCCTTCACAAACTTCCCACGACCAACCACACAAAGTACCGGTGGCTCGTAGGCGACCTCCTAGCAGTCTAGGAGTCCTCAACCTCCAAGAGTAACAAATGCTCACGAAGAATGAACTTGGAGATGAACTCAAGTGCTCAAGCAACTCAAATCTCACTCAATCTAACACCTCACTCCTCAAACTCTTCCCAACCCTTCTCTCAAAGGGGATCACTTAGATCTAAGGGTAAAGAGGTGTTTAGGGGGCTCAAGAACAAGAGGATAGCACCTCAAACCAGTGGAATAACGGCCACTTTTCAAATGGGAAGGAGGGGGCTTTAAATAGAGGTCCCCAAAAAACTAGCCGTTTGAACTGCGCAAAGTCCGGATGCTCCGGACTTAAACCCCGGATACTCTAGACACCCCGGATACTCCGGATTGACCAAACCGAGAGTACCAACCTGGATACTCCGGACTTAACCCCGGATACTCCGGATTGGACTCAGCAGCCCGACGAAAACGAGCATAACTTTTGACTCCGGACTCCGATTCGAGTGATTTTGGACTCTACGGAAAGCTAAGAACGAGGGCTACACAACTAACAAGGTCTCACTACCCAAATTTTAAAGGATAAATCCAGATTTCATCAAGAATCCAAGGGAGACCTACAATTCTCACTTTTCGGCAACACCAATACCACCCTCTCTCTAAGTTTCACAAGGATGGATCACTTGAGCACTTGACACATCTAAAAGTCATTCGACATCGCATCCCTCTTAATAGTACGGCAATCCTTAGACTCAAATTAAATCAAAGATAATACAAGTCTAGAAATAGTCACTTGCCGTCTTCTTTCTTAATGCCGATGCATGAAGACCTTCACCATATAATTGATGACATCTTTGCCTTGTCCAACTTGACTCGATTCACCTCATGAGACTCTCGTCCTATCAATCTTGACTTGATCATTGTCGGCGTATTCCACCTGACAGGCCCGGAATCTACAGAGCGGGTTTGGTTCGGAAGGAGGGCGTCTTCGCGGCTGGCTAACCCTAGCGAGGGGAAACCCTAGAGACTCCCGCGCGGCAGATTTTGGCGTCTACGAACTATGGAACACACAGAGATTTTACCCAGGTTCAGGCCCCCTTTGCCCTGGGTAATATCCTTACTTCCTGCTAGATTGTTTAGAGAGTGTGCAAAGCTAGTACAAAGCTCTCAGGTTACAAGTTCTCTCTTAGACTATGCTGCGGAGCCCTTGTTTGCTCGAATGCAACACTACCCGAATGCTCGACCCCTTTTTCCATGCACCCGGAGGCCCTTATATAGGCCAGGCTAACGGGAGTAGGTAAAAGGAGGGTCATCATGCTGATCCTGATACATTTATTACTCCTTCCTGTGCTGTCCCGTTCCTCCAGCCTCATTAAATGCCGACGCATGGCTTCGCCCGGTCCGTCCGGGATGTGACCCCTTTTTGACAGGTTGGTGAGAGGCGTTAGAGGAATGGGCTTGTAGCAGAAATCCTCGTAGTTGATAGATCGACACCGCAGAACTGTCGCCTGAGCAGTGCGATAGGGAAGGAGACTTCGAGGCGGTTACCTCGCACCACCTTTTTCGTCTTACGGCGGGCGTGCTTTCGCCACTTGCTCCGCCGGGCGCCACGTGGACCGCCACGGCGGCGGTGCGTGCTCGCCACTGCTCGCCGGGCGCCACGTGACCGGCCACGGGCGAAGCGGGAGTGTTCGCCCACTGCCGCCGGGCGCCACGTGGGCCGGCCGCCGGCGAAGCGGGCGTGCTTTCGCCACTGCTCGCCGGGCGCCACGTGGACCGGCATATTTGACTGCTTTGTTGACTGCTTTTGTGCGGCGTAGAGGGTACTCCAGTGCAGAGTACGCTGACAGTAGCCCCCGGGCCCGCCCTGGAGCGCGTGCTAAAGCTTTTTTAGAACCTTCATTGAATGTTTAGCGTGCTCTTGGGCGGGGCCACCACTCATGAGGATACGACTGCCTCGGTCCTCCCCCGCGTATCTGCAGATTTTTCTCGGGACCCGAGGCGACGCACGGTCTTGTCCTTTCGCGAACCGTCGGTGCAGGGGTGCATATATAGGTTCTTCTGTATCAAGCGGTTTACGCTTTCTTCTTTCTTGCGCACCCCAACTTTCGCTTCTTCAACCCCTTCGCACAGAAAGCCTTCGCCTTCTTCAGCTTCATGGCGCCTCCCATCCCTGCCTCCACCGCGGACGCTGCCACGGTGAATAGGATGGCCATCATAGCGCCGGAGGGCACCTTCCGCTTCCGGGCGGGGACCGCCACACCGCGGTGCCTTTCCGATGAAATCCTCATTCACACTTGGGCCATGATGGCGGGCCTGGTCCCGCCATTTTCCGAATTCTTCATCACCGTCCTCCACTTCTACGGGATCCACCACCTTCATCTCACCCCCAACTCCATTGTCTTCCTTTCCATCTTCGCACACCTCTGTGAAATGTTCATGGGGGTGATGTCGAATCTTCCACTCTTTCGCCACTTCTTCCTCTGCCGCGCCTCCCACGACAACGAGACAGTGGGGAGCTGCTATTTCCGCCTTCGGTACGGGATGGCCTCCCGCTACATCGCCTTCGGCCAGTCCAATCTGGAAGTCTGGCGCAATGAGTGGTTGTACATCAAAGATGACAATGAATCGGCGCTTTGGAGGTGCCCACCGGCAGCGGAGGCCTCGAGGATCGAACTTCGCGGTCGAGGCGGCGGAGTTCGCGCAATGGCGACCGCATTCTCCGATCATGGAAGCGGATTGATGAAAGTGGTGGCGGGACCGTGAGTCTTGAGGATCGGCCCCCGCGCCAAGCGTCCCGCCTCAGCATGGCAATATCTGGCGGCGACGACACGACGCCAGCGCCGCGTGGCGGGGCGTAAGTCTTTGTTTCTCTTCGGCTTTTTCTTGCGCCCATGCTTCTTTTTGTGGCTTCCTACCAACCAGCAGCTATTTTTTGTCCATTGCCAGTCGCGGGAAACTTGGAGGAGCCGGTCCAGGGCAGATGGCTCGTCGTGCTGATGCAGCTGGTCCCAACCGGCACACCCTTTCCGGCGGCGGCCCTGCCGCTCGCCGATTTGGAGCACGCGGAGCGCCTACGGGTCGTGAGGCTGCTCCCGCCGATGGACTCCACGGGGCTCGCCGCGGTGCCGACCCGTGGGCGGCGGTGATCGAGGACACGACCGCCAGCAAGACCCGCGAACAGCGACCAATCGCCTCGACGCCATCGTCCGCCCCAAGAGGGTCCGCGTCGCGGGCCAAACTACCGCCGCCGCCAGCACTGACGTGGCGGCATCCTTGCAAGGGGCGGCGGCGCAGGCCGCCCCAACCATGACTTCGCCTCCGGTGCCGCCGCCTCCCGCAGCGCCGGCACCAGAGCCTTTACCGATGCCTCCTCCTCCGGCGCCGGGCCCAACGACCGCGGCACCAACGCCTTCGGCCACGGGAGTCCAGGCCACCGCCCAACAGGGTGGCCTCACGCTCCCAATGGCCGGGCTTAGCCTGAGGGCGCCGCCGAGGGTGGCCCCCCAGGACGCGCCAAGGGCGCAGACGCCCCCGGCACCCACTGAGACGGCGGAAGCTTCCGCCCAAGTACCTCCGGCCGCCGCTGCAGAAAGGGCCGAAGAGGACGTCCCCAGCACCAGCGCTTCCGGACCTCTTGCCCCTCGCACCGCCATTGCCCTCGCCACGCGCCACGTCGAGCTCTTCACCGAGCTTGGCGGTATCCAGCCGCGACTGGCATCGCCCTTGGTGCGGCGGCCAGCACGGGCCGATCTGACCAGCGATTTAGCGTCGGTGAGGGCGGTAGCCGTCGAGCGCGGCAGGCGGCGATGGCGCAGAGAGAATCGATCGCGCCGCCATGCGGTAGCGGCGAGAGGGTCAAGAACGGCGCAGAGGGCCGAGGCGGCGCTGAAGACCTCGGAGCTCGAATCCTTCCGCTTGCGGCGCAATTTGTCCGTCGTGCTCAAGAAAGCGTTCCAGCGCACGAAAAGGTGCCTAGAGCCCTTGGGCGTGGCGCTGAATCGCCATTGAGGACTCCGCCTGCGCCCGCGACCAACCAGGCCGCGGAGGCGCTCCGGGGGCTGCCCGAAGCCCTGGCCGTTCGCTCCGCCAGAGAGGGACGGGAGGTCGCGGTCATGACCGCGACATACACGCTGGCCTGCTGCGCCAGCCGCGACGCCGCCTTCGATCCCATGGCGGTGGTGACGGCCGGCATTGAGGGAGACGCTGCGCAGGCAGAGGCGCGGGTACGCGCAGCCGCCGAACACGTGGCCGGGCTGCTGCAAGTGGAGCAGCCGGTCATGGACGTCTCCACTCCGCTGGCCGTGGAGGGCGACGACGACGACGAGCTTGACCTTGGCGACGACGCGTGAAGGGCCGGGCAGCCTTGCTGCTCTTTTTGTTTGACTTTCTTTTGGTTGTAATCTGTTCTCCTGTGTATGCAAAACATTCGGACAATGTTTTAGCCCAAGGAATGTTTTACTAATTTTACCTGTGCGTTCGTTCGTTTTGCTTGATTGATCTTGCGTGCTGAAGCTGCCAGGCGACTAGGTTTGGACTTGGCCAAAACGCCAAACAACCTTTCCATTTTAGGGCAACACTCCGGAATCCCTTTTTTAGGTCACATGCAGCTTGGTACAAACACAAGTACAAACCATGCAAGTTAACAGAACTCGAGCAGCAATGGAACTGAGTCCGACAAGGGATGCAAAAACGTAACTTAGTTTTTAGCATCAGGTTTTTACGCGGGATCGTTGCGGGTGCAAATCCTTCCAGAACTTAGGCCCTGATGATCGCCTGAAAACGTGCTGCAGCGTAACGTGGTGAGGCAATAAGTTTCCGGAAGTGTTTTTAGACCAACGGTACTCGACGGTGACAACCAGCGGTGCTTCAGGGAGCCAACTCGAGGCGTACGATCCGTGTTTGAGTACCGTGCCCGACTTGCACTTCGGTCGCTTGGCCGCACCGAACGTTAACGCTTTTAGCATATTTCCATCTATCACGAGGGGCCGTTGATTTTTAACACTCGTGTCAATCACGCGTAACTTGACCCATCTTAGCGCATGCGCATAAGGGAGTGGTCAAAAATGCGGTACGGAGCACTTATCTTGCTTTATATATCGTTGGGCGACCAGCACCCAAGTATCTGGGCGACCACGGAGGGACTTGGGGCGAGCAGCCCCCAAGCACTTGGGCGACCATGGAGAGGCTTGGGGCGACCACGAAGAGGCTTGGGGCGATCAGCCCCCGAGCACTTGGGCGACCACGGGAAGGCTTGGGGACTCTATGCAATGAGTCGGCGTCCCTATGCCTTGGCCTGTGCGCGCACATAGCTACCAACAGAATGAGTGGGCTTTGCAGTGTATATGCAAGATAAAATTAAATGATATAGGCCCTCGCACGAAGTAAGCCCCGGTCCGCCTTTTTGATTCCTAAGTCCTTGCGATTTTTCGGAGGTCGAACCATGGTACTATGTGTCAAGGCAGCGGGCTTCCAGGAGGGGTACTAAACTAACGATGCTCGCGGTGACAACCAGCGGTGCTTCAGGGAGCCAACCCGAGGCGTGCGAGCCGCGTTTGAGCACCGCATCTAGCCCGCTCCTGGTTACCTGTCCTTGTCGGACACAGGCACCAGGTGACTCTATAGATCACCAAGGAATTAGCAAACATACGGAACCAGCGACATTCATGCAAAAAACTTGCCGCTAAGGGCACAGAGAGGGACAACAATGGTAAAGTAAAAGCCTTCTAGGCAACAACTTTACTAACCGCCAGAAGCCGCTGACCAGCCAAGGAAGGGACTTACCTCATGGCTGACCAGGGTGAGCTGCGGGGTACTTACAACTCCTTCAAGGATAGAACTTCCGCAATAACTCAATGTTATAGGAATTCATCAGTTCTTCGCCGTCCTCAGTGGCCAACCGGACCGCCCCGGGCCGAGATACCGAAACCACCTTAAAGGGGCCCTCCCATCGGGGAGACAGTTTGTGCAACCCGGCATGCGTCTGAATTCTGCGCAAGACCAGGTCGCCCACTGCCAGTGTTCTCTCAGAGACCCGGGTGGCATGGTATCGCCTGAGACTTTGCTGGTAGCGGGCGGCGCGGAGAGCAGCGCGATCCCGCACCTCTTCCAAAAGGTTGACATCTTCCCGCCGGAGATCTTCTTGGTCTTCTTCGTTGAACGCCGAGACACGCGGAGAACCGAGCGGCACTTCGGAGGAGAACGACCTCGCCCGTATACCAGAAGAAGGGTGTCTCGCCGTGGCTCTGCTTAGGTGTGGTGCGGGCGACTACTGATGCAGCGGGAGCTCCTCAGTCCACCGCGCCCCCCGCTTGTGGAGCCGATCAAACGCCCTTGTCTTGAGGCCCTTCAGCACCAGCGCGTTGGCACGTTCCGCTTGCCCGTTGCTCATGGGATGGGCCACCGAAGCGAAGCATACCTTGGTGCCCATTTCATCGCAGAAGTCCAGGAAAGCCGCGCTAGTGAATTGAGTCCCGTTGTCGGTGATGATGCGGTTGGCGACTCCAAAGCGGGCAAAGATCCCACGCATGAACTTGACGGCGGCAGCGGCCGTGATGGCGCGCACCGCCTCGGCTTCAACCCACTTTGTGAATTTGTCGATGGCGACAAAGAGGTGGGTGAAGCCCCTATGGCCAGCGAGCGGGCCAGATATCGACCCCGCACCGCAAACGGCGGAGAGCGGGATGGTTTGCGAGCTTTGGGCGGTCGATGGATTTGCTGGCGAATAAGCGACAAGCCGCATGTCCTCACCACTCGCAAGCATCACCGGAGGCGATGGGCCAAGAAAACCCTGGCGGCGCTTTACCGACAAGCGTTCGGCGAGACATGTGGCTCCCACACACGCCTCCATGGATATCGAGAGCGGTTGCTCCCTCTTCTGAGTGATGCGCTTCAGAGAACTCCGTTTACGCCTGGCGATATAGGTCCCCACCTACCGGTATAGCACTTGGCCTTACGTGCAATCTTCTCACCGAGGCATCATCGTCGGGGATCACTTGGTCACGCAGAAGGCTAGGATAGGATCCATCCACCGATCTTCTGGCCAGCGTGGCGACCACTCGGTGCTTCGCTGGGTACTCCGCGACCAAGCTTTTCCTGGTCTTGCCTCGGCCGCCGCCTTCTTCCTCCGGACACGGGGGTTTGGCGAAGACCTTTCCCCCGGCTGGGGGCCATGGCGGTAACCGCCTTCCCCGCCCGAGCCGGAGGCCGCAACGGTCTTGCCGTCGTCCCCGCTTGAACTGGGGGCTGTGACAGCGACACCATCATCCCCACCTGAATCGGGGGCCGCAATGGACGGTCGCGATACCCTTTCTTCGAAGACTCCGACCAGAACGGAAGCCCTTGAGGACGCAAGCTGCGAAAGACCGTCCGCAAGGTGATTGTCGCGCCGAGGGACATGGATATACCCCAAACCTTCAAAGTGACGCTCCATCTTTCGGACTTCCGCCAAGTACGCCGCCATGGTGGGGTCGGAGCACTGGAACTCCTTCCGCGCTTGATTGATGACCAGCAGGGAGTCTCCCTTGACTTGGAGACGCCGAATGCCCAATGCCGAAGCAATGCGCAACCCTGCGAGTAGGCCCTCATACTCAGCTATGTTATTTGTGGCCTTGAAATCGAGGACGACCACATATTGGAGGATGTCACCGGTCGGGGAGACCAGGACAACTCCAGCCCCCGCGCCCTCCAGCCTGAATGAACCATCGAAGAACAAGGTCCAGGGAGAGGGCGCGGGTGCTCTCTATACGAGGCGGCGAGTCCACTCGGCGAACTCCGCCAGCTTTTGACTTTTGATGGTGGTGCGGGGTACGAATTTGAGGTTGAATTCCCCCAGCTCCACCGACCATTTCGCAATTCGGCCCTCTGCTTCTCGGTTGTGGAGAATTTCTCGTAGCGGGTAGGCCGTGACCACGGTGATTTCCCGCCCTTGGAAATAGTGCCGCAACTTCCTGGACACCACAACCGGGAGATGCCCCAGGTCGGTGGCGCCCTCAGGGTGGTCGCCCTGGCTGAAAGTGAGCGTCTGCTCTGACCACTTCAGCATCCGACCCGCCCCTGAGCTTGACGCCGTGGCGCACACCTCCCTCTTCAACCGCTTGTAAGCGGCGTTGGAGGAAAAGGTGGACGAACCACCGTAAATGTAGGCCACAGTGTGATCCGCTTGCTGGAAGGCCAGCGGGGCAAGATCTTCGTCTTGATCGTCGTCGGGGCGGCGTTCCTTGAGCCGCTTCTCCACCATTTTGTCCACGACCGGACAATTTGCCTAGGTCATGGGTATTGGTTCGATGTATTGGGCGATGAGGGCTCGCCCTCCTTTTAGTCGCGGCGGTCGTTCCCACGACCACAAGGCGATCATCGCGCCGATCGTGGCGATCGTTCGCCCGATCCACGACGGTCGTCCGCGCCTCATGGCGGTCATCGCGCCCGCCGCGGCGGTTGCGTTCGGGCGCGAGGTCCTCCTCGTCGTCGCGCTTCGGCGGCCAAAACTGCTGGCCTCTCTGCCTCGCTTCGCGCCTTCTTACTGCAGGCGGCGAACCCTTCGAGGTCTGGCTTGTCCTTGCCTGCCACCCTTGGGGCGGCGCCGCCTCTCGCCTCATGCGGCCGCGCACACTTATGTGCGAGGAGAAAAGCTTCGAGGTGGAGCCGATGGTACGGTGGCCATCTTCTCCTTCATCTTCTTGATCGCGTCGCCCCTTCAAGGCGATGACGACCGATTGCTCTGAGATGTGGGGGATTGTGTTACGGCAGTGGCAAAACCGCCGAATGAAGTCGCGAAGCGACTCCCCCTTCTCTTGCTCCAGAGCGTGGAGGTCGTCCTCCACGCCGGCTCACAAAAGGAGCCTCGAAAGTTGGCGACGAAGAGGTCGCACAACTTCCCCCACGAGTGCACCGATCCTCGGGGGAGGTTTAACAGCCAGGAGCGGGCAGAGTCCGTCAAGGCTGTTGGGAGGTAGTTGGCCATGACCTTTTCGGATCCGCCAGCTGCCCGCACCATCGTCGTATAGATTTGGAGGAATTCCTCCGGGTTGGTGGTGCCGTCATACTTTTCTATGGCCGCCGGGCGGAACCTGTCCGGCCATGTCACGCGGCGCAGCCGCCGGGAGAAGGCCTGGCACCCGACGCCATAGAGAGAGCCCAGCTGCTCATCGGGGACCCGATCCGGGGACCGCCCGCGGGAACGCTGGGCCTGGCTCCCTATAGAGTCGGAGGAGTGAACCTCCTCTTGGGTCCGAGAGTGAGAGCCGCGGGGGGAACTCTCACCGTCAGATGCAACTCCTTGCAGCAGCAGCCTCTGGTCCGGGCGGCGCAAGCGATCATGAGGTCATCACCGCGCCACGGCGACTCTCATCAAATGAGGCGGAGGTCCCCATGGTCCCTCAGGGCACCGGGACCAAGACTGGCACGCCCTTCCTTCGACCCGGCCGCTGGCCGAGCCTTTCTCGTTAGGGCGGTTGGATGCCCGAATCGCTCTGCATGCGCCTTAGGCGACAAGGTACCTGAGGTACTGACCGGCCGAAAGCCCTACCGAAGTTGGGCGCATCCACGAGGCGGCGATGCTCGCAGACCACGGAGTGGCGGGAGTCTCCGCGAACTCCACCGGAGGTGGTTCGAAGAACGCAGCTGCGTGCAAGTTCTGGGCGGGAGTGGCTACCTCCATGGCCAGCCTGCGGCGCACGGGCTACTCCACTGCCCCCAAGGGAGCAATGGCGCCATCCTGCAGGGGCGGGGTGAGACGGTCCCTCGACCGACGCGACCGCCGGGAAGCGCCTTGGCGTCGCTTCGCCCGCCACATCTGGTGCCGAAATCCGCCATCTTGAGATGCACGGGCCTATTTCCAAATCACGAACGCCGAAGTCCACCGGGGAGTTAGCCGGAGAAACCAACCACTAGCCCCCTACAGCGCGCCCACGCCGGCGTATTCCACACAGTCGGAATCTCTGAGCCGGGTTTGGTTGGAAGGAGGCGTCTTCGCGTAGCTAACCCTAGCGAGAAACCCTAGAGACTCCATGGCGATTTTGGCGTCTCTGAACTATGGAACACACAGAGATTTTACCTGTGTTCAGGCCCCTTTGCCTGGGGTAATAGCCTTACTTCTGCTAGATTGTTTAGAGAGTGTGCAAAGCCATACAAAGCTCTCGTGTTACAAGTTCTCTCTTAGACTATCTTTGCGAGCCCTTGCTTGCTCGAATGCAACACTACTCGAATGCTCGACCCTTTTCCCATGCACCGGAGGCCCTTATATAGGCCAAAGCTAGCGGGAGTAGGTAAAAGGAGGTCATCATCTGATCTGATACATTTATTACTCCTTCTGTCTTCCTGCGTTCCTCGGCCTCATTAAATGCCGACGATGGCTTCCGCCTCGTCCGTCCGGGATGTGACCCTTTTGACAAAGTTGGTGAGAGGTCGGAGGAATGGGCTTATAGCGAAATCCTCGTAGTTGATAGATCGACACCGCAGTTCTGCCGCCCCGAGCAGACGATAGGGAAGGAGACTTCGAGGCGAAGCTACCTCGCACCACCTTTTCGTCTTACGGCGGGGCGTGCTCGCCCACCTGCTCGCCGGGCGCCACGTGGACTGGCATATTTGACTGCTTTGTTGACTGCTTTTGTGCGGCGTAGAGGGTACCCCAGCGTAGAGTACGCTGACAATCATCCTCTCCGACGATCTCCACGCCAAATCGATCTTGACTTAGTCCTCAACTCTTGGTGACACCGTCGTCTTGTTGACCTCGGCTTAACGATCATCCTCCACGATACCTTGGTCATCATACATACACGGGACCTAATTCTTTCCAAATCACTCATGAAAGACAGGTGCCGGCGCGGGGGCCTGAACCTGGGTAAAATCTCTGTGTGTTCCATAGTTCGTAGAAGCCAAAATCTGCCGCGCGGGGGTCTTTAGCGTTTCCCCTTGTTAGGGTTAGCCAGCTGCGAAGACGCCCTCCTATCGAACCAAACTCGATGCAGAGATCACGAACTGTCGGTGAATCTGCCGGCAGCGTTGTACAACTTTTGGGTATCTATTAATCAGGCAACTGGACTTGGGTGGGATAATGAAAAAGGAATAGTTGTGGCGGACGACGAATGGTGGGCAAAGAATACAAAGGTACTAAATTTGTGTACATCCATTTCATTGTATTATTTATCAAGCTTACACTAATATTATCTTGAATGATTTTCAGGGACATGCAGAATGGAAGAAGCTTTGTGAGGGTCCACCTGAGAACCTTACTGACCTTGAGAAGATGTTTGAGAAAAGCCATGTCTCTGGTTCTTCAGCTTGCATTCCTGATGGAGTAGAACATAATGCTATTAATGTGAACTATGAGGAACACAATACCAACAATGAGAGTGGCAAGCAATTGAAGAGAAAGGCTTGTACCACTACCGCTAGCCCAAAGAAGCAGAAGAAGAATCCTATGGTTAGGGTAATGAAATGCATGTTAGAAAATATGCAAAGTTCTAGTTCAGTAACCTCGAGGGCATTACAAGGTGATTTGACTATTGAAGCCATTAAGGAGGTGATGGATCTGGTTGTGCAGTCTGGTGCTCAAGAAGGAAGTGATGAATATTACATGGCTACAAAGCTTTTTGTCAAAGCTGAAAATCATACAATATTTCTCACTTTTAAGACCGGCTCAACTGGTTGAAGAGATGCTATGAAGATAGGAAAAAGTAGCATACCTTTATGAATTGTTGCTTGAATATTGTTACTAAATTTATGTATTGATGCTTGAACCTTGAGGTTGCATGTGTGTTGTACTTTTTGAACCTTGAGATTGCATGTGTGCTGTACTTTTTTAACCTTGATATTGCACTTCAGAATCGTTGTTTGATCATTGTTATTGTCAGTGTGTAACTATTCTTGTGTTTGTTTGTAGATGAGTTCAAGTGGTAGTTCTGACAATGGATCAAGTGATGATAATGATGATGATGTAATATTTGAGATTGCAAGTACACACCAATCTATGCTTCAACAGTATGCAGTAATAGCATGTGCCATTGGTACGTACTATAGTGACACCTACTTAAACAAATCTAAGAAAAAAGAATCACTTATCTCTGGTTATCAATGGGTTATTAATACCTTGAATCATCCATGAGATTGCTACAAAATGTTTAGGATGAATAAGCTTGTTTTTGATAGGCTCCATGACTAGTTGGTGTCAAATTATGGCTTGAAGTCAACTATATCTATGAGTTTTGTTGAATGTTTGGGAATGTTTTTTTGGATTATTAGTGGTCCACAATCATTTAGACAAGTTGAAAACCGTTTCGAGAGGTCAACTGAAACAATTAATAGGAAGTTGTCATGTCTTGGATTGTGTCAATTGCTTGGCAAAAGATAATATCAAACCAATAGATCCAAAATTCAGAACTGTGCATTCTAGACTTCAAGATGCTCGTTTTTCACCACATTTCAATAATTGCATAGGAGCAATTGATGGCACACATGTACCTGTTATTGTGTCTTCATCTGAGTTGGTTGCACATGTTGGACATCATGGATATGCAACTCAGAATATGTTGGCCATATGCGACTTTGATATGAGGTTCACTTTTGTTGTGGCTAGATGGCCAGGTTCGGTGCATGATAACAGGGTGTTCAAGGAGGCCCTACAAAAATATCGTAGGACGTTCCCATCCCCCGAAAGGTTTTGTTCATATTATCTCATAATTATTTCTATTGTACATTGTCATTACTAGTGCTAATGCTATATGTTTCTGTTCAGGAAAGTATTATCTTGTTGATTCAGGATATTCTAATCAAAAGGGTTACCTAGCTCCATACAAAGGGGAAAAGTATCATCTATCGTAGTTTCGACAAGGCCTATGTCCGAGCGGTAAGAAAGAAATGTTCAACCATTTGCATTCATCCCTTCGCAATGTCATCGAGCGAGCCTTTGGTGTTTTGAAGATGAAGTGGAAAATATTGTTGAGCTTGCCAAGCTATTCAATGAAGAGGCAAACAAAGATTATCATTGCATGCATAGCCATTTATAACTTCATTCGAGACAGTGCTTTGGCAGATGAATTATTTGACATGTGTGATCGAGATGAATACTACACTCCAAGCATTGGTGAACCGGCGTCATCTTAAAGAAGTAGTGGCAGTGCAATAGGAGAGGAAGATGGGGACATGAATACCTTCCGTGATAGTATTGCTAATGCTTTATTTTCTATGAGAGGATAGTTTATTTTCTAGTGCTTTGCGGAATTTTTTGCTCACCTGCCAATCAACTGTAATGCAAAGCAAAAAAAAAAAAAATCAACTTCTCAAATTGTTCAAGATGCTTCTGTACTGACTGTTTTCTTGTCTCCTGAACCGCTTTGCGTTGAACTGTACCCAATTTATTCTGGTGCACTTCTTCAATAATTGGTGTAATTATATGCAGTACCTCCACTAGTTAGATGATCTTATATCACAACTGTCGGTTACCCAATCTACAACAGAAACCAGTGCTGCATCAGCCAAGTCAGCTCTATCACAGTGCCTGTCGTTGTTGAAAGAGCTGAATGAGAAGGACAGCTCGCTGAAAGAGCACGAGCTTCGAGTGAACAAGCTCGGTGAGCAGCTAGATCTTCTCCAGAAAGACCTTGAGGCAAGGGAGCTCTCACAGAGGCAACTCAAGGATGAACTATTGAGGATTGAGACTGATATCATGCATGCAGTTGCCAAAGGTTGGTGTAACAAATATAACGAACTTCTGAATGTCTTATCTGATGTTTCACCAAGGAATATCGAGAATATCTACAAGCATTTGAATGCTAAGGATGCAGAGATCACTGATTCATGCATTCTGGAAAGCCCTATTATTTACTATCAGTTATATCATCTTCCCTGGTACCTCCTAAAAAATGCATATGTGCATTTTGTGTTTAAAAAAAAACTGAGAAACAATGCATGCGTACGCCTGTTCTTTGCATGAATCAATTCTTTGGTTCCACATCTGACCTACCATTCAGGATGATTTGGCAGGCCTCGGCGGAAGGGAAGTGCAGGTTCTTTGCGTGGCTATTCGTGCAGGACAGGCTTTTGACATCTGACAGGCTCGCAGCCAGGGGGTGGCCGCATTCCACTGTATGCGTCCTTTGTGGCACGGATTCTGAAACGTCCAACCATTTGCTACTGCTTTGCCCTTTTGCGAGACAGGTCTGGCGTGCGGTGCTACGTTGCGTTCAGGACGGTCTCGGCGTGCGGCCACCGTCGGGACAGCTGGATAATGTGTCCTGGTGGTATGACTCTCGGCGGCGACTTCCCCGATGCAGGCGGAAGGATTTCGATGGGGCTGTAGCATATAGTCTCTGGAACATTTGGAAAGAGAGAAACAATAGGATCTTTTCTAACTCCTATCGTACGGTGCATCAGGTGGTGGGTGCTATCACTCAGGACATCGGCAACCGTCAAGTCGCTTTCGGGGTGTTGTAGTTTTTTTGTATCCGGTTTTCTCTACCTTCCCTAGGCCGGCTCCCCGGGTTTTCAGCCGGGGAGTTTCTCTCCTTTCCGTCCCTTTAGGTTGTCTTTTCTTTCTCAGGATCTACTTCCCCTCCATGTAAACTGGTCTGTGTTCTATCCTTCTCTTAATGCATTTGGCAGAGCTCTTGCCTTTTCGTTCAAAAAAAAAAGTTCTTGGAGCAGATTGTGATCAATTAGGACTTGGAAGCATATGAGGCTGAACTAATCGCCTCTTGCCTCTGTAGGTGGGGGAGAAAAGAGACAAGCAGCTCAAAGAGCTCAAGGATCAGGTGGCCATGAAGCAGCTCAAAGAGCTCAAGGATCAGGTGGCCATGAAGCAGCCCAATGGCTCTCATCGCGACAAGCACAACTTCTGGGAGAGCCAGGGCTTCAAGTTCATTGCTTCCATGTCTATGCTGGTGCTGGTGATCCTCACAAAGCGATGAATGAAGCAGCAGCAACTTGAACCTCAGCTGTGTAAAGATGTTTAGATATTCCAGTGTTAGGTGAGCAGCCAGCTCATATTCTGTAGTTTAAGGAAGTAATTTATGCATGAAGTTAGTTGATCTTTGCTGTTTTCAGTATATTTGTTTGGGTGGGCAGATCACGCAACATTATTCTTAGGGTACGAATTATTTTTGAGTGACAAAAATACACTTTTATGAATGAAGAATCATTTAATATTTCATATGATTTTTTTGCCTATAAATTCGTATTTCTCAACTAGTTACAATGTCAATTTGCAGTTGTTACATGTACTTTACACTCAAAACAGCTAGGGGTATTATAGACATCATACTTTAAAAGCTACCAGCCAGCCCTTTCAAAAGCCAGGATGCCAAAGAGCCCAGCTTTTAGAGAATCAGCTTCTCTATTGGCACAATTTAGAATCAGCTTTTGAAGAATCTACAGCTGAAACAAACAGGCCCTAAGTCGATGGCCCTCCTCCACCTCTCAGGACTACCTTATTTTAGGCCCATTCTAGTCTGATGGTTTCTTCTTAATTTCTGGTTTCAGATTTCTTAACCATCTGCTTAGTTCAGGTATGCCAATCTGCAGCTCTAGCAAGTAGCTAGCCTACAACTTAACTGGGGACTATATTTATATGGGCTAATTAACTCACTCAGAGCATGTTCTCAGATTTCATGGACACCGGAAAATCTGTTATTAGCACTGAAAATAAACAAATCTTGCTTCGAGTAACATGGATGCCTGGATGGAGCAGCGTTCAGGTGCGTCCAGGCATGCATCAGAAATCTTTCTCTACTTGTGTTTATTGGCTTTTCCAGATTTCATGAGCTTAATTTGTAATAATATATTACTTACGGTTATCAGTAACATTTTTTTTCTTCTAATGGTTGAGTGCCACAAGATGAGCTGCAAAACTATTGCTAACCGTGCATCAGAGGCATCAGGAATTAGGCTCAAGTCCGAACGTGAGCACATTAAATACACAACGCATCAATCTCAATTTCTCAACAGAAACCATGTAGCTCAAAATCAATCATCGAATAGGCGCCAGGTTGTAGGTCCATCGTCCTGGCTTCGATGTCGTCCTCTTCCTGGTTTCAGATTTCTTAGCTACAGAAGCCCTTACTTTGTTCAGGAATGCTAATATGCAACTCCAGCAGGTGCTAGCCCAGCACTTTTTCTTTGAAAACGGCAAGCCATGATTTGATTAGAAGGAGAGATGCAAGATTACATGGAACAAAGGTGCGGAGACTGCACCTGAAAGGGTAGGGAGGGTGGAGAGATAGGGAAAGAAGAAGAAGAAAAAAAGGGAAAAGAAAAAGGAGCGGTGGACCTCTGAGGATGCTGCTGTAAAATTTTCCCGAGGTGTGTTGTTCCTGCGGAAACCCAGCTCACGGCCTCGTCTTTGACCGATTGTAGGATCTGTTCGTGAGTCATCCAATTCCTTTGGAAAATTCTATTGTTGCGTTATTTCCACCATTACCAGCACGCCAGAGAGTTTTAATGCCTTTCCGGGAAGTGAACTGGTTGGATATGTGGTGAAGATTCCATTGGTCGAGGTGCGTAGATGGCTTCCACCAGTCCGGATGCAGGGACGGTATGTGAGACCAGCACTTAACCGATGATTATACGGGCTAATCGATTTTTTTTTTGATAAAGGAAGATTTTATTAATCTCAAGAAACTTACATCGAGACAATACAAGTCCTTGAAATTGCTTCCGCCTCTGCTTAAATTAAGCACACATTACCCAACGAAGAAAAAAAAAAAACACACACACTAGTGACCAAAGAATCAAAGACTAGACCGCCACCCATGCGCCGGAATAAAAAGCCGTAGCCACTCGAACCAAACCATGAGCAGCCACCGCCAGAGAAGATCGCACCTCCACCTACGCAACACATTACCCACGACGGAGCCAATGGGTAATAGCAAAAATAACCTGCAATGGAGAAGAAGAGGATTTCTTTTGAAATACTATATCGTTCCTGTTTAACCAAAGAGACCAACACGTAGCTGCAGCACCAAGGAGAGCGAGGTTTCTACTATTCTTATCAAAACCCACTAGCCAACTTCCAAACATGTTAGCTACATTCGTTGGTCGAGATATTCCAAAAGCCAAAAGTAACAAGAACCAAACCATTCACGCAAAACGACAATCAAAAAACAGATGCTTAATTGTCTCAGATTCGGAACAAAAGCAACATGTTCTGCTCCCTTGCCAATTCCGTTTTGCTAAATTATCTTTGGTAAGAATCACTCCATTCCTAAGATACCATAAAAACACCTTGATTTTTAATGGAACCTTAAGTTTCCACATTCGTTTATTTAAATTTGGCATTTGATGTTTAATCAAAGCATGATAATGGGATTTCACCGAGAATTGACCATTTCGGCACAGATTCCAGTAGAATTCATCATCATTCTGCGTCAAATGAATGTTAGCGATTCGTGATGATAGCTCCCGCCACGCCACTAACTTAGGTCCAATCAGCGACCTTCTCCAAGAAATGTTTGGTTGTGATGTTAATAGGATCTCAGCAATAGTTGTACCCTTCCTTCTAACTATGCTATACAATCCTGGATATTGATCTTTAAGAGGGCAATTTCCAAGCCAAGTATCCTCCCAAAACCTCACTGCGATCCATTGTTAATTCTAAAGGTAACAAAGCGAAGAATTCTTGCTTTACCTTCATTAGATCGACCGAAATGTGAATCTCTGGTTTCCACTCAACTTGCCCTATTGGCTTGGAACCTAAATATTTATTCATGACATCATTGCCAAGTTCCTCGGATGTTAAAAGTTTGAACAACCATTTACTTAAAAGAGCAATATTCTTAAAATGTAAATCATGAATCCCCAGACCCCCTTGATCTTTGGGTTGACATAAGGTAGTCCACTTAGCAAGACGATATTTTCTCTTATGCTCATCCCCTTGCCAGTAAAACCGTGATCTGAAAAAGTCCAATTTTTTAAGAACACCTTTTGGAATCCCAAAAAAGGACATCATATACAACGGCAGGCTACTTAGGACTGAATTAATCATAGTCAGTCTACCTCCCACCGAAAGATTTTTCCCCTTCCAACTACTAAGCCTCTTCTCGAAACGTTCCTGAATCAGTTTCCAGTCCGAATTGTGCAACTTTCTAAAGTGAATAGGAATGCCCAGGTACTTGAGCGGGAGATTTCCATGTTTACAACCAAACAATTCCTTATACGATTCTAAAGAACCTTGGGCCTCACCAAAGCAGAATAACTCACTTTTGTGAAAATTAATTTTGAGCCCTGAAGCTTGCTCAAAAGCACATAGCAAGAGCTTCATATTGCGGGCTTTATCTAGGTCGTCTTCCATCAAAAGAATAGTGTCATCTGCGTATTGAAGGATAGATAAACCGTCATCAATCAAATGAGGCACGACGCCTCCCACTTGACCCAGTTCCTTAGCCCTATTGATTAAAATCGATAACATATCCGCAACAATATTAAACAATATAGGCGACAAAGGATCTCCCTGACGAAGCCCCTTCCTTGTTTGAAAGAATTTACCAATCTCCCCATTAACATTTACCGCCACACTGCCTCCCGAAATAAACGACTGTACCCAAGATATCCACTTAGGTGAGAAACCTTTCATTCGTAAGGCTTGTAGCAAGAACGGCCACTTAACTTTATCATAAGCTTTCTCGAAATCTATCTTAAAGATAACGCCACTTAGTTTTTTCCGATGTAACTCATGCAAAGTTTCATGCAATATGACGACTCCTTCAAGGATATTTCGACCTCGCATGAAAGCTGTTTGAGTCGGACTTACAATTTTGTCCGCCACTAAATTTAATCTATTTGTGGCTACTTTCGTGAATATCTTAAAACTCACATTCAGAAGACAAATAGGCCTGAATTGTTGTATGATATTAGCCTCATGAACTTTTGGCAATAGGGTGATGACACCAAAGTTCAGACTGAAAAGCGGAATATCCCCAACATGAAGATCATGAACCATGGAAAGAAAATCCCCTTTGATAACCTCCCAGAATTTTTTATAAAATTCAGCCGGGAAGCCATCCGGACCAGGTGCCTTGTTATTTTCCATCTGAAAAATAGCATCTTTAACTTCGCTCTCCGAGAACTGTGCCGTTAACAGTTCATTTTCTGACTGCGAAACTCTCACAATATCATGAACTTCTTCTTCATCGAGACTCAACAGACTCTCATCGGGTTCACCAAATAATTCTTTGTAAAATTTGGTTATATAATGTTTGAGGTTAGCCTGTCCTTCGATTTTCCCATTCTCATGATCGAGCGAATAAATCTTGTTCTTCCTATGTTTGCCATTGGCAATCAATTGAAAGTATCTAGTATTATTGTCACCTAATTGAACATTTTTCACTTTAGCCCGCTGAAAATATTTGATTTCTTCTTCTCGGAGAAGTTTGGCAAGATTCTCCCGAGCCTGAGCCAGACATTCCCGCTCGATCCCAGTCAAATCCCTACCCTCTGTAGCTATGTCCAACTCACCGATAATCGACAAGAGATCATATTTCTTTTGTTTGTATTCTCCATTAGAATGGGGCGCCCATCCACGAAGGAACCTTCATAAAGCACCCAATTTGTGGTTCCATCACGACGTAATTCTTCCCACTCACCGGGAATTCAGATTTCAACCACCTTATCATAAAATCCTCTCTTTCAAACCAAAGCAACTCAAACCTGAATGGTCTAGAAATCCCGAATCTGCCGATGCACCCAGGTATCAAGCAATAGAGGCGTATGATCCAAATACCCTATCCAAAGCTTGAGCAGAGACAAGAGGGAATTTAAACTCCCATTCGGTGAGACATGAGGACCCTATCTAATTTCTCATAGGTAGGGTTAGGTAGGGAGTTTGTCCATGTGAATTGACGACCGAGAGATCAATCTCCCTTAAATCAAAGTTTTCAATCACAAAGATTAAATAAGAAAGGCCAACGCTCATTGAACCTATCATTATTTTTCTCCTTACTAAAACGCATTATATTGAAATCTCCACCAATCAGAGTTGGAAGATAATTATGTTGGCAAATTCTAACAAGCTCCGCCAAAAATGCTGGTTTGAAGTCATCCTGGGCCGGACCATAAACTGCCATAAGAATCCATTTGAATTTATCCGACCTATTGCTTAGATGGAATTTAATAAAAAATTCCCCTTCCACAACTGATAATAAATCAAATGATGCTACATTAATACCTAGAAGAATACCACCCGACCTTCCTCTAGGGGGAACACAATGCCAAACGAAATCCACACCTCCAGAAAGACGTGCCAAATTCGATTTAGACATATCCTGTTTTCCCGTTTCCATTATAGCTATAAAATCTAGCTTGTTCTCTTTGACAGCTTCCGAAATATAGCGAAATTTAGCCAAGTCTGAAAGACCTCTGCTATTCCAAAAAAAACCTTTCATAATGAACTATATGTTAATTTAATTTTTTCTACCTCTCCTGTTCCTACGAGATTTTCGAGAGGGGGCCAAGAAATCAGAAATGCGCATATCTAGATCCCCCGCCTCGAAGTCAACTTCCGAAACATCTTTAATCAAGTGGTCCAAAAAATCACTATTTGCATCCGCTTCTTCAGCCTCACCAGACTCAACATGATTTATCTCATACTCATTGGATACTACCTTTCCTTCCTCACTGGAACCTTGATGATTCAATTTAACTCTATCCCTTTCAACCCTTTTAATAGATTGAACTGATAGATTTTCTCCTGTACTACTCATTATCATTTTGAATCCTAAATTGTGTAGATGTGTAGCACATCTATCATCAGACATTGCTGAAATGGATAAATAATTATCAACTGGACACATACCAGACTGGGAAGGCACAGACGAAAATGATGCCCCCGTAGAGGAAACCACCGTCTTGATGCCATTCATCGGATCCAGGTTGCGCGCTGCAGTACGGCGCATCGCCTTATTCAGCATGGTTCCATCTGCCAAAGAGGTGCCATCCACCGCAAAAACATTAGATCTTAAACTACGGCGAAGACCAACTCCTGAATTAATGTGTTCAAGAGACCTACCCGTAGAAATGGAATCCGAACAGGGCTGTTCACACGTCTGTACAGCATGCTGCTCCAAGTCATGAACCGCAACCAGACCACTACTGGCCAACTCATTGACTGCCGCAACCATCCCCTGACTCGATTCCAGAACCGGCGAGGACAGCACTTCCTCATCCAAAGAAAAGGCAACAACAGTCGTCTGACTCTTCTCATTGTCAGGCATCTCACTCTTCTCCCCTGAAGAAACAAACAAGGCAGCTGACATTCCCTCCAGAGACAAACCCTCCTTGCCAGATTCAAAACGTGCCGGCAAAGAACGAGTAGCCCTCTCACGGACTGCCGCAACTGCCATCTCAAGCTTCGGACACAGTTCCTGAACCGGCAAAGTCTGCAATTCCTCATCCAAAGCCAGCTCACCTACAGCCATCTTACCCATCTCATGATCTGGCACCTGACCCTTCTCCCCTGAAGAAACAGACAAAGCAACCGACCTTCTCTCCATTGTCAAACCCTCCTTGCCAGACTCAAAACACGCCGGCAAAGAACCTGGTCGACACCCATCATCAGAACAAACACCAAGCCGCCCATGACTTGTTTTAGTACCAGGTGAACACATCTTTGTAACCCAAATAGAACCAGGAGATTTGGCGCTATCAATAAAACAAGATTTCGCCGGACTGGAAACCTGCTTATGCCCCAAAGGAGTAACAGCAATGACACCAGACAAGGACGAGCAAATATTATTAACCTCTCCACCATCAACATGCAATGCACCAGTTCCCAAATTGTCTCCTAAGTCCAGGGACAAAGCAACCGCTGAACCATGAAGGAGGCTACTGTTTGATTGATCCCCATTCCTTTCTTTGTACACATTAACATCAACAGAACATGGAAGATAATGATCATTAGCCACTTCACCATCAACTTGCATTGGACCCCCTGAACCATGACTATCACCAGCACCCTGTGACTTAACATACTCAGCACCATTTTTAATCTTCTTATTTGATTGATCAGCAGCCTTTTCTTTACAGACATCCACTTCCTTATTTTCCCCTCTTCACCCCATTAGGAACCAAAACAGATTGCAGAGGAACTGCAGGTTCAAAATCAAGGGGCTCGGGAGTGAATGTAATATCGTAGCCCACTTTGTGGAATACTATATCAGTCGTCATCGGCAATAATTCTGCATCCAGCACCCCAATTAAAAGACGAATGACTCCTTTCCTCCTATATGTTAACATGTCAACATCAAGAGTTGTACCCACCATAGACCCCAGTGCCCAGAAACCCAAATAATGGCGCCAAGCGTGTGGAACCCCCGTGACATGTACCCAAATCTCATTCAGATAATAAGCTGGGTTCACGTCACCATTCAGCTCCCATTGACAAATTTTAAGCGTAATCCCACTCTTCAACTTATACTCTATATCAGCCATCCGACTTAATTCTTCTTCCGAAGGAAAAACAACCAGATAAGCATCCACTCCATGACGCAAAGCCTCCCAGTTCCACTCTACTCTAGCTAACTTAGCCAGTTCCATCTGAACAGACACAGCATCAAGAGTTCCCCCAATGACAGTGATCAAAGCGGTTGGGGCAGGATCAGGAACTTCTAACTTATAGTCAAATTCTGGTATTTGGAAGAAACATAACTCAGTTTTTGCACAACCAGACATGGATACTACAGGTTTTGGCATCTTGAGAATCGGACATTTTGCAGCTAAATGCGAATTACGCTTGTTGCAAACGAAGCAGTCAAGATCCTCAGCACAATTCTCTTGAATGTGACCAACAGACTTAGAACGAAAACAGAATGGTGGCCGAGGTTTCTTCACCTTGGCCGAATCAAGACGTTCTTGATCCTTCACTGGAGCCGCCCCCTCGGGACCATCAAGCTGATTGATCGGGCGCTGATGTTGCTGAAGAGCAGACCGATCCAGAGAGGCATAGCTTAGCAAATGTTTTCAAATTCCACGGGACACCATAGATGATAGAAGTTTCTTATTGGACTGAAGAAATAAAGCTTGCGTCAAGCTGTGTTTAGTCATATACAGGGGTTTCTAATTGCGGTCAGATCAACTGCTTCCAACTAAAAGAATTATTGATTTGTGCGGTGCACTAGCCACGTTATGCATAATGCCAATCTTATCATGCTCAATATAATACTTGAACCGTTACGTAGATGGCAAATTGAGACCAGAAACAAGATGAGAACGAGTGACACGCAATCGAACAGATTCAGTACTGTGTTGAAAGTAGCAGTTGAGGGCTGTGCTGTTTGTCAGTTAAACTAACACTAATGCAGACGTAATCCATCGCTAGCAGGGCCAATCAACGTGATTCTTCCCGCCTAGTTGCGAACCTAAACACTTTTCTAGTGTCATAAAATTAATAGTAATTTGGTTAAGCATCGTGTGGCACGAGGCTCAGAGATTATGACGTCTAATGATCTGCAGATCCCTGCTTTCGTTCGATCCTTGATTGTGTTTGTTCATGACTTCAGAGATATCTTCAATATAACCGCATGTTGGCGCGTAGTATTTTTTATCACCATCCTTCCCTATCAAAAGCGAAATTTGATAAGGCATGGACTGAATGACCGATATACATGGATAATCATGCATATAACGGATTTATAACATGGACAATGCCATTTTCTTTTGTCTAATCAACTTTAGTAAATACTGGTACCAATACATGAAAAACCATTAATCTTGAAAGAGAAACAACACCATTTGGCCTGTCCTGCGTACTCTACAATGAATGCCGAAAGAGAAAAGTGGCAGAGGCAAGGTGAGTACCAGACAAGAGAGCTACAGTGAGCGTGCTTGCACTACTGGTAGCAATTGACCAATCAGACCTATCAACACCGAGAACTCTTCAATCTTTAAGGGTACGTCTATAAGAACTCCTTTTCTCTTAAGAACTAGCCGAAGGTCCCTGCTTTATTATAGATAAAAATAATTAAGCTATTGTCGTTAGGATTGGTTTGTCACATGTTCTTGGCACTATGGCATTGCTTGGTAGAGATTTTTCCCAACCTACACCATATCTCTGCTGTTGAGCTTGTCTTACACCACGCTATTAGCTTCACTATCATTATTTGCACTGTATCTCTACCGCACGTCATGAGGGGAATGAAGGAAGGTTGTTGAGATAAGCATTATAATTTTAGTAGTTAATTTATTTTTTAAGGGTGGAAGAGGGATTTGAAGAGAGGCGTGTGGAGGTTAGAAATGTGAAAAACGTAACATTCACCATCACTAGGTTCTTTTTAAAGGCGCAAAGATTACCGCCTCTCCAATAGTAGGAGCAAGATATATCAACCGCTCCCACTCAACCACTCTCTACATCACCATGGCCAAGATATTTATATACACATGCAGATGTCAGATGAGATCATACATAGTACATAAGCATCCACACATAGTAGCTAGCTAGCTAGGATATATGGGTCAGTCAATGGCTGGCGTAGTAGAGTTTTCGTTTGGATCATCAATCAGTACGTCGGACTAGCTAGCTAGGAAGGGACCGGCCGGCCGGAAAGCGGCGGGATCGATGGAGGAGGACTACGTGTTCAAGATCGTCGTGATCGGCGACTCCGCGGTGGGGAAGACGCAGCTGCTGGGGCGGTTCACGCGCGACGAGTTCTACTTGGACTCCAAGTCCACCATCGGCATCGAGTTCCAGACGCGCACCGTCGACATCGCCCGCAAGCGCGTCAAGGCCCAGATTTGGGACACCGCCGGCCAGGAGAGGTACGTCGGTAGGCGCACACATATACGCCCCCATGCACATATATCGATCACATATGCATATATATGCACCTGCCAAGATACATGTATATATTGTTGATGCATAGCGACACAACATAGTAATAGTATAGACGCGCAAAATAGCTATAGCGACTGTACTGTATATCAGTATATGTTGATGCATAGCTGCATGCTAATAGTAGGTGTCTAATTTGAACAAGTTGCAGTAGAACTAGAAGAGATGGTTGTTAGTAGTGTTCTCAGCTGGACGATAGACGCTTGCTTGCGGTGTTCATGCACCTAGCTAGATGGGAACAGTGGCTACTACTAGCGGTACTTGTTCATGCAGCTAGATGGGAACAGTGGCTACTAGCTAGCTAGTACTAACGCAGAGGAAGAAACTGCATGGTGCGTACGTACGTGCAGATACAGGGCGGTGACGAGCGCCTACTACCGGGGCGCGCTCGGGGCGATGCTGGTGTACGACGTCACCAAGCGGCGCACGTTCGAGCACGTCGCGCGGTGGGTCGACGAGCTCCGCGCCCACGCCGACAAGTCCATCGTCGTCATGCTTATCGGCAACAAGGCCGACCTCGCCGCCGGCGGCAGGCGCGCGGTCGCCACCGACGAGGCAGCCGCCTTCGCCGAGGAGCAGGGGCTCTTCTTCTCGGAGGCGTCCGCGCTCAGCGGGGAGAACGTCGAGGCCGCCTTCCTCAGGCTCCTCGAGGAGATCCACGCCATCGTGTCCAGGAGATCGCTGGAGATGGACGAGCTGGCGAGAGCGGACGGTGTCGGTGCCGACGTGCTGATGCTGAAGGGCACCAAGCTGTCGCTATCTGAAGAGCTATCCATGATGGAAACGAGCGCCATGAAGAGATCAAGCAGGTGCTCCAGCTGCTCGTGATACAGTCGCCCATGGCTCGCTCATCGACTCGACCGGCAAAGAGCAAGGTTGAAAGTTTTTTGTTTCCTTTTGACTTGTGACACAATCAACGTATAAGTTGGAAATCTTGTACAACATTCTGCTTCCATCTGATCAACCAGTGAGACAGTTTGCATCTCTTCGAAGTCTCAACAGAGTGCTCTCTCTCTCTCTCTCTCTCTCGTTATCGACAGAGAGAACGGGATGTATATAAGTATATAACCAGACAAAAACAAATTATATTTGTGAACCATGGAAGGGCCCTTTCTTCATTATGTAGAATAGACTATAGAGTCTACCCTAAAGCAGTTAAATTAAAAATACAAGATCACCAGAACAAGTAATCCACCGAACCATATAGTTCTAAATTTTTTGGCCACAGAAACATATAATTCTGAATGAACTTACATCAGTGCAAGCTTCCCAGCTGCAATTAACTTCAAAAACTGCTGCAGCCTCACAACGCTAAATGAAAAAAATACATATTCTGAATCTTGCAAGCTGCATAAGAAAACCTAACGATATTGAGGTAATGCTTGCGCTTACTCCACTGCAGATTTTTCACGAGATCTAGCAAAAGGAAGACCTTCTGGTTTTAGATTAAGGTGAAGATGGCTCTTGCGGTTCCAACTGACTGTTCTGAACTATTCGAGACATCAGCTTAGATATCTCAAAAATTGCACTCTGTACCTGATCATCTTCCGAATCTGATGGCCGAATCCACACAGGTGACTGCAAGCCCGTCAGTGTTCCGCTTGCAGCCTTCTTTCCCTTTCTTGATGTGGATAGAGCTTTCTCCAAGTCTGATTGTTTCAAGGGTCTTGGTTTCTGAACCAGCAGGTGTGAGCCAAGAATCAGAGCCAATGTTAATGAACAATTAATAGCTATAGAGTTATTACTATATCCAACGATAAATGCCAAATCCTTAATTATTCAAGCAGAGCAATCATAACTCCAACTAACAATTATAACTGAAATTTGTCCACGAATATATAATACAGAATGAGCAACTACGTGTCACAAGTAGATCCATGCATGAGGTTGACAATCAACAAGTGCTCACATGCATTACCCAAGGGAAGTTAGCTCATTGTAGCAAATAATACTAAATTATCAGAAGTGAACATTGCAAATAACAGTATCAGTGTGTAATCTAGTTCTAAGACCGATTGAAAACAGAAGGAATACTTACATCAGCTTTCTTCCCATCCTTCTCATTGTTCAACAGCTCCCTGATAGGGTAGAATGCTGCCTGCTTGCACAGTTCTAGGATATCTGATCCAGTAAAGCCCTCACACAAACTGGCAATGTAGTCGTAATCAATGTTAGGCTCGACATTTTCTCCTTTCAATACAACCTGAAGTATCTTGCTTCTTTCACTCTGAACAGGAATCCCAATTTCAAATATCTGAGTGAAGCGCCTAAGGATGGCCTCATCTAGCTCAGAAGGCCTGTTTGTAGCAGCAAGCACCATCACACGAGCATTCTCTGCAAAGCCGTATATAAACTATCATAAGATGCTCAGTATTATATAAGGAAGTAGGTCTGTAAAGTAAGTAGCATGTCCATATGGCAAAATAATTCATTATTTTCATAAATAAATCTACCAGCAAGGCAAATCTCATGACCACCTTAGACATAATGTAACAGTATAGCTTTACGTAAATCATTTAAGCTTCAACAGTATGGTAAAGACTATCCTTTTTATTAGTTTTGTTTCTCTTAAGTTCACATCCATTCCTCATTTATATTCTGAGATAAACAATCTTCGATAAACATGCCTATAGCCATACTAGTATAGCATATGGTTAGCATCACACACAAGTACGCAATGTATCAATATATCGAGTTCAGAGTAATAGCACTACGCCACTAACCACACCAAAAGCATTTCTAAATATTGCACGTGCACAAAAGAAGATCCTACATCTGTCTTACTTCTGCTAGCTAGCCCAACAATGGCCGCACATTACTAGGTCCTTGTTCATTAAAAGCACCTCGCATAACTGGTCTTAATGACTAACAAGTGGGGTCATTCACATGCTTGCAAGGGCGAACATTAGCTGACATATACTCCCTCCGGTCACAAATAGTTTGTCGTTTTGGACATCGACATGATCTCCAAAACACAGCTTTTAACCACTAATTTCTATTATAATATATTTATAAAACCTAATAAAATTGTAATATTATGAAAGCACTTCTTGAGACAAATCGGCACATATGATTTTCACGCATCCAATTTAATTATTTCAAAAATATTGATAGCCAAAGTTTTAAAAGTTTAACTGCACCTATATACAAAACCATGGTTCTCACGATGTTGCCTAGGCAATGCCTATTCGCTGCAAAGGCGTCCAGTCGTCGAGCACTGACCGCTAGAGGGGTGTCACCTCGCCTTGCGATGGCAAGTCGCTCGCCTGGCCATGTCAGGCATCGCCCAGAGCAACTAGGCGTCGATTCTTTGTTGCTGGCGGTCACCTAGGGCACAGAATGTAGCGACAACGGCCAACCTCAAGAAGCAGCGGCGCGACAAGACGGCCAACCCTCGCGGCGGCAGCGGCAAGGGCGGCGAGGGCGATGGCAGCTCTAGTGACCATGCTGCATTTTGTTTGGTCGCCTAACTATCTCGCCTAGGCGGGCATCCAGGCAACCATGTCCAAAACAACTATTTGTGACTGGAGGGAGAATAACACAAGAAGTAAACTACTAAAAACATTTTTTATCAGATAAAACAACAAACCAATAGTCATAAAATTAGTTACAAATACCTTTGACATTATTAACGAAATCCGATAGTACCAACAAGAGAAAATGAAATAAGATTAAGAAGTAAAATAAGACTTTGTTCAGGGAAATGAAGCAGATATGCTAGTGTGGAACTCATTGTTCACACAAAGCCTAAACATAAAGTTTGCGGTATGGGCTGCTAAATTCATTAGTTGGACTAGGTTCAATAGAAGTACAGAACATGGAAGTAAATTTGTATATAAATTCTAATGGCGAAGTGCATTGCATAATTTAGCAATACAGCAGTGGAGTCCCATAAATTATGTAACAAGTGGCTATAATGCGAAATAAAAATATTTACATGGTGTGAATGTTCCCAAAAAAAATCAGTACATGCTTGATGAACAAAAATGTTCAACGGGAATGCAATCATGTTAAATCTTCTGATGGGCGTGTGTTGAATTGTTATCTGCATCAAAACTGATACCCTATGTGGCAAAGACACTACTGCTTCATAATATTGTCAACAAATGTTACATGTCGTATATTGTTGGAGATAACTCAAATATCTCAATTTACCGTATCTTTTGGTTTTATTTAAATAGGTTGTTAGTTCAAGTCTGCTACAACTTAAGACTCTTTTGGCTATTTAAGTCTCACCCCTGTATATGTAATCTTGAACTTATATAGTGGATTGTTTCCCGCAAAAAATTTCCCACGTTAAATCTTGTCTCTAGTTATTTTGCCATGCTTCTAACCCTAATAAGTGGTATTAGAGCTAGGGTTCAAACCGCTGCCCTTAGGAGGAGGCGACTCTTGGGGCAGCACCCGCACGGTGATTTCCAATCTACTATCGCCGTTCCAGAACATCGGCAACGCCATCCGAGCTACCGGCCGGCGCCGCTCTTCGGCTCCCGCCACGATGCCCGCACCTTTGGCTCCCGCTCCGACCGGTCCTGCCTTAACCGCGTCTCCGCCTCCACGTCGGCCTTCCGAGCTCCTCCCGTGCTCACCTTCAGAGCTCCACCCGTGCTCCTCGGCTTCTGCCTGTCCTAACTCGCCCCGGCCTCCGTGTCACCTCTACACACTCCGACGCGCAGCTAGCCTCCGCTCCGCCTCTGGCCGGCCACCACCCCTTGGCCGTCCACCACCGGCCCATGTCATCGTCGGCTCGCCTGACCGGCCTTCCGAGCCGATCTCTCCTGCCGGCTTTGCGCCCAAGCTGGTGTCCACCACGGCCGACCCTGCCATTACCACTGCGGCCGTGGCCGGCTAGACCAGTTTGCCATCCGTGCCGACGCTGGCCAACCCTCCCGCCTTTCGAACCACCCGCTCATGGACGCACCATCCGCTCGGCCTCAACTGTGGCCCATGCCGCCTCTTCTTCGTGTGACCGAGCTTGCCCAAGAGAAGAGATTTCAATCGGTTGAAATTTCCGTTCGGGCCTCAGAGATCTCAAACCGGATTTAATTCATTTCTTTGGGTTCTGTCAGTTCCGGCTCCGTAGCAGCTCCAACTCTTATGGCTTTCCATTCCAGCGCGTATTTTGGCTGCACATTGAGCGCAACCACCCACTGGATGTGGTCACTTCTCCCTCCAGCCTTCAGGGTCACTCCGGTGGTTCAACCCTAGAGTATCTCACCAAATTGGGCTTCTACCGTTCTACGGACTAGAGCCACATGACATCCTTTTCTTTGATACTAATTTTTGACCTTGGAACAATTCAGGCTGTCATGCTTATTATTGGCGGATTTTTCATTGCAAATTCAAGCTGTCATACATATTATTGATGGTATTCATGCACAGTTCATGCCATTATGCATATTCTTGGTTGATTTCTTTTGCAATTCAAACTATTGTGCTTATTATTGGTAGCATTCATGTGGGATTTATCATTGGCGATTCTTGACAATTTATTCGACGTTTCATCGTCTACTTTGAAAAAAAAATTATATCAGTTGAGAAGACAACTGAATTTGGTGTTTCATAACCGTTAATTAGAACTTAGTATTTGATCACCATTATTTCGGTGTTTTATTCACTGTTTGAATGACAACTGAATTTGGTGTTTCATAACCGTTAATTAGAACTTAGTATTTGATCACCATTATTTCGGTGTTTTATTCACTATTTGAATGTGTTGCAATTTGGATCGCTTACGTGACCATTATGGAGGTTTTGGCAACGTTAATTTGGAATTTGACGACACCCTGATGGTAGCATTATACTCTTCGGAGGTTTTTTAGTGAACGTTTTGCTCCAATATCAATTTGAGATGAAGGTTTAAAGTGTAAGTAGGAGTTTGTTTATACGTCGTGGATACTACAACGTTGTTTTTGTTGTCTTTACTCGATATGAGGATCTACTACAATTTATACTCCATTGATTCTTCATATTTATATTTTTTGAGTAATTTTAACCATATTATGGATTTGCAGTAGGCAATTTGCCAAATTTTATGTTCCATGTGGAGCATGTCAAAAATCTATGTTATGTGTTCTTCACTATCTACCCAGCACCACAGGTGATGTCTTTATTTATGACATTTGATGATTGAGTGTTTGTTTCAGGAGGTCAGTTGCACAGACTTAGATTTTACTAGGGTTATGAATCATTGGAGACCTAGATTTCATCATCTGCTTTGTTGATGGCTGTCGACGATCGGGATCGCCTTACCACAGAAGTAAAAAAGGGGGGTTGAGTCGTGTATGCGGGACCTAAAACGAGCGTCGCTCACCGATGAAAAAGGTTCGCCACTTTGCTGGTCGAGGGTGAAGAAAAATGAGCAAGACATAGAGAGTTATACTGGTTCGAGCCCCTGTGAAGGTAAAAGCTCTACTCCAGTCTTGCCCGAGGCAAGGAATTTACTATGCTCAAGTAAAAGTGTTTGCTTTCTAGCCTGGGCTCTGGTGAATTCTATGTTAATGGTGTCTATTGCTTTGTTGCTAGAATTGCTTGCCCTGAGCGTGTTCGCCTCGAGGGGTTTTATACCGCTCGTGGCCATTTCCGGAAACGGTCGGGAGAGATTCCCGGAGTAGCGGCTTGATGCGTACTGAAGGTGGGTTGTAACCGTTCCACATCTACCGCCCACGATCGCCTTAACTCCGGCATTCAAGGTCCTGATAACTGTCGAGTAAGCGCACGTCTTCAATCCAAGGTCGAGGTCATGCGGGAGTTGAATCCTTGGACCCCCCAAGCTCGAGGTCGTGGGGAACCGCGCAGCTCAGGTCGTGGTCAGAGACCCTTGCAGCTCAACCCCGAGTTAGGGGCCCATTGATTGCGTGTTGACTTGTCAGAGATTTCTCAATCCCCGACAATAGCTATATATTTTGGATTGACTGTTCCAGTCTTTCTCTTGACCTACTAGTGGTTTGCTCAATCATAAAGCGTTTATATAAGATTGTTCCAGTCTTTCATACCCTTTGTGTTTTTTCAACTACAAGTGTTTGGATTGACTATTCCAATTTTTCTTATTCAGTGGTCCTTTGGACTTTTAATGCACTTGTATTCAGTGCTTAATTACCCCTCAGGGTTTTCTGGAAACAACTTCATTATAGATTTTGAGTTAAGAGGAGGTTGTTGGAGATAACTCAAATATCTCAACTTACCAAATATTTTGATTTTATCCAAATAGGTTGTTAGTCAAGTCTACTACAACTCAAGACTCTTTTGGATATTTAAGCCTCACCCTTGTATATGTAATCCTGAACCATTATAGGGTGTGTTTAGTTGTCTGCATGATGTCTGAATCGTATAAGTAGATGCAACTGTATCTGTTAGACATATGTTTGGTTTTCTGTTCATCCAGACCAGGTGGATGCAATTGCACCCACTCATGCAGGATGAAGGAAACACATAAATTGGACTTCTCTCCAATGCAGGCCAGTGAGATGCATAAACAAGCAACCAAACAATTCAACTTGCATCCACTCATGCAAGCCAAAACTAGCCTGGATGGTTTATACGGGACAGATTAGGGTGGTACAGACAACCAAACACACCCATAGTGAATTGTTTCCAATGACTTTTTTCCCGCAAAGATTTTTCCACGTTAGATCTTGTCTCCCTTTTGTGCGTGTGTGTTAATCTAACCTAACATATATACCATGCCAGAACGCAAAGGAGGAGAGTACTCACGATCGGTGGTGAAACCGTCCCAGAGGGACATGAACTCTGTCTTCATATTAGTCATAGCTTCGTGGTCCGTGGTCCGTCGCTGCCCCAAGAAACTATCGACCTCATCGATGAAGATTATAGCGGGCTGGAGCTTGTGAGCGAGGCTAAATACAGCAGCAACTGCCACACAGTTACATAATATCAGCATCATTACAACTCACACACACACACACACACACACACACACACACACACACATATATATATATATATGCACATAGAAAAATTAGAAACACGCAAAAATCGATTCCGGTGAGCAATTAGGGACAGGATTTAGGATTAGCACAACGGGTTTGGCCGCTGGCTTACCGAGCTTCTGGGCGTCGCCGAACCATTTGCTCATGAGATTGGATATCCTGACATTGATGAAGACGGCACCCGACTCCTTGGCGATGGCCTTGGCGAGCATGGTCTTGCCGGTGCCAGGCGGGCCGTAGAGGAGCACCCCCTTCTGCGGGCTGAGGAGCTTGCCGAAGGTGAAGAGCTCGGGGCGGCGCAGGGGCAGGATGACGAGCTCGTAGAGCGCCTGCTTGACGTGCTCAAGGCCGCCGATGGAGTCGAACTCGACGTCGATGTGGTCGGGGTTGATGACATCGCACGCAATCACATCCTATTATCAGACAGAACAGAACCCCAGAGGAAAAAAGCGTAAGGGCAATGCGAAGTGAAGAGCCCTAGTGGAGCGGAGTGGATTGGACTGGACTGGGTTGGCACCTCGTAGGGGGTGGTGGAGACGATGGGCCGGCCGAGGCGCCTGGCGATCTCCTTCTTCTGCTGCTGCGCCTTCTGCGAGGCGGCGCGGTTGGGGTCGAGCTGGCGGAGGCCGGCGAAGAGGACGAGGCAGCTGAGCGCGGCGCTGGCGGCGTACAGCACGAGCTCCTGCACGAAGCGCGACGACTCCGACGACCTCATCGCCGGAATCCCCCCCTGTTGCTTGGGGAGGACCGGGGGAAGGGGGTTCGAGATTTGCGGGATTGGATTGGATGTAGGAGGGAGGGAATGGATTCGTGGAGGGGAAAGGCGACGGAAGACGAAGGGGAATAGATTACGGCTTGCGTCAACTCTGTCTCGGTGTGAGCTAAGCTTGGAGGGCTTTGCTTGCCTTTTCGGATTGGATGGATGCTTCTGGTCGTTGTGCGCTGTGAGCCTGTGACTATGCTCTCGGCTCTCGCTGTACAAAACCCGTGTGGTTTGGTCTTTTGGGCTGTTTGTTGGTTGCGTCTTCAGAGAATTGTATTTATAGATATAAAAGATACTTATTTAGTTGGGTGAATAAGGGGTAGAGTCTGTCCCCTGAGATGCAATTGCATCCGCTGAGCTAGGCTATGGAGAAATATAGATTTTAGTCGTTTCCTATAGGCCTGACTGGTGGGATACAAGCTGGGGTGCATACAAGGTATGGGGAGGCACATAAACAGTCAACCAAACACATTCTCCCAATTCTTCTCACAGCCTGGCTCAACCCATGCACTCAACCAAACACCATCTCTTTGCATCTACGCAACCTGACTCTCACCAGCTTAGCTGACTCGTACGAGCTAGACTGAGATGAGAAGGCAACCAAACGGCTGCTTTATTACTCCTTCCGTCCCGTCCCAAATAATTATCCTATTACATAAAACTCAGTTTTAATCACTAATTTTTATTATAATATATTTAAAAAATTTAATAAAATTATAATACTATAAAAACACGTTTCGAGGCTAATATAATTTTTATGGGTTTAATCTAAATATTTTAAAAGATATCAATGGCCGAATTTTTAAAAGTTGACTTATCCCACCGGACGGAGGAAATATTTCGCACCTTCTTTTCTGACTTTTGAAACCTCTGTTTGTATTCTCATTCTAGAGGCTTCTGACTTGGTCTGAAAGTTACCGAAGCAGGCTCGAATTTAGACTGAAACTTTTCGTTTCCACATGTCCCAGGCCCAATCCGGATCGACACCGAAGAGAGCAGCTAGCCGCCGAGCTAGCCCATCCCCGTTCCATCTCACGGTCAAATCCAACCCAACCACCGCGCGTTTGGGCCTCTGATCCGCCCGCCCCCCGGCCACGCTCAAATATTGAATACTTCTCCGTCCAAATTTGTAAGACTTATTTTTTAAATTATTTTATTTATAAATATAAGATGTATGTCACATTCTAATATAAAAATAGTGTGTTGTTCCTTACATATCCCTCATAAATATCCATCTTTACCTCATATTCAATACATACATACATTGCATATAGTGCTTAGTGATAATAATTAGAGGTAGTCTAGTTACTTTTAATATCTTTTTGTCTCTGTGTTATGAAGAAATTTGTCTTATAAACTTAGATGACGGGAGCGGAATCTATAGCAAATACAATGTCTCCGGTCTGTAAGGCTTACTATTCAGATTCTCATACAGCAGGAGCACCATGAAAGAAAGAAAAACGAGTCCCAACCCAAGTCTGAATGGCAGGCTCTGTTACTTTCCGCGTGAAACAATGCTTAGTCTGGTTAGTATCCGTACCAACCCTGAGCAACGAGAGTTGGCCACAACTAAGACCATCTCCAACGCCTTCCCTTCCCCCGTCCCTTTCCCCTCGCAATGGGAAAACGGAGGCGTGAAGGGAATCCCAGCGTCTCCAACGGTTGCCCTTCCACGCCGGGAGAAGCCAGGGAGAGGAGAGAGTTCCCCAGCACGGTTTCTCTCTCTTCGCCTTCGCCCTCTCCGAAAGCAGTTCTCGTCAACGAACTCCATTTCGCGCGTCCGCTCGGAGCAAGGGGAAATCGGCGAAGTCGTCGGGAGCGAGCAGCATGGGAGGTCGCCACACCACGGAGAGGACGGCGTGCGACGGTACTCGGCGGCTTGAGGTACGTCATCCGAGCACCCTATTCTGAGTTCGAGTTCGATTTCAGATCTAGGTTTGTTCAATACATGGTGAAATACCAATTTGTGCTCGAATGGTCGGAGATCCTCAACACCCGATGTAGAAATGGCGAAATCGATTTGGATTGTCGCTTTGGATTGCCGATTTGGTTGCATTAGGGTTTGGATTGGGTAGCACGATGTCTGATTGGGTTGCATTAGGGTTTGGATTTGGGTAAGCACCATGTCTGATTGGGTTGCATTAGGGTTTGGATTTGGGTTAGCACGATTTACATGGCGGGGTGAAATCCACACTTCAACCTGAATCGTTGAAGAACTTCATTTCGTGTTAATCACTTGGGTGCACTTGTTCAATCGGATAACTTTTGTTTGTCCTCATGTTGAATGGGAAAACTTCGCACTTGTTGAACCAAAATTTAGGTAGGTCGAGCGGAATTGCGGTCGGATGCACGCCATTTTACTTAGGTTAAGTACAAATACGGTTTTTTCTTTCATTTCCTTGCGCGAAGTTCATGAACTATTTGTCTTTTCTGATAACATTGCGAAGGCTCTAGCATTTACATAACCATTTAGAAAGCATGTCATGGCTTCATTGTGGGAGATGATGGTTTGACTGTCTATTTGATAATTCAAGTGGTGATTGATTTGATTAATTTATTGTTGCTGGTTGATGGGTTAGTAGCGACTCTTGTGCTCGGTGTATTTTGGTAACATTGGTGCGTGTCTTTGGGACATCATATAGTATGATCATGGTGCAACATTGTATGCTTTTTTTAGTTTAGTTAACACATCGGCGCATTTCATACCAAGACAGTACCGCATTTCATACCAAGACAACCTTGAGCCGCATTTTGTTTCGACACGATATTCTTAGTGTACTATTGTGTGATATTCCTAGTGTACTCGTATAATTGCTGGGTTGGATGTGAAGGAGGAAGGCGCATGTTAACATTTTATTTGTTAATTATGGGGATATGTGGACGAAGGCGGAAAATAATTGTCTCCGTGTGCAAGCGATTAGCACAAGATACTAGTTCTTGTGTACGAATCAAGATTTACAGAGGAATCTTGATGACCCATTCGTGTTGATGTGGTTTTATAGATGGAGGCCGAGACTTGGACGGTCATCTCGAAGATGAGAGATATGCTTTCGATGAAAAGGCCGAGAACACGAAAAAGGTTGTTGGGATAACCGGTCAGTGATGCTAGTTGGGCGCCGACCTAAACATGGCACGCTACATGTCGGCGCCATAGCCGATAGCCTCCGAGAGATGGTGTTGCGGCGCTAGTTTTGGAGATAGCTTTTGATGCTAGTGTGGACGTGAGAGTCAGATTTGGAGGCGGCTGCAGGTGGCATAGATGTGGAGGCCGCCGGAGAGGGAGCCATAGATCTGGAGGATGAAGATAGCGGCAACTACTCCCCAATTAGCGGTTGGTCAGTGGAGTCGATCGCTCGTGGCACCTAACGTACTGTAGTGTTGGTTAGATGTTGGTCTTGTCTTTTGTATGTCAATATCCGCCTGTCATTGTAATGTAGACGCTTTCTCAAGCGTGAGCATCTGGGCAGGGAGGTTCGATGGATGATGGTAATGTAATGTGATGCGTAGTATGAACCTTGTTTGTTTGAAGCACATCTTCTTTGTAGGTCATGGTTATGTTGTGCACTTTTGAATGAATGTGAACTTACCTTTCATGTGTGCGTTGGTGTATATTGCTTAATGAAATGGACATGTACTCACTCGTTGGATAAATTTAGGGGGCGAAACAATGGACCCATTGTGCGTGAATTTCCTACTGATTTACTCAATTGAGCTCCTTGGTCGACAACACCATCGGGGTGAATGCACCTCTCGAGCAGATTTGGAGCAGTGTCGCAGAGTTGGGCGGTGGTCACTCCCAATGGGCGGCGCAGTGCGGATTCGCGGCCGGTGGTTGCGAATTCGACAAAAAAAAGGTGCTAGGGCAGCAGTAGCGGGAAGGGGAAAAAGCAAGCATCCAAAACAGAGAGGACAAAATGGATTCTTTGAAGAGGATAAAGTACTTGTCTCTGCTGGTTGAATGTCGGCCAAGACCCCATTGTTGGGAAGGACCAATCGTCGGATAGCTCTTGGACACGAATTGCTGAATATTACAACACTAACAAGGCCGGAGAATGTCACGCAAGGTCCGTGAAGGCAATGGTCAACCGCGGTCGTTGATAAATGAGTCGTGAGCAAATTTTTCGGGTTCCTCAACCGGACCGATGATTTGAATCGAGTGGAACCACCGGCGAGACAGGTAATATTCATAAACCTCTTCATGTCTTTCTGCGGTGACATATGAGTAGTGGTATATTGTACTTGTAGAATCTCCCATTTCCAAAAGGATTTCGTGATTTCAATTGGCGTTTCTAACGGATGGCACATGCGTCAACGATGTACCAAGACATCGAGGGCAAGCCTTTCGCGTTCCACCATTGCTGGATGCTATTGGCTGACCATCCAAAGTGGTCGTCGCACATGTTCCACAAGAAGCACAAAACGGGAGGAGGTGCTCCAACGCATGACGGGTCAAACTGCACTCCTGTGGACTTGGCCTCGCAAGCTTCCTCTGACGAGGAGGGGCCAAGGCCAATAGGCCGGGAGGCTGCAAAGGCGGCCAGGAAGCGAGTTGGTTCCTCTAGTGCGTCATCGGTTGGTTTGTACTCAGACCATTTCGACAAGATGAATGAGTCCAGGGCTGCAATCGTAGATATACAGCGTAGAAAATTGTCCTTGTCGGAAGAAGCGAAGAAGGAAAGGATTATCAACATGGACTTGAATACAATGAACCTAGTGCAGCGCGAGTACTATGAGAGTCGACAGCGCGAGATTATAAAGGCTCGGCGGGAAATGGATAAACAAGTGGACCCCTAATCCAGATGTCATTGCAGTTTGTTAGGGTGCCTGACCTATTTTTGTAATGTTGGAACTATGTCCTTTCTGTTTGAGACATGTGTTGTTCGAACTCTCGCCATGTCGGGCACCTTTTATCGCTATGCTACTTTTGGGACAACGTTGCTACTTGAGATGTCATTGTCGTTTTATGATCTGTTTTAATCTACATTTTGCTTATTCAATTACTGTTTGCTGTTGTATTCTGCACTGTGCTTATTCAGAACCAGCACCCATTTGTACCATTTGGACAGGTAAGTCCATTCGATTTGTCGTCATGTCAACTTCAATGTCAAGTAGCCCTAATTACTTTCACTTGGCTACAAATTGTTTGAGATGAACATATGTTTGCCCTTTTTTACCGAAATTATCGTGTGCAGTTGTTGGACTTTGAGTTCTGTTTTCATTCTTCGGATCGGGATGTTGCCATTGAAGATCTGTACAGGTATGGCAAAATGGGTGTATTACTTTTGTCGAGGTCTGTCTGTGAAGGTGTGGTATTCATTACTAGCAGCAGCTCACATTTAAGCTGAATGGCGAATATCTGTTCTCATTTGTGCTTTATGTGGTTATTCTCTAACTGCGTGAGTATTTCAGGAAAGATTTCTCTGTGATCCACCGTGAGTATTTGAGGAAAGATTGCTCTCTGACCCTGTTCCCTCCTTGTTGCTCTGTGATGATGTGGGTGCTCATATGATTAGAACAATTACTTACATTAATTAGGCCTCGAGCGTGGTGGTTTGTCTTGAGAAATATTGTTTTCATTCACTACTCGTGTCGTAGGCTACATGTTAATATGACCACACAGATTCGGGGTTTATCTTTGCTAGATTAAGAGTTATGTCATGTTCTTTGATTCTCTGGTCATTTTATACATAATTATCTGGCTAGCTTCTTGGGTTGTCTTTGCTAGATTATCTTTGGGTTTATGTTGGTAGATTAAATTCTCTGGTCATTTTATATATAAATATCTGTTAGTCGATAGTTGTGATTACCAAATAGTTGACTGTTTAATTGGGACTCTCTGGTTGTCTGATAGGTGGTAAGAGTTTGAGGCCTAATTTGCTGAAATAATTTGTTAGCCGATTAAGTGATTGTGGTGAAGATTCTAATCTTCACCACGACCTGATCTGAGAGCACAATAATATATATTTCTACATGTGTGCTTTGGTGTACAACCAATGGATCGACATATTTCGATACATATGCTTCAAGCTATATACAAGGAAGACTTGAAGTTCTTATATGCATGTGTACAAGTCGTCCATTGGGTAGTGATCTTGAAAATTCTGCAGTCCCTCCTATTCACGTGTCGGCAAGCGCTCGAATGTGGACTTGCTCTGCAAATGAGGTGACTTCGTTAGGATGGACTTGTTGTGATTAAGGGAGCATGATTCTGAAGGCGATAATGCAAAGTTCTCTTACACATTTTCGGCAAATCGCAGATAGATGGTTACGATCTTTGGTAATGGTGACCGAGTAAAGCATATATTGCATGGATTGTGGTGGTAGCTAGATTTGAGACCTTGTCGTGAAAACAACATTCAGTGTCTGGTTTCCTGTTAATTATGCTCGATGTGAACTTTGCTCCATGTTTGTGTTTATCGATTCTGATAGTGCTTCAATCCATGTGAGTTAGATATTCATGACTAGTCTTGTACTAATCCGATTACTATATTAACTTGGTTCGTCAATTTGTTTACTATCTTGTGATCTTGAATTTGGCTTAATATGTACTGCGGTGAAATCTTGCATGGAATCTGAGACATGGATATGTAGACCTATTGCATTTTTAATGGTGTAGAGTGTGCTTGTGGGTTCAAGCTATTCATGGAAACCTATTCTTTCTTGTGAGTTGGAGCCCGTCTGCAATTTCCATACCGTAGTTCTCGATTTGGTCTGTTTTCATTGTCATGCACGAAGTCGTGCCTTGTAATTGGATTAGAGGTTCGATTGTTTGTGAGTGGTAATCCATCGTTGGAGCATCGCTACAAAGAAAAAGGTTTTAAAGAAGGCATTGTAACCATTGGTCGTTTCAGTTCAACAGTTCTTCGAAATATTGAATACCAATTCAAAATTCACATCATCTTGCCTTTGCTTTTGTTTACGTGTTTGTTCTCATCGAACTTGGTGGTATGAGGCGGCATTGAGAAGAGTATTACATGAAAGGTTACCGACCACGACACACAACAATCTCACACGGAAACGTAGCTTAAAGTGATTCATAACAATCTCACACGGAAACATAGCTTACGTTGGTACGTAACAATGTCACATGAAAACATATCTAACACTTGCATTAACCCGTCTGCGTGCCCAAAGGTGTTCGACCGAGTCGATTGCAACCGATGGTCTTTATTGGCGATCCCTCGCCTTTGAGTTGCTTCTATGCGATTGCAAGATCGACAGATTCGGTGCGATGGTACATCACGGACAGGAGTACCCATATAGTCGAAGTTAACTTCCTGCGGTGGCCCATTCCTCTCATCCTATCCGATCATGTTATGAAGAATGATGCATGCAGTCATTATATTCCTTAACGTACTCTGGTGCCAACATCGGCCGGGTCCCCTTACAATGGCGAACCTAGCCTGGAGCACTCCAAACGCTCTCTCAACGTCCTTCCTTGCAGCGGCCTGCATCTGCGAGAAGTAGACCCTCTTGTTTCCCATCGGCGCTGCAATCGCCTTAACGAAGGTGGCCCACTCCGGGTAAATGCCGTCCGCGAGGTAGTAGCCCATCTCGTACTGATTGCCATTGACGGTGTAGTTTACCGCCGGAGCTGTACCATCATTATCCCTAGAAAAAATGTTAGAACGGTGCAAGACATTAATATCGTTCATGCTTCCTGGCATCCCGAAAAAGGCATGCCAAATCCACGAATCGTCTGAAGCAACCGCCTCGAGGATTATGGAAGGCTTGCGGTATGCCTGTGAAAGCCCCCGCCATGCTTTGGCGGTTTTTCCAAGTCCGATGCATACGATCGATGCTACCAAGCATTCGGAAACCGGTGCTCCCCAACAACTAGGAGTCTATTAATGTCTTGTGCGTTAGGAGATCGGAGATATTCGTCCCCGAAAACCTGGACCACGGCCTTCACGAACTTCTTGAGAGCTAGAATGGCGGTACTTTCCCCGATTCGGAGGTACTCGTCCACAAGCGTCGGCGAACGCCGTGAAACTAGTTGACGGAGAGCGGTGTTGCTTTACGAAGAGGTGACAAACCGAGCTTCGGTTGCATCCCTACTTTCTTTGGAACCAACCGTCGTGTCCTTCTCTGCATTCGTTATCATAAAAAAAGGAGCGGCTCATCCGAAACCTACGTATGCGAAACGACTTAGACATAATGAAACCTCACAAGTACATCGTTCATATTTGCAAGAGCTATTGGGTTGTTACCTCCGCCTGAAAAATGCGTGGCCGTACACGGGGGAGGAAGCGAAGTAATCACCGTAAAGCCGAGCCGCCCCTTCAACGTGACCTCGGTTTATCACGCATGGCCTCGAACCGATCCCGTCGGCGGTCCGTGAGGTTGCGCTTCCATCTCCTCCTCCTCCTCTGCGATAGCTATGAAAAGGAGTCCTCATCATCGATGAAGAATAGTTCATCACTTGAGGAAGAACTGAAATGACTCATTGTGAGGTTGTCAATTGCTTGTGGATGACTAACCTGATGAATGTAACCCCTCAATATATAGAATGGCTGGGTTGGATGAGAGGGGAGGAGGAAAAGTTAGGTATTTCTGGGAAGGGAAGGGAATGGGGAAGGGAAGCTGTTGGAGTGGATTGCTGGGAAGGGAAGGGAATCTGGGAAGAGAATCTCTTCAGGGGCTGGGAAGGGAATGAAACTCTGGGAAGCCCTTGGAGATGGTCTAATACCGTACAAGTCCACAACGTGATTCAGAGCCTAAAAAATCCGACAGCCAACGGCGACAGAGGTGGACGTAGAAGCCCCCTGCGTCCGAATCAAATACCACCGCCGTCGTGATCATCATGCGCGAACCACCGGCCTGCTCGGTGAAACCAACAATATTTGCACAAATAGTATTGAAAAATATTGTGTTGCTCATGAATAAATTCACAGTGATTAAAGTCTAGAGATAATGTCGATTTATGTAGTTAACAATTGAAAGAACCCAATAAAATTAATTAAGCAACCAATCGTTAAAGTAACCGGTAATTTTGCTCATTAACAAATGCCATACGTAGGTAAATCATAATGCAAAAATAGTAAAAAGTTATATTTTGAGAATTGCCATCAGACCCGCAAGCGAGGGTATCGCTCACTGAGATACCTGATCCATCTAGGACCAGATCGACACCTCTCGCTAATCTCGGGTGTCATCACTTAACAAAAATATATGAATCTAGTTGGATTGCTGGTATCTATAGTAAAATACAAATAGTAATAAAATATCACATGGTAACTCAGTAAAATGAGCTAAAAGTAAAAAAGTAAAGAAGCCATTGTAAATTGAGATAAGGACCATCACAGCCAAGCCCCTTCCAGCCATTCCCCATTCTTCACACCCCTCACCTAAAGCCACCAAGCCCCTCCATTTCTAGAGCACAAACAAAGCAAGCCTCTGGAAGCTCACAGGAGCACATAGCCACCAGCACAAGCAAGCCACCCCCCAGGAGCATCCAAGTCAAGCAAGCACCAGGAGGCAGGGCTAAGCCACAAGAGTAGGAGACCACCATGAAGAGGGAGCAAGAGGAGGAGGTCCAGATCAAGGAGACTGGGACCTCGGCCATCTCATTCTCGCCTCTCACCATCACCAGATCCCCTCCTCATCACCGTTTATCTATCCCCAACATCACAATTAGCCGCTATAAGATCGAGAATGCCGACTAGAGGAGGTGAATAGGTGGTTTTAAAAATTCTTCTCTAAAGATCACTATGGTCAAAACCAATAAATAATGCAGAAGCTTAAATCAAATGGTTTTGATAATTAAGACCTAAATCATCAAGGCTCACTACCTAACAATTTAAGACTAAATCAAGATTTGCAATCCTAAGTTGACAAGTAAGTAATTTAATTCTAAGAATGTAAATTGCAAAAATGTAAATAAGCAATAGAAAGTAAACCACAATTCACACATAATTTTTTACCGTGGTGTTCGGAGACTTATCGGTCTCTCCTAATCCACATTGAGGTAAGTCCAAACGAATTGGACTAACTCCACGAATTAAGCCAAGCACCCCAAATCCACTAGCGGTAGCTCTTTCCCCCTTCGGATAGGTGAGCTCTAAGCTTCACAACTCGTCGGATCTTTTCACAACCTTCTTAAGAAGATCATTGGACCACAACAACTTCACGCCGTTTAGGTGTCAGCAAACACCAAGAGTAATAGGTCAAGCCTCTTGCTTGATCTCACCAAGTGCAACACATGCATAAGGGTGGTCATCGAGTGCAACACATGCACAAAGAGCTCTCAATCTACTTATAATTTGCAACACATGCAAATTAGACTCACTCTTAGCTCAAAAACCAAATGTGATGATGCAACATACACATAACTCACCCCAAATACTTAACAACACCAGCCAATCCTCCCAAGGCCTCCTTTTATAGCCTCACAAAGAAAAGAAAACTAGCTGTTTGGAGCTAATTATGAAAAAACTTAGCAAATCCGGTACACTATCCTTCTAGAACCGTTAGTACTGGTCACCAGGCTAATGGCTAGAAAACTAGCCATTTCATAGCAAATCTGGTGCTACCACCCAACTGGGATAGTAGTACTGAACCTCCAGTACTACCGACCAACTGAGAGTGGTAGTACCGTACCTCCAGTTCTAACTGCCTCAGGGGCGGTATGATCGATATTTCAGATCGAAAACATATTTGACATAAAAAAACTTTTTTTTCAATTCAAGCATCAATATGGATTGATTCTTTGAGCCATGTGATAACCAATACATGATCAAGTCAATTTGTAAAACACATTTGTAAACCCTATTCACATGCTCTAAAAAATCACATTTAAAACTTCAACTTACTTGCAAAATACATTTGCAAATAAATCAAGAACTTATGAGATCAATCCTCTTAGCCATGTAATGATCAACACATAATCAAGTCAATTTACAAACTTATTTGCAAACTCTATTCACATACTCTAGGATCGAAACCGATAACCTCTAACTCATTGCAAAATACATTTGCAAATAACAAATCAACCCACTTAAAAGCAAATCTCGAGCCATGTGATGATCAACTCATGATCAAGTCAATTCGCAAACATATTTGCAAACTCTATTCACATACTCTAAGATAAGATTCAATTAAACCATATTTTGCAAAAACTCATTTTGCAAACATAAAGTATAAACCTTTCTTAGCCTTATAATGATCAGCACATGATCATGTCAACAGCTAACACTCCGATGCATGAACTCGCTATATACAACACATGCAAATATCTAGCTCCATACATACAACCATTAAAATCAAGTTAAATGAGGTTTCTCCTTTTGCAACACATGCAAACTTACTTTCATGCAAAAAACACTTAAGCCAAATTGCATGAGCTATCTCCTTTTTACAACACATGCAAATCCATAGTTCCATGCAAAATCCAAATCAATTCAGATTTAATAAGAAGCAAGTATGAGCTCTCTTATTTGCAACACATGTAAATACTTAGCTCATACAAAATCCAAATAATAGAGTGAGTCAGAGTAAATCGGATTGAGTCCATCAATACATGATGAAACTCAAGTTAAATGTCTCAACCCCTCTTAATAGTACGCCACTAAACTAGGAAACTGGTCTCTCAACCAAACACCGAAACTAATAAAAAACTAGAAACACATTCTTAGTCTATCTAGTTATACATTTACCTCGAGTGATCCACTTAGAGCTTTTATGATATCCAATCATCTTCCCTCCAGAACTGAGTTTTGTATTGTTCATCAACATATGATGAACCTCCTCTTCTCTTCACTTCGGGATCTCCTTTAAGCTCATCAATACATGATGACTTTTTCTTTCCGATTCTATATTATCGTTGGACTCAACCTACTTCACAACTCATGAAAGATTGTCAGTCTAACAAACACGGTTATCACAATCATCAATTTGCACTCCATGACACATAATGGATGCCCCAAGGTTGATTAAGTACAACCCAAATTAATTTAAATGATTAATTGTGTCTTGAGTACTTTGATGCAATTAATGTTTTATTATACTCAAGAATTTTTCGTTTGTCCTTAATCAATAAAGAATACCATCAACATATGACGAAGTATTCTTTGATCATTAAAAGACAACCGAACTCAATTTAAATTCTATTTAAATTGATATGAGTATATATAACTGCACAAGTTCCATATACTCATTTTGATGGAATAAATTGGAGTGATGAAAATGGATCAATACTCTTGAGACCATCAACTATAGAATAAACTCTAATACATATGTACATATAAATAATTAAACTTAAAATTAATATGCACATAATCAATTTTAGGGCCTGTTTGGCAACAAGGTTTTTTCATGGTTTCTAGACAAAACCATGGTTTTAGAGAAAAACTCTGTTTTAGAAACCATGAGGTGTTTGGTAGCCCTTCAAAAAACTCAGTTTTAAAAACCGTGGTTTTCACAAAACCATGGTTTTTTTCTCTGTTTTGGAAACTTTGGTCTTGGGCGAATTTTTCTGAGTGCTGGCACCAAAACAACTCCCAAAACTTTGTCGCCAAACAGTTGAGAGTTCCAAGAAAAACCATGGTTTTAATAGGGTTTGGTAAAACCATGTTTTTTATACAAGACAATTCCCAAACCATAGTTATGCAAAACCATGGTTTTGTAAAACTTTGTTGCCAAACAGGGCCTTAGAAAGCATTTGAGTTTATCCTATGTTGACATGAATATACTACAACTATACAAGTTATATATACTTAAAGGATTGTTTCAATGGTAATGATTCTTAATTATTTGAAATAATAAAAGGGATCAATACAATTGAAACTTCAAGATAAAGCATGAACTCTCTCTAGATATGCGCATCCATGTTTATATGGATTTGGAACCATAATGCACATATTTAGGTTAAAGCAATGAAAGAGTTCATCCTTTAACTTGAATACAAAGTATGCGATAGGATAATAAAATGAATACGAGTGCATATCTTGGGTTTTTCATTTTCTATCCAAATTTGAGACTAATAAGAATAAAGCTCAATAATCATGTAAGTCTCATAATGATTAGATATGTCATTAAATAATGATTAAGCATTAACTTCAAATCAATCACTAAAACTAATGGAGCTTGAACCTACAGCCATAGGTACACCCACTGCATTCTTGCTAATTGAACCCGAGAACTTCAATGTAGTAGTAAAAGTAAGGATGAAAAAGAGTAGAAAATGCTAGAGGTATCAGATCGGGGCACCTTAAGGGTCAAATAGAGCGTGCCCGGTTTCTACCTTGCACTCCTCGGCGTGCGAGTAGTATCGAGTGGCATCACCATGCCACCAACCTAGGGTACCACCATTTCCCCCTAATCATCATTGACCATGTTCATCATCAATCCATAGCAAGAATCCACAATCGAACTCTGGTATCATCATACAACATAAATATGCAATAAGCAAAGGTGGAAAAACAAGTGACCTAAACCATAGGATAGAAGTAGCAGCACCCACGTTCTGAGAGGGAGAGTAGCCAGCCGGTAGGAACCAGGGGAATCGGTAACAATAGACAGCGCAGCGCCAAGGTCCAGTAGGGGAAGTTAGTCAGAAAGAAGAGGAGATCCGGGAAAAATAGAATGGAGGAGATGGAAGGAAGAAGGTGAAACAGAGAGAGAGAGAGAGAGTCAGAAAGTGTTCGGCTGCAAGGAGAAGAGGAGAGATGGAGCTAAGACCGGAAGCCAGAGGCCAGTGAGGGTGGGGCCAGGCCTAAGGCACCGAGGAGGAGCTCGGTAGGCCAGGCAAGCATGGTTTACAACTTTGTACCTTTGAAACATTCGCTGGTAAGTCTGTGGCTTTGTAGCGGCTATATTTATTTTTTTCTGGGACATCGTCTTCAACGGGCCTAGATGGTTTTCATTGACTACCAGTCGGTTCCTTGTGAGTATACTCATATCTCTATCATTTTGTTTTATACTTTGTGCAAAGGGGCTAGACATATATTGACTGTTTTGGGAACCTTACATGTTGGGGTGGCTATTGCTCGGTGAGGATTAGGCTATAGTGAGACAATTTGTGATAATATAATTGGTTTACTGATTTTGATACTTGTCTAGATAGTTATTTCAGTACTTATTGATGCTCTGTCAAGTTCAATATATATGCTCTGATATCTGTTTACAGCATATAGTTCATTCTGTTGTTACCTCCAGTTTGCTATATACATGATCGAGAGATTTTGAAATTTGACACCCTTTAAACACGATTTTTTCAATATTTGACACCCTGGCCCACTGTCATTGACTCAGATGGACCCACATGTCATACACAGAGCCCGAAAGGTATGCGAATTGGGTGTCAAATATCAAAATACCCCATACATGATCTGTAAGCTTTAGTTTATATTCCTGAGCTGGTAGAACATCTTGTTGAGTCTGATTTAATTAACGTGACAAGTTGCATACTTAATTTAGTAAGGCTGAATAGAAAAGATTGTCATAAATTAGTCTACGATCCTGTCCCTAGTAACGACAAAGTCTTTTAATTAAGGCAGTTCAACATCTGAGAGCAATCTATATTCAACTTGAGCTTTAGTAGCTAGTTGACGGTCACCATTAGTTGTTCTTTGTCATATTCATGCTTAGATACATGATTATGAGTTGTTTTGCTTTGATATTAGACAATATCATGTTTCAGTATCTAAGCTTTTATTATGACTTTGTTTTTCTCTGGTTGCTTATTATGTTGGGAATTAAAGTAAAAGAAAAATTGCTAATAATGCATATCTCCCAACAATAATCACCTTTAAACACAAAATATTCAAGAAGGTGAAAACAATCTGTGACTAAAGACCACCATTCAACCTACACTCACAAAGTAAAAAAAAATGTAAATTAAGCTCAGAAAATTGGAACCAAACAAGGGAGGATCGGAATCTTCCAGTGTCATCTGCAACCATTAGACAGTGAAGTAGGCGCTAATTCTATCTCAGAAAAGTTGCCTCCTGTCCAACCTACGAAAGCTAAAATCAGTAGCATAGAAATTCCATCTGCTGCAGGAGTGTAGCGACGACGGATGCTGCGGCCCTTGGTCCCCATTGCGCTCCCCTAGCTGTGGCCTCCAGCAATAATCTGCCTGCTCTCGCCTTCGGTGCCGATTGGGACTCAAGTATCAGAGCGAGACGAGGAAACAGACAACAAACTACGGTCAGTTGCCGTCAGCGAGTATTCGATGGAAGAAACAAACGTCTGTTCGTCGAATGATATCAGCCACAGTATATTAGAACAGTCCTATCGACAGTCTGATCCATCGATTTTTGATCGAACGGTAGATTCATAACTGCTAAAGTTGTACTTATGTAATGATTGCATTGGATCTCTTTCTACCGGATAAGGTTAAGATTAGACGGATGACAGGTGACATGCCTAAACAATACGCACACATTTTCCCTCAAAGCATGTTTCATTTTTTTACAAACATATATCATCCTTTTTGATAAAATCGTAGAAAAATCCTAGAAGCATGAAAAAACAACGAAATTTGATAGTACGCATGCGCAGAACAAATGTCTCGAAAACAAACTAAAATTGCATGAGAATTACCTTTTTGGATGGAACGTATATATGAAAAACACAGGAGCTTTGTTGTGAGTCTCGTGCGTTGCCTCGATCCTGCACGTACAAGGAAAAAAAAGGTTGTAATGGATATTTTTGTGTGTATATATATACACACACACACACACACGTATATATACATAGATATAGAAAGCCCAAAATTGGGCACTATGATTTCAAATACGTGAATTCAAACCATATTCGAGTATATTTTTTCAAAAATTTCAGTTTTAGAGCATATACCCATCTATAACAATTCAAATGAAATACATAGCTTTGAAAAAATATACTCGAATTCAAAGATTTTGAACAAGTTTAGATCACATGCTTTGCTGATTTATATATAAAATCAGCACGTACCTACAGCCAAACTATCATCAAAAAGTGAAACTCTAATTTGAATTTTACTTCAAACTTGTTTGAACTAGTTAGTAACTGGTTAATCTCAGCATCATAAAAATTTCAAAAAATTTCGCTTGAAAATATATAGAGAAAATATCATTTTTAGATCATGGTGCTCAAGCATCATAGTGCCCTAGGTAATTATACATACATACACACACACATATATATAGGCAATATATCCAGTGAAACCCACGTGTAAAAGTTTTAATTTTTTTTTAAAAATTACCATACGTAGGGGAGGTGAGCCTCTATAATCCTGTATAATTTGAAAACCAAACTCAATTACATTTGAAAGATACAAAAAAATCTCCTACGTACGATAATTTTTTGAGAATTTTTCAAAACTTGTACACGTGGATTTCACGGTAAGGACGATTGGTTCTACAAATTCGTGGTAAGGCATTTTGCAAAAATACAGGGCCGGTCCTGAGGGGGGGCAGGGTGGGCGGCCGCCCCGGGCCCCCAAAGTCATGGGGCCCCTCAGGTATGCAACTACACCATAGGTTTTTGGTCCAGTCACGAGCAAACGTGTGCTGAGTTGATCTAATGAAAGTAATTGCCAAGAAGGAATCCTAAACTGAGAGGGCTTTTGAAATTAAATATTTTTTGGTTTTGGTTGATATGGCGATCATTTCTTTGAAGACCAGATTCGCTTTGAAGACCAGATTCGAAGAACTCATGGTGTTTAAAGATATATTCGGATTTTTATTGAGCTCAAGCACCCTGAAGTCATTAAATGATAGTGAACTTGAAGAGTGTTGCACTAAATTTGCAGACACTTTCTCTCATGATGGTTCATTTGATGTTGAGGTACATGATCTTATTTCTGAATTAAAGATTATGAAATTCACTCTGCCAGTTGGCGCATTGTCTACTATGGAGATTTTTTAGCATGTCAGAGATGTGGATTGTTATTCTAATGTCTCCATTGCTTATCGAATCTTATTTACTGTGCCTATGACTGTTGCATCGGCTGAAAGAAGCTTTTCAAAATTGAAATTGTTGAAGAACTATTTGAGATCAACAATGACTCAAGAATGGTTAAATGATTTGGCGACTTTATGCGTCGAGAAGAAGTTATTGGACAAGATTGATATCAATAGTACAATCGATGATTTTGTATCACAAAATATTAGAAGAAATTTTTTAAGATGATGCCAAGTGCCAAGTAAGGCCCCGTTTGGCAACTTGGAACCGGACTGTTTCTCCTAGAATTTGAAATAAATCCAACCAAACGGAATAGGATTCGAAACGTTTCAAAGCGAATCGTTTCTGATTTTTACACGCCGTGGTCGAATCGGCTAGCAACCCGTTCCTCCGGATTCTGATTCTATCTGAAACGTTTCTACCAAGAATCCGAAACCGTTTCCGTTTCTACTAGAATCTGGAACCGTACCAAACGGGGCCTAAGTGTTTATGATTACAATTTACATTTGTCATTTCATAAACTTTAAATTGTTCTATAGAAATATTTTTTGTGCATCGAATATTAATTTCTCCAATAATGTATGCATATAAGACTATATATATATATATATATATGAGGACGTGGAAGGGGTCTCCATATAAGTTTTCGCCTCGGGCCCCCAAAATGCCAGGACCGACCCTGCAAAAATAATCTCGTAGTTTCAGAAAATTGCATTAGCCCTGAACCGAGCCCTTTTGCAAGAAAGATCTTGTGCTTTCAGAAAATCATACCCCTAATAAATCGGCAAAGATTGCCGCGCTCTGCGTCGTTTGAGCCGGCTCGGCTCGGCTCGGCTCAAAAGTTTTTTTCGCGATTTAGTCCTTTTGTAAATTACGAACAGGTCCTTCGCGATTTTTTGAGAGAGGAAGATTTTTCTTTCTAAATTCGCGTTCGGGTCCCTCGTGCGCCATTTTACGAAAAGAACCTCCCGTTAGATTTAAATCGCGAACAAGCCCTTTTCTAATTTTTCAAGATAGCGGATAGGTCCAAAAACATAACATTCATGTCCTTACTCTTTACGTCTAGGTCCTTTCTCCGTTTTTCCCGGAAAAAATGTTTTTGTCACTAGAAATATTTGTGCATCTCTATCTCTAGACTTTTTTCCCAGCTGAATTTCCCATCTCGATCTCTGATATTTTTTAAAACATGTATTATTACTCATGAACAGCGTCGATCTCTAATATTTTTTAAAACATGTATTATTACTCCTTGACAGCGTAGAGTGTTGAGCTCGACAAAAGAAGGTTGTCATCTCTAATAATTTTTCACCCTTTTCCTCTAGACTTTTTCCCCACCGCGGTTTTCATTTCGGCCTCCAATGTTTTCCAAATAATTAAATCGAAGGAGATATTTCTACAACTCTATCTCTATTTTTCCCCATTTCAATGATTTCAAAAAAATGTCATTAAAAAAAGAAATTTTTCTCTGAAAAAATGACACGCTGGCGTGTTACGCTCATGAATTTTTTTGTTCTTTCATCCGTTTATCTCTGATATTTTTTAAAACATGTATTATTACTCCGCGAACGCGTCGATCTCTAATATTTTTTAAAGCATGTATTATTACTCCGCGAACGCGTAGAGTGTTGAGCTCGACAAAAGAAGGTTGTTATCTTTAATAATTTTTCACCCTTTTCCCTCTAGATTTTTTCCCCACCGCGGTTTTCCAGCTCAGCCTCCAATGTTTTCCAAATAATTCGTCGAAGGAGATATTTCTACAAATCTATCTCTCTATTTTTTCCCCGTTTCGACGGTTTAAAAAAAAACGTCGCCAAAAAAAAAGGAATTTTTTTTACAGAAAATGACACGCGCGGCGTGTTATGCCGCGGAAAATTTTTTTGTCCTTTCATCCATTTCGCTCATTATTTCGACGATTTAAAAAATAAAATGCAAAACTTCAACGAAAAAACGGCACGCGCGGCATGTTACGCCGCAGAAAATTTTGTGTTCTTTCAACCGTTCCACTCATTATTTCGACAATTTAAAAAATAGAACACCGCCAAAAAAAAATTCTATGAAAAAATGGCACGCGCGCCGTATTACGACGCGAAAAATTTTCTAGTTGTATCAAAAAAGATCCAGCGTGCTTCATTTTTAGGGTGCAATGCGGTGCCATTCCACAGGTAGCCAGTGAGAGAATGAAACACACTTGACCACACAACCGACGCTATCAACGGTACAGTGGCAAACATGTTTCATTTTATTTTATTTTTTTGGAAATAAAGTTTGGAGCTGTCCGTGGCATTGCAGGGTTCACTTGCAATGCCATGAAGGGTGGTCTAGCAGACATGGTACGTTCTTCTAAAATAGATTTTGAGTTAACTGTGTAGTGACAGTGTTCACTTGCAACACCACTTGGGTGGCCTGATAGATATGCTTAGTGACAGACCCAGGGTCAAAATTTAGGGTACTCACCGAAGACGATGCGGCAAGAGAGGCGGCGGAGCTCAGACGTGGCGAGGTCGGGGCGGCTCGGCCGGTGCGGTGTCGTGGGCAACGCTGTCTGGTGCAAGTGGGCGTAGCTCCGAGGCAGCAGTAGGCTGAGGCTGGTGCGGCACCGAGGTAGCAACAAGCTGAGGACGATGTAGTGCGCAGCAAAGCTGAGCATGGCATTTGGAGCTGCGGGACAGCTTGCTTGTGGCAGCACTGCTGAGATGGCTTGGCCGAGACGGCATTTGCCAAGCGGCACATCACCTCGGCCACCAGCCGTGCTTAGGGCTCCTCGGCCTGTCGCCACCCTTGACGTGCTCATGACTCTACCTCCTCCTCCTCCTCCTCCTCGGCTCGCCAGTTAAGCCTCAAGCGTTTGCCCCTCAGGTCCGGTTCGGGCCTCCTCAGTCAGCTGCCGCTCGCGCCTCCTCCTTGCCGCTCGGACCTCCTCCTCCTCAAGCGGTCACCGATTGCTCCTCGGGCGTTCGCCCCTCAGGGCTCGAGGCCAGCTCGGTCCTCCTCAGCCGGCCATCGCTCTCGCCTCCTCCTCGCCGCTCGGGCCTCCTTCGTCCGTCCGGCCACCGCTCTTGTCTCCTCGCCGCTCTCTGGTTTGGGGGTGCCAGCGGGGGTACCCATGGGTCAGTTGGCGGTAGGGAGTGCGCCAGCCCCTGCTGACCCCCCACTCGGTCCACCCCTGGATGTGCTTCATTTTTTGAAACAAGTTAACGAGGTTTTAAAAAAATATGAAAAAAAGGTTCCATTAATAAAAAAAACTGCTCTAATTCTAAACGTGTATTGCTCAAGTCTATTGCGCACTTATAAAAATTTAATATCAAATTCATCCATACGGTAAGAATCTTACATTTATTGCGATTACTTTTACTATATACACAAGCTATTTCCCTAAAATATATTGGGATGTCTATGTACAAGGCGTCTGATTATTTTTGTTTGGAATAATCCAAATTTTTGCATATCGTTTGAACGGCATATCTTCAAGCACATTTAACGACCAGAAATTAAACTTACTTTTATATAAAAAAACAATTTCTAATCTTGTTAGTTAGATCCACGGCGGCGTGTGAGATTGCAGAGGCAGACATGATGCATTCCTCCATCAACGGGAAGCCTTGTATTTTTTTTTTTTCAATTTTGGCCAGGATTCATAACTAGAAATCTTCTCTAGTTGCATTTATCCCTAGACCGAGCCCATTTACAAAAGAAAACGTCATAATTCAAAAAAAATGTGTATAGCTTCAGACCAAGCGCTCTATTAAAATTAATCCAGTACAGTATAGCATGCGACTCTACCTATTAATCTTAAAAAGAATGGTCTTCGTTTTGCATTCTAAGGGGTAAGGTAGTATCATATCCACATTTGTAAAACACGTAGCCCCGCAGACCCACGGGCCACCATGCATGCTATCTCCTTCCAAACAAAGAAATAGATCCAACAGATGGCGCACATTATTCGAGTTGAAGCTGTATGATACGGAAATGATGTATCCGAGAACCGTGTATTAAAAGAGAAATTAAATAACAATCAAGCAGACAATGAAGCATAAGAGCATCTCCAATAGTCAAGCCTTAAAATAGAGTCCTATATCTCAAAATAGGGCCTAAACTAAAAAAATTAGGACCCAAGATAGCTATTGACTCCAGCAATTAGATCCTAAATCTCCAATCCTTCATTAGGGCCAGAGAGGAGAGTTGCTAAATATAGCAACAGGGTTCTGAGTCCTAAACCTATTTTGATAATTTTTCTCAAAATACAACCTCTGTTGGAGTGCTTTTTTTTCCATCAAAACCCTATAATTACAATTAGCAACCTATTTAGGGCTCCTCTTGGAGATGCTCTAAGAGGGAGGTCAAACAACAACAACAAAAATAGACTTAACGAATAACTACTACTGAGGGACGTCCCTCAGCTGAATTTGATAATCACTTAACAACCAATACCACCAATTGCATTATAAAAATAAAATTTTCTTGTACGTGTGCATAGAAGAGCAAGAGGGATGGATTTTGCCATGTGGTGGCGAAAAAAATGGGCGGCAGTGCGACCAGCAAACTGCACGACATTCTCAAAAAATAGATTCATTCGGTAGTTGTTAGGCCGTCTAACCTTGACTTGTCGGGCACACATGCATCGGCCTCATTACTAGCTTATAGAAAACCAGATCCTGCAAGCACATGACAATTATTAGTCCTGCTAACTGCACCGGTATGGGGATCTCCTGCAAAATGCTACGCTCTTCTAAAGGAAAAACATCCGCTCATTATATGACTAGATGGGAGACTACTGCTGAGTCATGCATGCCAGTTTCAGTATATAATTAGTATTACAACAGCCAAATCTATATAACTTATGATTCTCGGTTATGTACAGCCGTGCAACCGTCTGATGGACACGTGGCGCTCGGGCACCGTAGAAACTACAGTTCATGGGCTACAGTATTTTTTTTACAAGAAATCAGTTTTAGAAAATTTCCCAAAAAAGATTTCTACATCATTTTTTATTTTCTTTGAACAAAATAAGTTTTATTTTTATTTTTTTTAAATTTCTTCTCTCTGTTAAAATCAACAAGCCACCCGCAGCAACGCATGGATTTTTAACTAGTGTTAATTCATGTTAGATATAGCTGGATTATCTAAATGTCACAGATCGCCACATGTATGTTTTTCATAAATTCCCAGAGTCTAAATTTCATAAATGTGCGACACCAGGCGAAGGTGATTTTCCAGTACCCCGGGGTTTTTTTGTAAAAGGGCATGGTCCGAGACTGAACGCAAGTCTCTTAAACCGCGGGTCTTTTTTACTCGAACTTGTGGAAACACAATTTTTTTTTTTTGCAAAAATGGCGGTGGGAGGACCTAAACACATTTTTGAAATTTTTGAAGGAGTCTTTTGCGAAAGAGAGGGGGGACTTGAACGCAATTTCCTAAATATTCAAAGGGAGCTAATGTAATTTTAGAATTTCTAAAGGGCTTTTCTAAACACAGTTTTAAAATTTGAAAAGACTTTCTCACGAAAGAAGTGACATGGAGGGGCCGGCGGAACCATAATCCCTCCGTCTTTAATATAGGTAGTATTCATGCATAAGTTAGTGGCTTGGTGTTGAATGCCTCCTCTGCTACTTAATAAAATTTGTGTCTATCTATATTACCTAGAATTTTTTATGTTAATCAGAGTAAAAAATTAAAGATCTAGTCTTCCATTTGACAGAAAATTAAAGATCTAGTCTTCCATTTGACAGACCCAAGTTATAAGAATTTAGATTAAAAGACAGTGTCCATGTCAAGCATAATAAAAAATAACTCAGTATATCAATCTATTATATTATTGAAGCAAAGATAAAAGAAACCACAACATTCACTCTGAATGGCTGGAAATCTCCACGTTAATCAGAGAAAAAGAAAAGAAAAAGACATAGCCGTACATCTAGCGGACCTAAGTTATAATGGTTTAAATTAAAAGAAAAATTAATGTTAATCACAATAAAAAATGACTAAACTTTAGAATAAAAACTAAAAGAAATTAGCAATTTTATTTGTACTAAACTACTAATGTCATAGTAATATTGAAATCTGGAATAAAAAATATTAATTGGATTTGTATATGAATTTCAACCTAAAACTGAAATTTAGAGTAAAAATAAAATAAAGTTGGCCCTTTGATTTCCATATGAACTCTAATGTAAAATCCCTAAAGAGCTTAAATTCAAAATAAAATTAAATTAAAAACACTAGTTGGATTTGTATATGATTCCAACCTAAAACTATATAAAAACTCTATATCATGTACAATTCAACAATATGCAAATTTGGAATAAACATAATAGAATAATTAGCGATATGATTTGTATATAAACTCCAAATTAATTTGATTTCCATATGAATTTGAAGTAAAACTGAAATTCAACATAAAAACTAAATGGAAACTAGTAGTTGGATTTGAATACATATTCCAACCTAAAACTTAAATTATGAATAACATTAAAATAAAATAAGCAATTTGATTTACGTACCAACTCCAAAGTAAAATCCCTAAATAGCTTAGATTTGAAATAAAAATAAAATAAAAAATATACGTTAGATTTGTATATGATTCAACTTAAAATATATATAAAAAATCCATTCACGTGCAGTCAAACAATATGCAAATTCAAGAGAAAGCCACCTCATTTACTCTGTAGTGTAGAAATTACCATGTTAATCAATGAAAAAAGAGAAATGTCTACATAGTTGATTATGTTGGGTCTATATTATAGTTGTTATGGTTAATTGGCCATAAATAGACAATACACTTTGATAACAAATATAACTCTAATACAACACATATTACTTAGAGATGCCAATCTATATACATAGCGTCTAGGAATGAGCGAAGCTACCGCATAATTCAATAGCAAAAAAAAAAAAACTTACTTTGTTAGAGATGCTCTATCCAACCACAAGAAAATAAAATCACCCAATGAACATTTGACTATGTAAAGATGGAGGACAAAATTGGACATGACTAACAAACAAAACACCCCTGTTGTTTTTCTATAGGTTTGATCGACGTGATTTGAACCAAGTAATGTGCAAGATTATGTTGGAAACTAATATTGGAAGCTTGATGTAAGACGTCACTGGCAGTAACACAATACGAGATTGCATTGGCAGTGTTAGGTTGTGTTTGGCAGGGATTCAGCTTCTTCAGATTCGTGAATCTGGTGAAGCTGAAAATTCTAACTTCACCAGATTCGTGAAGCTGAAGCTGTGAGTACATTAAGAGTGTTTAGATAGATCATCTTATTTACATTTTAGACCAAAAATATAAACTTAATTCACTTTATTTTAGCCTACAAGTTTTAGATTTCAGGTGAAGCTGGAATCTGGAGCTCTACTAAACAGGCCCTTAATGCTAGGCATGGTGTCCCTGTTCCGAGTGCAAATATGATGTAAAGTAGTCATGCATAAATGCATGTTCATCACCGGTGCATCTCTCTATGTGCAATATGGCATTGTTGGTAAGGAGAGCATAAGCTAGCACACACTAGGTTAGGAGAAGTAGAAGTTGGGTACACACCACAAGATGAGATCAAAGTGGTCAAGCATGGACTCAAGGACAAACAAGGTACTTCTCTGATGACAACGAAGAGATGGATGGGTTTACAAGGGAAGTATGGTCAGACAATTCCTATAGGCAGATCTGACTAGGTGGGCCTGCATGGCAACAAGACATAAGGGCACATGAGGTTGCCATACAGATCCAAATTGTCAGCCAATTCTAGATCTGTAGTTTTGTGATACAAATTCTCTTAAAATCTATAGTTTGTAAAAATAAAAATTAAAGCCCCTAGTTTTCTGATAGGTTATAAAAAAACTGTAGTTTTACCGAATTTACTCGTGTGTGTGTATATGCTCTCGATTTTTCAGATAGTTGTGCAGAAACATTTCATGTTCTCTGCGACATGAACTGAAATGAATTGTCAACTCATCCACCAGAGCTATAATTACCAGCCGGCGGGTCAGAGCCACGTATCGCGATGCATGCACCGGCCGGGCATGCATGCATGCATGCATGCGGCGAAAGCATTAGGCCTCTGCTGAATCACACCGCATATATATATACACAGTTACATACATACGTACGTGCATATCCTCTGGCCAGAATATATACCTGCAGCCAGCTATGCACGCATACATGTCAAGCAAAGGTGCATGCAGCGCCTAGCAGGAAACGATCGTCTGATACGTGCATTGTCGATAATCCATCACGGCAAGGGAAAGAATCTATCTGAAAGAGATGCATGGATGCAGCAATGGCGATGGGGGCATGGGCTGCGTCGTCGTGGTCACATCAGTCTGAGCCCTGAGGAGAAGGAGGAGACGATCGATGCGGTGCTGCATCTGCAGTGCCTCCCTCCCTCCTACGCATGCATGCCGGTTGCCGGAGAAGAAAGCGAGAGAAAGAGAGAGAGAGAGAGATTGCTCTTCGATATATCTCATGTGTCTTCTCCGGCTTTCGGTCCACAAAACCACGGCTACGTTACAATATTTTGTTAACTGGTAGTAGCAGCAAAGCGGCCATGGGCTCCTTCTGCAGTGCTAGCTAGCTGCTCCGTCCCGTCTTTCTTTTGCTCGTCTTCTTTCTTTCCAGGCAGGCAGGCCCCCACACACTCAATCATGTCCTTCATCATAAACTCTGCATTTTAACTTGTGTCTGAACAGGAAAGGGATGGATGAAAAAGGAGCAGAAAAAAAAAGCCTTTCCAGCGTCGTGGGTGCACGTTCCCTGCTCCTCTCCTGCTTTTAGGCCTTTTCGAGCCTGACAGGCGGGGTAGGCATGGGGTTCAAACTTGAAAATATAACAGGAGCTAGCTTTTCTCAGTCTTATAAAAGGGTATATATACAGAGATGCCTTGCTTTTTGAATCTTCGCTGCTATTTGATCGGTCGACTCGACTCAGATCTATCCATGGCATCACTAGCTACACGCTTCTAGTTCTAGGTTAGATGTTGTTCTTAAGCGGAGTGTATATATATAAGAATTTTTATTTTTGTTAATCTTGAATCACAGTACGTCGTCCAATTAATGGATAAGCAGCGGCATATATCTGTAATTAACCACAGTGTGGAAGAAGAGGGAAGAATATAGAATTGTTAGTTTCGGCTTCGATCGAGTAGGGATATTGGTCAGAGATCGTACGTTGTACAATGCTACTGTGTTAGCACGATGAATGCACTTTCTGTGGATAACCGAAGCCAATTTAACATGGGGATGTGGCCTATATGTGGGACTACTCCTATTTTAGTTTCAAAGTGAAATGTCTGGACTTATAAAATTCCTACCGCATCAAGTTGCGCTACTTTGAAATTCTCGGAGACAATTAGCATAGATAAAAATTAACACTAGCTTTTCGAAGAAGAAGAAACAAGCACTACTGCACATGTCTACATCACAGACGGTTCATAAACCATATCACAGACGGTTTTTTGAACCGTCCGTATTCAAGTGTCAGTGATGACAAAGAGTTATTACAGACGGTTTTTCAACCATCTGTAAAAAACTCATTACAGACGGTCCCAAATTGAAACCATCTGTGATGTGGTATTATCTCAGACAGTTCCACTTAGCAACCGTCTATTATGATGGGCTTATCCTAAACGGTTCTAAAGAAGAACCGTCTGTGAAGAGGGCTACATTATAGACGGTTTCAAATTAGAATCATCTATGATGATGTCCTCATCACAGTGCCGTAATTGAACCATCTGTGATGTGTGCCTCTTCACAGACGGTCTGTGATGTTAATTTTCTATTTTTACTAAATTTTAATTTATTAGTTAATCTTAGGAAATGCTAGCCATGCCCTCTGAAATAAAAGACAGTACACAGCATCACCAGCATATTATAATGACATACATTTAAAAAATGAACTCCATTCAGATGTTACATAACATACAACGCATCTATTTCATAAATCAACTCAGATCGCACATTACAACATATGTACAGCGCATCCATTTCACAAATCAACTCACATATATACTAAGCAATTGGATGCAGAAGTACAAATGACAAATTCACAGCACAAGGTTCACAAATTAATATGAATACACGGTAAGTAACAAATTCACAACTCATCCGTTGAGCCCTGAGTAGCATCTGTCCTATGGATTTAAGACCACACGCAACAAGAAGGCACAGAGATGCCCTCTAATACTTAGCAGATTAGCATGTTCCAACATAGATTTAGTGCATTGCTAAGCCTATTGATGAGAAGAAAGTCTTGCGTGTATATAAATTGATAAGCGGAGGCAATTTTTGCAAGATTGACATACCTATAGGACATTGGTCTTTTGTGAACCAACGAGGAATGCTATGTTATGGCAAATGTAAAATTCACATAGGTCAGAACCCTTTGGCTGCTGGTGGCACTGCCAAAATATAATAGGTAAATTAGTTTTGAAGGTATTATTATGGAGTGTGAAGGGTTATTACGTACTATCAGATACCGAAAACTTATAAGTATGCGTTAGAATGACTGGACTCTTCTTGTGCGGCCCCTCCTAAATTTGTAGACACCAAACGACGTGTCGAGTAAATCTTTGATAGGCTTCAAGTTGTGGTTGCCGCCCTTTTTGGAATTAAGGTAAATTACTCGGTTCTGTCTCAGTATAATTACGAGTAAAACCCAGTGATATCTACATAGGTATGTCGTCATGGTCATTAAACCTAACTTTGTGGTGCAATATATAGTACAAATCAACAAGTATAGCATCTGGACGAAACACTTACCCTGGATTGTAGGGTAAAAGTATGAATTTTTTGTCTGAATGAGCCAACATTATTTTTTCTATGTACTCGTGGACGATTTATTTATTTTCTCCATTGTTCACTTGGACACCATATATGGGTCGGTGAAACCCACCGGTTGTTTTCTTGCTATTGCTTCGAGGATAATGTATCTACATATACAAAATCAAGGATAATATATATGACATTTATCGATGTGTCAGAAATGTAAATAGTGATTACACATACTTACATTGTCCAACATCTTATGAGTGAGGTGTCGAGCACTTTAAGGTTGTACAAATTGAATAAGTCGGTGAAGCTGACCACGAAGATGCCATCTAAAAACCGGTGTAAGAAATACTCCTATTTGAAGCTCACCGAGATACTTAATGTCTGTTGTGCCACTGGCTTGTTGGCTTATTCTATGTACCAATCTTGCAATATAATGCAATCTAATGTAAACTTCTCCTTACACTCATCCGGTACAAACAGTTGCCCCAACTCCAATTGTCGCACCAATGGGGCAAACAGAAAGTTACGGGCTAACGTGGTCCCTTTCGATTTGCCCTTGTATCCGCTTCCCCTACTACCAAATATCGTCTTCACAGGAGATGACTGAACCTGAACTATAGTAATGGACTTTGCTTGATGGAACATGGTAGCTGATTTGGCGAGCTCCTTCTGTGCATCACATTGCTCAGGTAGTGCTGGTAGCTCCAGCGCATCATGTCGCTCCGGTACTGCTTGTAGCTTCAGTGTTCCTGGGCGAGCGTCGAAGGAGATGTCTTCTTGGGCTACTGGATGAATTTACCGATGGCATCCTTTAGTATGACGATCTCGTCGTTTGGGGGTATGTCCAGTGTGATGGCCTTAAAAATTTTATATACACCGTCGACATAGACCTTCGCGTAGCATGGCTCTAAAGTACGATCATGCACTAACGCCCCTACACCAGATGCGAGCGCTTGTCCCTAAACAGCCTGCAGGGAAACAGAGCCATTGGAAAGCCTCACTTGCAGATTATACGGCGTGACCACCTACATAAGGGTACATAACTAATTAGCTAACACATCCAACATTAAAGTCTATCTAAGGAGCATTACAGACATGTTACCCGGGTGTCGACAAGAGGAAATCTGGCTTCATCCACATCCGTCTTAGGGGTGGACACGCAACTGCACTGACGGTTGGTTGGGTTGAACTATGCCTGTGCTTCTTGGGTTTACACGTTTCGTGCCTGCTTCTCTGCAGCCACCCTTTGCTTCATCCTTTACTCAAAGCTTAGTAGCTATCTATCGAATTACGTTCTGAGCCTTTCCTCAACCCTTTCCTCAATCTAGGCTACTAGCCATTCCTCATACTCAACTTTGCTTCTCTTCCTACTCCGATACGTGTCCGAGTCATGTGGGAATCCTACTTTCTAGGGAATGAAAACACTTAGACCTCGGGTGTGACCCGGGTGCTCCTTATTTCCCAAGGCCATGGAGCGTATGTCTTTCTCTCTGTCCAAAGTGAAAGAGCCCTGAGAAGATTCTGTGCTCAACGATATCAGGCGTTGGGACACTTTCTCATCAGCGGGGTTTGCAAAGGACACACCACCCGAAGAAGTGGGACATGACCTTGCTCTTATCCAGTTTCGGGTATGCGGGTCCACGATCGAGGCAAAAGGCGGTGTGACCTCCTTCTGGAGTACCTTGTCATCCTTCCTCATCCATTGCGTGATCTTGCCCGCGTACCCAGTTGAGCCGAGTCTGTGTGGGTGTGTATTTTTTGACTAGACAGTCTTGTGCGCCACACTTTGAAGCACGAACTCTTCCATCGTCTTTAACTCAACAAATCATCCTCAGACGTCTTCAAAGATGAACCCGTACTTCTGGAATGAAGTCATTTTCTTATTTATGTAATTAGTGATGAGGACGCTCTTGAAGTTCGTCCATGCCTTTCCCGCCACTAGCAACACGTACCATCGTAGTGTAGTCATGGCGTCTTGTGGAAGCTAGAACGACGTGAATATTTCTGTCACCAGGTTATCGCGTTCCTCATTTGTCAGCGTTTTCCATGATGGATAGGTGATGTGGATCCTTTCATGCCCAATGATCCTGCACATGGTCCGGAAAGCTGTCGTAGCCTTTGGAGGCACAATAGGGGCCCCATCATGCGGATCGATCGTCGTGATAGTGTATTGGCTCTGAGGCCTTTTACAAAGCCCTCTTGGACCACACCTATTTCCTCCTACGTTGGGCGTGTCATCAGATCCATTCGGCGACGAGGATTGAGGGGACATCATCTTGTATGATGCAAGGTTAAGAGTAGGTAAGTTAAGAGAAGCAAATTTAAGAGAAGGTAAGTTAAGATATTTTTTGTATATACAAGGTTAAGATAATCAATATTGCTTGCAAAACCAATCAATATTGTTCAACAAAGCGAGATAATAATAGGAAGATGTAAATTTGTTTGTGATGCTCTCAGAAATGGGGCAAGTGCGAAGATTTTTAAATCTTCATTCTCAATCACAAATGGGCTAAACTGTCAATTAAAAAAATATGGCCTTAAACCCTAACCACCTTATCATGTGCAATAAAGAATTGAAATCTTAGTTAAACTTTGTAGTATGCAAGCACATATGGAATGGTATTATGTTTTAATGGCTGGCTTTGCTGATGCATAAAATGAATTTTATGTCATTCATACAATGAATCACGTCTTCTATCACAAATTGGATGAAGATTGTATTATATTGCTCTTAGATAAAAGTTGGTTGAATATTTTAAACCTTCAAACTTAATCATGAATGGGCTAACAATTAATTCAATAAATAAGGCTTTGAACCCTTACCACCTTAATACGCACTTGCTAACCTTAATATTCAGATAAAGTACTTGCTAACTGAATCAACAAGACACTACTAGTTCAACAGTTTAACATGATGATTCTAAAATAGTAGAACAGCACTAAACTGACCCACTCAATCAGACTTTAAGCACACCAGTAATAGTTAAGATAACAAAGTGTATTTAGCTAAGCATCTAAATAGCGCATCAAAAAACTAGAATGCTGTGACTGATAGCACAATCAAGATTAAACCAGAAGCTAGTATATATAATGAAGTGCTGACAGAAAGGTAATAACAGTCAAGAACAAGCTATTATCCACATATAATCTAATCAATGAATGAATCAATACTTTCCGGCGTATAAGTCTATGGTTCAAGAGCTAGTTCATAGAAATAAATATTCTAGTCATCACAATACCCATTATCATCATCGAGCAAGTAAGGCAACAAAAAACGGAGAGCAATTCTCATAAAACTCACTAAGGAATAGCACTCAAAGCTATTCGGATGTTAAGGCAAGGAGCAATAGAAATTGCTATTCCAGAAAACCGATTGCCGCCGTAAATACCATGAATGGAATGGCTAGGTTCCGAAGATAATGCCCTTTTCGCAGTCGTGGCACACCAACTGTGAAACTGAGCGTCACAAACAACTGCACAAGATCAGATTCTTCAAACCAAAAACCCCACAGGGTTTCAGCCACAAAGACCAAGCCCTCTGGACCATGAGCACAGAGACCAAACGGGGAGGGTGCCACCGAGGGGGAGGGCACGGGGGAGGGAGGAGGGCACCACCGAGGGGGGCGCTAGCTAGGGTTGCAAACTGAGTGTGCGGGATTTAGTGAATGGCAAGCGTGGGGGCTAGGGTGCGGCACGGGGCTTAGCATGGCAGGGCTTTGCGCGTAAGGGGGTTTGCCATCCCAGACGGTTCTGGGTTTGAACCATCTGGGATAAAGTAATCCCAGATAGTTCAAGCCTAGAACCGTCTGAGATGAGCCATTTTATTCTTTTTTTGCTGTCAATATATAATACATACATCTCATTAATTGTAATACATACATCTTATTTAATATAATACATACATCTAATTAATTTTAATCAATACATCTCAATAATTATAATTAATGCACATATCATTAATTAATACATCTCATTAATTATAATCAGTGTTCAAGAGTTCGCTCGGCGGATTCGTTGTGGTTAGGCACCACCAAGCGCTAAGGCCGTATTTGCGGCGCAATTGCGGGTCTCGGCGTTTTGGCCCTCGACGGCTGAGAATTAATATAATTCATATATATTATTGATTTTATTATGAATAAAATTTTAGTTTTCTTTTCTAGTTATTTGCAAATTGCAAGACATCAAATATTAAACTAAAATACTTGAACAAATACTACTCAATTAATCAAGTAATAAACTAAGTAATAAGTACTATGTTAGTGACTTAGTGTACCTTATTTTGAGGGCGATGATGTGAATCTTTCAATCATGGTCATCAGGTCATGTAAACAATAGATCAAAATGGTCTCTCTCATAATTTTGTGCCAGCCGCCAAGGACCGCCAAAGACCGTCAAGGCCTGCCAAGGACCGCAATTTCGGCCTAACCGCCAAACAGGCCGCCAAGGGCTGAATTCATTGCGTTTATACTCGCCAACCGCAATATCGGCCGCAATATCGCCGCCAAGTACCGAATTTTCGAACACTGATTATAATACAGGAACACTTGATATAAACATGACGACCTCATGACAACTCCACTTGTTTATTCTTTTGTACAAAAATTAGCCCTTCACGATGATCAACATGTGTGTAGCTAGTTTCCTCAGGTTGGTCTTCCTGAATTGTGACGCCGGTACTAATAGACGGCAACTCATCAAACTGATTGTATTCTTCCTCATTTACCACATTCTCGACTCCGACAATTCTCCTTTTTCCCTGAAGAACAATGTGGCGCTACTTGATGGATGGGTTGGTTACATAGAAGACTTGAACAACTTGGTTAGCGAGAACAAATGGTTCGTCTTGGATATGGGTGATTCTTCATCTTGCGGTATGGGTGATTCCTCCTAAGGAGCCTACGGTAACGCATATACACGATTTTACGCGAGTGATTCAGCCACACACTCTCAGTATCATCCAAGCAGTGAGTACATGCTTTTGCTCCTTTTGTACTCTATCCCGACAGGTTAGTAAGGGCAGGATAATTATTTATGGTGCAGAACAACAGGCAGAAGTCCACAATGTGTTCAAATCTTCCACCAATGGTGCTACGTACACATCAATATCGTTCCTAGGTTGCTTCAGGCCTTGGATGAGTATAGACATCAATATGTACTTCCACTTCATAGACAACTAAGGAGGAATGTTGTATACACAGAGATTTACGGGCCAAGTGTTATGACGGCTGCTCAAATTACCAAAAAGATTCATTCCATCCATTCTCAATCCAAACCTTATATTCCTCGGATCCGCTACGAATTCTTCAAACCTCCTATCGATGTTTCTCCACTGCATGGAATCAGCAGGGTGGTTAATCATTTCATCGTTCTTACGCTCATCCAAGTGCCACAGAAATAGTTTTGCTTTTTTTGGGTTCGCAAGCAAATGCTTCAAATAGGAAATTATAGGCAGATACCATACCACCTTAGTGGGAGGTCTTTTCTTCACCTCCATGCCCTCATCATCATCATCCGATCTATCTTTACACTTGTACAAGGATGCGTTGCACATCGGACATACATGCAAGTTTGCGTACTTTTTGTGGTAGAGGATACAGTCGTTCGGACAGGCATGTATTCTTTCTACTTCCATTCCCAAGGGACAAAGAATTTTTTTGGCTTTGTAGGTGGTTGTCGGCAACTCATTTCCCTCCAGGCATATCCGCTAACAGATCTAACAATGCTGTGAAACTTTTATTGAACCGACCGTTGCTTGCCTTTAATTTCAGTAGTTCCAGCACGGATGATAACCTTGTGTATTTGGACTTACAATTACTAACTTTAGATGACCTAGAGGCTAGAGCAGAAGGATCTACAATTATACCCCCAAATCTAGGGTCTCTTTCACCAGAACGATTCACAATCACAGCCACCTCAAAACTATCTAGAAAACCTTAAAAATAAAGAGGAGGTCAAGGCTCTCTGTTCTTATATATTTAGCAAAATTGATCATCACAGATGATTTGTAGATAAAACCATCTATGATGATCTAATCACAGACGATTTTGTTCACAAACCGTCTGTGATGTTTCTAAAGCTACTCGTCTTTCCAAGACAGGCGCAGTATTTTGAGTTGATCATTTCATATTTCGAGAGAATTAAACCATTTGTTCAAATTTCACTTTGAAGACCGTGTTCCAGGTATTTTGTTTCCCCAATGTAGATCATTAATTGCACTTCCGCAACGATATATACTTGATCAATCGATAGCATTCCACATCCCCGCCTCTTGCAATTGCCTCTGACGCCATCACGAGCAACAAAAAAGACATCTCCTCTGTCAGCTCCACCGCCCGGCCTCCGACAACGGCTCCGCCACCGCCACCGCCACCGCCTTCGCCTCCAGTACAGCTGACTAACCCTCTACCACTGCTACCGTCTTTGCCTTCGAGACCCCTACGGCGCCACGCCGGCGCCATATTAATGAATCCACCTGCCAGTTCGTCTCCCGCCGCCTCGGGCAGTACCGCTTCCTCCGCCTCAAGCGTCATCATCGGGCAAAAGCGTCCGCCGTCAACATCCTCCTCCTCCGACGACGATGATAGCTACGACTTGTTGGAGGGCTATCGTGACGGCTGGGAGCTGGAGGATGACACAGACAGAGTCAGTTTGAGTGAGGACCCCGACGGTCATAGCGATGACTCTGGCAATGCCGAGGACCATATCGACTAAGTAGTATTTTCCAGTACTCTTTCCTATCCAGAACTTTTGGAGGGAATTATATATATATATATTGTGATGCTTATATATATATGATATTTCATTTTACTATTCTGAACGATTCACAGACGATTTGTGGATAATACCATCTGTGATATTTCCTCATCACAGACGGTTTTATCCACAAACCGTCTGTGAATGATCCGACATCACAGACAGTTTCAACTACAAACCGTCTATGATATGCCCGAAACACATCACAGATGATTTTCATAAAAAATAGTCAGTGATGACGTGTGTAATATAATCCCTTTTGTAGTAGTGAAGGGCCCATCTAGATTAGATGACCCACAAAGGAATCTTAAAAGACATGTAATAATTCATATAAAATTCCCTATAAAATCTACATAGAATTCTTGCACATATGTGTGAAGTTGCATGTGTGCTTGGCACATCGATCGAAGTTGTCATTTGTGTAGCTAGAATGTCTTATCTCTTAGGTCATGTTCAGGATAGTTCCTATATAGTTTCTGCTTAAAAAAAAGCAGATTGCTTGTCGAACGAAGGATTTTGGACAACTCCTTCTACAATTAGAAGCAGATTTGTACACAAAATCAGAAACTCTCACCCACCAGCTTATTAGAGAATCAGAATCTGTACAATCAGAATCTGTCCCAAATAGAGCCTTAAGCCCTAAGTATTTCCTAGTCAGGGGCAGCGCCACATTATTGGTATTCGTGAAACGTCCCTGGGAATTCCAAAATTATGGACAGGTCCTCTCACTATTTTTTTGCAAGAAAGACCCATGGTTTCGCAAATTCCCTGATGGCTTCTAGCCAGCCTATTTTGAAAAAACCTAAGAAAACCGAAATTACGTTCAGGTTCTCTCACCGGTTCTACAAAAAGAACCTTGAACCTAGGGGTGAAATGGGTCAGATACTTTCCATCTGATCTGAGACTGGATTCGATTATCTGGCTAGATCTGGGATGGGATCCAGATATTTGATTTCGGATTCGGGAGAGCAGCCAATATCTGAAAATACGGGACATGATCTGGGCATCTGGATTTTTATTATTTGAATATTCGGATTTTCCTATTCGGATATCAGCAAGGTCCAGCCCATTTCATCACATTTTTTTCATGATAGCCATTTATATTGATAATTAATTGGTTCTATTGATCATAAAGTAGCATATATTTTATATGAAGTCTATTGGGTTTGATTGATATATAACTTGCTACTATGGTTATATACTTGTATGATTTAATTCAACATATATTACTCTATATATATACGTGCATATATTATCCGTATATGTTTATTCGTTTCTGACCCAAATCAGTCACATATTCGTCTCGTATCCGTATACCGAATAACTCAGATTTGTATCCGTTTCCGGCTAACCTGCATCCGGTTCCGAATCCGAAAAAAATATGGGTTAAGATATGAAAAAAGCAATATCTGCCCGTATCTGACTCGTTTTCATCCCTACCTGAACCAAAATTTTATCTGGCGCGACATAGTGCGACTTTACCTAGTTACTCCCTCCGTTCGCTTTTATAAGACTTATTTTTTGAATGCACTTGTTCACAAATATAAAACTTGTATGTAGATTTAATGAGGCATTTCCTTCTATACCCCTATTTATTCTCTCTCAACCATATATATTTATTTATTACCATCCACACAAAATACATGTTTCATCTTCCAAGACAATTAAGTGGGGGCATCTAAATCATTTTCTCTCATAACTTTCTTAATTCCAATATAACCTTAATCTTTGTGCAAAATCGAAGTATGTCTTATAAAAATGAACAGAAGGAGCAGATGCATGGAAGGAAAGTAGAAATGGTAGGTCTGGGTGGGTAGGTGAGTGAGGCTAGCAATTCTTGTGGGCAGAGCTGAGGTCCACCATTAAAAGCTCCCTCTTCCCTTCCCCACGCACAGCACAGGCACAGCACGCTTTGGTTTGGACAGCTCTCCCTCGGAAGCAGCCGTACCTCTCGGCCTTGGGGGCCCTTCCCTTCCTCCCTTCCCCCTTGTGGCCTAGCTAGCTTGTGTTTGTGTGCCCATTCAACTCGCTCGTTAATTCCTACCAGCTTCTCTTTCTTTTCTACTCTCCTCCCACCTTCGATCCGCTCATGCTCCAAAAGGCAAGAAAAGGTGAGAGGAAACAAACAGAAGATGCTCAAAGATCAAGGAAAAGTTGGCTAGAGAAGAGAGGGAGCTTTTTCGTTTTGAGGGGAATGTTGTCTGGCTCGGGGTTCTCTCTCTCTCTTTCTCTGTCTTCCTCCTCAATCTCTCTCTTTAAAGATCAGGAAAAGATCAAGAAGAGTGAGGGGAGACCGATGAGAGTAGATGCGTGTAGATCTCGGACCAGGCTTCATTCCCCCCAAATAAAAGGGCTCCCATGATCTCTCTACCTCCACCAGCTCAGCTACCACTGCTTATCTCCTCCAAATCTAAACTGGGTAAGCTAATTAATTTCGGCTACATATTCATCAGCTCATCTTTCTTTTTTCTGTTTGCTTGGGTATATGGATAGATAGATCTTGCTGGGCAGCATGAACTGCATGAGATGCATATTGGTGTAATGATGGGGGGGCCATGACTGCATGACTGTACAGTTGCACACATATCATAGCTCATGGGGGATCTCCTTCTCTCTCTCTCTCTCTCCTTTGCAATAATTAGCCTCTGATCAGAGGGGGTGAGGAAAAGGTTGTCATCATCATCACCTTATTAAAGGCCGTGTTGTTCTCCCCTCCCATGCATGCAGATTCTTCTTATGATCCATGGTTGGTGGTGTATTCAGGTCGAAATCTCCTTTGCTTCATTTCCTTCATCTCTCTTCTTTTATTTACATGTTCGAACTTTTGTCCTCTCTATATGTTCACTATATATACCGTGTTAATTTGTATATATATATGTGCCTCCGATGATCAAGGCCGCCCGCGCGGGGCGTCTAAGATGAATAAGTTAGATAGATTACAAGATACACTTGGTTTGCTAGTTATAGCTAGCAAGCATACTACATGTGTATATGCACTCTCTCTCTCTCTCTCTAATTTGGCCATGATTTTTTCAGTAGCTAACAACTGGACCCAATCACCATACAAGCCCACAAGAAACGAAATGCATATTTGTTGCTATATGGGATAGATCTAGAACGGCCTCCGATTGCACTGTGCATGGATTCTGCACCTTTTCTTCTTGCTCTGTCCAAATGTTGCATTGGTAGTGGATTCCAGTTTATGGGAATGGTAGAATCCTATACTTTCAATATTGGTTTAACTATTTTCCAGCTTTATTTTGAAAAACTTGTTCAAGTCAAAGAAAAAAAGAATCAAAGAAAGTGATTGTACTTCATTCTTTAGAAAATCAAGATAAGGGTTTGATACCAGAGCAGTTTTTATTCTAGTTAGCTAGAATAGTGTCAGAGCAGTTTTAATTGGGCAGTATTATTTTCATCTCATCATGAAGTTCGTGGTGTTTACTTCAAGACCAACAGAAGCATATATAATTTGAAAGCACAATCTAAAACAAGAGCTTGTCGCACACGTAGTTCTTTCCCTATAATGATCTTATGGAACAAATGGCTAGTTTATGAGATATGCAATATCTTTGATGAGCTACCAGAGATGATGATAATCAAGATTTGGTCCAATTATTGGAACATGAAAAGTACTAGCACAATGGAGACTGATTTCTTTGAAAACTTCTCTATTAATTGGAGCATATGTATGCCAGAACCCAGAAGAGTGGAATAGTAAAATTATTGTTCAAGTCTTCACACCAACGCATTGGTGTTGGTGCAACCTTGTTGTTATGCAATCAACTCTGAGTTGTTTCCTGTTTGAAATCTGGAACTCTAGCTTCCCCATACAGTACTATGCCTATTAATTTTTGTGTCGACATGCTCAGACCTTAAGTTATATAGTGCATGCTAGCTACACAGAATGGTGTTTCCGATGACCCCAAATCCCTAAAGATTCTCTTGTTATGTTGCACACTGTCTTACTCTTACCCTCTTCATGTTCCTCTCTCGGTGCAAGTATCTCCAGAGAAGGAGAAAGTTCATGTCGTCCCAGTTCATCTCTTTTTGCAGTTTTTGCTCTGGTCTTGTTGGCTTTTGCAATGTAATGAGCTGCAGTACTGTATGAGTTTCTTCAGAAAAAGGACCCCTTGGAAGACAGTCTGAAAACTAGTGTGTTTTGGCTACATATGTACTTCATGAAATTTGATATACAGTAGCTAGTACATACTACATAGTAATGCTTGCACCTAAATGCATCATGAAATTTGATATATACTAGTACATATTAATATATGCTTGCACCAAAATGCAAAAGAAATTAATGAAATTGAGGTCACAACTATTCAGTCGTCCATGGATATGTGTCTCTGACAAACAATCTGAAAGAATACTGTAGGACAGTACGAGATCATGCATTTACATTCAAGATTAGTTTAGAAATACTACTATACTAGTCCTGTGTAAATAGACAATATATAATACCACTGATTAATTAGCACACCATATTGGACTGTCAGAAAATTAATACAATGGATTATTGCATATCCACATCCATCCGGGTCGATGTGCGGATGCTATTTCACAATGTACAGGAACTGGCTACTATGTGTGACAGAGAAAGATTTCGTTTCTAGAGGACTCATGGACTGGTCAAATCAACAGGTTAATTAGGGCACACGTGTGTGAAGGTACCCCATGTGGCCATAGCTAGATACTGGAGCACAAACGACTATTTTCCATTATGAAAAAAGAGTACAAGTTGGTGTACTTACTGGTCTGCACTAGTGCTAGGAGTTGGACCTAGCCGTGCTGGGCACGATGGCCTGTGGGCTATAATGGGTTGTGCCTTGTCGGCATAACCGACTACCGACAAGGCCCAGTACGGTCTAACGGCACGTAAGGCTTTATTTGTGTCGGGCTAGTATGGGCACGATATGATGACACTGTGATGTCTATAGAGACACGGGCGTGGAAGAGGGGTCAGCGGTGTGGGGCGCTGGAGAGGTGAAGACGACGTCGGTGGAGATGGTGGCATGGGCGTGGAAGAGGGATGCAGCATTGACAGTGACAGACGATGTTAGTGGAGACGACGACGCAAGCATAGAGGAGGGGTCGACGGCATGGGAGCTAAAGAGGAACGTGGCAGCGGCATACAACGTCGGCGAAGACAACGGTGCGGGAGCAAAAGAGGGACGTGGCATCAACGGCGGCAGATGGCATTAGTGGAGACGACAACGCAGGCACGAAAGAGGGGTCGACGGCGTGGGCACGAGAGAAGCGGAAAGAAGGAAGAATAGGAGAAAGGTATATGGGCTAGAATTGAAGTTGGTTATTATGTTTAATGGGCTAGGTAGCTTATAACTGAAACAAGGCATTTTTGTGCCGAGCCGGCCTAAACATGGCCTGAACTGCCGTGTCGTGTCAACTCAAACACGGCCCAAGCTATCGTGTCATGTTGGCCCAGGCTGCTAGACTCCATATCGGTCCGCGCTAGCCCTTTTTTTTGGAACAACGACAAAAGCTCTGCTCAAGCATTGAAGAAGGATATAAAAAAATACAGCACAGTCCGAGGAAAAATAGGACAGCACTTGGAGAAGTTGCTACAGTGATAGATCACCAAAAGAACAACTAAGTAGTAAATTAGCAGCATTTGGTCATTAGTGTGAAAGTGTTGTGTGACTAGGGCTGAATGCCATCCACCTGGATCTCACCTGAATTCTGTTTAAAATCTCTGCTTGAAACCATGACACCGCTTGTAAAAGCAAAGCCGGTGAAAGCAAGTGCCGCCTCTTTTTGGCACGGCCCAATTAGCCGGTCTCGTCTGCACTAGCTGCTATCAAATTCAGTAGAATAGAATCTCAAGCAGCTGGGTGCCAATGCATATATACGTCAGCCTAGTCATCCACGGAGTTGTCTCAGCTCGCATCTATCGATCTGTTAGCTACGGAGGTACATGCACGATGCAGCATGCACACTGTATATAGTACGTATACGCATACGAGTAGCCAGGCAGGCAGCTTTTACCATGCATCTGTCTCCCTAGCTCTGTCATTTGCGATGTTGAAATTTCCCATCATCTTCTTCCCTACGATCTCTTGACATGAGGGTTCATGCAGCCAGCCATGCATGCACGAATACACTCACGCATGTCAGAAGCCAACGCATGCAGCTTCCATATCTATACTGATCTGATCTGGCCTTTCATGTCATTGAACAGCCAAGGTACGTACGCAGCCATGTACGTTGCACGCAAGAATTAATGATGCCGGAACGCAAATGGTGTTCCATGAAAAAAATTTAGAAAACTTGGACTCTTAAGAAGAAGAAGCGCGGCTTGTTCAGTCTGAAGAAGCGACAAAGACAGAATTAACAAATGTTAACACCGCAACTCGTAATTAACACTTGGATATTTTTGGACTTGATGTGCTGCCCGCATGGGGGAGGCATGCATCATCTCTCAGCAAAGTTAGGCACATACAATTAGAATATAAAACAATGTAAAGATGACAACAGATTGGTCATGTGCATATCCTAATTGGCCTTAGCAATGAAAGACATAGATTAACCAATTAAAAGACCAACCCATCAACATGATTCTAGGCAGCAGCATTGAACTGGCATCCAAGTCAAACTGTGCTCTCCTTATCAGTCTACACTAGTTTATTACTTAGCCACACCACGCCCATATCAGAATGCCTGCATCAACATGATGTCTATTAAATCACCAAAGGAACTACTGGGAAAAATAATTATGATAAATAAGTTTAACACGGTTTTGCACTGAGACAAACCAAATAAATCACTAAAAGTGAATTACAGCCCTATCTCTAATAAAATTTCTTTCTTCCTTCGCTTCAGATGGACAACAACCCCAAATATGACTTCGTTACAGATAATATCTTAACTTATCATATCTTTTGATTATATCCAAATAGATTGTTAATTCAAGTCGTCTAAAACTAGAACTCTTTGGCTATATAAACCAACCCCCTGTACTTGTAACCTTGAAGCATTATAGTAGATTGTTTTCCGTGATTTTTTTCCGCAAGGGGTTTTTCACATTAAATCTTTATCTCTAATATTATACCATTTTACTATCCTTAACAAGTGATATCAGAACCCTAACAAGTGGTATCAACGCGCTACCTAGGTTTTCTGCGTCGCAATCTCCGCCTTGACCGCCTTGGCCCGACGCGACGCCGTCCCACCCGCCGTGCGTCCTCTTCCGCCGCTTGGACCCGTCCTTTGCCACGGCGCTGCGTGTCTCGTCAAACCGGCAACGCCAGCGGCGGCACCCTACACGCGCGCGTGGCCGCGTATCGCGTGTGCTACACGCCCGTCAACGGCAGCCAGTGCTTCGATGCGAACATCCTCGCAGAGTTGGACGCCGCCATCCACACGACGGCGTGCACATGCTGTCCGTCTCCCTTGGCGGCGACCGGGGCGACTACTTCAACGACGGCCTCGTCATTGGTTCCTTCCATGCCGTCCGCCGCGGCATCGCCGTGGTCTGCTCCGCCAGCAACTCGGGCCCAAAGCCCGAGACCGTTTCCAACGTCGCGCCTTGGATCTTCACCACCGGCGCCAGCACCATGGACCGTGAGTTCCTGTATTCCTGCGTCGTCTTCGACCACACGAAGATCAAGGGGCAGAGCCTATCGGTGATGGGGTTCTCGGACAAGAGCTTCTACCCGCATGATCTCATCGGCCTTCAGGTCGTCGTGCGTGTAAGCATCCAAGGGGCTCTCAGATGGGATGACATCTTCCCGATGGTAGCTTCCTGAGCTCCTTAGCAACTCCTCCGAGCCTTTCTCGGTGACGCCTCGGATGATTACTGTCTCGTGCTAAGCTCCACGAGGCCCCCTGTTCCGACTTCCGATCTAACCTTGCTGCCTGCCCACTGTCCAAAGAATTTCCTCAGTGCACGTATGCATGCAATGTTTTGGGACTTGGTCCTGTGCTCTGTTGTAACATTCCAAAATTTGAGTTTTTGAGTGTTTGAATTTGAAAATGAACCATTTGTATTTTTTTAGATTTAATTAAAGCTTAATTTGAATTTTTCAATAATAAAAGGATTTAATTTGACTAATCTATCCATCAAACAAAAGATTTCTAGTTTTAGTTGGGTTCACTGTGCTTCAAGGATTTTTTCTAAATTTATTTGCTATTTATTTGAATTTATTTGCTTCTATTTGAATTTCTAAAATTTTCTAAATTCGAAAATGTTTTTAATTTCCTTTATTTCCTATCGGGCCGAATTCTTCTTTCGTTGGCCTGACCCTATTCTCTTTCGGCCCGCTTCCCGCTCGGCCTGCCCTTGCTCCGGCCTACTCCGGTCAGCTCTGCTCCTCTCAGCCCAGTCTGTCGGAAACCCTAGCCCGAGCTAATCTTGGCCATCGGATTTGATCGCACGGTCCAGAGTGTGTCGCGTAGCCGTGCTCTGTGGACCGTCGGATTGTCGCCTTGTGGACAGCCCCAATTGAGCCACGTCGCGCCGCGGAATGAAAGCCTAGCTGCCGTCGGAGTCCCTGCGCTGCACGTCGCCGTTCTCGGTTTCCGAGTTTTGCGCTCTTCCCGAGGCTATTTAAGCCGCCGCCGCACTCCTTCCGAGGTTCACCTCTCGGCGGCACCCATTTTGCCCTAGCTCTTGCTGTCCGAGTCGCCGCCATCATCCCTCTCGAGCTCGCCGAAGTTTCGTCGTCACCTGAGACCTTCTCTGCCGTCGTTTGGCTTCTCCGGCGCGTCTTCACCGTTGCCGCTCACCTCTTTGAGTTGCCCGCAACGCCCTCTTCCTGATTCACTGAATCCTGTGCCTGAACCGTTGCTCCTCCGCCGATCGCAGCATCATCTTCCTCGCGTCCAACAAAGCAACACCGCCGTCTCGCCGTTGTTTTTCGCCGCAAAACCGTGGCCATCCAATCTCCCCCCAGCGTCTCGGATCGCGCCACGTCGTCGCCGCCCACGTCGTTGCCCTCCGCCGTCCAATCCCGAGCCACCGCTCGATGTGCGACGCGTGGCTTGCCCACGTCAACCGCCTCGCCAGCCGCCCGTGTCAGATGCTGCGCCAGCCCTAGCCACCGCGTGGCACACCACCTTAGCCGATCTGCCGCTTCACCCGAATTCCCTTCGGTGATCTCGGTTCACTGTGAGCCGAGCCACTAACGTGCGGGCCCCACACGTTAGTCGGCGTATCCTTTTCTTTTTCTAATTTTCCTGAAAAATCAAAAATTCCAGCCAATCACGTGTTGACACATGTCACCCCTTTCTAATTTTTTGTCCCGAAGAACTTCCAGAGCCCGTTCTTCTTCATCCGAGCTCCGATTCCAGTGATTCAAATTTCTAAATTCATGATATATCTTCTAGTACCATTCTTTTCAATTTTTGAATTTTTGAATTTATTTTATTTATTTATTCTCATTTCACGTGTAGACGACGCAGTCGAAACTCAAGCGAATCATCAGACAGAGGTAGAACCAGCAGTAGTCAACGAAGGCAAGTCTTCCGTAAACATGTTGATCCCAAATTTTATGAAAATCTTATGTTGTTTTAAATTATGCATGCTTATTATTTTGCGCAATGTACTTTAAATGTAGCGTAAGGTTTAGCTAAATTCCAGTTGTGGTATACCCTCATTGACTTTAATCATGACAACCTTTGACACCCTAGATGATACTAGCCACTTTATCTGGTAATAACCAATAGTGTAGCATGTGACGGTAGAATTGCTTTGCCCAGCTTAAACGTTTCGGTATTATGCCATTATGGGAAACTTTTCAAACATTATTAAAACTTATTTGTGAAATTGTGGCAATTAGTATTGCTGCTGTTATTTAAATGAAATAAAGTGGAAATGGCTTAGACCGGGGGTGGATGGATGTTTGGTGGGTGCTGGATGCACGAGACCTTATAAGGTGAATGTTCTATCCTAGTCAATTAAGGACCGAAGCATGTGTTACCATGGATCGAGCACAACTGTACAACCACAAGTCTATACGGGTACGACCTGGCTAATTAATTTGTGTGTCTCGTTATTGGCTTCGCCATTTGGTAGGATGTGGGTGCTGGATGTAGACACTCGCAAGGCGCAAGAGGGAGCTTCTGTACTGGGTGGCTAAAACCCTAACAGCGGTGAAACCTTAGCGGGCGAAGTTAGTAGCAGTGTCGTACATTGTAAAGGCCTTGTCATGATTTCTCTGCCGACACACCAAAGGAAGTGTGTTAATTGCATAGCAACCAGAGTCGATCATGTCTTATGGGTAAAGTTGTACACACTCTGTAGAGTTAAAACTACTTAAAAAATCGTGCCTACGGTCAAGGGCAGGCGAGGTATGCTAGCACATTGTAGATCTTATGGTTTTGTTTTAAATGAAAATGATGGTTTGGGAATCCGTGAGTGGTTAGAACTCCCAGATCTTGGTTTGGCGGCTAAAGCCAGTCAGGTGGCTAGAACCTGTGTACTTGTTATATTAAATTCAATTATTATTCAATTACTCTTTGATCAAATGATGCTTTGTGAAATTACTATTGGTATTTAAAGTTAAATTCTGCTTTATGCTAAAAGAGCCATATTATGTCTTCAATTGTTCAGCCATGCATATAGTTATCATGTATTATGTTTCCAAGACTTGCGGAGTACATTTTATACTCACCCTTGCAACTTTCCAACTTTCCACAGAGGAGTGTTGTCAGTGTTTCGTATACCGGCAAGTAAATTTGTAGTCAAGGGGTCGCGCGTTCCCTCTCATTGAATGGTTAGACTCAGGGAGCCCAAGATGTATACTGGTTCGGGTCAAATGTCCCTACTTCCAGTTCGTGGTGGTTCTGTATTACTCTGGGTGCAGCGGACTGCACAGCGTTACAAGCGAGGGCTAAGGGCCGTCCTTGTGCGCCTCATCCGAGTGAAAGAAGTAAGAACTGTTCGCTCGTAGAAAAGCTCGTAAAAGCTGTCCCCCTTCCCTGAGGGTCCTGCCTCCCTTTATATAGACGAAGAGGGCAGGTTACATGGGAATTTGGAAAAGAAAGGATGGGGTGTCCTACGCCTAGGAGTTCCGGTCTTCGGTCTTGGCGACTGACCGGTGCCTACTTGCCCCATGCTGGGTCGGTAGACACGTCGGGTGACGTGGTTTTCTACTGTGCCGGGAGTTGGCGCACCTACCCTCTGCTAGCGCTTGCAGTCTTGGCGTCGTCGCGCTGGCTCTGGCGTGCCTCGGGAGGCGCGTCCTCCCATTGTCGTGGTCGGGCGATGAGGCGGGCGCTTGACTTCGGCAACCTCCTCGCCACCTTGGGAAGGAGCCACCTGCCTCCGCACGGTCACCCTGAGCCGTCGCGTCCGTGAGGCAGGTGGCCAACTCGAGGTTGACTGGTGACGGTGGCGAAGATTACCTTAGCTTGGTCGGAGCTTGCGAGGCGTCTGACCCATGGCGGGGGTCGGACCTCCCTTTGGTCGGCTTAGTCGGGGGTTGCGGGGCGCCCGACCCATGACGGGGGTCGGACCGCCCCTCGGTCGGGGACGAGAGTCCTTCGTGGCCCCGCGGGGCCTTCGGCCAGAGCTGAACTCGGGGCAGCCCATTCGCCATCATAGGCCGCTGGGGGTACTCATGGTATGAGTATTCGTCAAGTGTGCTGAAGCTAAAGGTGATTATGAGTTCTATACTTGTGGTTATGATGAAGGTGATCCAGACTACTAGAACGCGTACCCCAGTCGATTGCCTATTGGGCATATGGATTGGCTCATTTTGCTGCTGTTAATTTATTTTTCGCTGCTTCTTATTGAACTCAAGCCATGAGGTTACCTATTTGTAATAATTTGGCCATAAGGCTGATACTCTCTTTGCTTAATTAATGTTATTTGTTTCGTGATATGATTGTGTTATCATCACTGTTTTCACTGTGTGTGCTAGTTTTTTCTGGACTAACACGGTTATACACAGATGGTTCGAATTTCGAAATCCGGTCCCGACATCTTTGGGCAGAGCTAGTTGGCAAGGAGATATATCCTCCTTCGGTTCATTAATGCTAATTTGCATCTTTGGTTGGATCATAAGAGTGACAAGACAATTGGGAGCTTGGTCAGCTACGATTTAATTTAGCTCATATTATTGGCGGATCTCATTTATTGCAATTAATACTTTTATGCATATTCTTGGTAGATTTCATTGTAATTCATGCGGGATTTATCATCGGTAATTTATTTGACATTTCATCATTGGTTCCTTTGACGTTTCATCATCTATTTGGAGAATTAAAAAATATCAGCTGAGAAGACAACTGAATTTGATGTTTTATCACTTTTATTGGAACTTAGTGTTTCATCACCATTATTTAGTGTTTTATTCACCGTTTGAATACACTGCATTATGGAAGTTTTGGCAAGTTCATTTGAAATTTGATAACACCCTGATGGTAGCATTATACTCTTCAAAGTTTTTCTAGTGAAGGTTTTGCTCTAATGTCAGTTTGAGATGAATGTTTGAAGTGCAAGAAGGACTTTGTTTCTGCGTGGATACTACAACGTTGTTCTGTTGTCTTTGCTCGATATAAGGGGTCTACTACAATTTATAATTTATTGATAGCATGATAGTTCTTTTCATCGTGGTATTTTTAGAAGCAGTTTCAACTGTATTATGGATTTTCAGTAGACAGCTTGCTGAATTTTATGTTCCATGTGGGGCATACCAAAAATCTATGATATAGGTTCTTCGCTATCTACCCAGCACCACAGATGATGTCTTGGTTTATGCCATTTGATGATTGAGGTCAGTTGCACAGACTTAGACTTTACTGGGGTTATGAATTCTTAAAGATCCAGATTTCTTAGTCTACTTTATTATAACTGTGTATTTGGATTGACTGTTCCAGTCTTTCTCTCAATCTACTAGTGGTTTACTCAATCTTGCTTCATTAGAAGCGTTTGGATAAGACTGTTCCAGTCTTTTATACCCTTGGTGGTTTTTTGCACTACAAGTGTTTGGATTGACTGTTCCAGTCTTCTTTGTTCAGTAGTCGTTTCGACTTTTAACGCACTTGTATTTATGTGCTTTATTACCCTTTAGGGTTTTTCAGAAACAATTTCGTTATAGATTTGAGTTAAGAGGAGGTTTTTTAAAGATAACTTAATATCTTAACTTATCATATCTTTTGGTTTTATCTAAATAGATTGTTAGTCCAAGTCGTCTACAACTAGAACTCTTTGGTATATAAGCCAACCCCTTGTACTTATAATCTTGAAGCATTATAGTAGATTGTTTTCCGTGTTTTTTTCACGCAAGGATTTTTTCACGTTAAATCTTTGTCTCCAATGTTGTGCTGTGTTTCTATTCCTAACAAGTGGTATCAGAGCCGTAACAGACATCTACTGGGCTATATGATGAATACAAGAACAGTAAGTTATACATTTAAAATTGAGAATTTTTTATTTGCCACTGAAAGTTGACCAGATCCCTAAAATGCCATTATAAAATTACTCTTCCCTTCATTGCCATCATATCTTAACTTTCATCCCATTTTTGCCACTCCCGTTAGCGTATCATTACTTTGGGCGTTAACTTGTATGCGAAAAGACATTTCTGTCTATCTTCATCCTCATTTAAATCTATCAAATGTGCTTAGCATTTTATGAAAATTTTTGGAGATGATCTTAAGGGAGTACTAACATTTTTGTAAAAATTTCAGAGCATGAGAAGCTTTGTGATTTTCTAGAAACAATGTTTTAGCGATTTTGTCTTAATGAAAGAATCTAGATTTTGATTTTTCAGAAGCATTAAATAAATTCAAAAATTTATGAAACTTTTTGGAGGGGTTACTTGGATTATTTATAACTTAAATAAAATATTTTTAGGCTTTTAAATATTTTGAATTCAAAGCTTGAAAATAAGCTTTGAATTCAAAACATTTAAAAGTCTAGAAATATTTTATTTAAGTTCTAAATAATCCAAGGAACCCTCTAAAAGTTTTAGAAAATTTTGAATTTATTTAATACTTCTAAAAATCAAAATTTAGATTCTTTCATTAAGACGAATCACTAAAAGATTTTTCAGAAAATCACAAAGCTGATCATGCTTTGAAATTTTTACAGAAATGTTAGCACTCCATTAAGATCATCTCCAAAAAAAACCATAAAATTCTAAGCAAATTTTATATATTTAGGCCCTGTTTGGCAGAGCTCTACTCCCAGCTTCTGCGGAGTGAATTTGTGGAGCTCTGCCAAACAGCAGTTTTATGATAATCGCTCCCAGGGTGATTCCCGTGAAGTGATTCTCCGAAATGAACTAGAGGCTAGGAGCTGAAAAAAGCTGCTTCTCCTGATTCACTCCCAACAAAGAGTCAGTTTCTCCATAGAGTTTATCCTATAGATTCGTTAGAGAATCACTTTCAGCGACAGAATCACTTCTCTCGGAGAATCACTTCTAACAAAGAATCAGAATCAGAGGGAGCTCTACCAAACAGGCCCTTAAATGAGGATGAAGATGGGCAGAATCGTCTTTTTAGTTACAAGTTAACGACCAAAGTAACGGTCCACTGACGGGAGTGGCCAAAACGGGATAAAAGTTGAGATTTGATGGCAACGAAGCGAAGAGCAATTTTGTGATGGCATTTTAGGTATCTGGCTAACTTTCAGTGGCAAATAAAGAATTTTCTCTTTAAAATTCTTGCACCTTGTTTTTGTATTACGCACTTTTGACAACTAGATATAACATTAGTAACTACAAAATAGACTATCACTGAAAAAGCTATTTTTCATGTCTCCCACTACAAAAACTACAAACGCTTAAGCTTGCAACGAACAAACGTAATTAGTTTCAGATTTCTGGTAAAACAGAAAAGAAAAAAGAAAATTTAACAATGAGTTGCTTATGTTGAGCATCCAAAATCCCAGCAGGATTTCGGAAAAAGCAGTTTCTAACAATTTGATATAAAAAGAATATCCTACACTTCTTCTAGTTGCAAGCTTAGTGTTTCAGCACTGCAAGCATGCAAAACCTATTAATAATTACCTTATCAAGCAACGGGTTCCAGACATTGTAATCAAGAATTGATCTGAACTTTGACTTGCTCTCAGAAGCTATCTAATGGATATCGAAACAAACTTCAATACCTACAATAGCTATTTTGAAACTTTTTTAGAGGGTCCGACACATCAATGATATTCTCATGAAAATTTTAGATGATGTCAAATCTGATTTTTTAAAAATTTGAACATTACTACCATCCTAGTAATACACTAACGAGCAAGTTTGAACCAAATGAAAAATAGACCAAACCATGTTAGAAAATTTTAAAATTTTGATGGATGGTCCTGACATATCCATAATATTAGAAATTTTTGAAATTTTTTATGAATAGTCCTGACATATACATAATATTCTCATAAAACTTTTAGATGATGATCAATCTTGAGGAATTTTCAAAAATTCGGACAATGCTACTATCCTAATAAAAATCTTACCGGCAAACTTGAACAAATTAAAAAATAGAATGTTTCTATAAAATTGTTAGATGATAATCAAGATTAAAGAATTTTTAAAAATTCTAACAGTGCTATATCCTGATAAAAGCCTGATGATCAATATATAGATTTGCTTTAGCAATAAAAAAGGTTTAGAATTTTTGAAAATTTTACAAAAGGGTGCTAAGGAAATGCTTAAGATCTCATAAAAATTTTGAATCATGATCACACTCTAGTTAATTTATAGAATTCTTACAAGGCACTGTACCATTTATGTTCTTTATCTTAAACAAAAAAAGCTTAAAATTTTTGAAAATTTTATAGAATGGTAATGAGGAAATTCTTAAGATCTCATAAAAATTTTGGATCATAATCACACTCGACTAAATTTATAAAATTCTGACAAAGTTACTATCCTAATTATGTTCATTCTGATTTTGATTTTTTAAAGATAACAAATGAAGTTAAATTATTTTTAAAAAATGATGTATGATTCTAAACTACTAAATATAGTACCATAAAATTTTCAAATCATTATAAAACTTGTAAAATTTTATAAAAATCTAATAGCATTTTTACCGAAATTTTAAAACATTTTAAAATTTCAATTTTTCTACAAATTTTCATAAAAGATGACTTCTTAAATGTTATTGGATCAAATCCGGTCAAATCTGACTATAAAAGTTTTAAAACCGGTTAAAAATCCCAAGATTTTGGCAAAATTTAGGGAAATTTTATCGAAAAAGGGTCTGAAATCCGAAATTTCGCCGGTTTTCGGCGAGATTTCTATCCATGGTTTCGCAGACATGTGGGCGCGGTCAGCATGGGGCCCAGTCATCAACGTGATGCGAGTATACTACGGCCGCGGCCGCCGCCGCCCGACCAGCAAGCCCTGGATGCCTCGCGGCCGTTATTCCGGCCGCCGACGTGCACGGCGAGATCGATCGAGGGGCGAGGAACTCCACGCATGAGATCCATCGATCTTTGTTTCGGTTTCTAGGAGATTTTGAGGCTATTCCTCCAAATCTTCAGCTCGATGGTTTTCTTGCTTGAGATGTTCCCGAATCCTCGATATTCCCGGAGATCTTTACAGTTTTATAAATATCAACCGGATGTTTTTTTGGTTGAAATCACCCAAATCTAGAACCATTGGATCATTGTTGAGATTCGGGAGTATCGATTACATCCGATCCTATGATTTGATCCAACGGCCCGGTGAATTTGGATCCGATCCTATGATTTGATCCAACGGCTCAGTGAATTTGGATGTTCGGGAGTATCGATTATATCCAATCGTATGATTTGATCCAACGGCCCGGTGAATTTGGATCTGAAATCCAATGGTTCTAGATTTGGGTGATTTCAACCAAAAAAACATCCGGATGATACCTATACACTCCCATTAAGGGATTTTATTAATCCCTATATGTATTCTGGAATGTGGCAAAGAGAAAAGGAAGGCGAACAATCTTTCCACACGATTTATGAACCTATTATGAAGCTTGCTGTGCAAAATGATGATCACTCTAGACTGGAGTCTGTCTGCTCACTGTATGGTGTATATGGGTTCAGAATTATTTTCTGCACTCGTACTTGATTCACTGTACACTTCAGCTGCTCCCCTCTGGATCACACTTCATAAAGACAGAATCACACGCTTAACTACAGCGTCCTCATGTCTTCAACAATCCAATTTGTAATCTCTCCATCATTTTTCCTTCTAATTTCCCGTGGTTAATTTATTTGCCCATCCATTTAAACGACAAGAACGCATGCATGAGCATATATAGTATTGTATCAGCCAGTTACATGTATTGGCGGCCCTGTAAAATCTATCACACAAAGTGCTCCAATTATTCGCCTTTAGCCATCAAAAGATATAACCCATCGGAGGAGCTAGCGACAGATTATGGGCTAAGGATGTATCGAGTAAAGAATTGTCGTTGTCGAGAGCTAAACTTAGGCAGGCAGCCATGATGCAGATGCAGTAGCGTTGTCTGCTACTGCTAGTACAAGTTGGCAAATGGATGGCTGCGAGCTTGTGCTTTCCCGGCCATTATTTTCAAGTGCAGATTAAAGTCTAAGACCGATTCCGCCTATGGTGACCATGGCCAGGTCTCGTTCCATGCTTGGTCTTTCTTATTATTAGGCTGATCTTCTTTTTGTTATCTGATCACAATCTTGTGCGTTCTGCAATCTTTCGTATTAAGCCCAAGGATTTCCCTCATTTCTGAAGGATGTAGCCCATTCATAGACGTTGCAATTAGGGCCCTAAACGAGTTGAGCTTGAGCTAGTTTGAGTTGGGATCCGAATCTAGACCTAGACTCGAGCTCGGCTTGGCCCAAGCTCGAGTAAACTTAATAACAATCAACAATTCAATTCACACTAATTTTCAACAATAAAAAAAGCTCGAGCTCGAGTAAGCTCGATACGAGTTAATATGTAGTAATATTTAATAATTGATTCTTAAATTTACTGAGACTCACTAGCTAGGGATCAAGAGTCGAGCTCGAATCGAGCCTAGAGTGAGTTGAGTTCGAGCGGCTCGCGAACCTCAAGCTTTTTTATGGCCCTAATTACAATACCGAGTTCAGCAGATTCGTATCTTTAACAAGAGTTATTTCTTACACAGAAATGCATCCCAGAAATTGCTCAACGGTAGTTCTTTGGAGAAAAAAAAATTGCGCTCAACAGCATGTTATTTAAAGAGAGATGCTTCTATATATGCTGCAATGAAAAGCAAACATCTGATATGCTAAATAATCAAAGAGCTTAGTTTCACTGTCACAAATGCATCAGTATATATATAACCACTCATGTTACTTTAGGATCGGTGCAATTCCCTTACTTTTATTAAACAAAACGCAGAGCACTCGTGGATCTCTCTTCTCTTCTCTTCTCTTCTCTTCTCTTCTCTTCTCTTTTCCATGTGCATGGTGAGCCATAGTTATCCGTAGACTACACTGTACTTTCTGTACTTGACAAATTTCGCAAACGAACGAGGGACGCATTGACTAACCTTTATGTATATCGTATAGTTCCAAGGTCTCCATCCGGAAGGGGATCACATTTGTCGCTGATAGTTTTTCCTTTCCGGCCGGGGCCGATTGAGCGAGGCTTCATAATAATGGAGGCGCCTGAGCTGAGCAGGAGTTCGATGTTTGACTACCACCCACCAGCGAAAACCCTTAGCTGCTCTCATTCTTTAATTCTTTCTGCAGCTAACTTTGGCTGCATTATTGGAACCAAACCATAGCAAAGTGATTGTGATGAGTGACCCCAGACCAGACCATACTTGATGCCTGTTGCTGTGCTGCCCTGCAGTACAATCTAGTATTCCATTTGTCCTTCGTGCTACTTGTGCAACTGTCTCAGTGAGGCCAGAGCCAGACTGGGATATATAATACTTAGCCAATCCAGATGATATAACTTAAATTTGCCGGGAAAATACTGCTACATGTTTTCTGCAACTTAATTATAAACGAGGATATATTTTTTTTGTTATAACAGTATGGTTTTATTTTTCATGTATAAGTATTTTGAGCCCTAGCGCCGCAGAGTCCCTGCCAATAAGTCATATATAGTTCATTGTCGTTTTCAGTGGTCAAAGTGACATCTTATTGATTTGGAAAAACCAAAAGCTACTCCTCTTTTCGATCGAAGAGAGTAATAAAAACCAGAGTGTATCTCATATTTCTGTCGGCACACACAAGTAGTTCTTGCATAGCTATATATAAAGCTCATAAAAAGTAGTGTTCAAGCCTCTACTCCGAAGTCTCTATGGAAATTTTTAGCCAAAGAAGTGGTTCACAGTCGTTGGAGTGCGCAGTTCAAAAAAACCAGCGGCGGTAAAATATTGTCTTTGTTGTGTCTGTCGTGGAATATTCTATTCTATACACGTGCGAACATTTTTCTAAATAAATTTCTATGATTTTTAATTAGGATTCAGGGTTCTAATAGATTATTTTAGATCTAACTTTCTTCTCCCGCAAGTGAAGTTGCCCTCCTCTTTCCTCTCTCGTACATAAGTAGGATATAGGGGTATATTGTACACACACCAGCCAACGGTGGGGCAGGATTCTATCAGGTCTCGACCGAAAACTAAGTAGTAATAACTAACACCAAATATTACCCACACTGAGGTACAACAGAAACACTATACAAATGCACAATTAAAAATAAATTTGAACTTCATACTTAACGATACAATAAAATAGATAAAACATGTCAAAAACAATATAACGTAGTGGAGCAATACAAAATTAACACCTAACCTATGAAGGTTTGGTGCATCCGAGTCAATCATATTGTCGTCAACAATAGTACAAGAACCTAAACCTGCAAAATTGAAATTGTGTATCTAATTAGGGACACAAAATTACAAGTTAATTATTAATGCAAATTGCAAAACAAGAATGTAACATCATATTTTGAAAACGTTGTAAAATCTTGTAATCTTCAAAGCATTCAAACCAAATTGAGTCCAATCAATTAAACCCAATTCGGAATACAACCACAATATGACAAACATAAGAGTAGACAATGCAATATACATCGAAACTCATGCTCCTTTTCTCCATAAAAAAAAACTCGTGCTTTTTTTATATGACGAAAAATTTAAAGATATCCTTTCTAAAACAAAACTACAAACTAGTGATATAGGGCATATCTTTTTTTTTACTACATTTCTGCAATCTATTTATAACTCTATGATAATTGACTGGAAACAGAACAAGAGGTAGCAGAAACAGATAATGACAGTATAATGGACAATAATTTGCTTGTAGTACAACTGATGCACAGAGATCGCATTTATTTGATATAATTACCAATAACTAGAAACTAAAACTATCCCAATCTAATTCCTCTGAGAAAAAAAATGGTGTCCTTCCTTAAAAAAGAGAGTAGAATTACGATCATGCTATATATAGATAACATATGTAGAAGCTAAATAGAAGAACTGGGGCTGTAGGTGCAAAACCACAAATTTAACAGACTAACTGTAAGGCCAACAACAAACTAGAATCTAAAATTTCTGTAGATGATAAAGAAACGTCCCAACAAGCCAGTGTGAATCCACAATTCTACACGAACAATGGCACCTAAGATGCAAGGATCGACTACGATAAGCAACTCATTGAACCATGTACTAGAAGATCACAAAGTCAAATGCAGTGGAACATATTAACATGACATGAACATTGGTAGCAATGCTAGATGCTAACCGCACAATTCTCACCTTTGTAGCTTTCATGGTAACAAAATAGACACAATTCATCAAAATTATGTGTTGTAAGTCACTGTAACTGCCCCTAAATATAGATGCATCAAAATTGCCTACACAACCCAAGCACAAGCAAGTACTGGTACTGCTCAATTCTGATTACTTGCACTACTCTGTTGAGAGTAGAATTCTCACCTTGCTAATCTTGGGCACGACAGACCTAGGGTCCAAACAAATGTGAAAAGTAATTTACACTATTTGAGCTAGGTCTCGGACCTAGACCCCAGTGGCTTGAGGCCTAGCTCCGCCCCTGACACTAGCAAATATCAATAAAAAGGAGAGAGTTTAGAGTTTATATCTTGTGTCTTTATTCTAATCTCGTGTTTATGCGATCTTCCTTAGTCAACATTTACCTTGATAAATAACATGTTATTAGCACAAGAGTGCTCCCGAGTAAAGGCCATTCACGCTTTAAAAGTTGTTGTTTGATGTTTCTTGATCAATTCAGTTGTCGAATTTATTTAGCCTTTCTCTAATTTTCTATTTTTCTAATCCAACCGATGTCTCACTTTTAGTGGGATTAGCATCAATCAAACTTCAGCCATCGTTTCACACATTGTTGTGATCGGTGTTATTTCATGCCTTGGCATACGTCCAGTTCTTCGACCATTGATTCACGTACGTCTTGATGTTCGGTATTAGTGTCATAGCTTAGCGTGGTTGCCAAATAGATAGTCATCTGATAGCACCGTGATACCACCAAATCAAAGCACCAACCGTCGGAACCGATGCCATGCTGCATCATAGGACACGCTGTCGCCATGGTGAGGATGCCATTTGAAATCAACTAGTTAATTTTATACTTTTGCGTTATTGCTAACTAGTTCAATGCTCGGGCGTTGCTATGAAAAATACAATTGGTAACAAAACATAAAAGTCAAGCAATAAAAGAAAATTGTGCAACAAGATCAAACATCTATTTCTCCCGATTACACAAGTTTTAATGGTTTCTCCTCCGACATGAATTAAAACCAAATATATTGTACATAGTACATAAGGCATTCATGATATTAGAACATATTTAGAAATGATATTCTTGGTATACGTTCCAGGAGATCAAAAAATAAATAGTTACATTGTAACATGACTTGGATAACATTTTAATCAAAACCTTGTCTATGATGTAAAGAGTTCAAGCACCTCTTTTTTTCAATCCATAAACAACTTTAACTTGTACATTTTTATTCATGTGAGATTCATTTTGGCCTGTGACCTCTAACTCACATGGACCTCCTTGCTGGAACAAGAAACAACACACTGTTTATTGAAGAAGCCAAGAAACAAAACAGCATAACTACATTCTAACAATGCAGAAGCATTAAAAGACCTCAAGATACCGCAACATGCATAGATTCCTGTTAACAGCTTGGTTGTCCAAATATATGTGACAGTTGTCACCGTTGCCAACACAAATTTCATTGCCAAGTATACGAAGATGAGTCTACAATCACAAATGGTTGATATTCAATATCAATTAAAAGCAATTTGAGAATTATGACCGCATGACAATAAGGTACAAACACAAAAGTTACCAATAGAGTGAGAAATTTTTAATGAGCAGATTTTGGCTGATTAACCACAAAAAAGGTAGCTCAAGATTTCTGAACCATGATTACGACCTTATAGGTTTATTCACACTTGAAATGCAGGGAAGTCCTATGAAGATATTTTGTCCAATTTTCTATAAGGAAAACAGAGAAATCTTCCATTAGGCTACGAAGAAATCTTGAGCTACCAACCCTTGACTTTCTACAAGTGCCTTACGATGAATCAGAAATGATGATTTTTAAGAATTTCATCAGGCCATATCCTAAGAATCACTATGATCCCACAAAAGCAATTCCATTAGGTCATATCCTAAGAATCATTATGATCCCACAAAAGCGACCCAACAACAGACATACTACTTTTAGCATCCTACAAATCCTTAAGTGATGCACAGAGAGAAACTATGAATGAACACAACAAGCATCCCGATAACAGACATACAACTTTCAGCATCCTACAAATCCTACAACTTTCAGCATCCTACAAATCCGCAAGCATCAAGAACAAAGAGTTCTCTACTTTTATTCTTCTAATATTTTCAGCCGAGAGTTGCATCTCTTTAAACTACAAAAGCATGTCAAAGCAAATAATGAACCGAAAGAGACATGCTCACAAAAGTAGCATATACTGTTGCAAAGAACTAAACGTTACTGTAGAAATTCCAAAACAGAGTGTACCCACGTAGACGATAGAAACCTTAGAGCAGCAGATATGATTCCCCAATAGACAAATTCCTAACCCCAAGAACCATCAAGAAATCTGTAGCCCAATACAGATACTACATTGTACAGCCTAATTCCCCAAAAACATCAAGAAATTCCTAACAACCGAACGCCAAGAACATTCAAGAAACTACACAGAATGTCATGTTGTTCTTCACCAGCATCAAGAACCATCATCAAGTACCAATGTCCGAACCGCAAGAACTATCAAGAAATTGCGCAAATGTCGTTCAAAACCAAGGCAGAGCAAGCTCTGAAATGGCGGAAATGCAAACCATCCCGCAGCAAGAACCCTCAAGAAACCCCCTAAAGAGCCATCGAGAAGCAAAAGAAGAACCATCAAGAAGTCCCGACGAGCACAAGACGGAATCTTGCCTTGAGCTTTTTTGCGCCCCAAAAGAACATCAAGCGCAATGGAGAAGCGGAAGTCAAACACCCATGCCATGCACGCACCTGCGGGTACTGCGACAGCATTCTCGGCCACAGCGGCCGCCGCTACTGCCTCTTCTGTAACCAGTCCCCTATCACATTTGCCTCCACGGGCCCTGAAATCTTCCCCGCCATTGCGGCCGGCGCGTTCTTCTTCGGCGCGAATTCCTCAGCCGCAGCCCCTAACGGCACTGGGTGCTTCCTCCCGCAGCGTCCAACCTTCCCTCCGCCTCTCCCGCGAAATGCCGCCACACCGGATCTAAGGCGCCACTGCCACCTTGATTAATCAGATCCGCTCCTGCACGAACCTCGTGGGTCAAATCAAAAGAGGAGGGATACCGAATCACGGACCTCGTGGGTCAAATCAAGCCTCTTCGTGGGGAAGCGGAACAGGAGCAGTGGTGGTCGGAGCCCGCGCCACACCATAGAGAGAGGGACGACCAGGGACGCGCTATGTCGTGGAGGGAGTGGCTGAGGCTAGGCAGATCTAGCGCTGCGCCGCATCGAGGAGGGAGTGGCTGAGGAACAACGGTTTTTGGTGGGGGGTTGGAAGGTGAGTGCGGTCTTTACAGTGGAGGATGATGCGATGGAGACTGGTTTCCTTTTTTCAGTTTCCTAGATCTATTTTTTCTGGGAACGTGAATGCATTCAGTTCATTTTTTCTTTGCACGTGAGAAGCATGTGGAAAGTGAAGAACAGACCGCTGCCACCAAGTCGTAATTAGAAGTAGTAGAGATATCATAGGCCATATATACGTGGACAGTAGCATATATGAGCTAGCAATCAGCTTCGATTGTGCTAATATAAATATGATATGTTTAGAAAGGATTCAATACATTGGAGAATATGATCGTGTTCGAGCGTGCTCGATGTTGGTGCTTTGGAGCCGAGGGTGTAAATACTAGACACGTGGTAGCGGCGCCGCCACATTACTACCATTGTAATGTCGAAATCCGGACCTTTTTGCGAAGGAAGGAATTCGGTTTTCTTTAAAAAATATCTTTGCGACAAATCGTATAATTTTATTTGAATGTGTTGTAATTTCGGAAAATTTATAGAACCCAGGGGTAAATTTTATGAAATTCTAAAAAGATCTCGGGGCTGTTTTTTCTGGGTGGTATTTCCGGAAACCAATGACTCATAGCGAAGAAAGGACCTAGAGTTAACCTTAAAATCTCGAGAGAAAAAAAAGCGGGCCAATCGTAATTTGATAAATTTCGTGCTGCCTTTTGTTTAGAACCACGCACTAAAAACAAAGCCTGGAACTTCGAAGGCCTCCTGAAAAAAAGACTATTTTTTTGAAAAAGTTTGGGCCCTTCCATAAAAAAAAACATAGCTTGCGGATCTTGCATGGAAAAAATAGACAAAACATTTTTTTTAACTTCAACTACCTTTTTTCGTAAAAAAACGATAAGCGAAGAAAGGGACCTAGTGTTAACCCTAAAAATCTCCAGAGAAACAAATTGAGCCAATACATAATTCCAGCAAATTTTGTGACGCTTTTTGTTTAGAGCCACGCATTGAAAACAAAGACTGAAATTTTGGAGGCCTCTTGCAAAAAAAGACTATTTTTTTTGGAAAGGTCTGGGCCCTTCACTAAAAAAAACATAGCTTGTGGGTCTTGTAGGGGAAAAAATAGACTAAACTATTTTTTTAAACTTCGGCTGTTTTTTTCGTAAGAAACGAAATTTAAGAAGCCTTCCCGACAAAAAAAATTTAAATAGCCAAAAACAAGCTAACCTGTAATTTTTAAAAAGCCTGGGCGCCTTTATGCAAAAACCATAAATTTCTGCAATTTCTAAAAACTCAGGCGTCTTTTCGTGAAAAAACACAAGTTTAAGGGCCTCCTCGTAAAAACGAGGGGCCTCGGTGTAATTCACAAGCATCTGAGGGGCCTTCCCGGGAAAAACAATTCCCCGCGTAGGCGTGCCCGCGTCGTCGTCGGCGAAAAAAAAGCGTGCGAAGGCAAGCGTCTTCGGGGATCGAACCCGCGTTGCTGGCCCGGCAACGAGGAGGCTTACCACGGCGCTACGTGTTCTTTTGTGATAACGGGCGTCGACAAAAAAATTAAACCGGAGACGTGGCTTAATAGCGTGGGCAACGTGGCTCAACGCATGACGCGCCGTACGCACGGCGGGCCACTTCAGTGTGCGTGCGTGAGACGCGGCTGGCCAGCGCGACGACGCGTCGGCAAAACGGTGACGTGGCGCGAGGAGAAAGCCGGAATCCTCCGATGTTTATATACGGTAGAATGTGCGGTGTGTATTTATAGCTTGGTTATTGTCCTTTCTTTAATAAAATACCAGAGGTCGTCCCCCTGGGCCCTGGCTACTGAAGTCCATCTTGCACGCGTGCTCTTCTTCCGTGCATATCCACGCAATGGGACAGATGCATCTAAAATTCTAACGACGTATAAATAACATGACGTGCGTGTCATCCATGGCCGTCGAAATTACTCGATTCACGCACGTACGCATGCACACCAAGATCGCTCGCACGCGGCGCGTACGGGCCCACCCGTAGGACCCGATATACCCGGGTACGTACATACATAGAGAGAAATCGTTTTATATTTTTGGTGGTATGAGCTTCCACTTTTAATATACCGTTTAATAATTATGTTGTACCCTTTTATTCTTTTAAGTATACTCTATTAATGATTATAAGATATTTTAAAATGAGTTTTACAAAAAACTTCAGCAAAATTCACAATTTATATCATAAATTGTGTATATATTCTTTTATATATGGAAAAAGGCATATCTGAAAAAACTAAATGACTCTTATTAGTTTTTTCAACCATATTATATTGAAGTATTTGAGAATTAGTATTTAAATATACCAAAAGCGATAAAAGATATAACACGTTTATTTAAGTAATAATTAAAAAGTGGGAGTACGTACTCGTACTCGTACTCTTACAAGTAAAAGATAATTAAAAAAAAAACTTCCTCCTCAGAATTGGCCGGCGGCGACGCGTGTCGCATATATTGCAGCCGGTCATGACTTGATCACGGCCACCGCTCGTGGATATGCTAGCTTCGTCCAACTCAATTAACCGCATACGTCTGTACGTACGTCGGCATGTGTGCGGAGACGTACAATTCATTCAGGCCGTACATTTGGCCGTACAATTCAAGCTTGATGAATTACGTATATGTGTACGAAATGTATGCACTTTGCAAAACTTTTTTTTTATCATCCACATCACAATAGCTAATATATAGTCCTGGTGGGAACGGTGAGAAGTACGAAAAATTGTTGAAAAGTAATTACAAACTGTCTTCTTTGTTTTCTTAATGTGAATTGAACTTGCTGTCTTTCGTATCGTACAACGCAGCATGCAAAGGAACATGCATGCAATGCATTGGACCCCGATCCTGCATGCTCTTCATATGGACTTCGTTTGTAAAGAACTACATCATGTGATTGCAACATACATCAGATCCTTGTAATAGATTGTTTGCAGGAGGCTACATACATCCCATGTGTTGACTGCTAGGCGCAATACGTGGCAACATTGTCATGCATGCTAGCTATCCCTTGCCTCTATGTATCGGTTATAGGAGTAGGAGGGGTGTATCGTGTCTCATGTTGACTACTGGGCGCAACATGTGACGGCAGCATCCATCGGATCCCTATCCTAGCTAGCTAGGTCGTTAGGAGCTGTCTGCGTTGTCTCAGCATGTTGATTGTTGTACGCAATATGTGATGGCAGCATACGTCGGATCACCTAATTTCTTTTGCCATTTACAAGATTTTGCTCGCATCGCATCTATATTAACTACTGTGCGCAACATGTAACAGTAACATACATCAGATGCCTACTTGTATTGTCGTTGATTTGATCGTAGGAGGTGTTCCACACATCTCTATGTTGGCTAGTGACGACAGCATACATCAGATCCCTATCCTTTGATGTCATTTGCAGGGGAGGGGACTGACTGCATGCGTCGTCTCATGTTGACTGATGGGCCACATGTGGTTTAATCCCCTATCATCCCATTGTGGTATATATGTAGAAGATTAATTACATGCGTTTCATTTCAGCTGCTGACATACATAGAAATGTTGAGACTAGAGTGTAATGAGTACAATGAATAATTCCTATGGAAATAACAATAACAATATACTATATATATCAAATAAAAATGTTGACCTCTTTCAAATAATTAACATTTCAGCCTATTGCAAAATTATATAGGTATGCCTCATTCGTTCTCGAATATTTGGTTTCTTTCGCACACACATAACTATATATATATATATATATATATATATAACCCACGGCGTATGTGTAAAAAATAAAAATAAAAACTATGCAACCCAAGGCATACCAGCTGCTACGTACGGGGATCAGATCAAGGGCGGATCTAGGAAAATTAGTCACCAGGGTCATCGCCGACATGCGGCCTACGGACTGCTTGCTTTCGGATAACTGGTCAGTCTGGATGAGCACTGGGGTTGTGGTCCAGGCTAATCTGCCACTGGGATCATCAACTGTGTTTAGCGGGAGGTATAAAGAACTAGTACGGGACGTCGGGGTCACCGGACCCCGGCCCCCTCAAGGTAGATCCGCCCCGCTCTCTCTACAACTCAAGTGACGCAGATACAGACAGCTCTAGGGCGCTACTCTCTCTAATAGCTACAGATACAGAGAGCATGCACGAGCATAAATAAAACAAAACGTGGAAAATGAATTTTAGAAAAACAAATTATATGAAATCAACATAAACAGGAAACAAATACTCGTAAATAAATGAATTAATTACGAGATTCCTTCCCTGATGACATGTATTTATCATCAAAGATCGATTTAGATACAGAAAACACGGAGAGAGAGAGAGAGAGATTAAAGGGGAGCTCCTGCCACTCCCACCGCATATACACGGGCACATCCGCCTCCTCTTCCTCCGGCCTCGCCCAGATCGATCAGAGACACCTCGAGACGGACTCGAAAACCCGAACAAGCCAAGAGGCTCATCCCACCCAGCTCCTCGATCGCCATGCAGCACCCGCCGTGCCGCCGGTCCGCCTCGGCGCCGTCGCTCTGACGCTGTCGTCCGTCGTTGCTGTGTCGTCCCGTAGTCCGTCGCCGTCGGTTTCTTGGGCTGGATAGCATGGGCGTGCACCTGCTGAAGAAGCAGCACTCGTCGGCGTCGGCGACCGGAGGGGGCGCGCCGTCGATGCCGCCCAAGGGGTGCATGGCTGTGCGGGTGGTGGGGCCGGGCGGAGGCGCGGAGGAGGAGAGGTTCGTGGTGCCGGTGGGGTACCTCAAGCACCCGCTGTTCGTGGGCCTGCTCAAGGAGGCGGAGGAGGAGTACGGCTTCGAGCAGAAGGGCGCAATCACCATCCCCTGCGGCGTCGACAACTTCCGCCGCGTACAGGGGATCATCCACCACCAGAAGCACCACTCCCACGGCGGCGGCCTCCTCTCCGGCGTTGGCGGCCACCCTGGGTCGGGGCACCACCACTTCCACATCGCCGCCTGCTTCAGGGCGTGATGGATGGATGGATCTTGCTGTGCATGCGGCTGCTAGCTCGTCGCTCCCGGCTTAGCTTCATCGATCAATTAATAATACTTAGGGTTTTCTCAACTAGAATTTAGATGGTGATGATCGAAGGATCATGTGTGGTTGAGTAGTTCGTGGATCTGCAGGTTAATGGATCCTTTGGATTTAAACCAGATGATGATGATGATGATGAAAATGAAGATCAAAAGATCATGTTTCAGTGCTCAATTAAACCAGATGCTTTCTTCCTTTTCTTTTGTGAATTCCCTTTTCTTTTCAGATTGCCTGGTTGGTGGTGTTCTCTTTCAAAAAAGGAACTTTTTTATTTGTGTGTTCATCAAAGTTCATACACAGGGATGAAGAATTAATTAAGGATGAAATTAAAAGAGATTACCGTAAGCGAGTACTCCTTGTTTAGGAACAACAGAAAAAGAACTCAGATCATGCATTGACAAGAAAAAAAGGGGAGAGCTAGGTAGCAAAAGTTCGTTCCTTTTGGGGGTTCTATCTTCCTTTTGTCCCATCTCCCGTCTGTCTCCTCTATTCCCCCAATCAAGCAGAGGATTAGTGCTAGCTGTTAAGTGCTACACTCATTATTGTTCTCTAGAACTTTGTAGTACTCCACTAATCAACAACAGGTACCTTCACCACACGTACATGCCGTCCAAAAGCTAGCTAGCTAGCAACAACGACCCAACACATATGTACCTTTTTGAAAGGAAGAGCAATACACATGTGGAATTAATTAAGTTAAAGCTTGGTTTCATTTTGGGACGAGAGACCTGGTACTGCATGCAAACATTCACAGCTTCCTGTGCAGAGAGACCTGGCAGAGAGAGAGAGAGAGAGAGAGAGAGAGAGAATCTATCTGCTGGCAGGTGGGGCGGTAGCCGGTAAGGAAGGATTGAGTGAGACAAGTTCTTCGGTCAAAAGATAGGTACTACGAGATAGGGGACACATCCCTTGTCTAGCCTCCGACCTTATTTTTCTATAAATCTAGCTCTCTTCTTCGTGGTGAAAGGCACGATAGATGATATGTGTCTCCTACCGTGCTCAGAGAGCACAAAAATTCCCTACCACACATGGCGAGTGCGGAAGCGTGCAAGCTTCCGTGGTCCGCTGCTCCCGTGCTTGCGGGAGCTGCCATGGCAACGGCGAGCTTCCGCGCTTTCTGAACGTAGTAGCCAGCAGGGGAGAGGGAGGAGGCAAAATTTGTAAATACGTGTGTGAGGGGATAGATTTTTTTTTTAAAAAAAAAGAGATTGTTGGTACTATATAAGCAAAGAATTCACAAACGTACACATGCAGATTAGCAGATAGAACACTTAGACTAGTTTATTCAATTTCTTCTTGGTAACGCGCGTGGAAATTAAGGAATAATGTGGTGCATGCCTATCTCTAATTTGTATATCATCCTTGTTACTAAAAGCTTAGACACTACTCCCTCAGTTCAAATTTATAAAGCATATTTTTTTTAACACATAGATTAAGGAGATATTACAAAGAAATTTAGACAGTAGGTAGGAGTAAGTGGGCAGCTAGTATGCATATATAGGTTGGTCACATATGTGATTCTTAAAGTTACGCACGTGCGGTTAAGGGCACTACTAACGCATGATTTATATAGTCATATCTAAAAATATTCACATTATCAATAAATAGTACTAGATAATTCTTTTTCAACCCTTCATATCTTGACACGAATATATAAAGAACACAACATATATAAATGTCATGCAAGACATAACAATGTAGTTTGGATACAACCCTCCTCTCTTCTCATATATTTTTATTGTATTTTTCTTGTTTGTTTGTATGTGCCAGTTGTTTCTCAGCTAAGAAATAGCTTTCGTCTCTCTTTTGTAATCTCATCTCCACATAAACATTAATCATATATGGCATATTAAAGAAATTGTTGATGTAGAAACATCAAAAGTGCCCTTAATTGTTCAGTTTTGCTTAAGCTAGCGTAAGAGCAAGTACTATAAGATCACCTCAACTTACGTACTCTTAGCCAGACATATCAGCTTTACCCTATATAGAAGAGTAGCAAAAGAGAAGAGAGAAAAAAGAGCTCATTCTTATGCAAGAGTCAGCATGGCACAGTAAACAAGATAGATTAGTTATATATAAGAGAGAAGAGATCATCGTTATTACAGAGCATCTAAAGACAATCTTTAAAGATTGTTACCTTCAGTTAATGATACGTACCTCTCCTGAAACTTTTAGCAGAACAGCACGAGCAAAGCCAGAATTTCATATGTACAAAGCGGTTAGCTAAACCATCACACACATACACGTATTAAAGGAGGATCTCCCCTTACTCTTAGATGATGTTGACTCGCATGAAGCAACATCTATGCACAATGGCAGAACTTGACATATTTTTAATAGAGGTACACACTTCATGCGTATAGTTCTGTAGTCTTGTATAATACGGTTGCACAAATATTAAAGTATGAATAAAAGGTAGATGATGATTACTTACCCATTCGCTTTCTTTAAGATTTACATAACTTGCATGTATTGGGGAAAAAAACACTGAAGCACTGCTCTTTATGGCATCATAAATCTAACGCATAATTTTGAAATTTTCTAAAAGTACGGTACAAATATTTTAAAGAATCTTGCCTGACTAAAACAAGTGATCATCTCACAAAATCTTGCACATAATTAATTCAAATTTGCCGACTGAAGAACCGACCCCCACATCTTTTTTTTCGATATTTTAGGATGCCGACGCATACCGGGCACCCTATGTCCATGCATCTCTGTTCCATGGACTTGTATGCTTGTAATAATAGATCGAGAAATTAAAGAGTTTGACGGTGAGCGTGAGTCCAAGATGCCTCCTGCATTGCGCTCGCGCGTGTTGATTATTTTGCAATTTGTAATTAAGGTCCTGTGATCATGATGCGATATTAATTATAATTAGGCTAGGGAATGCATATATGGATCGATCGGCTGGCTATATATGGGAAAATGAATGGACCGACTAATCGCCCTGTCCACGTTGCCACGTCGGCCTGACTACGATGGGTTTCGTTGATATATAGGTTTATGTCCTGTTATATAGTTGCAAGTTTCTGCATGTCTAAGCATGGCGATCAGACGACCGGAAGGGATTCTTGTGAACACTGTCCTCATGTCAGGACCCACTCGATCGAAAGACGATCCAATCGCATAGATCGACGTGCTGTCCTCATATGACATTCTCTTATTAATGGGTTGTTTGGTCAAGAGATAGGATGATGAATGACTATCGTCTGATTTTAGTTTTGAACCTAACTTATTTGTTTGGTTCGGAAAATGGAATGGACTGGTTCATTATCATCTTATCCTTTATAAGCATAAATTTGATATAAAATAAGAGATAGTGTTATCTCATCAAGTTTCATAGGATATATGGTTCTACGATTGATGGATCGGCCTGAGGAGATTAAGGCCCTGTTTGTTTTATCTTTTGATTATGGATTCTGGTCATAAAAGCAGACTCAGAAACGAACAGTCTGATTCTAGAATCTGATTCTCACAATCTAGCCCACCCATATACACTAGAATCCACAATCCACTTCATATGTGCTTCACTACAGTAATCGTTAAAATTTTCGTCGGCCAGTCGCCCACGAAAAAAAGAACATTAGCGTTATTTTCGTCGGACCACGGCCGTCAGAGATAAGGAGCCGAAAGTTAGCTGTATTTTAAAGTGACAACCGATGAAAGTTAGTTATTTTAAATCGACGAGAACAGCATACGCGAAATGCTGCTTGGAAGCCACAATTTTAAATAAACCCGCGACGACGACGAAATTAACTAACTTTAGTCGGTTTTCGAGCAGCCCACGAAAGTTAATTAGGTTAACTTTCGTCGGTTTTAGTATACCCACGAAAGCTAATTAGGTTAACTTTCGCCGGTTTTTTTATGGCCGACGAAAATTATCCTGGAGCAGGGACAAAAAATAGCCCTTTAAACCTATTTTTCACACAGATTTAAACAAATATCATTCATAACAATTCATGCATATATATATTTCATCCACACATATATCATTCATTCAAATCCACATCATTCATTCATTCAAATCCACATCATTCATTCAAATCCACATCATTCATTCATCCATACACAAGCACTTCATACACATATATCATTCATCGAGATTACATAATATGAGATTCATCCACACATAATCAATCTCATTTCACAGATTATTACCAAACATCTCAATATTACATAACATGAGGGTCATTTGAGTTGTGGCCGCTACCTGCGGAACCAAATAGGTTTTGAATGAATTGAGATGGCCTCTCGGAATCCTAAAGATCAAAATTCACGATTAGTCAAAAAATTGTGGGAAGTAACAAAACTAACCAAGAATATGACAAGTGACAAATTAACGAACTTGCTCTCCAGGTGTTGCTGGCTGTGGCGGCGAAGTTTGGTAAACCTGAGGCGTATTAAATTTCATCGGCATTCTTAAGAGCCGACGAAAGTGTGATTGGCCGACGAAAATTTTCAGGATTCCTGTAGTGCTTTTGGATTCCAGCTTTTGGAGAATCAGCTTCTCTACAACCACAATCCAGAATCAGCTTTTAGAGAATTCAAAGCTGAAACAAACAGACCCTAATTCCTGGAACCAGACACCCCGTAAAGCAAGGACAGAAGCTTTGCCTCGTTTCATTGACATACACGAGTGAATACAAAGCACGAACATGAAATGAGAGACGCCTAGCTAACTAATAAGACAATCCTCATGCATGTGATTGAAGATGGTATGATCTAGCTAGTACGATGAACTCGTCGTCTTTTTTTTTTCCCCTTTCCCTTCTCCAATGCAAAGGCATTGCATAATTGCATTTGCAATCGATATAACCGATGCTAGCCCTTGCAGAAACTAGCCTACCTAGCAGTAAGCTTGTTTGATTTCACACACATACTGTACGCCAGAATTCGACAAGGTATAATCAATTAGTTGGACTGAGGATAAAATTAAATATTTCTGACCGACATCGGTTAAAAAGGAAAAATGTCAAGTTAAAGGTAGAATTGTAACCTATGTTGATTTAAAGATAGAATTTTATCTGTACAAAGGCCGATACAGATCACGGCTGTCAACGCAGCGTTCGCGTGCGCGTGTGTATGTATATATTAGAGAGAGAGAAGGGCTGGGAGGGAGGGAGAGGGAGCGCTCATGTACACAGGCTCGATGCTCTCTAGCATGGGGCCAGATTTGAAATCGGAGAGCAAGGCACACGTTCAAGTTAGACTGCGAGGCTCTCTCGATCTGTCGGCTCCCACGCGTTGCAGCTTTCAACGATTGCTGCGCCGTCCATGGCTCCATGCAAAGAAAGAAAAAAAAAGGCTACATCGATCTACTAATCAGTACGTACTGGATGTGTACCAGACTACTGTACTAGCTAGGCCGGGTCGCCGTTTGGCAATCGGCACGCATGACCAACGGCAAAATAATCCTACGAGACTATGCCTCGGTGCATCTAGTAAGGTTGGACCTAGCTAATCGAAACAGATGTGGCATAAATATTTCATGAGGTATAGTTAACAGGATTCAAGTAAAAACCACTTTATGCCACATGTCATGCCCTGAGGTAGGTCTAACCTCACATGGGTTCAGATTAAAAAACAAATAAAAATATTAAATTTTTTTCGTTTTTTTTATAAAATATACAGGGGCGCGTGGGGCCGGGCGGTCAGCCCCTCCCTACATCCCAACATTATATATATATATATATATTCCTGAGTAACTTGTGTACACTTGCTTCATCTAGGAACGACTTACATCGTAATCATCAACAAGTTGCTATTTGGAGTGTATTTTTTGTTGGAAAAACATACTAATTCAGTCTCTCCGAAAAACGGATTGTGCATGGATAATTAATCCTTCGCTTTGAAATTTGACCTTAGACTCGTTCACTGCACGCATGCCGTCTTGCCGACCTGATGGAGTACTCTGGGAGGGCGACCATACATCAATAATTCTTCTTTTAATTCCGACCGGATGCACCCAAACAAAAAAAAAATCAGGCCCCCACTATATATGTGCTTTTATTGTGCCTGTCTTTGTGTAGTTTTGGTCCACGAAAACAACTTGTTTCAGCATCGATCGATCGATCTCAAGCGTCCGAATATGCTTTGGCAACTCTCTCTTTATTTGCTCTCCAGCACAGGAAACGGCTCGCGAGAAACACGCCTGTCAAACGGTGTTAGCTTGTCTTGTGCGCGGTTGCACGGGCAGTTCAGCGACGGCGCTTTTGTTTTAGGATATAACGTTTCTCCACCCGTTGCTATCCTTGTTTCTGTTGTTCAAATTAACTCTCCGTTGTTCGAAGATTCTGTTATGTAAACATTAGCTGTTGTTCTTTGTTTTAATCTTCTTAATTGCATGACAGAGCTCCTACCGCTCTTTTCATGGTCTATTTTACTGTATTGTACGTACGTACGTACGTACTGTGTACTGATCGAGGCCGAGGAGAGAGGACCAGCTAGCTAGCTCTCTGGCATGCATGCAAATGGTCCAGGGATATATTGGATTGTCATCAATCCTCTTCCTAATTATTCTGACTAAGGAAAATCTGGCCAAACGCAATTGGCAGGGTAGTAACACATGTTGTTTCTGTCACGAACCGGAGACTATTAGGCATTTGTTCTTTCACTGTCGATTGGCTCGTATGGTCTGGGGTTTCCTGTACATGGCTTTTGGCATTGTTCGACCTGTTAGTGTTTCTTATATGTTTGGAAGTTGGCTTGGTTGTTTTCAGCATGGTATTAAAAATGTCGTTTTGCTAGGGGTCGCAACCATTTGTTAGTCTATTTGGTTAAACAGGAATGATATTGTCTTTGGAAAGAAATCAAGCTCATCTCCTTTACATGTTATTTATGCTACTTCTCATTGGCTGCGTACTTGGGCTGTGTTGCAGAAGTCGGAATTGCGAACTATTATGGTGAAGGCTACGCACCGGTTGGTACAGGTGGCCAAGGACTTCTTTTCCCAGACACATAGGTGGCGGTTTAGTCTTCGCATTGAAAGTCACTAGAGTGTGTGTGGGTGTTTTTTTCCCTTTTTGATTATTTGCTTTTTCTAGGCTGTGTGCTTCTTGCTAAGCAGAGGTCGGAAGACTTTTCAAGGATATTGTATCTTCTCGATGTATTATTCTTGAAATTAATAAAGGCTTCCTTCATCAAAAAAAAATCAATCCTCTTCCTTCCATGCATGATATGGCTTGATAACAACGAATTAAGCACGACTGACACACTGTCATCGATCCTAGCTAGCTTGTCAGGCGAAAGATGCATACCACAACATGCAATCACCCTTTCAAGATGCTACGATCACTTTGGTGGCGAAAGCAAATGGATCAATTATGCCGTTTTGATGTATGGATCGGAAGAATCTCATGTATGGATGGGATGTACATGTGTAAGCCGCATGCGTGGGAAAAGATGACAACGGCGGCTGCCCAGCCAGTGATGCCGGGAGAGCAACTTGCAGCTTTAATTTGTCTCGTGTGTGGGCTGAAAGCCACGTCCCAAATGCCATCTCCTTTTCAGGACAAGCTAGGAAACTGCAAGGACTGGAACAGGCACTAAAAAGAGACCACGTTCGGTTAGTAGTGATCTTGGTTAACTGCTAGATCCGAAATTTTGAGGTAAGACTCATCTCACTCGTGCTATGATCGGGAGCAACAAAATTCTATTTTTGGTTTGATCCTGATACCTAGCGCTATATTAAAAAGGATCGACCGACACTCAATATATAAGAGTTAGAATCTTGAGTTTCGTTTTCACTACAGGATGACACGTCTTCATAAGCGGTACAACCGCTTGGAATTGATATTCAAGCAGTGAGACCGCTTGGAATTCTAATATCTCTTGCTTTCTATCTGGTGCTTGTAAAAAGTATTCCAAGCGGTATATACATTAAAAGCGGTACTAACGCAACGTAAAACCGTTTTAAAAGCAGTAGTACCGCTTGGAATACTCGAATTCCAAGCGGTCCTACTGCCTCGTATTTGGAAAAACAATTGCATTAGTTTAATATATATCCACTTAATAAATGTTCGCCAAATTTATAATAATATCAAGCACCTATAAAATACAATCCAAGCACCATAACATATAATTCCTCGAGAAAGCAACGTACCAAAGTTTCATTATCACAAATCATCCACGGTACAACATGTGACCATCACCAAAATATATAAAGAGCAGAAGTACAAAGTTTACTCCCCTCGCATGCATGTCACATACATGGACATATACCAAAATATAACTAGAGTGCAAAATTTACTCTTCCCACAGACATGGACATATCTATTCGTATGTCCTACATACTTACACCAAAAATATACCCATTAACTAAACCACTCAACAATTCCCCTTTCTAAGGCCTGAGTGTTCTCTTCCAATCTTTAACTCTCCTTCCCCTTTCACCTGTAAAAAAAGAAGCATTTTCTTTTTAGAATGTGAAAGATGGCGCTGCAACAGAAAATTGACAAAAAACATTCTGTACTGCATATATAACTAGCAATAATTGCAGTCCCCATAATAACTATTAGTTTGGCACTAAAGCTCCCGTCAAATGTTGTTAGTACAAAGTGTTTGCATGATAAGTGAAAATAGACATTGAAGTACAAAAGATAGCTTACTCAAGAAAAGGATCAACAATACTTCATTCTAATGTAAGGTAGGAAACTTGAGGTTCAAAACCTTTCAGAAATACTAACTCATGGAGACAATAAAAGGAAATATGTACGATAAATTATAATATAAATCACGAAGATTGTTGAAAGACATATTGTAAAAGATTCATACCTCTGTATTTTCAAACATTCTAAGCACGATATTATACTATCTTTTCCAGTTTCAGACCTGCAATAAATCAGCATGCTATGAGCAACTATGTCAGCATGCTTACCAATTATTCAGATTTACATACACAGGTAGTGAATTTTGATGGGAAGCTGTGCACAGTAAGGGGTAGTCACTGGTATTATGTAGTGTATATCTTGTGAACAGAGCAACCTGCACAATCAAGAGATCAACTATCAGCTACATCATTTTGCATTCTCTTGACCCAATCATTACTATTAACTGCCTTGGACTTTGAACCATATGAAATTAGTGTGACTGCCAAATTAAACATGGCAGGATTCACATAAAAATAAGCACTTGAACCACTTGTAATTGTTGCATGCTTCCCAATGATGCCAAAGTTATCTTCTCTGATATTCTCTGCATTAGAGTAGAAAAGATTTGGTAAATGTATCACTTTTTTTTTGGCTTCCTTTAACAAGAATATCCAACCTTAAAAAGAACATCCAGTCTGGGTGCGGCGGGCCGGCGGTCGGCGGCCGGCGGGACTGGAGTCAGGCAGGACAATTTGATCCTAACACGCCTTCCGATCAAGGCTTCAGCGCAAAGGTATTGAAGAACCAAAGCCATTACCGTGAAGATCACAGTGCCCCTCGTCTCATCATCGCGCGCACTTGTGTCATCCTCTTCATCGCTCGGCTACCTCACCCTTCTTCACCGGCGCCATTCATCTACACCGACACCGAATCAACCGATTAACCCTAATGGCTTCATCATCTTCTCCGGGTTAGTAACCTTATGCTTATGTTTATTTCCGCACAATTATGTTTTGGTGATCATGCTTTAGACTAGCAAATATTCATGTTTAGTTTACCCTAAATATAACGTATTTTCGTTTTTTTTATTAGAATCATGCCATTAACGACAGGGAATTGAGCTTCTCCATGAGCTGCTGAGCAGCAGCAGCAGCAGCAGCAGGGAGTGAGTGAGTGACGGTTACAGAATCATTACAAACTTAATTTCGCTGACATCCCATTGGAATGCAGTCGTGCATTTCAGGGTCATAGCAACAATGTAATTCCATAAACTGAAGAAATGGGTAGCTGGCAGGGCAGATTGCAAGTGCGTACTGCAGATTGGAATGATGCCGTGTGCAGTAGACGTTTTAGTGCAGTGAGAATTAATGGCGTCTAATACAGGCCAGTATCGATCACTCGAACCAGTGTCGTCAGGATTCAAGAACCCTGTTGTTAGTATGGATCTGACTAGTTGAGCGATAGACCCAAGTGAGAGACGATTATGCGCGTGAATGTCTGATCAACATGGAGCCATGAACAGATCGGAGTTGCTGCTCCCCAAGCGCTTCACCAATCACCAGAGACAAGGATAACAAAAACGTGGCTGAACCGTAACAAGGCAGTACAGCTTCAGATGTGACAGAAAAATACATCCCATAATAAAAGTCAAGAGGCATTCATTCTTCAGAATGTGGATTTTGATTTTGATTTTTGTAATAAAAAAGATAAGGAAAGAAACGGACGAACCTTCCAGGCTACTGGGATTGCAAGAAGTGCTGACAGACCAAAGAAACCAAGCCCTGTGACCAATGGGGGTGAAAAGACTAGTCGGTTTTAAGTAACTGGACGGATTCCTGAAAGGCTGTTTCAATACCAACTCATTGAGAGCTCTCAAGTACTGATGTTTCAATCCTGTGTCACAGAGAAATTTTATCTACCGCAACCGGACTGAAACACCAGAACAAAAAACAGCTTCGTAGAAAGATGAAAAATAAAATGAACTCAATTGGATTCTGAAAGGCTCAATAACCAAATCAGCATATCCAGACTTAGTACAAGGCTGAAATAAATGTTGTGGTGAAGGAACCACGGTTCACCTGGCTCTCAAGTGCCAATGTTTCAATCCTGTGTCACATAGAACTTCACGTACCGCAACACTCAAAACAACGGGGCTGAAACACCAAAACAATCAGCTTCCTGCAAAGATAAAATGGAAATAGAAAATGAACTCAGTCGGATTCTGCAAAGCTCAATAACAATAATAAAGTCAGCTCATCCTGACTTGATGCGCACGAGGGTCGACCCAATCTTCTGAAGAGAACGATACGTTGATTTGCGAGATGACAGTGTCGTGATATTCGGCTATCAACCAGTGAGGACAAAAAACCAACAATCGCAATACCACCAACTCGAGTGTTATCAACCGTGTCCAACATGATTGATCTTAATCCCTGCGAGTAATCGAGAAACTTGCAAGAATCAAGTGAAGCACAATCTGAAAATTCAATTCAATAATAGGGGTGAGGTTCTGTTTCTCATCACGGGTGGTCTAGTCGACACACGCGTACACGAGAAGGGACGCACAAAGGGATTTACCACATACAACAAAACCTAAATGTAGAAGAGAGACGGCGGCCACATATATAGTGGCGGCCAGAGGAGAGGCACCCATGCATAGGTCGGCCATCCTCAAAACCCTAAGATATATGGGCCATAGGCCCAAAATAAAGGTGGCATAGCACCCTGAAGTTCTGGCCCGTGAGAATTTTCTGATGCTCCTCAAGGAATTTGGCCATGGGACCAAGCCCATTAGAAAGCTTGTCTCCTAAGCTTTCAAACGAGTGGTCGTACGTTGAAAACGGAGTTCGGAAGCCCAAGATACGCTGGTTTGAAGTTGACGTGCTGCTGGATGGTTGAACCGGACTCGGCGACGAATTGGGCTTCAATGTGGGCCTTCCTTGGCATATGGGCTGTCCTTGGTGAGTGGTCTCGATGTGCTGATCCAGCAAAGGTGGATGGAAAGGCCGTGCTTCTGGGCTGAGCCCTCCATGCGATGTAGACGAAGTAGCGACCGAAACACCGAAGGTCGCGGACGAAGGTGTCGCCAGGAGAGAAAGGGCAGCGATCGTATCCATGGTTGGGATGTCCTCATCATCCTCCCCTTCTTGAATTAGAGTTGTCCTCGACTCCTTCTCATAATCCTGCAAAAGCTTAGTGGCAACAGGGGGCAAAGCAACAGATAATTGCAATGGTTCTATGTTAGGCATAACATCACGTTGGTGCACTTTTTTAGCTAAGAAAACTTTACATTTCAATTTTAGATCAGTTTTTTGAGCAATGGGTGCTTTAGGCATGAGCACTTCTTTAGCTACACTTTTATTTTCACTTTCCAATTTATCTTGTTGTGCTCGCTTTACATCAAGTTTTCTCAATTCTATGGGAGACATGGGTTTCAAAATAAATTTCTTTCCCTGAAAGTAAAAGTGTACTAATTGGTCCTACCATGATGTATGGCATCTATATCATATACCCATGGTCTATCCAATAAGAGAGAGCAAGCATCCATGGGTACAACATCACAAATAACATCATCATGATAAGAACCAATAGAAATAGGTACTTGAACAGTTTTTGTTACCTGAACCTTACCAGTAGAATTGAGCCATTCGATTTCGTACGGTTGTTGTAGTGGACTTGTGGCCAAACCAAGCTTCTCGACCATGTCCACACTAGCAAGATTGTTAAAGCTACCACTATCAACAATGACGTGCACCACGATTGTTACAGCTACCACTATCAATAATGATGTGCACCGCTCGTTCATTAACAATAAACTTTGTTTGAAAAATGGTATGGCGCTGATTTGATTCAACATGTGTTGGTTGTGCATGCAGTACACGTGTGATAACAAGAGCTAGATATTTTCGCTCCTTTGGAAAAAGGGAGTCATCTGGTTCATTTCCGGAATTGCTACTTCGAACACTTGAATTATCTGCCATGGTTAGTAGACACAAAGGGAAAACTCACAAGAATATAATTAGTTCTATGAACTACTGAACGATGACAGAATATCTATGCTCTCACACTCAAGCTTTTACCCAAAATTCTTACAATTTCTCAAACTACAAGGAGAGATGCAATCGGTGGCTGGTTCATGATAACCTGTACTCTGAAGGTGGCAAAGCGATTGCAAGTCTCTGTTCCTGTGTGGTCAGTAGTAGGTGGAGCTTGGAGAAGGCTTTATAATAAGTAACAAAGGGAATCAATCAGCCAATTTCAGAGTTTGCATAAAATTGAATAAGTGTTCGAATCTAGCAATTAGCCTATGTTGCTGATCAAACAAGGATGGATATTAGGCTAAAACAAATGATATGATAGTGGATACAAGTGATAAACACAGCAAAACTCACGAATATGTAATTTGCAACTTAGGAGCACAAGATAAATTCCAACTTTCTAGATTGCTGATTTCTGACCACCTGACAGCAGGTCGGTAGTTTAGACGTAACTTTTGTTCAGGTCCCTATTTTGAATGTTTCTTTTTTTTTCTCTTCTTCATGACGGCTTTTTCAACAACTCTTCTTTTGGGCAAACTTTCTGAAAATCAACCAAGAATTTTGCACGATTTTTGCAAGTGCACACAGATGCAGATTTCAGAACAGCAAATAGATCAGATTGCAATGCACCAAACTCTTTACTCCCTGAATGGATTTGCATAAAAATTGACGGGTAGATGCTGGGTTGAGTGTGGAAACTTCTTCTTTTGGTTTCACTCAAAAATGATGCGGCAATTGAGATTTGTGGTGTTTTTTGTGGTGGCTGTAGAAAGGGGATCTTTCAGGCCAAAATGGGTTTGTTTGTTTTTGGGTTTTATGAATAGATGTTGGCGTGGGGAGATGAACAAGAAGATGAACAGCAACAAGACAACACTAGAACGGACGCAAACTCAATTTAGCAAAAACAAAATTAACGATTGAAAGGCACAGCGAGGTTTGGACAGCGAACAATCAATATTTTTGTGGGGCAAATTTTCTGGACGGAACGAAAAAGATATGAAAAACTAATCTAAGATAAATGGATCTTACCAAACAACCGGAAGCTCTGATACCACTTGATGAGTGCGAGGGTTGGCCCGATCTTTTGAAGAGAACGATACGTCAATTTGCGAGATGACAGCGTCGTGATATTCAACTACCAACCAGTGAGGACAAGAAACCGACAATCGCAATACCACCAACTCGAGTGTTATCAACCGTGTCCAACAAGATTGATCTTAATTCCTGCGAGCAATCGAGAAAATTGCAAGAATCAAGTGAAGCACAATCTGAAAATTCAACTCAATAACAGGGGTGAGGTTCTGTTTCTCGTCGCGGGTGGTTTAGTCGACACACGCGAACACGAGGAGGGACGCACAAGGGGGTCTACCACACACAACAAAACTTAAATGTAGAAGAAAGACGGCGGCCACATATATAGCGGCGGCCACATATATAGCGGCGACCAGGGGAGAGACACCCATGCATAGGTCGGCCACCCCAAAACCCTAAGATACATGGGCCATGGGCCCAAAATAAAGGTGGCGCAGCACCCTGAAGTTCTGGCCCGTGAGAATCTTCTATGATTTTCCGATACTCCTCAAGGAATTTGGCCGTGGGACCAGACCCATTAGAAAGCTTGTCTCCTAAGCTTTCAAACGAGTGGTCGTACGTCGAAAACGGAGTTTAGAAGCTCGAGATACGCCGATTTGAAGTTGACGTTCTGTTGGATAGCCAAACCGGACTCAGCGACAAATTGGGCTTCAACGTGGGCCTTCCTTGGTATGTGAGTTATCCTTGGTGAGTGGTCTTGATATGTCGATCCAGCAAAGGTAGATGGAAAGGCCGTGCTTCTGAGCTGAGCCCCCCATGCGATGTAAACGAAGTAGCGACCGAAACACCTGAAGGTCGCAGACGAAGGCGTCGCCGGGAGAGAAAGGACAACGGTCGTATCTGTGGTTGAAATGTCCTCATCAAGACTTTTTACAAATGCTGTGGTAGCAAGCTTTATATAATGCAGTGCAGAAGCACATGGAGCACGGAACAAATGTGTCGAGGATTACCAGAGCCTAACCACCCAAAAAAAAGTTCAGCTCACGTTCTTCTCAAGGTGCGGTACAATTGGGGATTACATAAAATGTTAAAAAGCTGAGTAATACGATAAACTCCCAACTCTGCATTGTTCACCAAATGTTTATGGATGGGGGTTCGAAAGCGTTGATCAAAAAGAACAACATGACACTATATTTCTTGAACAAACCATATGATTACCTTCATTACAAAAGATCTTTACATGTATCCTCTCTACGAAAACTACCATAACAACTGATAACATCACAGACAAGAAGAATGATCATTAACCAGAAGACGGGGGAGCAGGGATGACAACAATCAGGGCCATATATTGAGCGGCTTGAAAATTAAAACCAAATACATTTTTGCAACCACTTAATGTCGTCTTGTGTTTGAGACCCGTATTGTGACACCATGTAAAAATTTGGTAAACCCAAGAAAGTTTAGCTTGCCATCTGATTTTCTGATCCAGTCTTGCACGATGGAATAATGAGTTGGAGCAAGATTTAGTTCCTATATAGAAAAAGGAATGTCAAGGTAGCCATTATAGTGCAGGAGCACCAAAAAGAATATTACTTTCTCCATGAATCCCAATTCACGATGTTGAAATTGCGATGATCAATATGGATGCACTTGTCCTGTCAAATTACTGTCATCCTACATACCTGTGCCAAGTCCTCAACTGATATAACTCGGTTGCCCTCTTGTTCAAAGTGCTGAAAAGCTGTTCCAGCAATCTCCTCCCACCTTTCCAGAGCCTCAAGCTGGTAAGGACTGATCGCTGCGGCACAGAACTCTTCAAAGTCCATCCTTCTGTATGCAAGAGGTTCCAACTGAGATGTAGACAAGAACGAGATCAGCAACTTCAACCATCAATTATACAAATGCTAACAGATGGAAAACCAGATCACAAAATGCAAAAGAAGTTATAAAAGAAACGAACAAAGTAACAACAAACATCAAGAATCAGCACAGTAGATCATCAGGGGCTTCCCCTGCTGCTTTTCACTTCAAAAAAAAAAAAGAATCAGCACAGTAGCTTTCCCTAATATTCAACATATGGTTTTCACCATGACAGTTACAAATGGAATTTGACCAGTAATATCAATATTTGAACAGTTATGATAACAGGGCAACTGTATAATTCTTGTTGTCTAGCAGAAATTAATCAAATCATGGTTAGAAATATAATTAATAGTAATACACAAAGTCAAACTGCATCTACATGTAAAATGGCAATAAAAATTCACAACCATAGCATGCCAAATCAAAAACCATGAATTGAACCAATGAAGACAGGATAAAAAGAAGTCCCCTCGCTATCAAGCTCCATGATACAGACAAAATATATCGTAGGACAAGAAGAAAATGAATCTCGAACGCCCTAGAAACAATAGTCATTGTCTCTACAGAGGTTAGCCTGGCAAGTATGTTCTGCACAATATCTTTGCACATCTTCTACATTAAACACAGGGCAACACACTATCAAAATTTTAGGTGCACCACTAGAGCAGCTAAAGAAAAAAAAAAAAAACTCATCCATTGCTTACAGACAGTGACAAAAGATCCTTACCGCGTGCAAAAACTCAAGAACCCTTGACTCCTTCATTGCGTCGGTTAAATATTGCGTTAGAGCCTAGATAAGACCATGAAACATTAAGATTAAAAGGTTGGGACAAATAATATATGGAGAAAACAAGTGTTCCGCATCTCTTCATTTTTATGAGGTACTGTAATCAGCAAGATCATGACAAACTCACCATCCGAAAGTTGTCAAGTGATATGAATCCATCTCTAGGTTCAAGCAGCTTAAACTGCAGCGTAAGATACAAGAGTTCTTCCTCCCTTAAAGCCTTAGATAGTGCCTGTAGTAAAGATCTAATAGTTAGAAGCTTTAGATTTTCAGTAATAGAGAAGCCCTGCTTATTGTCCAGTTAAAGCACAATTTGTTGGTACAAGAAAATTCGTAGCAAGGACTTCTGTGGTTGGAACAGTTTCTAAGCAATAGCATGACCAATAGAAGTTATCATATGACATAAACCCCCATAAGAATACATTAAAAAGTATGGGATCACAAAGTGAAAGATACATCCCATTGTATTGGTAAAAAGCTTAGCCAAAGCATATATGATATATGTGAACAGGAAAGAGATTCCCACTCCCACTGTCCCGAACCCACACCCATACACGTATGCACACGTCTTCCTCAACTTTTACAGCTGGGCAGTGTTAACATGACCTACATGTGAGATTTTTTTTCCTTTTTCTCTTTGGCAGCACAGCAAACATTTTGGCCACATAATTGTTAGCCAGGCCATGCAAATTTGTCAAGTGTGTATAACAGTATTAGTAAGATCAGTGAAACATCAAAAGAACATTTTACAGATGCAGAGAAGGTCATGGAAGTCTAACTTACCTTTAATGCCAAACGTTTAAAAGGTGTAGCACGAAGATATTGCTTAATTAATCTGAAGATAAGTATGTCCAATGGAATCTGCCTTTGTTCATCACGCAACCAAGGGTGACCTACCAGAAAAACCACATATAGTTGTATTTAGGGTCTCAAACTCTCATATATGATGTACATAGTTAATTTATCCTAAAATATATTGTACGAAAAATGCTTCAACAAAGAAAAATACAAAATGAGTATTGTGACACCTCACAACGATACTAAATAATCATTGCCAATGGCTTACTCAATGCTTGAACAGCAGTCATTCTTTTGCGGTAATCCTTGTTTAGAAGTCTTTTTACAAAATCCTTAGCTTCAGCAGACACTGAAGGCCATGGTGAATCATCAAAGTTGGGATCAGCTCTCAACACAGATCGGAAGATTCCTGATTCTGTCCGAGCCCAAAATGGCCGACTGCCACAGAGCAGAATGTATGTTATGACACCTATACTCCAAATGTCTGCTTCCATACTGTATGATCTGTGTAGAACCTCTGGGGCAACATAATATGCACTCCCAACAATATCATTAAGCCTTTCGTCTGCATAATATAGCACAAGAAACAGTATCTGGTAAGTTAATGAAATATGAAGCAACAGTGAGCGGAAAAACAATTACCACAAAGTTCATTCCAAGCATCAGGAAACATGCCAACAATAACTGCCAGCTATGAATGCATTCACTATTGATTTAGAGCATAGACAGCTCTGCCAAACTAAATACTGGGTAAATTATGTCATGCATAAAGAAGGTAGACTAATGCAATACATGAACAACAAGCAAAGGTTTAATATATAAATAAAAACAATGCACAAATTGTTTGATTACATTTTTGAGATATAGATATATTCCGTTATTTTTCATTGTAGTTTTCTGTCCTGCCAATCATCAAGATGCAGCATGCAATGAAATTTTCATGACACAACAGTTAACTGACATATATGATCGAACAAAGGTATGAAGAACCAAAAACAGTAAGATATTATACACCCAATCTAATCTCAAAGAAATTCTAAAAATGGCACTTAGCACAGAATGCAAGCCCACGAGCTAGCATTGCACTAGCACAAAGTAATAAGTCTTTTGTTGCACTAGCTTACTTAAACTTATATTTCAATAAATAACTATTTAAAATTATTCCTTTGCAGATTTGCATATTTAAGCTCATAACAGAGGGATCTTTTGTCCTCTTTTACTACACCTCAGTACTTTATTATATTGAATTATCAACATGAAGTTTATCTCTTTTTTTAGTTAACAATAACATCAATGAGCAGAAAAGTTTTGCAATCAACAGTGCACAAAATTAAAAAGGAATTTTACTAACTAGACAAAAGAAAAGCATGTCTAAATGTACTAAATTTTACAGTCAATTGAGCTAAGCAAATAAGGTAAAAGGACAATATATCGATGTGAATAGAGTTGTTCCAGCATCCATCCGATCACAGAAACGGGTTCTCCATGATCAAAAACAGAGGAGAATTTTAGAATGGTTCCACATAAAAAAAAGGAAGATATGTCAACATATGGAGATGAGATTTATTTATTTTAAAGCATGGTTGGGGTAAGGGCTGTTAGGCTGATCGAGGTGTCCCTGGACCCAGGTGGTGCCACAGTGCCGTGACCAGCAGCCACACCACAAGGGCAGGGGAGAAGGGGGATATACTAAGAACTCTTCTTATTTCTTGTTTGATAATAACGATTACGTTACGCCACCGTGTACAAAGGATTCTCCTAACAAATATATCCAAATATATCTTGCCTAGCTAAGAGATAAGATACCAAACAACCTAATATATAGATTCCTAAATAACTAAGGCCTTCCTAATACTCGCGAGGTGGTTACTATTCACGTGATGCAGTACTGTTTCACGTGAACAGTCCCACCAGCCAGGCCTGTTGCAGACTTGCTCCATCACATGGGCCCTAATGGGCTGCACATGAAATTTTTACTCTGTCACAGACATGTACGCTGAAAAGCGCATACCCTCCATCTATGATGCCTAAAAGCACTGGGCACCATGCTTTCCCACAAAGATTTTTGCAATTGTTTTAGCTTAAGCATATTATATGTTATGATGTCTGGCTGGTAAACAAAAATCAGGCTAACATGACAGCAACATGAAACGTTTTATCGTGTGACTAGTGAAGAAATAAATGGGACCAAAAAATATGGTTTTGACCAAACAGAGTGTGTCAGTTCCTGGAGAGTTCATCTTATCGTAATACTTGCCAAACAGAGTGGCTTAAATTATTCAAGAATGGACAAATTGATGAACATGCCATATAACAAGTTGGTTGACAAGTGTCAATGACCAGGTCACAGTTACTGATATAATAAGAGAGGTGCTAATTGGTTACCGTGGTACACATATCAACTCATACAAGCAAAATGTCCAATGTAGCACAACAAACTGCATCCAATGTTTACATCATGTGCTCATTCTTTCAGCAACAAGCAAGCAGGAAAGGGAAACATCAAGGAAAGATAGGGAATATTAGAAAATAAGATTGAATGCTTGATCATGTTGATGGTCCCTTAGAAAATAGAAGAACATATCAACAATAATTAGTAAGCTTGTATCACATGTTAGTATGTATCAAGATGAAGATTAATCTACTGTACCTGGTCTAATGAAATCGGAGAGACCAAAATCAATCAACTTCATAGGAGCATTTTTATCTCTTGTTGTGAAAAGGAAATTCTGTCGAAATGAACATAACTATGTCATAAAAGGTGGTCTAGAATTCTACAAAACTTGAAGACTACAGTCTAGAAATATAATAGATGTCACTTAGAAGAAAGAACAGTAAGCACATCTGAATAAGATGGCAGTGAAGGAACCCAGTCAATCACCAACGTATACATAAACTATACAAATAATAGTTGATACTTCAAAGTATACCTCTGGCTTCAAATCACGATGCACTACTCCCTGAAGATGACAGAAGGCCACTACGCTCAAAATCTGTACAACAATCGCTTTAGCATCTTCTTCTGTGTATCGCCCACCTCTTCAATAGTTCAAGTTTACATCCTTGGTAAGAATTAACAAGAGATACGGCTAATTTGCTGCTGGGGATGAAGAAATTGTAGAAAGTACCTTGCTAATATTCTGTCTAGCAACTCTCCACCCTCACATAACCTGTTAAAGGGAAACAAGATGAGAAAAGTACTGCCTGGCACACAAACACACACTACATAAGATGTGATAATAACGGTTCCGTGCAATGGACTAATGATATATACTACAAACATCAAAAGATAGATAAAATAAGCAAATATTCATTTTGTAAACACATAACTCGTAAAACATTTGTTTTTCAGGCATGTCAGAAGGAATCTGAGATCAAATGTCATCTCTAGAGAAGGCTTAAATGTAAGTGGTTAAAATCACATATAAAAGGTCACAAAAAAAACATACTCCATGACAATGTAGACATTGAGGGCATCCTCACATGCATCATAGAATTTGACAAGATTATTGTGCCCTGATAGAGCTTTCAAAATCTTCACTTCCCTACGAACATCTTCAATGGATATGGCCGTTGTCATCTGTCAAACACAAGAGCGAATTGCTATAAGAGCTTACTGAAAATTTTGCTTCATTTACAACCAGCAGCATGTTGTTTAAATCATCCATGCAATGAAGCAAATTTAAGTGATCTACATGACCAAATCTTAATGAGATAAAAGCATCACAAAGCATATCCAAATGAGGAATGCTGTCACAGAAAATAACTCTTCAGTTGAGTAAATGGTTTATACTCGTAATAATATAAGGGGTTATTTTCCAGAAGTGCTAGTGACTATACTAGATTTACAGATGGCATTGTGGAAAGGCTACTTGCATCATTGCAGTTTATACCCAAAAAGAGAGCCCATAAATCAAATAATGAGGTCATTGAGATTCATTTCCAAAATGTGCTACTTACTGTCATGCCCCTTCCCTTTCTTCACATACAATATTTGACAGCCCAGTAACATTTATAGTTTCTTAACAGACCTTTATACATTATTTTCTAGAAGCTGGATCAAGCAAGGATCAGATGGTGAAGCCGAAGCACCACAACTCCCATCATTCACCATGTTAAAAGTTTGGTTGTTTGTTAATTTCATACTCCCTCCCCTCTTTTTAAATTGATGTTTTTTTTTTTACTTTTCACGGTTTCCAAATGCGACTTTGACAGTTACTTTTATATCTTTACATTAAGATGTATCAATGAAATTATAATTTTATGAACGCATTTTTAATGTCAAATCTAATTATATAATTTTCATATAGCCAATCTAGATAGTTTTGAACCTATTGACGATCAAAATTTCTAAAGTTGGATGGCACGGATTGTAGGATGTCCAGTAAAAAAGAACAGAGAGAGTACAAATATTTGAAGTGTAATTATAAGAATATTTCCCTGCACAAAGTAAATTTGCTTTTTAAACTCTAGGAAAACAATTGCTGCTTCATTTGGCCTTTGAGAACTAATATGGTTAGTAGCATGAGCTGAGCTCAGGGAAGGATATTTGGGCAAGTCAGAGCTCTGTTACATATGGGTTACCAAATTAATGACAGGATTAATTATAGGATCCTCCACTAGTGCCTCTGGACCTGCTACCAAATTCTCTGTAGTATAGCAATCGCCTGTCATTAACCAGATGCCAGCTATTGGACAGTATAACATGGTCTGCCAGCGAGATTATGTATTTATGTCTAACTCATTTAAGTGTTTAGGCAGCAACTGTCCAGAATGTATTAAAATTACAAAATATTGTTTTTTTCCAAACTAAGAATGCATCACCTAAGAGGCTAAAAAGTAAAGCAGCCCACACCAATGCAGAATATTATATTATGATTCCACGAGCAAACCAATAAACAGTACCAAACTACCCACATCTCTGACATTCTAAGAAGCTATGTAAACCATCTATTATTTTTTCAGCCATTCAGTCCAATCCAGGATTTAGATCATGAATAATTTCAAATTATGAAATGCCTGCTCTATGCAGCCCATGCCAATTAATGCCACCTAAAGGACAATGTAGATTGTTCTTTGTCGTATCTCTCAATTAAGCAATGCCACCCTCTGGTGTCTTTTCTCCTATCAACTATAGGCTCTGTAGCCTCCTTGAATCTTTCTTCACTTCAAACCTCTTCCATACATATCTATCCCACTGACTATGACTGGTAAATGGCAAAACCTGGTACCTCCCTTTCCTATGTTGTGACCAAAGCTAACATTACCTGCAGGGCTGGAAATATAAGCTCTTGTATCCTTCAGATAATTGATTACTGGGACCAGTATAATCATGTCAGCAATCCACCACAAAATCTAGTGGCCTTAATTTACTAAACAAAAAAGGGAGATGAAAAGGTAGGTTAGGACATGTACTGTTGATTGGTTAGACTATCATTTAACATTAGCAAGGATTGGGTAGGCCACCAAGAATTTAAACCACTGTACTAGCCTACACCCGAAAGTTACTACATGCATTCCCATTAACCACCAATTAAGTCTCGGGGAATTTCCAGCAAGAATTGAAACCACCTTGAATCGTAAAAATTTCTAATTCATACCGACATGGTAAGAGTTAACAATGGAACAGCAGAATATTAAACTTCCCTGGTTCAATCTTCTTTCATCGACGATCGGGATCGCTGACCGCAAAAAGTGAAGAGGGTGTTAGTGTGTAAGGGACCCAATTGAGCTTGCTCACCGGAGGTTCGCGTTGTGGCGTAGAGGTCGGAGGAAGACGACGAGGGCGTGACACAACGAGTTATCTTGGTTCGAGCCCCCGGCGGGTAATAGCTCGTCCGTCTTCTCCGGAGGCGAGGAATCCACTAATTGTGCGTACAAAGAGATGATTACTGCCGAGCCCGAGTGCTCTGTTTGTGTTTTCTGGTCTATTGCTCATGAGTCTCCGTCGAGTAATGGCTCTACTCAAAGTCGCCTTGCGGCGGTGACCCTCGTTATGTGGGTGTACAAAGCAAAGTTCTGAGCTCAAAGAAGTGCAGTGATTCTAGCTTTGAGCTACCGGAGCTATTGTGTTGAGTCTTGTCTTCGTTGTCCTTGAGCTCATGCATCCTTGGTCTTTATATCCCATACGCACGTAATCGGTCGGGAGAAACTCGCGGATCGTGGCTCTTAATCTTGATCGAAGATAGTTCAAATCGCTTCTCCGCTTGCAGCGCCAAGACTCCGAGTCATCCCCACGACCCGCTCTTCCAATGAATCGCAAGTCAATCGCTAGATCCGAGATCCTCGGGCGGACGAGGATCAAACGAGACCCTTTCGGGCTCGAGGTCGTCGAGTCGAGCTCGAGCGGGCCGAGCTTGGGCATACCGCGCTCGAGGTCGGCGCCCAAGACACACCAGTCGTGGTCGGGGCCTTCCGAGTTGGGAATCCGTTCGATCAAGACGCCGGCCGGCCAAGGAGTACCACCCTCGTCGGCTAGCCCCGAGGCTCTAGGTCTGGAGGAGCCCTCATGACGACCTTGAGCCCAAAATCTGCAAAATCCTTCAGAGGTCTTGTCTCCTTGGTCGAGGTCGAGCGAGACCGCGAGGCTAGTCTTTTGGCCCCGACACTGGCGACCTTCGGACTCCTCGATGTTGGTGCGGATGCAGACGGTTGGAGGCACTGGCGGTGTCTGTCCCGAACCCTAAACGCCCGTCAAATCGCGTTTGGTACGCCTTTTGAGGCGCCATGGCCGGATTGTTTGCGGTTTATAAACCCAGCCAAGACTCCGCTTCGGGAAAAAGGCTTGACCTTTGCGCCATTCGCTTAGCTTTATAGTCTTTTCTTCATCGCAGACCTTGAGCCCCGAGCTCAACGCCGTTCATCGACAATGCCCGTTGCCCGGGATGGGCCCGGAGTCCAAAGAGGAGGGACCACCTTTGAGTTGGTGCCGCGTTCATCGGGCGAGACCGCATCCATGCGGGCCTCGGAGCTGGTCATGATCGGCGGTCCGTCCAAGGTGCCGATGACCCGATTCTTGACGAAGCCTCTCGGCGCCGATGAAGACGGTTGATGACACCGGCAGCAGAGGTCGGCCTCCTCCAAGGCCTCCTCCAAGATGGCACCTATGGCGCTCCGGTATGCAGATGAGGCCGTCTAGGCAGCGCCCGCCATGGTCGTCCCGACCATGGAGGTCGAGCGACCACGACCTTGGGGTCGACCACGATCCGGTGAGGTCGGCGGATGGTCTTCTTAAAGACCCGAGCGAGGTCTCCGTGGGGAAGGAGCCGAGAATACCCCGATCGCGGAGGAGGGCGTCGTGATCACCCAAAGCGTTCAAGATCGAGCAAACCAAGGTGGAGGAGGTGAAGAAGGCAGTTGCGGGCCACCTGCCAAGCTCGAGGCCCGAGTTAAGGAGGTCGAGGACAAGTTGGAACGAGCGACCGAAGCGGCGAAGAGTGCCATGGCCCAACTCCAAAGGCGGCGCCACCGCGCCTCGACTCGGCTCACGAAGCCCTTCGACTCGAGGCGAAGCTCACAGACCTTGAGGCCAAGTCCGCCGAACGTGAGCGAGAAGCTTGCTCGGGATATGGGTCGATCTGTGAGACGAGGTTAGCAAAGCACAAGTTGCACATAGAATTTTGTAAGACAAAAAGATTAATGAGCAAGTCAGTCTTTGCGAAATGAATTGTGTCCGAGATGAAGTTGTTCTGCTGTTTAGGACCAAAGTTTTCATTATGTACTTAGCCTTTCTTCGAGAAAGTATACCCTTGCTTGACCCGTTGGATCCGAGGTCGAGCGACGCGTGCCTCGCACAAGACGTGATACGGACAAGCGACTCGACTTGCAAAGTTGAGGACAGATCCGCAAGAGTGACACAAAGTGAACCCATTCGTAGATGGTCACACCCAGATAACGCCGAGCGGCGAAATCGCGACCATGCGCATTGCTCAACAATCAAAGTGGCGAGGCTCTCGGCTCGGGCAGCACGCGGGGAGAGCTAGATTGCGAAGAGGTTAAACTACGTTTTAGCTCTTCCATCTGGGGTGAGCGTCAAACTCGCGACGCTTAGACTATGAGCGAATGCACTTGCGAAAGGTCGTGTTCAGAGAAAAAGGGTCTCGAAAAAAACAAGAACAACACAAGACCGACCTTTGTCCCGCAAGGTCGAAAAGCGTCGACCTCGAAATTTACTAAGTACAACTTAATAGAGATCCATAGGGTAAAGCTTAGACCCAAAGATGTTAAGGCCGCCTTTGGGAGAGACTTTTGAGACTCGACCATGACCATGTGTTCTGTTGCTTGGCATCGAATGTGGGCTTGACTCGAACCCCGACGCAGGGAGCTTGAGTGCGAAGAGACTCGGCTTATGAATAGCTCGACCACTTTGGGGTCATTATTAAGCTCGCGACATTCGAGGCCAAGACCAAGAGCACTTATGCGCAGTCGGACTCACGTAAATCTCAAACCCAAACCGACACGAAAATATGAGCGGTAAAAGAATACCAAGACCAACATAATGATTGAATAATGGTCAGTATTGAAATTGAGGATAAAGGCGTTACACGAGTTTTGAAGTGGTCGATATTCCACGAGCTAGAGAGCTCTCTGCCATCGAGCGGCTAATGCCGTAAGCCCCGTGCGATCTGCTAAAACAACTCTATAGGGGCCCTCCCACTATGGGGATAACTTGTTGGTCTTTGGGCGAGCTCTGAATCCGCCTCGAGCCAAGTCCCCAACAAGGAGCCGCCTAGGTCGTCCGGCCGAGACGCATGTCTGCGAAGAGCTCGCGGTAGCGTTGATCGTGGCGATGCACGCATCTTACTTCTTCTGCGAGGTAAGGTCGAGGACCGTTCGCTCGAAGTCGATGTGATCGACCAAAAGTGACCCGTGAGCCTAAGCGTGACCTCTGGAGGCGGGGCGGCGAGATCGAACATAAGCGGAAGGGTGAAGACCACGTTGCTCGGCCGACGGTGAATGCGAACGGACCATAGGGCGGTGGGAAGTTCGTCCGCCTAGGTCTGGCCGTGTCATTCGAGCTCATTTGATACTCGCTTCTTGATGCCTTGGGCGACTTTGTCTGTTGGCGCTCCATCGCTCCATTGCTCTGCGGACGGACCACCAAGCATAGCAAACTTTGGCGCCTATGTCTCGCAATATTCCCCGACAGTTTGTGGGAAAGGGCGAGGATGTCGCGCCCCCATGTCGAGGAGACCAGCGGCGGGATGGTCTTGAGTACGCGTGGCGGGTTCCGAGCATGGAACCGGCGAGCTCGATATGGATGATGTCACGAGCATCTGAAGCGCTTGATTGGCGATGAGAACCCCCAGGGAAAACCTTACCGACCATCGCCTGAAGAAGAATGTGCTCCACGAGGCCAAGTGGATGTCATTGATGAAGTACTTACCCTCCTCCGGTCGAAGATTGATGGCGACGCCAAGGTCTTCGAGGGCGACGTCTGGAGGAATCGCGTCATCGGACGAGCCGAGATGGAACAGAGATCTGTCTTTGGGTTGTCCTTCCTGGTGCGTGCTCGAGTTCCGAGTCTGGAACCATTTCTCCATTCGCGCACCTCGGCGAGATACTTTTGTCATCGAGTCTCCCGGCATTAGTGGTCTTTGCGAATCGGTTGACCGTGGTAGTCGAGTCGCCCTTGGCTACCGGACGCCGCCAAGCGCCTTGCAAACTCGAAGACCCACGAGAGAGCTCCATACTACGCCACGTTGTTAGTACCGAGAATCCAGCGAACAACATACCTTAGCTCGCCACGCGGGTGAGAATAAGGATTCGGCCCGGCCTAGCGAAGGATCTCGGCCGTCGAAGCACATGATCCAGAGCTTCTCCCCATTGTTGAAGGATTGCTTGGAATGAACCGGCTGAGGGCGGAAACAAGGGTGTGGAGTCATCGCGCGGGGGAACCGTGCCCGTGCCTGAGCCACACGAACGGATCCCGTCGGGATGCGCCATGCCTCTGAGATCTCGATGCTGCACCTTCGAATGAGCGAAGCCATCGGGCCCCACGGTGGGCGCCAGCTGTCGACGATCGGGATCGCCTGACCGCAAAAGTGAAGAGGGGTGTTAGTGTAAGGACCCAATTAGGAGCTTGCTCACCGGAGGTTCGCGTTTGCGGCGTAGAGGTCGGAGGAAGGCGACAGAGGCGTGACACAACGAGTTATCTTGGTTCGAGCCTCGAGCGGGTAATAGCTCTCGTCCGATCTTCTCCGGAGGGAGGAATCCACTAATTGTGCGTACAAAGAGATGATTACTGCTCGAGCTCGAGTGCTCTGTTTGTGTTTTCTGGTCTATTGCTCATGAGTCTCCGTCGAGGTAATGGCTTACTCAAGTCGCCTTGCGGCGGTGACCCTCGTTATGTGGGTGTACAAGCGGTGTTCTGATTCAAAGAAGTGCAGTGATTCTAGCCCGAGCTACCAGAGCTGTGTTGAGTCTTGTCTTCGTTGTCCTTGAGCTCATGCATCCTTGGTCTTTATATCCCTTACGCACGTAATCGGTCGGGAGAAACTGCGGATCGTGGCTCTTAATGCGCTTGAAGATAGTTCAGAATCGCTTCCTCTTGCTTGCCGCGCACTCCGAGTCATCCCCACGACCCGCTCTTCCAGTAACTGCAAGTCAATCGCTAGATCCGAGATCCTCGGGCGGACCAGGGGATCAAACGAGACCCGCTTCGGGCTCGAGGTCGTCGAGGTCGAGCTTCAGGCGGGACCGAGCTTAGGGCATACCGGCCGAGGTCGGCGCCCCAAGACACACCCAGGTCGTGGTCGGGGCCTTCCGAGTTGGGGAATCCGTTCGACCGCACGCCGGCCGGTCAAGGAGTACCCAGCCCTCGTCACTGTCTAAAAGTTGAAATCCTCGAACCAGGAAAAAGGAATGAAATAATCTTACTCTAGAAATTGCAAAAGAGCATCACCAACATAGAACTACCACGTTAAATCCTGAAATATCCTATCGTCCCTTTTGTGCCAACATCCTTCATGGAAAATCTAAAGAGCTAAATCCTAAAATTTGAAGGAAAAAAAGGTTCCTCATAGTACACCTATCCTTCAATCTCGAACGTTTGGATCATCAAACTGCCCCTAGATTTCCGTTACTACCTCAGAAATGGCGCGGAACGCATAGCGGTTACTGCGACAGTAAAAACTAACATTTGAAATTTAAAAATTTCCGAAATTAAAGCTTGAAATCAGCGTTATCACCCCCACCACCACCGCGCCCTCACCTTAGCTTTGGAGATGACCTTGACGGCGACGGTCTGCCCCTTGTACTCGCCCTTCTTGACCGCTGCCGAGCAGGTGTGCCCGAAGTGCCCCCTTCCCACCTCCTTCCCGAGCTCGTACTTGGCCCCGAAGTTTTTTCCGAACCCAAACGTCTTGTCCAATGGCCTCTCCGCCTCCACCCCATCCCCGCCCCCTCCGCCGTCGCCACCCACCCCGACCTCCTCCGGTATCGTCCCCTCCTTGGGCTTGCCCCCGCCCAGCCTCTTCGCTAGCGTGGCCTTTATGTGTTTGGCCGGCGACGGCGGCGGGAAGGGCCGCTTGAAGAACCTCCTGGGCGTCGACCTCGCCGGCGACGGAGACACCCCCGACGGCAGCGGGCTGGCTCCCCCGGCGGGGTACGGGCTGGGCCAGGCGACCCCGGGCGTCTGGTGCACCGGCGTGGTCGCTCCGGACTTGCGCCGCCTCGGTGTCCCGGCCGCAGCAGCAGACGGCGCGTGCTCCCGCGGCGGCGTCTGCGGCAGGCCGTTGGCCGGAGGCGGGGAGTGCGTCGCCGGCACGACCCCGAGGTCGTTCTCCGCTGCGCGAGACGACGCGCCCTTGCCGTAGCACTGCCCCATGGCCGGTCCCCCCCCCCTCAGCCTGCCCTACGCGGACGGAAGCGGAGCCCGAATTAGGGATAGCGTTCGGGGCCCGGAGGCGCAGCCGGGAGCGCGATAGAGACGAGACGACCAGTCGTTGCCTCCTCGACAAGGGAGGGAAGGCGAAGAAGAAGAGGAGGGGGAAGAGAGAGAAATGGTGCTCTGTTCGTTACTATTTCTCTCTCCTCCCCTCGGGTTACAGTACGGCCCGGAGGAGCGAGGGAGGGAGGCGACTATGAATTCCCCGACTCGCGAGGGGGCGGAGCGTAAAAAGGGGGCGCGCGCGAGGAAGACAGAAAGAGAAAGGGAGATCTCCCTGATCGCTGGTCCCCACGCTGTATCGGGCCCACTTGCCAGGGAGAAGGGCGGCGCGTACGGCGGCCGTGCGGGAAACCGGAAAGGGTGAGGTCAGGAAGGGAAAAACAACCGGAGGAGGCGGTAATGGTAATAAATACGTGGAGTTGACAGGTGGGGTCGGGATGGTGACGTGGAGGTATGTGAGCGGACGGGGCCGGGTGTTTGGTGTGCGGCGACCTCGTCATCGGTGGCCGTGTGTGGGGGTGGTTTGGGAGGCAGTTGAGCTGATGCCTCGTTGTCCCGTTTTATTACAGCAAACCTGCCTGATTTAGTGACAGGAGTATTATTGCTGCTGTCTTCCCAGTTTTAGGAGATTCTTTCATGTCGTTTGCTTATATTTCTCTGTTGGAAATAATATGGTTTTTTTCTCTCTCCATGATATGTGTAGATCGTTTTACACGAGTGTGCCATGCATGAACATTGTATGCTTCGTTGTCGCCAACTCTACTCGGCAATTTATGTCTTTGAAATATTGCACAGCTTTTTTTACTTGTTTTATTTACTTCTTACCACCTCTATTCTCAAATAGATGTCATTTTAGTTTCTAACGCTTTCACAAAAACATATCTACAAAAGACTGTATTACTCCTTTCAATTATATATCTCATGGTGCGTCTTAATAGTACTATAGTAGAAAATGACATTGGATATGTCAAAGGGAAAGGTATAGAAGGACAGAATTTGAAAAGTAAAATTACATGTATTAAGGAGCGGACGGAGTAATTACGGTGTTCTTATGTTGAAATGATGGGGGTTTTTTAAGGAAAACCGGAGATCCTCTATATATTTGCAAATGGTGTTACTATGCCAACGGTATTTGAGTTAGGCAATCATAATCTTCACCAGTGAATTAGGTGGCTTATCCATTTCCGAATGGCTAAGGTGAATGACTAGCTAGATTGTTATCCTGAAATTTCCCTTCGAGCTTTGAGAAGTACCACTTCATCTCTAACTTCGCATTCAAAGATCGGAGCGGATTGTTCATACAGTTTGACTTCGGTTGTGAATGTGCTCCTTTCTGAATCGTCCCTTACCTTTCTGGTTTCGATGTCTACGTGACACTTGCAGTGACGTGCCTTCGATGCAACCGTGTTGACATTTCTAGCTTACTATTATTCAAAGGTCATTCTTTTCACTCTTTCGCTTCTAACAGAGCAGGAACATTTTGCCAGGCTAGCCAATATGTGATGAATTTTTTTTTAATAATACATTTTTTTTACAAATTACAAAAATATACGTCCAATAAAAAAATTATAGAAATATATCCCTATCGCCTGATCAGACCGCGAGAGACAAATGTCGCACGTTCAAACGGCAACAGGGATATGTATCGCCATCTGAACAGGCAATAGTAGCCACATCAGCGTCGGTGCCCTCTGTCGCCCGATCGTTTAGCGACTGAACAAAAATCTATGAATGGTTGGGCGACAGAGGGAGCGCAGCCCTCTGTCGCCAAACCAAATGGCGATAGGGAGGGGAATAAATCCACTCGCGCGGCACTGTGCTTATTTCAGCCGAGGCAAAGAGGAAATGGGAGGAAGGCAGAGAAGAAAAAAAAGGGAGAGAAGGGAGAGGAGAGGAAAAAAAGGGAGAGAAGAGAGAGGAGAGAAAAAGAGGGAGAGGGAGAGGAGGGAGTGCTGCGCGACATTTTTGAGATTTTTTTGTTTATTTTGTTTAGCAATAAACCATAGCAGGGTAGAAAAAATTGTAGATCTAGTTAAATTTAGATGTTACGGATAGATTTTGTATATTTTTCGTAATTTAGTTGATTTGTACAGATACTTGTACGTACATGTTTTTAGGAATAATAATATAATTTTAAAAATTTAGATACTTTTTACAAATAGAAGTACATTGATATATATTTTAGGAATGTAGATGTTTTTTACGGATAGAAGTAGAGAGATGTATATTTATATGAATGTAGATAGATCTAGGTAGATATATATTTTTAGCAATGTAGTTATTTTTGTACAGATAAATCTATATTTTTTTAGCATATAGATATAATTATGTTATGTGTCACAGTATTTTTTACGAAAAGTAATTAATTTATGGGTGAATGAATGGATTCGCAGATATCGCAGAACGAGTTCCATTTAGAATCTATTATGGAGAAGGGCTTGTCATGTATGATTTAGAGAGTGCGGATCTGAATAACTTCCAATATGTGGACAGAAGTTTGAGTAGGGTCGAAAAGTATACATTTTCTTCTGTGTTGAATTGGTTGTATTATACTTTCAGTTGGAATAAGAGAAATGCCAGCTGAAGTTATTTTGCCTATGTAGTATGCAAAATAATCCTATTTACTAGGAGCTAGTTAAGCTAAAGGGAACCGTATCGTGGAGATCATATGTGAGGGGGGCAGAGCAACGTGGATAGTATCGGGTGCTTTTAATGCAAGCATATGATAGGGTTGTTGCTCCCAGCAGCAGTTGAACGCCGGTGAGTGTAGTGAGTCTCAAAATGAGTTCAGTTATAGTGACACCGAAATTGGATGATCTAGCCGTGAGCAGCATGTTCAGCAATGCAACGAGGACATCATTTACCAAAGTGGTAAACAAGTTGAGTTTGGGGAGGATGATAAAAATATTAGACAAGAAACGCGGGGACAAGTAGACGAAGGGGAGCAAATTGAGTAAATAACAGCAAGGATGGAAGAAAAAGTCTGTGAGTATACCAAAACAGAAGTGGAAGACGACGATGAGTCGGATGAGGAAGATGGAGGTACGAAGCCGTTTGTGCCAGTCGATTGGAGCACGCATCAATTTAATAAGCTGATTGTAAATGAAAGCAATGATACACATTGGCAATATAGTGACAATGAGGTTAAGCCTAACAGTATGTACCTGACAAAAGAGGCAGTGCAGGATGCTGTGAAAGATTAGGTCTTATCATTAAGAAGGACTTTCAGGGTTAAGAAGTTCACCCCAACCTGCTACAACGTGGTGTGCGAGATCCATAGGTACCCTTGAAGAGTGCACGCGTACAAGCCCAAATGGGACACCCACTGGCTATGTTCGAAGGTTGAGCAGCATAGCTATACGACTGAGAAAACACTAATGGCTCACAGGAACCTGTCATCCGGGTATGTCATGAATATCATGTACACAGAGATAGTGGAGAACCTGAATTTTGAGCCCCGTGCTATTATCCGAGCAATCGAGAACATATATCAGTACACAATTAGTTAGGGAATGCATGGAGGGCGAAACAGAAGGTCTTAGAAATGAGGTTTGGGAAGGTTGAAGACTCGTACCATAATCTGCCCGCACTGCACAGCTACATTCAAGAAAGAAATCCTGACACTTACTATGATTATCAAGACTGTCCGTCAAGTAAGTGGCTGACCAAGAGACATCTGAAAAGAGTTTTCTTTGCATTCGGAGCTTGCATTAAGGCGTTCTATCACTGTCATCCATTGTTGTGCGTGGACGGCACATTCTTGACCGGGTTTTACAAAGGGCAAATATTGACAGTTGTGAGTGTTGATGGAAACAACCAGATTCTGCCTATTGCTTTCACCTTTGTAGAAAGTAAGAACTACGAGAGTTGGTTGTGGTTCCTACGGAACTTAAAGATCGGAGTGGTGAAACTCGTCAAGATGTGTGCATGCTGCATGACAAGCATACTGATTTGCTTAGTGCTATCAAACAGTTGTAAACAGGGCAAGAGGAGCCATTTCTATGGCCTGACTTGCAGAGCCAATGGTGCATGAGGCATTTGGGTGCAAACTTCTTCAAGCAATTCAGAAACAAAGAACTGATGAACATATTTAAGAGACTATGTAAGCAGAACCAAGAGAGCAAGTTCCGTTCTCTATGGAAGAATCTTGATGAGCTAACAAGAAAACATAGGAAGGAGCAGAAGAACAAGACTAGTAGCAGTGAAACACGGGAGCAAATGGAGCCTCTATTCCCTCTGCCAACGGAAGATGAGGCGACAAATCGTCGTCGAAGGCAAAGGTCAATCAAATGTTTTTCAGACTAGATCAAGCACGAGCCGAAAGATAAATGGTCACTGTTACATGACACACATGGTGCCAGATATGGTGTCATGATGACTAACTTTGCGGAGGTTTACAACTGGGTAATGAGAGGGATGAGGTGTCTCCGTTGGTCGGAATTGTTGAGGAGTGCCATGACACAACCAAGTACTTTGTGGATAGGCATCAAGTTGTTGAAGTAGTAATAAGAGATGAGAAGCTATTGTACTCTAGCATGATCACTAAATACAAGGATGAGAAGAGTATGAAGGCGGCCAAGCATAGAGCTATCAAAGTAGGCGCATGAACACTGTGCTTAGAGGTGATATGCAGGGATAAAGGACGGCGTGGAACCAACCAGAAGGTTGTCACCCAATAATGCACTTTGCAGGCTAACTGCAAATGCTCGTGTAACAAACCCCACCTTTTGCATAGGCCGTGTTCTTATGTGATAGCTGCATGTACGTTATTTGGAATGCAACCCGGTACATATCTATCTGAATATTTTACGAAGGAAAAAGTGATGGCAATTTAGATCGAGGAGCTTTATAGTTATGGTGTTGTCGATTCTTTCACCACAACTCCTAGTGTTGTTGAAAGGTTTTGGGTTCCTGATTTTAATGCAAGAATATGGAAAGCAGGGCGTCAAAAAATAAGGCATATCAGAAATGATATGGATGAGTCTGAAGCTGGTAAACACGTGAAGAAATGTTCATTGTGCAACCAAACAGGACATACGTTCAAGAACTGCCAGGTACAAAACGAAAAAGATGAAGGAGGAGATGGCAATCCGACGACGAGGGAGGGATCATCATCTGCAAGGAGTGGTGGACGACGTCATCATACCAGATGAGAAGCTATTTTAATTATCATATGTTATATGTCAAATTCATATATTGTTGATGTAATATGTGTTGTATGAACTCCGTCTTTTACTTAATTGTAAGCAAGTTGCATGTAGTTGTGAGTGTTGTGGCTTGATAAATTATTGGAATTTGTTTTAATATATTGTTCTGATGCTTGTATAGTTTTTTATACGCATTTGTTTCTACTTATTGTTATGATTCTCGTATAGCATTTTAATTATAATTTTCTTTTTTGTAATTTGCAGGTATGGCTCACTAGGATGGAGATAACGACTGCCATTTGAGTTGCTAGATCCGATCGTTGATCATTGTCACCGTGCCCACTTCGCCACTACTTTTCCAGAGGAGGGACAAGATCCTCTAGAGCTCAGACTACAAACCGAGGACACTGCAGTACTCTTGGACGCTCAATCCTCGTTGATCCCTGTGTAACATATTATTATTTACATTTCTAAATATGTTTGTTGTAGTATCATGATTTATATTAATTAATTAGTGTGGTGCCAATATTAACCACAAAATTTTGTTTCATAGGCTTCGAGCATCAGGATTGCTCCCACTTGCCCGGATGGTGGAGGCGGCGCAGGGAGGGGACGTGGGTCGCCGGTTCCCGTTCGACAGGTCCCTGCTCACTGCTCTGGTGGATCAGTGGAGACTGAAGACACACACCTTCCATCTACCAGTCGGGGAGATGGCGATCACTTTGGAGGACGTTTCGTACCTCCTCGGACTCCCGACGACTCGATCTTCACCGGATGTCCGCTGTTGGTACAGCTTTGGACATACGAGAGGTTCCAGATCGGACGGCCCAACATCGCCTGTAGTATGTTGTACATGCAAGTGATAACGACGTCGACGCTCCGACCATAGGCACCATCTGGTACCAATAATGGGTAAGAAATTGCAATCACGATTTTGATACTTTCGCTTTAATATTTGTGAGTACTAACGGTGACGTTCTGCGTTGATTTTTCTATCGTCACTACAGCCTAGGGGGCACACAAGACTGTGTGGCTGAGCTACCCACGATTCGTTCTTGTGTTCGACCACCTCTTTGATGACCACATCTACCGGACGCCATATACTGAGGCAGAGGTGCATCTCGTGCAGACGAGTGGGTCATCCACCCTATGCACACGACGCAACAGTCTCGGCACACACGTCGGTTCCTCCTGTTTGATGTCCAGATCGAGGGCTACGCTGTCCATCGAGTGATAAGACAGTTTGGTCTACGACAGGAGTTCCCAGTCCAGGTCAGGCGTGTGGTCCCATACGACGCTCACACGTAAGTTACCTGCATCGATGTTCTATAATTATTATCGTGTAATGCCGTCTAATAATGCTATATTTATTTCTTATCCATAGCTAGACTAGGAAGGGTGTGCATGGGGCCACCCCTGGCACATACGTATGGCGCCATGGGTTGAGAGGTGGGGAGGAGCCCTGGACGATGTCCATGCTAAGGATGCGGCGTATGACCCGCAGACGTACCGCGTCTACCGACAGTGGTACACTTCTTGTACCCGTCTACGTTTGGTACGTGTTGATCCTGATCCTACTAGACATGTTCCCAGGGTGAGGGATACATATCCTGCCCATACGGACTCGGCTCTGCATAGTACGATACGTTGCATCCTATCTACGATCTCATGTACACTCAGTTTCATAACCGTGCTAACTAATTCGTAATGTTTTTTCTAGACTGATATGCTAGGCCGGGTCTACGAGGAGTCAGGGAGCTTCCTTTCACGTCTGACCAGCGGGTTTGACGTAACCAGAGAGGAGGTGACCTCTTTGCTCGTGAGGTTTCGGGACGGCTCGAGACGTGCCCTCGAGTTGGCGGAATACCGCTAGCCTCCTAATGTGGCTCACGGTGTGCCACTTAGAGGAGGCAGGGGTATTGCACGTGCATTTTCACATGATAAAGCCTTTTGTGCCACCGTCACGCCGCCGATTGCAAGAGGGCGAGCTGCTGGACACGCTGGTCTAGCCGCTCACGCCGAAGGTGAGTACTTGAATGCAATTTTCATGTTTTGCAATCATTTTTTGAATGCTTTCAACAATTCTTCATTTGCTACATACTCACAGACATGGTGGTAGTTTCTTATATTTTGGATTATTGGTACTTTTTATCTTACATACTTAGTTAATCCTTCCAAATATGTTGTACGAACTATTGTATTTGGTTATAGAATACTATTGTTTTAGCCTGTTGCGTAACATTTAGCTATGGTATTTTATTTTCTTACATTATCTTTTATTACGATATCACATTTCACCCCCTCGCAACAGTTTTTTAGGACGATTAGACACTACCATCAGCTTTCTCACGTCGTTTGGATAATGTACACAACAGTTTTGTTAGTGCGATGTGACAGCACACTGCTAGCAGTTTTCTCAGACTGATTCGACAACACTCTGCACATCACCAAGCGACAAAACACTACCCATGTACCACCAGTGTTGTATCCCAGTTTTATGAATTCCTTCTGTATCTTTGGTGTTGTCCAATCTACGACAGTGGTAATTGCAACAAACTTTCTGTCATACTTTGGAATTGCAACTGCCTCTCTGGTTTCGCTCGTTTCCTTCACGTCGCTTGTGTGCTATCGCCTTGCACTAAAAGATTGGTTCGCTGTACAGCCACTGCATGCCACCTACTTTTTCTTTTGCTTGCACTTCGCGTTGCTTCTTTTTCTTGCACATCTCATCCTCTGCAGCCGAGCCTCTTCTGCGTCATTGTGTCTCCGAAGAAGCGCTTTTTTCTTCCGTCGCCGCATTTAAGATGCTCAAGAGGTGAGTCGCATATGTATCATTAAAATAAATTCCAAAAAAAGAAAAGAAGAAATGGGATCTCTGTTGCCCAATCATTTGCCGACATTGGTATGTTGCCCAATCATTTGCCGACATTGGTCTGTCGCCATTTGGTTGGGCGAAATGGTCTCTGTCGCCGCTTGGTTGGGCGATCGAGAGCCGGCGTGGTGACGTGGCGCTAGGGGTGAAAACGGATCGGATTAATCCTATTTACTAGAGCTAGTTAAGCTAAAGGAACCGTATCGTGGAGATCATATGTGAGGGCAGAGCAACGTGGATAGTATCGGTGCTTTTAATGCAAGCATATGATAGGGTTGTTGCTCAGAGAGTTGAACGCCGTGAGTGTAGTGAGTCTCAAAATGAGTTCGATTATAGTGACACCGAAATTGGATGATCTAGCCGTGAGCAAGATGTTCAAGAATGCAACGAGGACATCATTTACCAAAGTGGTAAACAAGTTGAGTTTGGGGAGGATGATAAAAATATTAGACAAGAAACGCGGGACAAGTAGACGAAGGGAGCAAATTGAGTAAATAACAGAAGGATGGAAGAAAAAGTCGTGAGTATACCAAAAGCAAGTGGAAGACGACGATGAGTCGGATGAGGAAGATGGAGGTACGGCCGTTTGTGCCGGTCGATTGGAGCACGCATCAATTTAATAAGTCGATTGTAAATGAAAGCAATGATACACATTGGCAATATAGTGACAATGAGGTTAAGCCTAACAAGATGTACCGACAAAAGAGGCAGGCAGAGATCTTGTGAAAGATTAGGTCTTATCATTAAGAAGGACTTTCGGGTTAAGAAGTTCACCCCAACTGCTACAACGTGGTGTGCGAGATCCATAGGTACCCTTGAAGAGTGCACGCGACAAGCCCAAATGGGACACCCATCGGCTATGTTCAAGGTTGAGCAAAGATAGCTATACGACTGAGAAAACACTAATGGCTCACGAGAACTCATCATCCGGGTATGTCATGAATATCATGTACACGAGATAGTGGAGAACCGAATTTTGAGCCCGTGCTATTATCCGAGCAATCGAGAACATATATCAGATACACAATTAGTTAGGGAATGCATGGAGGGCGAAACGAAGGTCTTAGAAATGAGGTTTGGGAAGGTTGAAGACTCGTACTATAATCTGCCTCGACGCAGACTACATTCAAGAAAGAAATCCGACACTTACTATGATTATCAAGACGTCTGTCAAGTAAGTGGTGACCAAGAGACATCTGAAAAGAGTTTTCTTTGCATTCGAGCTTGCATTAAGGCGTCTATCATGTCATCCATTGTTGTGCGTGGGACGGCACATTCTTGACCGGGTTTTACAAAGGGCAAATATTGATGCTGAGTGTTGATGGAAACAACCAGATTCGCCTATTGCTTTCACCTTTGTAGAAAGTAAGAACTACGAGAGTTGGTTGTGGTTCCTACGGAACTTAAAGATCGGAGTGGTGAAACTCGTCAAGATGTGTGCATGCTGCATGACAAGCATACTGATTTGCTTAGTGCTATCAAACAGTTGTAAACAGGGCAAGATGAGCCATTTCTATGGCCTGACTTGCAAAGCCAATGGTGCATGAGGCATTTAGGTGTGAACTTCTATAAGCAATTCAGAAACAAAGAACTGATGAACATATTTAAGAGACTATGTAAGCAGAACCAAGAGAGCAAGTTCCGTTCTCTATGGAAGAATCTTGATGAGCTAACAAGAAAACATAGGAAGGAGCAGAAGAACAAGACTAGTAGCAGTGAAACACGGAGCAAATGGAGCCTCTATTCCCTCGCCTAACGGAAGATGAGGCGACAAATCGTCGTCGAAGGCAAAGGTCAATCAAATGTTTTTCAGACTAGATCAAGCACGAGTTAAAGATAAATGGTCATCGTTACATGACACACATGGTGCCAGATATGGTGTCATGATGACTAACTTTGCGGAGGTTTACAACTGGGTAATGAGAGGGATGAGGTGTCTCCCGTTGGTCGGAATTGTTGAGGGAGTGCTGCGGGACACAACCAAGTACTTTGTGGATAGGCATCAAGTTGTTGAAGTAGTAATAAGAGATGAGAAGCTATTGTACTCTAGCATGATCACTAAATACAAGGATGAGAAGAGTATGAAGGCGGCCAAGCATAGAGCTATCAAAGTAGGCGCATGAACACTGTGCTTAGAGGTGATATGCAGGGATAAAGGACGGCGTGGAACCAACCAGAAGGTTGTCACCCAATAATGCACTTTGCAGGCTAACTGCAAATGCTCGTGTAACAAACCCCACCTTTTGCATAGGCCGTGTTCTTATGTGATAGCTGCATGTACGTTATTTGGAATGCAACCGGTACATATCTATCTGAATATTTTACGAAGGAAAAAGTGATGGCAATTTAGATCGAGGAGCTTTATAGTTATGGTGTTGTCGATTCTTTCACCACAACTCCTAGTGTTGTTGAAAGGTTTTGGGTTCTCGATTTTAATGCAAGAATATGGAAAGCGTAGTCAAAAATAAGGCATATCGAAATGATATGGATGAGTCTGAAGTGTAAACACGTGAAGAAATGTTCATTGTGCAACCAAAGCAGGACATACGTTCAAGAACCGCGTACAAAACGAAAAAGATGAAGGAGGAGATGGCAATCCGACGACGAGGGAGGATCATCATCTGCAAGGAGTGGTGGACGACGTCATCATACCAGATGAGAAGCTATTTTAATTATCATATGTTATATGTCAAATTCATATATTGTTGATGTAATATGTGTTGTATGAACTCCGTCTTTTACTTAATTGTAAGCAAGTTGCATGTAGTTGTGAGTGTTGTGGCTTGATAAATTATTGGAATTTGTTTTAATATATTGTTCTGATGCTTGTATAGTTTTTTATACGCATTTGTTTCTACTTATTGTTATGATTCTCGTATAGCATTTTAATTATAATTTTCTTTTTTGTAATTTGCAGGTATGGCTCACTAGGATGGAGATAACGACTGGCCATTTGAGTTGCTAGATCCGATCGTTGATCATTGTCACCGTGCCCACTTCGCCACTACTTTTCCAGAGGAGGGACAAGATCCTCTAGAGCTCTCGTACTACAACCGAGGACACTGCAGTACTCTTGGACGCTCAATCCTCGTTGGATCCCCAGGTAACATATTATTATTTACATTTCTAAATATGTTTGTTGTAGTATCATGATTTATATTAATTAATTAGTGTGGTGCCAATATTAACCACAAAATTTTGTTTCATAGGCTTGAGCATCGGATTGCTCCCACTTGCCGGATGGTGGAGGCGCGCAGGAGGGGCGGGTCGCGGTTCCTCGCTCGACAGTCCTCGCCATCGCTCTGGTGGATCGTGGAGACGAAGACACACCTTCCATCTACCATCGGAGATGGCGATCACTTGGAGGACGTTGCCTCCTCGGACTCCGACGACTCGATCTTCACGGATGTCCGCTTGTTGGTACACTTTGGACATACGAGAGGTTCCAGATCGGACGGCCCAACATCGCCTGTAGTATGTTGTACATGCAAGTGATAACGACGTCGACGCTCCGACCATAGGCACCATCTGGTACCAATAATGGGTAAGAAATTGCAATCACGATTTTGATACTTTCGCTTTAATATTTGTGAGTACTAACGGTGACGTTCTGCGTTGATTTTTCTATCGTCACTACAGCCTAGGGGGCACACAAGACTGTGTGGCTGAGCTACCCACAGTTCGTTGCTGTGTTCGACCACCTCTTTGATGACCACATACGCTGGACGCCATATACAGAGGCAGAGGTGCATCTACGTGTGACGAGTGGGCTGTCCACCCTATGCACACGAGACGCACAGATCTGCACACACGCGGTTCCTCTGCTTTGATGTCCGATCGAGGGCTACTGCGTCCATCGAGTGATAAGACGTTTGGTCTCGACAGAGTTCCGATCCGTCGCGTGTGGTCCCATACGACGCTCACACGTAAGTTACCCGATCGATGTTCTATAATTATTATCGTGTAATGCCGCTAATAATGCTATATTTATTTCTTATCCATAGCTAGACTAGGAAGGGTGTGCATGGGGCCACCCCGCACATACGTATGGCGCCATGGGTTGAGAGGTGGGAGGAGCCCGGGCGATGTCCATGCTAAGGATGCGGCGATGACCCGCAGACGTCATGCGCTCACCGACAAGTGGTACACTTCTTGTACCCGCTCACGCTTTATGCGTGTTGATCCCGATCCTACTAGACATGTTCCTGTGGTGAGGATACATATCCCGCCCATACGGACTCGGCTCTCGCATAGTACGCACGTTGCATCCTATCTACGATCTCATGTACACTCGGTTTCATAACCGTGCTAACTAATTCGTAATGTTTTTTCTAGACGATATGCTAGGCGGTCCACGAGAGTCGGAGCTTCCTTTCACGCTCGACGGCGGGTTTGACGTAACGAGAGGAGGTGACCTCTTTGCTCGTGAGGTTTCGGACGGCTCGAGACGTGCCCTCGAGTTGGCGGAATACGCTAGCCTCCTAATGTGGCTCACGGTGTGCCACTTAGAGGAGGCAGGGTATTGCACGTGCATTTTCACATGATAAAGCCTTTTGTGCCACCGCCACGCCGATCGCAAGAGGCGAGCTTGAACCGTGGTCTAGCATCACCGAAGGTGAGTACTTGAATGCAATTTTCATGTTTTGCAATCATTTTTGAATGCTTTCAACAATTCTTCATTTGCTACATACTCAGACATGGTGGTAGTTTCTTATATTTTGGATTATTGGTACTTTTTATCTTACATACTTAGTTAATCCTTCCAAATATGTTGTACGAACTATTGTATTTGGTTATAGAATACTATTGTTTTAGCTCTTGCGTAACATTTAGCTATGGTATTTTATTTTCTTACATTATCTTTTATTACGATATCACATTTCACCCCTCGCAAGCAGTTTTTAGGACGATTAGACACTACCATCGCTTTCTCACGCCGTTTGGATAATGTACACAATGATTTTGTTAGTGCGATGACAAAGACACTGCTAGCGTTTTCTCGATCGATTCGACAACACTGCACATCACCAGCGACAAAACACTACCCATGTACCACCGATGTTGTATCCCGCTTTATGAATTCTTCAGATCTTTGGTGTTGTCCAATCTACGACAGTGGTAATTGCAACAAACTTTCATCATACTTTGGAATTGCAACTGCCTCTCTGGTTTCGCTCGTTTCCTTCACGTCGCTTGTGTGCTATCGCCTTGCACTAAAAGATTGGTTCGCTGTAAAGCCACTGCATGCCACCTACTTTTTCTTTTGCTTGCACTTCGCGTTGCTTCTTTTTCTTGCACATCTCATCCTCTGCAGCCGAGCCTCTTCTGCTGCTGTGTCTCCCGGGCGAGCGCCTTTTTCTTCCGTGCGCCGCACGAAGATGCTCAAGAGGTGAGTCGCATATGTATCATTAAAATAAATTCCAAAAAAAGAAAAGAAGAAATGGGATCTCTGTTGCCCAATCATTTGCCGACATTGGTATGTTGCCCAATCATTTGCCGACATTGGTCTGTCGCCATTTGGTTGGGCGAAATGGTCTCTGTCGCCGTTTGGTTGGGCGACTGAGAGCCGGCGTGGTGACGTGGCGCTAGGGGTGAAAACGGATCGGATACGGACGGATAATAGCTCTACCATATTTGTTTTCATATTTTTTCTCGGATGCGGATACGGATACGGATAGTCCGGATACGAATACGAATACGGATAGTATCGAATACGGATACGGATCGAATATGAATCGAATCGGATACGGTTTCGAATATTTATCGGAACATGATAACCCCTTAAATTGTACATAAAAAATCAACAGAAACACATAACTAATTGATTTGATCAAAATATTATTGAAAATTGAACAAATATAAGCATTTTCATTCACTCAGACAATAGTAAGATACCATATCGCAAACAAAATTATATAAGGTTTAGTTAATCACACACATATGATTAGTTCATCATACACATAGATTAAAACACAAAATAAAGATAATCTTTGCTTAGAGATACAAATAGAAGCAAACACATAGCATACTAAATGCTTGATAATACTTAGATATCATATCTCTAGGAAAAGTATATAACAATTACATGTAATGACTCAAGATTTATAATCTTAGTTGAATTATGTTTAAAATAACAAATTATGTATTTATGAGTTTTTATGCATTTTTAGCTACTTATTTAATATATTTTCCTATCAAGAATAGGAGTTTTTGAATTTTTGAGAAAAATGAAAATCTGATAAAATCTTGAAAATAATTTTTTAAATGTTATATTGTTACTAGAACTTTCTCAAAAAAATTTCATAATTTTTAGAGTTGATTTGCTAATTTTAATAATTAAAACTTTCTTTAGAAATTAACTAAATTAGAAAACAATTTTGAAATTAAGAAACCTTTTTGGGCCAAAAGAGTAGTCTTGGCCCAGCCCATATGCTATCCGGATATCCGACCCACTATTATCCGGATTATCCGAATCCGTATCCGTATCCGACGGATAATGAGCTACCGAATCCGTATCCGTATCCGACAAAAAAATATTCGTATCCGTATCCGATCCGATACTATCCGAAAAATATCCGATCCGACAGAATCCGTATCCGAAAATATCCGGATCAGTCGGAAAATATCCGAACCGTTTTCATCCCTACGTGGCGCTCTACCGCCCATTGGTTCGGCAAGATTTAGCTATTGCCGAATGAACAACCGACAGAGGTGTGTTTCTGCAAATTTTTTGTTGGACATATATTTTTGCAATTTGTAAAAAAATGTATTATTAAAAAAATTCATATGTGATTCGTTGAACAATTTCTCCTTTTAACTTACTCTTTAGTCTTGATAAACTAGGCTTGGCAGCTTAGGCAAGAAAGCCCTGAATTTTGAAATGAACAAACTGATCTACCAAAGGAAAATTTCAAATGTGCAAAATGATTACATAGCAGCCCCGGATAGGCTATGGATTGGGATGTCCACACCATATGACCAGACCAACCAATAGTTTTTCTCCATGGACACAAAAATAACCATTGGAAATGGTTACACAACAGCCTTCTGGACCGACAGATGACTCTAGGGTATAACACCTGCGCAACATGCACCGAAACTCTACAGGCACTCCAGGCGGAAGTCACGTTCGGTGGCAGACACCTTACAAACAACAACTGGATTCGAGATATTCGACACAACCTAACAGTCAATCTTGTACTCCAATTTGTCAATTTGTGGCGGAAAGTACAATCTGTGCGCCTACAACCATTAGTTCACGACGTCATAACATGGACGCAAACTTCTAGTGGCATCTACTCAACACATACAGTTCACAGGAAACACCTTCAAATCCTTCCAAACCACAATCTGGCTAGCATGCATGGGCTCTATCACGTTGTAAAGTCTTTTTATGCCTAGCTCACCAAAATCGCCTATGGACGGTATAGCAACTGCAACGTAGAGGATGGCCAAACCAGTATTTCGATTCGATTTCCATTGAGAGAGGCAATTGCACGGCACAATTAGTTATGGTATAACGTTAATCGGAGGAGCTGAACCCATGATAAGCGCATGATTATTTTCATCAGCAATTAACTAGGTTACTTATGCTGATGTCAGATTGAGATTATCTTTTCACAAAGGAAATTTCATGACCGTCGATCGCCTGCACTTTTGTTTCATAAAAGCACGCTGTATAGTTTGAAAAGTTGCCTCATGTCCTAATTCTGAGGAATTATTAGCCACACTTGTCCAATCTGACAGCCACAACTTTTTTTTAGTAGTGGAATTACTGATACAGCTCGAAACTGGACTTTTTTTCTTCAGAAAAACAAGCTGAGTATCTTAATCAATGCCTGCTCACTTCCCTCGCCGAAAGGAAAGCTTTTGATAATCGCGCCGTGATTCTTTAACAACTCAACAACTCCATTACTCATCTGTAGATTAGTGGTACCAATAAGATTTAAGAACCTCGCAGAACAGTACAACGGACTGCTCCAAATTAACCTTTCTATCTTAGACCTCTTTTGGAGGACTGAATTTTCTCGAAAAAAAGAGTGGACGTTCCTTAATTTCCTCCAAAATTCCTTAGAAATATTCCTGGTATTCCAAATGCGGCCTTGGTCCATTTAATCTGCTGCATCAAGCTAAGCTAGCATTGCTAATATCTTCATGTATCTCAATGTGCTAGCCAGCTAGGAGTATTATTTTTCCGGCGATTGCCAACTAATCTACAGGATCCTGATCGAGTTGTCATTTTCAGTGCATATACAGTTATTAATAACTAAACCAGAGAAAAACGCATGCAGCAAACATTTGAAAGAAATTCAGACGAACTGATGAGAAAGGAATCAAGATTCAGCATTCGACAGCGTTAGTTGGAACCCTTGAATCCAGTCTGATGATGAACTGGGAAGCAAGTACAATTGTACCCACAAACTCCAGCAGGAAACGGCGTACCACAAGCAGACACTTCACTCGAGTAAAGAAATTAAGAAACGTCAGGTAGGCACAAGGAAGCAGGTACGGTATACTACAGAAGCATCCCCTCCTCCTCCTCACTTGGCATAAAACAAACACTACACACCACACCACCATATAGTAATTAATAATAATACGCCATTGGATGGAGTAAAATACTATTACTACTCGTAGTTAGCACTAATTAGTAGCAGGTGCAGAGCCTGACTGACACATGAAGGTTCCAAGCCATTAAACAAAAACCAACCTGCATCTGCATGCGATGCAAGCTTCAGAAAAGGTACCTGTGTTCTTGTGTATTCAGACTTCAGACTTTCAGAGCAGAGCAGAGAGAGGGAGAGAGGAGGGTGGTCGAGGTCGCCGTCAGTGAAAGCTAGGGACGGAACCGGAACGAAAGGGCTAATAAATCTCTTGCACACAATTACTCCCTGCTTCCTCTCGTGCACAGAGTAAATGCAAATGGACAATGGCTGGATGCCAATGGCCTCCTCCTCCTCCTCCTGCTGAGATTAATGTGTTTGCACCCCTTGCTTTCTGTTCTTTTTTCGAGAACAAAGCTTGGCATTTTCTCTGAACTCCTTTTTTTTTTTACAATGGAATCATCTCCGGTCTCTGCTAAAGCACATAGCCCGATTTTATTACATAGATTTCAGCTATCCAGCTGAATTAATGGGGAGCAAACATTACATAGATATTGTAACAAAAAATTAGGGATAGCAAAGTCTATTATAGTTATTCCATTCGTTCTTAGCAAAAAGCTGCGTTGCAACAACCTCCAATCGTGTGCACACTAAACGAATAAATCCTTGGATGCCAACACGAGTACAGGACTTAGATCCCTTGTATAGTACCAGCGGCAGTAGTACTAGCCATAAGAGTAAATGGTTAGCTTCTTATCAGTAAATATACTCAGATCCGAGGAGGAGGTAGTGCTAGCTACTACTAATAAATAGGGTGCTGTGCTGCTACTACCATAAGTTGCATTGCATGTGTCCGTACGTGTTATTTTGGTTAGCTATGAGTATTGCAGATGAGCAAACCTGGTACCTGTATTTTGTACGTACCTGTATAGTTTAGAAATGGTAGCATCATTGTATTCTTTCAAGAAATAGTACTACCCAAGTACCTCATGTACCGATAAATCTACTCTCAACAACTTCTGGTACCGCCGTGCATACAGTGATACTAATACATATGATATGATGGGTCTTAATGGGGAAAAATTCTCTTAGCTTTTTAATTGCAGGAATTGAAGGGTGAATAAGAACTGGAAAGCGATGGCTCTGCATAATGAATTAATACACTTGCTACAAAATTTGCCATGTAAAAAGTTGCCAATTATAGGCATGTTCGGATCCATTAGCTCTAATAGTTAGCTAGCTAATTATTAGCTAAGGGTTATTTGAATCTACTAGCTAATAGGTGGTAGGAAATTTGATTGTGGGTACAAATGTCTATTATACCTTACATTAATTAGTTGTTTGCATCTTTTTTTGGCTACTATACTGCAATGGAGGGGTCGAGGGCAAATTGGTCTTTTAACCATCCATTAGCGGAAATTAGTAGGGGAGAATTTGGTTAATTATTAGCTGGGTTATTAGCTGAACTGTTTGGATCCATTTTAGCTAATTTTAGTAGCTACTTGTTAGTGCTAATGAATCTAAACATGACCTATATATATATATATATTTTTGGTTCAGTTTGGAATGCGATGTGCATACCAGTATCGCAGCTGATCTCGGTCCACTTTGCATATGTGATAGTACTTGGTATTTTTTTTTTAAAGCATGAAAAGGTTTATATATAGGAGACGTATATATTCTCCAAAGTCTTGTGGAAATTTATATTATGATGTACCATTGGCCTATAGTCAACCGAAGCTAGTATTGAGCCATTTATTTAATTAACGTACATAATACATTCCTGATACAGCTTCTAGAAGTACTCAATGTCAATTCGACTGTAGGTTCAGAAATTTGAAGTTTCAATATTCAGCCTATAATCAACGTTATAATATCCACTTACAATAATATATAGGCCATCTAACAAGTAACAAACAGTACTATCTGGTAGTGCAAAAAAATAGCAACTAATTAAGAGGAAGCTCTTGATGTACCAAGGTCAGCTTGACTAGAGCTGAAATATTTGACTTAGTACTTTAGTCTTTTTAGCTATCGTTGTCAATTTGAAATTCGGTGTTATTTATATCCATTTTTGGCCATTTACTACAAGTTAGAAGCATATAAAGAACGGAATGACTTGTGATTGAACGTCCGATTTTTCCAGACGCTGCAACATTTTTTTCCCATGTGTAAAACATTTTTTCTCATGCGTAAAACATTTTTTTCCTACGTGTGCAATATTTTTCTTCGATAACAGTAGAAATGTCGATCCGGATTGCTGCAACATTTTCTTCCCATACGTGAAATATTTTTTTCTTCGCAGCAACATTTTCCTTCGATAACAATAGAAATATCGCAAAAATGTTGATGTTAAAAAATGTTACATGATACGTCGAGAAACACGCTAGGAACAGACGTCCAGCCAGCTCCTAGCAATCGCGTATAAATAATAAGTTGTTTTAATTCACGTGCCATACGTTGAAAGATCCAAACTTATGTTTGGGGGCGCTATATTGCCTTTCTATATAAGTTGAAAGGGTTTTCACCTTGGTTATCAAATTCAATATTACATAAATATTTCGCCTTTGGGAAATCGTAATAAATCAAAGCTGATTGGAGATGGCTATTGTGATTAATTTGTAAGCTAATTAAGTCTATGTATATTCGACTAATTATGTAGCAATAAATTCTTGTTGAATCAACATCTCCACAATATGTAATCCTATGCTTCCTGGTAGAACGATCGATCGGATACTTTGACGATCAGTTAATTAACTTGACATTTTGCAGCAATTAGCAAACTGTTTTACCAGACAACGAGTGACGCATAAACTACCATAACAAAACACGCCTTAATTCATAGATCGATCAATCGCGCCAAATCAATCAGCTTCAGCTACCTCCCGATCGAATATATATGGGATTATTTTATGGGTTATGGCTTGGGAGGAGCAGTTCATTACTGCACAAAAGCTCATTACAGACGGATCACAAATATCATTACTGAGCGGTTTTGTGAACCGTCAGTAACAAATGTCAATGATAAAAAAGTCATCACATATGATTTGTGAATCGTCAGTGAAAATTATCATAAAAAACGGTTCCAACACCGTGCTCATCATAGACGGTTCTACGATGAACACTACTTTTATCATTGACTGTTTTCCAAAAAATCATTTGTGATGACTCCTCATCACAGACGGTTTTAAAATCATCGTGATAAGGTCTAATATGAGTCATTTTGTAGTAGTGGTCCTCATGTAGTTTATCACTGGCATCTTCTCTCCATTGACGTTGTTATCCGTTGTTGTAGCTCTAATTAATTGTGCCTTAATTAGGGTTTGACTAATCGGAAAAGCTTCTCTCAAATCAAACATGACTAATCTACATATGATATTATGATGCATGCTAGGGAGGCGCACCTCACCTGTGGAGACCGGCAAGCCAAAACCTCTTACCTAGCAAAGTCTAATCTCAAGTCTTTCGATAGGCGGCTAGCTCGTTTAGGGTTTCATACTTCGAAGTTCTAACAACCTCAAGTTGAAGCTCTTTAGGTCATTCAATGCATAGTTTCATTTCCATTTTTCAAAGTACCACATCAGCTTTTGTCTAGGTAATTGTGTATATCGGTTTTATCTAGATGAAACCTTCTCACCTCCTATGAAACTTTTCTATCTCTCTTCATAATTACCTTGCCATGTCACCAAACATGATGATGTGTCATATCATTTAATGAGAATGAAACTCAGTTGAAACTCCTACTAAGAATGGCCTTAGTCCTTAACTAGAATTCGAGGTGTTGTCTAGGCTACTGTGAGTTGCGATAGCGAATTACGAAGCTTCAATGGAAAACATGGGAGTTGCTGAGATAAGAGGTTTTCTTGGAATGTACTGAAAGAATGCGAAGCCAAAAAGGGCTTTCTATGTTGGTGCTATACTCTCCGTCGCAAATAGTTATCATTATGGATATAGATGTAGTCAAACTTTCAAAACTTTGAATGTTAATATCTCTTAAAATATTTAAATTGGACATATGGAAATCATACGTGTAGATTTATCTCGAAAAGTACTTTTATAATATTATAATTTTATTAGGTTTTAGAAATATATTATAATAGAAATTAGTAGTCAAAACTATGTTCTAGAGACCGTGTTAATATCCAACACGACAACTATTGTGATGGAGAGAGTACACGACTAAAATAGTTTCAAAAAGAAATTACCATCCTATGTTGAGCGACTTGTGCTTCCATAATGCCCATTTTTTCAATTACCAAGCACGGCTAAATGATGTTACTCACACTGGATACAGACACCTAGTGTTCGGTCAGTAGCTTGGCCAATAGTACTATAGTAGAGCAAAAAAATATTAAATGGTGACGTAGGTGGAGGTATAGGAATCCAAATAACCTTCTGGTGTTGGACTTCTTAATTAGCTTACAAATTAATCACAATAGCCATCTCCAATCAGCTTTGATTTGTTACGATTTCCCGAAGGCGAAATATTTATAATATATCGAATTTGATAACCAAGTGAAAACCCCTTTCAACTTATATAGTAAGGCAATATAGCGCCCCCAAACATAAGTTTGGATCTTTCAAGGTATGGCACGTGAATTAAACACAACTTTTTCTTTATATGCTCCTAACTTGTAGTAGATGGCCAAAAATCGATATAAATAACACCGAATTTCAAAGTGACAACGATAGCTAAAAAGACTAAAGCACTAAGTCAAATATTTCAGCTCTGGTCAAGCTGACCTTGGTACATCAAGAGAGCTTCCTCTTAATTAGTTGCTATTTTTTGCACTACTAGATAGTGCTTTTTGTTACTTGTTAGATGTCATATATATTATTGTAAGTGGAAGTGGATATTATAACGTTGATGACAGGCTGAATATTGAAACTTCAAATTTACAAAGTTTTTTTTTTTGTGAAGTAACGAGCTTAGGAGTTGACAGTATTGGGCCTGTAACACTCGTCTTGTTGGAGCCCAAATCCATAAAAATGGGACCAACTAAAATATCATTCGGTACTGACTGGCCCATTTAAATAGACTCGGCTCATGAAAAGCCCATTGGTGCCATGCCAGGCTAATCACCCGCCCACCTCCCCTGCGGATCGTCCTCCTTCCCCAATCAAGTGGATTTTTTTTATTTAATATTTATTTTAAATCTTTTTTCAAAACTAATTGGCGGGCAAAAAATTGCAAAAGTAGGCGTCGCCTCAGATCGGGCGATCGCCGTATTGGGCGACAGTGCCTCGCCTAACGGCTCGCAGACGAAATTCCAAATTTTAACTCGAGCTAAAAAAATTTGAAAATAGGGTGATCGCCTAGTCGGCGATCGGTACTGTAGCACTGTTCACTTGTAGCATTTTTTTGCACTTTTGTTGTATTCGATCGGAAAAATTACAAAAAAACTTCTTGTGACCTGAAGTGCCATTTTCGATTTTAGCAACTTCATGCTGCAAGCCACCTTTCCTGATCATTAGTGGTAGCCAGCTATGGTAGTCGCCTTGATTTTTTTCGTATTTTTTGGCCCGTATCCGCTGCCTCGGTTACGAAAACCCCTAAGTGCGGTTTCGTTTCAAGGTTTCGGGCAGAGTGTCTTTCCGATTTTCGCAATTTCGGGCAAGATCCACCATCTCGCCAGTACATAAGTGGTGTCCGCTTATGATAGATTTCAGCTATCCAGCTGAATTAATGGGAGCAAACATTACATAGATATTGTAACAAAAAATTAGGGATAGCAAAGTCTATTATAGTTATTCCATTCGTTCTTAGCAAAAAGCTGCGTTGCAACAACCTCCAATCGTGTGCACACTAAACGAATAAATCCTTGGATGCCAACACGAGTACGACTTAGATCCCTTGTATAGTACCAGCGGCAGTAGTACTAGCCATAAGAGTAAATGGTTAGCTTCTTATCAGTAAATATACTCAGATCCGAGGAGGAGGTAGTGCTAGCTACTACTAATAAATAGGGTGCTGTGCTGCTACTACCATAAGTTGCATTGCATGTGTCCGTACGTGTTATTTTGGTTAGCTATGAGTATTGCAGATGAGCAAACCTGGTACCTGTATTTTGTACGTACCTGTATAGTTTAGAAATGGTAGCATCATTGTATTCTTTCAAGGAATACTACTATCCAAGTACCTCATGTGCCTATAAATCTACTCTAAACAACTTCTGGTATCGCCGTGCATACAGTGATACATATGATATGACGGGTCTTAATGGGGGAAAAAAAAATTCTCTCAGCTTGTTAATTGGAGGAATTGAAGGGTGAATAAGAACTGGAAAGCGATGGCTCTGCATAATGAATTAATACACTTGCTACAAAATTTGCCATGTAAAAAGTTGCCAATTATAGGCATGTTCGGATCCATTAGCTCTAATAGTTAGCTAGCTAATTATTAGCTAAGGGTTATTTGAATCTACTAGCTAATAGGTGGTAGGAAATTTGATTGTGGGTACAAATGTCTATTATACCTTACATTAATTAGTTGTTTGCATCTTTTTTGGCTACTATACTGCAATGGAGGGTCGAGGGCAAATTGGTCTTTTAACCATCCATTAGCGGAAATTAGTAGGGGAGAATTTGGTTAATTATTAGCTGGGTTATTAGCTGAACTGTTTGGATCCATTTTAGCTAATTTTAGTAGCTACTTGTTAGTGCTAATGAATCTAAACATGACCTATATATATATATATATTTTTGGTTCAGTTTGGAATGCGATGTGCATACCAGTATCGCAGCTGATCTCGGTCCACTTTGCATATGTGATAGTACTTGGTATTTTTTTTTTAAAGCATGAAAAGGTTTATATATAGGAGACGTATATATTCTCCAAAGTCTTGTGGAAATTTATATTATGATGTACCATTGGCCTATAGTCAACCGAAGCTAGTATTGAGCCATTTATTTAATTAACGTACATAATACATTCCTGATACAGCTTCTAGAAGTACTCAATGTCAATTCGACTGTAGGTTCAGAAATTTGAAGTTTCAATATTCAGCCTATAATCAACGTTATAATATCCACTTACAATAATATATAGGCCATCTAACAAGTAACAAACAGTACTATCTGGTAGTGCAAAAAAATAGCAACTAATTAAGAGGAAGCTCTTGATGTACCAAGGTCAGCTTGACTAGAGCTGAAATATTTGACTTAGTACTTTAGTCTTTTTAGCTATCGTTGTCAATTTGAAATTCGGTGTTATTTATATCCATTTTGGCCATTTACTACAAGTTAGAAGCATATAAAGAACGGAATGACTTGTGATTGAACGTCCGATTTTTCCAGACGCTGCAACATTTTTTTCCCATGTGTAAAACATTTTTTCTCATGCGTAAAACATTTTTTTCCTACGTGTGCAATATTTTTCTTCGATAACAGTAGAAATGTCGATCCGGATTGCTGCAACATTTTCTTCCCATACGTGAAATATTTTTTTCTTACGCGCGCAACATTTTCCTTCGATAACAATAGAAATATACGCGCAAAAAAAATGTTACATGATACGTCCGAGGAAACACGCTAGGAACAGACGTCCAGCCAGCTCCTAGCAATCGCGTATAAATAATAAGTTGTTTTAATTCACGTGCCATACGTTGAAAGATCCAAACTTATGTTTGGGGGCGCTATATTGCCTTTCTATATAAGTTGAAAGGGGTTTTCACCTTGGTTATCAAATTCAATATTACATAAATATTTCGCCTTTGGGAAATCGTAATAAATCAAAGCTGATTGGAGATGGCTATTGTGATTAATTTGTAAGCTAATTAAGTCTATGTATATTCGACTAATTATGTAGCAATAAATTCTTGTTGAATCAACATCTCCACAATATGTAATCCTACGCTTCCTGGTAGAACGATCGATCGGATACTTTGACGATCAGTTAATTAACTTGACATTTTGCAGCAATTAGCAAACTGTTTTACCAGACAACGAGTGACGCATAAACTACCATAACAAAACACGCCTTAATTCATCGATCGATCAATCGCGCCAAATCAATCAGCTTCAGCTACCTCCCGATCGAATATATATGGGATTATTTTATGGGTTATGGCTTGGGGAGGAGCAGTTCATTACTGCACAAAAGCTCATTACAGACGGATCACAAATATCATTACAGACGGTTTTGTGAACCGTCTGTAACAAAATGTCAATGATAAAAAAAGGTCATCACATATGATTTGTGAATCGTCAGTGAAAATTATCATAAAAAACGGTTCCAACACCGTGCTCATCATAGACGGTTCTACGATGAACACTACTTTTATCATTGACTGTTTTCCAAAATCATTTGTGATGACTCCTCATCACAGACGGTTTTTAAAAATCATCAGTGATAAGGTCTAATATGAGTCATTTTGTAGTAGTGGTCCTCATGTAGTTTATCACTGGCATCTTCTCTCCTGATTGACGTTGTTATCGTTGTTGTAGCTCTAATTAATTGTGCCTTAATTAGGGTTTGACTAATCGGAAAAGCTTCTCTCAAATCAAACATGACTAATCTACATATGATATTATGATGCATGCTAGGGGAGGCGCACCTCACCTGTGGAGACCGGCAAGCCAAAACCTCTTACCTAGCAAAGTCTAATCTCAAGTCTTTCGATAGGCGGCTAGCTCGTTTAGGGTTTCATACTTCGAAGTTCTAACAACCTCAAGTTGAAGCTCTTTAGGTCATTTCTAATGCATAGTTTCATTTTCCATTTTTCAAAAGTACCACATCAGCTTTTGTCTAGGTAATTATGTATATCAGGTTTTATCTAGATGAAACCTTCTCACCTCCTATGAAACTCTTTCTATCTCTCTCTTCATAATTACCTTGCCATGTCACCAAACATGATGATGTGTCATATCATTTAATGAGAATGAAACTCAGTTGAAACTCCTACTAAGAATGGCCTTAGTCCTTAACTAGAATTCCGAGGTGTTGTCTAGGCTACTGTGAGTTGCGATAGCGAATTACGAAGCTTCAATGGAAAACATGGGAGTTGCTGAGATAAGAGGTTTTCTTGGAATGTACTGAAAGAATGCGCAAGCCAAAAAGGGCTTTCTATGTTGGTGCTATACTCCGTCCGGTCGCAAATAGTTATCATTATGGATATAGATGTAGTCAAACTTTCAAAACTTTGAATGTTAATATCTCTTAAAATATTTAAATTGGACATATGGAAATCATACGTGTAGATTTATCTCGAAAAGTACTTTTATAATATTATAATTTTATTAGGTTTTAGAAATATATTATAATAGAAATTAGTAGTCAAAACTATGTTCTAGAGACCGTGTTAATATCCAACACGACAACTATTCGTGACTGGAGAGAGTACACGACTAAAATAGTTTCGAAAAAGAAATTACCATCCTATGTTGAGCGACTTGTGCTTCCATAATGCCCATTTTTTCAATTACCAAGCACGGCTAAATGATGTTACTCACACTGGATACAGACACCTAGTGTTCGGTCAGTAGCTTGGCCAATAGTACTATAGTAGAGCAAAAAAATATTAAATGGTGACGTAGGTGGAGGTATAGGAATCCAAATAACCTTCTGGTGTTGGACTTCTTAATTAGCTTACAAATTAATCACAATAGCCATCTCCAATCAGCTTTGATTTGTTACGATTTCCCGAAGGCGAAATATTTATAATATATTGAATTTGATAACCAAGTGAAAACCCCTTTCAACTTATATAGTAAGGCAATATAGCGCCCCCAAACATAAGTTTGGATCTTTCAAGGTATGGCACGTGAATTAAACACAACTTTTTCTTTATATGCTCCTAACTTGTAGTAGATGGCCAAAAATCGATATAAATAACACCGAATTTCAAAGTGACAACGATAGCTAAAAAGACTAAAGCACTAAGTCAAATATTTCAGCTCTGGTCAAGCTGACCTTGGTACATCAAGAGAGCTTCCTCTTAATTAGTTGCTATTTTTTGCACTACTAGATAGTGCTTTTTGTTACTTGTTAGATGTCATATATATTATTGTAAGTGGAAGTGGATATTATAACGTTGATGACAGGCTGAATATTGAAACTTCAAATTTACAAAGTTTTTTTTTTTGTGAAGTAACGAGCTTAGGAGTTGACAGTATTGGGCCTGTAACACTCGTCTTGTTGGAGCCCAAATCCATAAAAATGGGACCAACTAAAATATCATTCGGTACTGACTGGCCCATTTAAATAGACTCGGCTCATGAAAAGCCCATTGGTGCCATGCCAGGCTAATCACCCGCCCACCTCCCCTGCGGATCGTCCTCCTTCCCCAATCAAGTGGATTTTTTATTTAATATTTATTTTAAATCTTTTTTTCAAAACTAATCGGCCGGGCAAAAAAATTGCAAAAGTAGGCGCCTGTCGCCCCAGTACGGGGCGATCGCCCGGTATTGGGGCGACAGGTGCCCTGCCTAACGGCTCGCAACGGCGAAATTCCAAATTTTTAACGGCAGAGCAAAAAAATTTGAAAATAGGGTGATCGCCCCAGTACCGGGCGATCGGTACTGTAGCACTGTTCACTGTAGCATTTTTTTTTGCACTTTTGTTGTATTCGATCGGAAAAATTACCCGAAAAAAAACTTCTTGTGACCGCGAGTGCCATTTTCGATTTTCGCAACTTCATGCCGGGCCAACGCTTATTCCTGCCAGACATTAGTGGTAGCCAGCGTTGCGTAGGTCGCCCTTGATTTTTTCAGATTTTTGGCCCGTGATCCGCCTGCCTCATGGGTTACGAAAACCCTAAGTGGCCACTTGCTTCGCGGTTTAAATGGCCATGAGTGTCTTTTTCCGATTTTCGCAATTTCTGTAGGGCAAGATCCACCATCTCGCCAGACATAAGTGGTGTCCGTTATGAGGTCGCCTGTTATTTTTCTCGTATTTTTGGGCATTATCCGGCGGTACCCACGAGGCTACGAAAATCCCTAAGTGGGATGCGTATCATTGACAAAGTAAAATAATTTTTCCAATTCATTACATCATAAGAAGTTTTTTTTTCGGGTAATTTTTTCCGATCGAATACAACAAAATTGCAAAAAAAATTGCTACAAATGAAACGATTATAAAGACTGATCGCCTTGCGATCTTCGGGCGATCACCCTATTTTCAAAATTTTTTTTCTGTAGTTAAAAATTTGGAATTTCGCCGTTTGAAGCAGTTAGGCAGGCACTGTCGCCTAATCACGGGCGATCGCCCAGATCTTGAGGCGACAGCGCCTACTTTTGCAATTTTTTGCCTACCGATTAGTTTTGAAAAAAAGATTTAAAATAAATATTAAATAAAAAAAATTCCCGAATCCCACATAGAAGAGAGAAAATCGGACAAGGAGCGGCAGATGCGGTAGCGAGGGTCGATGGCGACGATCGCAGGGTACTGGCCTGGCGGCACAAGCGTGAGAAGCAAGCTTGGTGCTCTCCGCCAGACGCTCAAGGACACCTCAATCTGGTCAGCGTGGGCGTGGCAATGGGGGCTAAGGTGGGCCGAGCCCCACCCTTGCCCCCTTCCTCCCTCCTAAGTTAGATAAATTTAAAAAAAATCATCTACAAATTTAGAGAAGGTACCGAGTTAAACAATCAGTTCAGTGAATTTTCGATAGAGCTTTTGAGATGCATTACTTGTCTAGACCCAAGAGATTCATTTGCAAATTTTGAACATGGTAGGCTTTTTCGGTTTTCAGAGATTTTATTCAGATGATTTCTCATCATATGATCGTCTGGTTTTGGAAGCACAACTTGACTTATTCATTGATGACTTAAGAAGAGAAGAATTTTCAAGTTGTGATGATCTTGCTAGTCTCGCGGTGATGATGGTTGAAGCAAAAAAGTATGTTGTTTATCCATTAGTCTATAGGTTTATTGAATTAGTATTAGTTTTACCTGTAGGTACAACTACAGTTGAAAGGGAGAAGATTATCAAGACAGATTTGCGTAATAAGATAAGTGATGACTGGTTAAATAATTTCATGGTATACTATATCGAACGAGACATATTTTCCAAGATAGACATAGAATATATTTTGTAACGTTTTCAAAACATAAAAACCCGTAAATATCAACTATCAACTCTTAAGAAGTAATGATCGGTACGTTTTTTTCTTTGTAATGTTACGTATTTATATTATATGCGATTGTTAGATAAGTGTTGGTATTTATATATTATATATATCATTCTGTCATGTTCTATGTTCTGAAAAAATACTATATATATTAATATATTATATATATTAGTTTAGAGGTCTTAATTTTAGCCCCCTCCTTTCTAAGTTTCTGGATACACCATTGCTGGGCTGTCAACCTCCACCTCTTCTACCAGGACGTGAGCGGCCGTCTCTCCCCTTCCACCCCCCTCCCCGATCTCCCTCCTCCCTCTCAGATCTTACCTCATGTTCTTCTCCAATGCAGGCATCGGGTCTCAGGGACAGATTCGAGGCCAGAAGACATGTGGTAAAGCACCCTTTTCGCTGATGCATCCGTCTCAACCTCCCTCCGTTTGTTGTGGCGATGAGCGAAATCACAAGTTGCATCTGGTGACGATTTCTATGTGTTGTTCTGTGTCGCAACTCCACCAGAAGAAGACGCGGTGCAGAGGGAGTCGGCGGGGTGAGAAGCAGACCAGCGACTTCGTCAATGCGGAAGGAAGGGCGAGGATTAAAATGAGAGTGCATCCAACGGGCAAAAGACCGCTGTAGTAATTGCTTGTTATCACTGTAGATTTTGTCGGTTAATCTGTTGAGTAGATGAGTGAGTAACTTTTCTGTTATGCGGTGGGCGGTCAGGGTATAAATACTCCCAGATCCAGAGACGATAGCATGAAATGAAAAAGAATGAATTGTTCCCCACGCAACTCTTCTGTTCTATCTTCTTCTTTATTCTGGTTTCTTCAGTAGAACTCCCTTTTGTTCTTCCTTCGGCCAGCGATCTCACGTCCAGAGCAACTCTGTGGCAAGGGGGTATTACATTTGGTATCAGATTTGGGTTTCGATCTCGCCTTGCGCTGTAAAATCCCAGAAGCAGGTTGGAGCACTCAAGATCGTCTTCGATTTTGATGATCCCTGTATTTCTGGTTGACTTGGCAGATTGAATCCACATCACGGCGCCTCCAAAACCGTCCGTGCAGACCCAGTTCGTCCTGGAGGCGATGGGGGAAACGTCTATGCGTGCGGAGGAGAAATTGCTGGCGATTAAGGAGAGTCTCGACTTGCTTTTCGCTCAGGTGGGTGCCATCGGCACAACGCAGCAGCAGTTGTTGGCGCGGACGGAGTTGACGGCGAAGGCGGTCGAGCAGCAAGCGCGCGAGCACCAGTTATTGTCTAAGCAAATGGAAGCTACAGGTCAGGCGGTGGCACGTTTGAGTATTAATCAAGGGAAGGAACCGCAACGGCTGGAAGATCACTCTGGGATCGTCCAGAATCGTGCCCTCTTCACGCCCGTGGCACCAGGACCTCGGGTGCGTCGGGACGAGGATGCTTACATTTCTCATGTGAGTATTTCTCCCACTTGTTCGGGTGATGCTGTGGGGGAAGGATCGGCAGCAAAGGGATGGGATTCAGAGATCCTGTTGGTTCTGGTCGTTCTCCATTACCCAAACTGTCTTTTCCCTAAGTTCGATGGGACAAGTCCGAAGATCTGGCGTGACAAGTGTATGAACTATTTCCGCATCTTTAATATTCCAGAGGCCTTATGGGTAATGACAGCGACAATTCACATGGAGGGCAATGCTGCACGCTGGCTACAAGTGTATAAACTTCATCATGATTTGGGTGACTGGACCCAGTTTGCTAATGCGGTGGAGCAAAAGTTCGGCATCTTCGAACATCGGAGGTTGTTAAGTGAACTCTTGGACCTCAAGCGGACGGGGTCGATGGAGGACTATAAAACGCAATTTGAAGAATTAATGTATGAGATTTCTATGCATAATCCCTATTATGATGAGGAACTGTTTGTCTCTTATTTTGTTAATGGGCTCAAATCGGAAATCAGAGACAAGGTGCACGGGCAGTTGCCCAGATCTGTGGATCACGCCATGTTGTTGGCGAAAGTGCAGCAAGACATATGGGATCGCGGGAAACTTGGGAAGTTTAAGTTGTCTGGGACTTCTAAAACGGAGCCCAGTCAGACCATCATCAAAGTTGGCTCGGGTGAGTTGTGGAGAGCTAGGCAATTAAGGGAATACCGTCGAGTGAATGGTCTTTGCTTTCAGTGTGGTTACAAATTTGAGCCTAATCACCACTTACAGTGTAAAAAGAGGGTTCAAGGCCAAGTGCATGCGATTTCTTTGGAGGAACAGAACGAGATTCTCTCAGATGAAGTGTTGATGCTGGTGGTGCAGGAGGACCTAGACGTCATCGATAGGCTTATTGACCATGCGGAGGGCCAGTGCAGGAATTTCCAGCACCCTGATCCCTACATTGGTAAACTTTGAAATGGTTGCGCCTTTTGTTCCTGCTGAAGTGCTGATGCTGGCATGCTGCCTCTGTTTGTTGATTTGTTGATGAGTTTTTCGTAGTTAATCGTCTAGGATGACGACAGCAGTTCTTCGTGGTTAGGCAGTTGAATATTCAGTAACTGACCATTTATTCAATAGCTTCATAACTCCTAGCGTGCGTGCCAGTGGGTATGGTTTACAAAAGTTGCGAGCTGAAGATTGCTGTGTGTTTACAGATTTGCTTACTTAAAATACTTTGAGGCTTTCTTTCGAATGGCAATGTTACATATCATCATTCAGTTCATATCTTTTTGTGCCTATCTTTGCCTGAGCTGTGTTGCTGGTCAGTAGTCACAACGAACTAATGTGACCAGTTCATGAGATAATCTTCACAATGACTTGGTGTTTACTGTAAACATTAATGCCTCAAACAAGAAATATTGAAAGTATGTACATAATCATCTTACATTTCTTAGTGTTAGTTGGATGTACATAATCATCTTACATTTCTTAGTGTTAGTTGGCCATCCTATTCTGATTCAGATCAATTTCTATTTACCATCAGTTAACTACTGAAAAAAAGGCTGCTTCTGCAATATAATATGCATCCTGATACTGAAAATGGCATATTCTAAATTTTATTTCAGACATTTTCTCTTAATTATCTATGAAGCAATTTGCTTAAATGAAACAACAACACTTTATGAAATTTTATTGTCAATGCTATATCATCTCTAAAGATCATACAATGCTACAGCCTATAATGAACTACTCATATGCATCGTACCTCTACTTTCGTTTGATGTGGTCACTCTTTACAGTATGATACTGGTTGAACAAGTGTGATTTGTGTTTTTGCGAGCTGTGATTCTCCTGAGCAATGAGGTTGTGCGTATGGAATGCTAAAGCCCGAAGCAATGTTCTTATATGCTTGTTTGAAACTCTGCAGTTCCGTGGGCTCCCGGTGGCACTAAGGGTGTGTTTGGTTGGTGGGATGTGGTTGAATAGGATGGAATAATACCGCATCATTTGGTTCTATTATTTTGGGTAAATGCCATCCAAGATAGGATGGTTCCATTCAAGCAACCAAACACATGAGTGACTTTTTTCTCAAACCATCTCATACATGTACCATTTGGTATAAGCAACCAAACACACCCTGAATTCACAAGGAACCCTTCTCCACCTGAAGGGGTAAGAACATATATTTAATCTATTTAACATTTTTTTTCAAACAAGTTAATCTATTTAACATATCATACCTGACATTAACCTGTGCTCTGTCTAATGCCTTTGTCTTAGTGGGAATTGTTGCCATGCTCGCCGCCTATACTTTATAATGTTGTCCTTTGAGTTTTCTACTGTAAATGATCTACTGTAAATGTTTAACAAAATTACACTATGCAGATTTTAGTTCTACTTGGATAAAAAAGTTATTTTGGAGTGTGTCTCTGTCTGTTAAAATACACAATGTCTTTGCACTATACCTTCCTGTGTGCTATTAGAGATATAGTCAAGCTTATCAATGGATGGATTAGCAAAACAGAAAAATCACATATTCATTTCTTTCATATGAATAGAAAAATACGATAACTCAAATAAGTTCCCTACCTCTCGTAAAATTTGTACAAAATGTTGACTGATTCGTAGGCGTGAAAGAACTAGAGTCATTTGTTCCAATCCAAAGCATAAACAAAGACGCTTTCCCATCTTCTTAACCGAAATGAAATGGCTGAGAGAAAGTTCAATCAATCTTTTTTTTTTCATATACATTTTGTTTTCACAAACAATACATTTATCAAATTCAAAGTTGATTTGCCCCCTATTGAAATCGACCAAATCCAAATCCTAATTCGACCGGATCGCCATGAATGGGACTCCGACCATAACATAATTGACAGATCCAAGATGTGCTCCGGCAAGCAATTGTATGGCCAACCATTGCAGGTAGAATGCTAGATGCCCGGGTTTCCTCTGTTTCTATTTTTTATTCGAGATCTTTCTTTTCTCCTTTCATCAAAGAGTTGAACAATGAAGATAGATGGCACCCCTAACCCGGAGCTACTTTCCCATATTCCAAATTCAAGGGTTTCAATAAACTACCTGCGCGAGTTAATCTTTTCGAAAATTCAAGAGCAAACATGAGTGGAAGCAACCTACCTGTTCAGCGAACAACAGCCTCCTCCACTCTATTACTGCCACGTGTCACATGTGGACACCATGACAAATCGTTTTTTGCCCTTAATCCTTTTTTTAAAAAAAATCTAGCATCCGTACGAACAAAATTATAAAACTAGTTTTATTTTTGACCGTTGAAACCAAGGCGTTGGCAGCGTGAGAGTGGCCTCCCACTAGCGTGGCGAGCTTCGATTGCTCAATAGCGCATTCAATGGCCTGTTGAGCAGCTGTTGCTCGGAATGATCACACTTAATACTAACATCACTAATCACTTTAATTTATTACTTAATTAATCACATAATTAATTAATCACTGTAGCTAGCCTACCAGGCATGGTTGCTCGGTAAGTACTTACCGAGCTCTTGAAATTCGGCAACTTATCTTCTCGACCTTGACAAAGTATTGCAGTATAAAAGTGTGACAGGTGACATATATCGTTTACCATTGACTTAAATTAGTTTTGTAAATTCTTTTGCACCAGACTGAAATCGGAAAAAAAAAAAGACGTGTGGGGGGGAAAAAAGGGTAGCCTTCTGGGCCACCTACCCTGTACCTTGGTGGCGCGCGACGCTCCTCCTGACGAAAGCGGACGCAAAAGGGCAAGCCCCCGAAGCGACGCAAAAGCGCAACGGCCAACGTCACCGACACCCGGGCCCCGCGTCCTAGTGGCCCCCACTGACAAGGCGGACCCAGTCACCCGCGTCAGTTTGTTGTTAAACTAAACTACTACTCTTCGGCGAGAGGGAGGAAGTAATTGGAGCTGGACGCAAGCTATCACGCGAATTGGATCGAGCGGGCCCAACACGACAAGGATAAACGGGTCGGCCGGAGGAGGAAGGAGACGAGGAGGAGGAGGAGGAGAGCCCCGCGATGCAGGCGCAGAGATCCCCGGCGATGGTGGGGAGCGGCGCTGCGGCAGTCGGGTCGCCGTCCCCGGCGACGGTCCCGGTGAGGCGGCGCTGCGAGGGCACGGCCATGGGGGCCATCACCCTCGACCTCCGCCCCGGCCTCGGCGTCGGCCCCTTCACCCTCGGTTAGCCCCCCAACCCTAATCACCCACCGTCCCGATCCACCCCGATTGGGATCGGAGGTCGTCGTTGTCGGTTGCTTGCTTGCTTTCGTTTCGCACGGTAGAGGAGGAAAAACTTGTCTTGTAAGCAACCGCCTAGCTGAAACTTTGGATTTTTGGGTGGTGAATTCATATCCAAAGGGTCAATCTTTTAAGTGGCAAATTTTCAATTATTTCATTCTGTGACGTGAGAGCTCGCGATCGATGCAGGGATGCCGATATCCGATGCGTTCACGCAGATAGAGCACCAGCCCAACATTTACGATGTTGTCCACGTGAAGTACTTCGATGAGGTTTGTTTTGTGATGCTCGGCTTTGTTTGATGCTACCGGAGACACCGAAATTAGCTTAACCGGTTGTTGTTGTTGCTTCTGTGGCTTCAGGAGCCTCTAAAGTTGGATTTTGTCATAAGCTTTCCGGACCACGGGTTTCACCTACGCTTCGATCCTTGGTCACAGGTGCGTTTGTATTGGTACAAACAAATGCTTGGATTTTCGTCGATACTTGATTGAGAGCATCTTAAACTTTTCTTAGTTGGATTATGAATACCACATTTGTTTGTGAAGATTGACCCGTCTGTGATTGCGGTCAGGTGATTGCTTTTGTAACTTCTAGCATAGGACGAATTTGATCATGAAATTTTATATGTAGGGTTGCCATGAAATTTTACCACTTAGTTGGATGTGCAGATTGCACCTTTTAGTCTGTTGCCTTATGTATTGTATAAACTAGAAAGTGTAGCACAGAACCTTGTAATAGGGAAATGTCGTAGTCATTTGAATTCTGCAACAACAATTACTTCAAGGATATGTGTTGTATTATATTAAAATCCATGCTTTACATGTGCTAAAGTTGGTGAAATTTATTCATCATCCTTCAGAAAATGCTAAAGGTCAATTCTTTTTTCCTTGCAGAGGCTCCGTCTCATAGAGATTTATGATGTTAAGCGACTGCAATTGCGATATGCAACATCTCTAATTGGGTGAGGGTCTTGTAGGCATTACTTTTAGTTGTTTTTAGTCTGTATTGAAGCAATCTTGGGTAGTGCAGAGCTGATATGTAGTCACTCATTTCACCTTAACCATTCAGCACCAGGTTCTGTGCTGTGTTACTGATCATTCTCTTCTCTCTTTTCCTCTTTCAGTGGTCCATCGACATTAGCCACTTTTGTGGCTGTTTATGCACTATTCGGACCTACTTTCCCTGGCATATATGACAAAGAGAGAGGCGTTTATACCCTCTTCTATCCAGTATGTCATGACAAATAGCTCTGGCTTTGTTTTCTTTCTTTCACTCTTTGTCTTGTATTCCTTTTTGTTGGTCTGTTGGGGTTTGTCTGACAAGCTTTTGTAGGGATTATCCTTTGCATTCCCTATACCTAGCCAGTATACAGATTTGTTCACCAATGGGGAAGGTATGTTGTCATATAGTTACATTCAAGTCCGAATGTTCTGTTGTGTTGCATACCTATGTTTTTTTAGCATCTCATATCAGCTCCCTAATTGTTATCGCAGTGGCAGATTTGCCCCTGGAATTTCCCGATGGGACAACTCCTGTTACTTGCCGGGTTTCTATATATGATAATTCAACGGATAGCAAGGTTGGGGTTGGGTCATTGATGGATAAAGCGGCTGTTCCTGCTCTACCTGCTGGCAGCCTGTATATGGAGGAAGTGCATGCTAAGGTACATTTCCTATTTATCGATAATATTTTTGGCCTACTATTTTTGTGGGAACTGCAGAGATTTTTATGTTTCATAATTCAGCAATCCAGACTATCTAGTATTACTTTGACTGCCAACCCAGGCATCTTCTTTTTTTTTTAAAGCAAATATATGGACCTATAGAACAAATGAAAAATGAAGAATTGCATGTTGAACAGCTTGTACTGTATGTGTTGTCATTGGACAGTCTTTGTGCATATGAGAAAAAAATGTGTTTCCATATAACCTTTTGCCTTCTATATCAGTGGGGCAAACCTTTTATAGTTTTATCTTGTTTTCAGCTTGGTGAAGAGCTTTGGTTCACAATAGGGGGCCAACATATTCCTTTTGGAGCATCACCACAGGTAAAACGTTGTACCATCTCCTTTTTCATTCTTAAGTGTATTGTGAGGCAGTGAGTCTGATTTCTCTCTTGACTTGGTATCCTTTGGCAGGATGTCTGGACTGAGTTGGGTCGTCCTTGTGGTATTCACCAGAAGCAGGTCTGTTTTTTTTTATATATATATTTTTGAAGATTACTGAAGCACTGCAGTAGGGATTTTCATAGAGGTTGTGACTTGTGACATGTTAACCTTTCAGTGATTGCCCAAATAACATGCGCTAAATTGACTTGGTCTGCGATTCTGCATATGTTTTAGTGTAATTATTCGAAGCATGTATATGCACTTCCATATTTTATCCTATACTGAGCTGGTGAGACGGAAACCAAACCGAGCTCTCAACTCTTGTTAACTTCTGAGCGTGCTAGAAAAGTCAGAGTTCTATCCAGTTTTATAGAAGATCAGTATACCGTGCATTATCCCATGCACCCAGGCAATTCAATATATGGGCCAAGAGATCTGAGGGCATCTAAATCTCATGCCGTATAGCAGTTAGGTGTTCTTGTAACATGGGATTGTTAGGACAGAACACTGTAGTGAAATTTGATCCAACAAGCCAAAAATTTATTCTCCACTGAATCATGTCAGATGTCATGGTTGGGCAAGATTTTTTTTCCAGGTGCTTGCAGATTCTCTTGGGAGGTTTGAATTGTATTTCTTAGCAAAACAACGTGGCACCTTATGCAGCTGAGGAGCTGTTTGACCTTTCATTTGCTGATTTATTGCTGTATCGTTGGATCCTCATTTATATTGAAAACCAATTTTTTCCACTCTTGATACACTGCAACTCTTCAGTGGTACATGCTCAATTCTTTTTCAAAGATCAATATAAAGGAAAACCATGCCCCTAAGAAGTCAATACTGCATTCTCATCTGGAATGCTTACCATATTGTGCTCTCCCATTCTGTCAGGTGGACCAAATGGTAATACACTCTGCATCAGACCCCCGCCCTCGAACTACTCTTTGTGGGGATTACTTCTACAACTACTTCTCTCGTGGTATAGATATCTTATTTGATGGACAGGTATGGAGTATTTTCTCACACTAAGAGTGCTTGCACACTTCAGAGATTTTTTTTACCAGGCTCAAAGAGCATGTTGAACTGTAGATGTTTTATTTCCTTGCAGACACACAGGATAAAGAAGTTTGTTTTACATACAAACTTCCCTGGTCATTCGGATTTCAATTCCTACATGAAATGCAATTTTGTTATCTACGATGCTGAAGGTCTGAACTACTTGCTATAGAATTAGTTTGTTGTGAAGATATCAGTACTATGCACTTGGTAACGGTTTTTTTTTTGGTTTCAGCTGAAGGGACACATCAGCCTTTTAGTGTTTCCAAGAATTGCATAACACCTCGTACAAAATGGGAACAAGTTAAGGTATGATGTCTTCTTTTTCTTACCCTTCGGAGTTTTTCAGAGACAATTTCATTATGGATTTGAGTCAATGGGAAGTTTGTTAGAGATATGGTTTTCTCAAATATCCAAATAGTTTGTTAGAGATAAGGATCCCTCAAATATCCAAATAGAGTCCAAATCTTAACCAACTCGGACTCATCCAGCTATATAAAGCCATACTCCATGTACATGTAAATCGAGAACGTACTGTGTGGATTTGTCTTCCGTGGTTTTCCTTCTTCGTGAGGTTTTCCACATTAAAAATCTTTGTCCCGTTTTGCATCTCTAAACCCTAACACCCTTTGATGTTTGCTATGTGGTTCTAAAGTTACCTACTTTGCTTTGAGTTATTTCTTTGCTGAACTTTTATGCTCCCTCAGTCCCTCTATTGCAACTTGTTTCCTTGACTCCCTAGATTATTTTATGAGACATCCTTTTCAAATGCTGAATGACAAACTTATTGAACTTGATACAAATAAATGATTTACCAATATTTCTTTGACATAATTGCTCTGCTATTGTAAAAGTACAGATCATGGCTAATACCCTCTTGCTAGGAATGTCAAATTTAACCTGTTCTTTTACTTGTTCAAGAGCAGCTAAAATGTTTCCATTAGGGTTTTATCTTAGTTGAGGTAATGTAACAATGCTTTGATTGGCAGTGCTGTTTTTGGGTTTTTGATTTCCATGCTTCTTTATTGATTGACCCCTGCGTTGGTTGTACTGTATTAGGAGGTCCTCGGTGATTGTGGTCGGGCAGCAATCCAGACACAAGGCTCCATGAATAATCCGTTCGGTTCAACTTTTGTCTATGGATATCAGAACATTGCTTTTGAGGTGGTTATTTATTAACCAGATTCGAAGTCAAGTTTCTTTTAATGTGCAAACTGTATTGTCATAGCTTGGATTTGACATTGCATTTATTCTGTCTTCGTTGATTAATAGGCGATGAAAAATGGATATATTGCTACTGTTACCCTCTTCCAATCATAAGGTATGTATTTGTACTTGTTGCAAATAGTATTTGGGCATTTCAGAACACGTACAGACACTGAAACGGAACAAAATTTCTGAGTTTTGACAGTGCTTATAGCTGATGGTGATGCGAATCCTGGCTGCATTAATGGTTGGACCATGCTGGTAAACCTTAAGACTTCACCAAAATGAAACCTTCAATAATAAGGTATGTACTCACGCATTCTTCATTCTCAACAGCATTTTGTTGTCACTTTAGGCTAATTCTTCGGAACTGCTTGACAGTTTTTGGCTTTGGACATGCAATGCAGCCGCGCAGTCTGTATGGATAAGCATCACCACGTGTAATTAACTAATTATTCTGTAGACTCCACTCATTGTACAGGAACTAACTGTGTTCTGCGATGCTACGTTCTGTACATATGATATTTATTTGTTGCAACAAGGAAATGCGCATTACAGCAGCTGTTCTGTACTGCCTGTTTAACTCGTGCTCTGTTATGTTCATCTCAAATCTCATCATCTGTACGAATGATTGGCAGAGGGGAGTCGCTGTCTGATGGCTGATTTCAGTGCCTCTGCATCGTTGCCCGCAGTAACCACTTACAGTCACCCAGAGGCAGAAGTGTTTTCACCAAATTGAGTAAATTAAGTAAAGGGGAGGGTTTTGCGCACTAATACAAAAGCTCAAACAGTACTTACACAAAAGCTTGATCCACATGATCTACAGATGTAACAGTTCTTTACCTGCATCACCACCTAGGCAACTACTTTCTCTACAGATTCTTGGTAGATGAGTGGTTGATTCTTCTGGGAACGTGGGTATTCTATACGAATTCCTGCCGGAATTAGGCTTGATTCGGAACACTGGGATTTTTCCTGATTGCTGTGGGAAAGGAAATGTTTCATGTGAGATTCTTGCTAAATTTGTGCGTTCCAAACTGCTTCATTTTGAATTCCCGTGTTTCAAACCACATTGCTTGTTGCAGAATTTCCATGTTCCAAACTGTCAGCCTTTTTTCCGGTAGCACAGTAAAGTGGCACAAACTACAGCAAAATGTCAGCCTTATTCGTCACAAAATACAGGTCAAAATACAAATACACAGCACCATAAAGTACATATACTCCAGGACATCCTCATCTCAAGGTATACACAGCCCAAAATATTTCGAAGCCAACGTTTTTTTTCAAATCTAGCCCATCGTATACATTTGCAGGTTTGATCAGCACTGCTAAGTTATGTCAGCGCGGCAGGTGGACTAAGGCACGATGGATGGGGTGTTCCCTCCTTCCGTGCTACCGGAGCGCGATAGGGCTCCCTTCTCGTGCTCCTATAGTCGCTTGCCCTGCCGTGGCACTGCTTCGTACGTTTTCCAAGCGCGGTAGGAAATGTGTCAGTCTGTCGTACATTCTATAATAAGAGAGAGACAAATTTAAAAACTGAGACTAGACTTGAAAAAAAATACGCACAGAGCCAGTTAAGCTTCGGCTTCAAATACATATATACGGTCAGCTTCTCTGAAGTGTCAGAAACGAAATGGAAATCGACACACGTAGAAGAAGAAGCGGTGATAAAAACGGAAGCTCTGCCTCTAAATAATAACGAGACGAGAGGCGGCGGCCAAAGGTTAAAGGCGAGGCCCCCTCCCCCTCTCCACTCCAACGCAGCAGCCACTTCGCGACAACCAAACCTATCCCTCGTCGCCGCCCCTCCTTGCCGGCGGTTATGGAGCGGGCCGGCGAGGCGGGGGATGCTGCCGCGCCGCCGCCGCCTACGGTGGCAACAGGAGGAGCAGGCGGCGGGGTGGTGAAGGGGAGGTCCTGCAAGGGCTGTCTCTTCTACTCGTCGGTGCTCAGGTCACGAGTCCGGGGTCCCGTCTGCGTCGGCGTCACCCGCGCCATCCCCCAAGGTCACCTCGTACAGCCTCCTCCTCTTCTCTTCATTTCGAAGCTTATTGCTAGCTTTAGGATCTCACAAGGGCTAGGGTTACTCTACTCCTGGTTTAGCCGCAGCCTCCGAACTCCTTGAGCCTTTGCTGGGTTCTCTCTTTTGGGGAACCACAGATTTTGGTTGCCTAGCTAGCTGCGTCACTCTGCGAAGTACGCAAGCATTAACCATGGGGAGCATAGGGATCAGGGCTCCTGTGTGCAACTGCACGTTCCCACAAACGGGGAAGAAGTATTTCCCAGCAGTTCTTCTGCTCTCAGAATGCCCGATAAGCTGATAAACAACCTAGTTGAGTTGGGGCCTGTCTTTCATCGAATTCGTCAACATTGCATCTCATTCACATCATAGGTTCATTTGTAAATTACAAACTCCTGTATTATGGTTAATGATTCTGGCCTGTTATCGATAATGGAAAATCTGGCCTATTATATAATATAACTGAATATACTGTCCTCGTGAAGCTTTCCATAGAAGTTTTCTCTAGTATCATTTAATGTTGGTCCCTGTGGGAACGATATGTGCTTGGGTTTGTTTGTTGACTCGCCAGAGTAGTACAAGAAGTCATTGCGTTTATTTCATGAAGTGTAATTTGGAGCTTTTGTTGGGTTCTTTCTGCTATGCGAAAAAGGAGAGCACACCCAGACAATTGGACGTACGAGATTGGGGTCCTCCTATGTGCTGCACATCCCCAAAAATGGCAGGAAACAGGAGCATTTCCAGGCAGTTTGTAGGGTCTCAGATTGTTTGAGCAAATATTGTTAGGTTAGGGCATGTCTTCCGTTGAATTCCAAATATCATTGATCCACTTAGGTTCATCTATACACTCCTGTACTGCAGTTAATGATAATTCATACAAACAATCAAATGAGTAGGTTAGATATTCTAGAAAATTTGATCCGATCTAGGAAGACTAGAACGTGTGCTTATAACGAAATGTTTATCTATCAGTAGCATGTAAGCTGGATTTATTGTCTCACCAGAGCAGTAAAAAACGTTTACTTAATTTCATGGCTTGTCTATTTGTTCGATCTGATTTGTGTACTTCATAATGGTTTTGTTGACTTTTTCCTCCTTTTTTACCCTTAACTTGGTACCAGTTCCTGATCGCATGGTCGGAGAAATTGAGCTGGAAGCTATCCAAGAAGGCCGCAACCTTTCCGACTTCAAATATGCATGTGTTGGCTATTCCATATACCTAGACGACAAGGAAAATTCTACGGTGAAAGGAGATAGGCAGGCACAGTTGCCTATTTGTGTTGGAGTTGAGGTATCCGCTTAACCATGCTATTGCTCTGAAATTATTTGTAATTGTCAGTTCACATGTGAGGAGCATGTCAGTCTGACATAATGTGCACAGGAAGCAGTTAGAGACAACAGTTTCTGTTGATGGTGTAAAAGTTCTCCTAGCATTGCTGGCGTACCATAAAGAATGTTGTGACTCGTGACAATTCAGAACATGATGAGAAAAGTAATTCAGCATACAAGCCTAGTTCTATAGCATGCGGAATGGTTAGAAGAGCATCCATGGCAATTTGCATATCTTTTATTTTGGTTACAATAATGGCATCTACCTCCTTTTTTGTCGACCACGGTAGAAATGAATTGTAGCAATGCATGCCATTCTCTTCTGAAATCTATTCTTGATTTTTTTCCTAATCTGTTTTGTATTGAAACTGCTAAGCCAGTATCTTGATGTTAATGCATATGTTATGACAATTTATGTGTTTTTGTTGCTAAATATGAAAAGTGAATTATTACCTTTCACAGCTACTGGCAGATAGAAGAGCCTCAACCAAACAAGCACCAGCTCACCTTAAAAAAGAAGGTAAGGAAACTATATCCTTTTCTAACTTGACTAGTGTGCATAACAGCAACTCCAAAGCTACTGCAATATATCAGATCACTAAAAGAAGTGTTTAGCATGTTGCGTTTGCCTGCCCGTGGCTTCTGTACTAGAGATCTAGTGTAGCAAAGTAGATCTCTCTGTAGAATATAACATGTTTTCCATGTAATGAACTTCCTTGCATGGACATGTCAATGCCTTGTTTGTCGAGCTATCAGACCTGTCATGCATATGCCTAAGATCCACTCGAAATTGTCATTAGAAGTTAGTTGGGACAGAGAATCAAGTGCTGAATGAAGAAATGATTAGTCATGCAGATGCTTCCTCCTTGATTATGCCTATTCTTTTCACCTTCGTAGTCAAATGATACTTCAAATGTTACCCTAAAACACAACTGAAATGGTAGTGTAATTAACTATTGGTGAGCAACTTACACTTAATTGATAACACGCTGTATTCTTTCTCATAGAAGTGTATAAATGTTTCATGTGCATGAGCAACTTACACTTAATTGATAACACGCTGTATTCTTTCTCATAGAAGTGTATAAATGTTTCATGTGCACTGCATATGTCTTGCTGATTTCTCTTGGAAGCTGAATAAAAGTTCAGCCTGACTTTTGTGGTAAAACAATCTGATCACCCACGAACCCACATCATTCTCTCTAGTGTATCTGAAACTGGACTTCTCTGCATATTGATTAATAAAATTTGGTGTGCATGAATAGTTTGTGTTGAACATGCTCCTTTCATTGAGTTTGTTGCGAGTAGGGGACGCGAGAATTTCAGTATTTTTTTGTTCTTGGTAGTTTTACTAATAATGATAACACTGCAGCTCCTCAACCACGTCGATACAAACCTGGACACGGAGGAGAGGATTTCTTAACCAAGTGAGTTGCTCTTTTGGTTTAAATTCTGCTTAAATCCCTTAAATTTGCATCAAGATTCAGTTGGCTACAATTTTTTCTGATGAACCTGCAGATTTCAGAGGAATGCTGGGCTTGTGGCCAATGGAGTGGCTAGGAACCTGAATAAAGTTGGGACCTATGTCAAAGACACTGTGGGTGATATCATGTTCCCTTACCGCAAGCCTCCCAAGTAAAACCTAGCTCTGGTTCTCTTTAAATCCTGGAGTGGAGTAGACAAACAGGGGTGTGTCTAATCCATTACTTCCTGAAACACCTGGAATAGAAGTAGCCACCTCGTGATTTTCTGATGCCCTGGATGAGATTTCAGTGAGATTTCATTGTTTGCCAGTTTATGCCTAAGGGCATAATGGGCAACCACATAGAGGCCAAGCTACCCCTTGGGACATGTTACTCTATTTCACTAGCTGTTCAATGCCTTCATGTCATGTTTCTTCCTAGCACCATCTTGCTCCCCCGCTTGCAATGCAATCTTCATCTTGTTGGGTTGCTCCAGCAATGTATAGGATGTAATGTAATAATAAAACATTGCAACAGCTCCTATATGCATGCCAAATTGAGGCCATGGTTTTGAGAATAACAATAGGTCACCATTTCCACTTCGTTGATAAATTTGCTTGGTGTGTTGGCAGTGTCTGAGTTTATTGAACTTTTGACACATCTTATTTTTGATTTTTGAATGTCAGCAAGTTTTCTTAGATAATATCATGAACTTCGAGGTTTGTCATTTCTTACATCCTGGCATGCAGGTTTGTGCAAATTATGTTTTTAGAACCATATGTCAGTCATTACTTTGCATGTTGATATGTTCACCGCATACTCTTAAGCATGTGCAATTACCAATAAGGAAAGATGCTGAAATTCCTGGTTTTCTACAGAAACTTATGTGCATCTTTTGCAGTTGTGCTCTGCCAATATTCCTGTGATTCAGCTTTATAGTGACACTGAATGGGAACTGAGCTTTTGTTATTTTTCTTTTTTCTAGCAATTAAAACATATGCAGAAATATCCAATTGAGTATTCAATGTGGTGTTGAAACTTCTATTGTGTACAATTCATCGAAACATACAGTGATACTGATAGCGTAGTTGCCTCTTATGCCCTTCTTATCCTCACGTACATACTGCTGGGAGGAAATTGCTAGCTTATATAATGCCGTGTACAATTATACACAGTATTCGGCTTGGGTACAATTATACATAGTTAAATCGTACGTGTGCGCATATATAGCAGAGATAAATCATGAGGGGTAGTACTTGAAATCATGCTCGAATGATCGATCAGTTGAGGCCCTTCTTCTCCCACACGGCGTAGTCGTTGCCGTGGGCGGCCAGCTGGAAACCCGCCGGGATCAGGTGCCCGACGTCGTACCTGGACCCGATCTTCATCATCACCTTGCCGTCGATCTGCGCGACATATGCGTCGGCGTCGTACAAGAAGATCTTGAGCTCGCTCGCCGGCGTGATGCCGTTGCGCGTCCTCACCGCCACCAGCGCCGCGATCTCGTCCTTGAACCCCCGGTCGAAGAAATGGTCGTAGAACTAGCACGGTTTTGCCATTCGTAAGTTGCCTAATTAATTGATTTGGAGCCCTAGCTACTGTATGAGTGAGTTGGGTGAGAGAGAGGTGGTTGCTTGCTTACGATGCATGGGTTGCCGGGGTGTGTGAGGATGTAGGCGTAGCCCTGCATGACCTTGTCGGAGGGGAATGCCCACGTGGAGCCTTCCCTCGAAGTGTCGTGGTTGTCCACGAAGGTGACGGCCTTGGCCGGCCACCACCCGATCACCCCGGGCGCCTTCCCCTGCGGGTCGATCAGCCGCCACAGCTCGCCCTGTACGGCGGCATTGAGGATACCCTTGGTCGTGAAGTCGAACACCGCGCCCGGCGAGGCCGTGCCGCCTACACTGTCCACCCAGTTTACCAGCTCCTGCCGGTGCGCGTTCTGGTCGTACAGGGGCTTGCCGTCGCCGCCGTAGGCCATGGAGTCCCACAACTCCGCGACGGCGAGGCTCGGGGACGCGCCGTCGATGTAGACCTTGGCGACCTCCGGGGAGTAGCCCTTAACGAAGTCGAGGCGCCAGGCGTCGAAGCCGAGGTCGGTCTTGAGCCAGAGCAGCCACTCAGTGAGCTCGCGCTGGACGCGGTCGTTGAGGTGGTCGATGTCGGGCGCGCCGGGAAAGTCGGCGCCGGTGTCGAGGTTGCCGGTGCCGTCCGAGTATCGGGTGTCGTCGCGGCAGATCATGTGGGGGCCCCAGTCGAGGCGGCTGTCCGGCGTGCCGCCCTCGAAGATGCAGTAGATGCCGCGGCTGTCGTTGTAGTCGGCCCATCGGTGGTTGATGACGATGTCGGCGATCACCTTCACGCCCCTGCCGTAGAACGCGCCGATCAGCGACTTGAGCTCCGCCGCCGTCCCGTACTTGGACGCGTCCAGGTCGTACAGCCGCCCAGGAATATAACCTGTGCCAAGCAACCACATGCATATATGTATTGTACACATATGCATATACATACTATATATATATATATATATATATATATATATATATATATATATATGTCTTTCTTGTAAAAAGATGTGGGAAAAATATCTGGTGCAATCAAACACATTGGTGCAACCCAACTAACAAAAGTTTCAAAAAATTCTAAAAAAAATCATGGATGTACATCTCAGCTTACCCCATCTATATATAAAATTGTCATGATCAAATTCGTCCTATGATAGAAGTTACAAAAAAATTAAACTTGATCATGAGCGAATTCTGATCATGATCAAGTTTGTTTGTTTTATGGGGTACTCTTAGATGTACATCCATGATTTTTTCAGAATTTTTGAAACTTTTGTTAGTTGATTGTACTAAGGTTGCACCAAATGTTTGATTGCACCAAATGTTTGATTGCACCAGATATGTTCCCAAAGATGTGTACTATATACACACCACTCCCTGGTATATGCTGCCCCTTTAGTCACAGATAGTTATTGTTGTGGTTATAGGTATATGCTGCTCTTTAGTCACGGATAATTATTGTTGTGGTTATAGGTATGGTTAAACTTTCGAAATTTTAATTATTAATATCTTTTTAAATATTTAAATTAGATATATGAAAATCATACATATAGATTTATCTTGAAAAATACTTTCGTAATATTATAATATTGTTGTGTTTTATGAATATATTATAATAAAAATTAGTGGTTAGTTTTGGAGACATAAGGATGTCTAAAACAGTAACTATTTGTGATCGGGGAGGGTGTATCCATGTATGTACTTCCATTTCATGCTTGAAATACCGGTATAATTGCAACGCAAAAAATGGCTAAAAATACTACTCCCTGACGCCGAGCGTGTTGTCCACTCCACGCTTTTATGATTCTTGGTTAGTTGGGCTTCTATATGTTTATACATGAAGGGATTCAGGGACAGGAGGAATGACCCTGGGGGGCGTCGGAGAAGGAGTGCGACGGCGGGGGCAGCCAGACGTGCGTCACTCCAGCGCCGGCGATGTCGTCGACCTTCCCCATCAGCAGGTTGTACCACCCGCCATCCTGCTTCCACGACTCCCAGTTGAACCCCTGGACGCCATCAACAGTTACCCCAACAGTTGCTTAAGCTCAGTTATCTTCTTCAGGGCAACAAACCAACCAAACAAACTGAAATCGCTTCTTCAGAAGATAAATCACGCACGCACGCATACCTGAAACAGGACCTGCCCGGATGCCAATCCGAAAAGAACAAGGAGCAGGGAGAAGCAGCACAGGTGTCTGCTCCCCATCGCACCGGCTCGCACACAGAGAGAGCACTGTTCTTCCTCTGATCGATCGATCGATGCCTACAAGTGTACTAGCATTTGGAATGGGATGGTCGAGACGAGTGCAAGTCGGAGCTGGTCAAGTCAATGGGGATGGCACAAATTCCATGGAAAAATCGTTGGAATTTAACGATGATGATGGTCAAGTCAATGGGGATGGCATTGGAATTTAAGGCAATGCCTTTTTTTTTCCTGAGTGGGAAATAAGCACGAATGAATTGGTGCAAAAGAGGTCAAAAATGGAGGAAATTGATTTATTGCGTCTGGCATATATGTAGGTAAGATTTGTCAGATTACCATATGCTGTATGTGTTCAGTATAAATGGTCACTTGTGCAAATGAAGAGTACTAGCTAGAGGCAGGCCCTGCAATGCAGCTCACCAAATTGCCAACGCTGATTTGAGGAGCAACCAAGAGGAGGAAGCAGTGAGGATATATATAGACTGTGGAAACAAGACCTGAAGAAGTGGCTCCTTTCAGTAACGTGGGCTAGTACAGATGCTGTTTCTGATGTGTGAACATCGCCCGTGCAGGACTGAGGAGGAAGAAGAAGAAGCCTTGCTGCTCTTTCCAAAAAAAAAAAAAAAAGAAGAAGAAGCCTAAAGTGCTCTTGAGATGGAGACGCGTGCAGCCGCAAAACGCCGTGGTTTAGCATCCGCGGAATATTTGGCTCGTCCGCGCATGCGTCGAACGGCTTGACCGCGTGTAGCTGCAGCACGCGGTCGAGGAGGAGGCCATTCCAAGAGTTTCGCTGTCTCGAATTTTTAGCCGCTCTCTTTCTGACTCCTCCAGCTCGACGGCGAGTCGACGTCGACTCGTCAACTTGGTCTTGCTCCTGCTTTTCTGACCGGCCGGCTCCTTCCCTGCAACAGCGGCATGTAGTTCTTCTCCCGTCGCCGTCGGATCGACAACGAACGTCGCAGATCTTCGTCATGTCGTGGATGGTATACACAAGTGTCGTAGCGATCAATCTAAGACACAGGAATTTTGATTGGACAGATCATCGTGCTTCTCTCTCTATGTAGTTTTGCTTGGTGTAGGAAGATGATCTATTTCCGCTATGCTTGTATAGAAAAGTAGTAGTAACTGGACAATTTTCGCGGAGTGACACGTTGTATACATTGTCTTTTTCGCAAAAATAATTTTGTTTTTTCCATTGGTGTTTTTCTTTTTAAATCATCGAGGAAACGCATAAAACGGTTGAAAGAATACAAATGCATCTGCAATTGCGCTAAATCGAAAGGTCTTTTTCGTGAAAAATAGCCGGAATGATCTAAACGGTACGACGTTTTTTTCGGTATTTATTTAGGGTCCTTTCACGATAGATTCATGATTTTTTTGAATCAGAAGGTACTCTTCGTAAAAAACCGCGGAAAGGACCTACACATAATTATGTATTTTTTGAGAGACCTACACGTGAAAAGGGAAAAACGAGCCGAGACAGCCGGCCGTGCGATGTTTTTTTTTTCACGGAAGCAATTTTGTTTTTTTCGTTGGTTTTTTTTTAAATCGTGAAGGAAACGCGAGAAACGGTTGAAAGGACACAAGTGCATATGCGATTGCGCTAAATCGAAAGGTCTTTTTCGTGAAAAATAACCGGAATGATCCAAACGGCATAACGTTTTTTTTCGGCATCTATCTAGGGCCCTCTCACGAAATATCTGTGATTTTTCTGTACCAGAAGGTGTAGGATCGAAATATACTAATCTAGCAATCAGAGGGGGGTGAATGATTGCGCGGAAGCTAAAATTTTTTTTTTGACTTTTGAAACACCCTAAACAAACTCAGATCGCTTGATTTGAATTCAATAAAACCTTAATGCGCCGGACTAAATTTTTACTCACACGGCGGACCAAATTTTTCGCCAGACCAAATTTTTATGTGTACGCCGGACCACACTTGCACCGGACAGAGAGTTTCACGTGTACGCCGGACCAAATTTTTACTGTAGCAAACCAAATCAATTCACACCGGACCAAACGAGACAGACTGATATACATTCACTAAAACTAAGATTTTCGAAGATCCAACCGTTAGATTGGTGTGAACTTTTAACTGTAGAAACTAGATTCGATTCAAAAGCTAACACAAAAATAATCAACTCAATCAGACCTATGGATCTAGAGTTATGGCCCTCGCAAGACGGCTGAAACAAATCCCGATCTAATAGTGACGGACCAAATTCAGACTAGCGACAGACTAAACTCAAACAACAAGATTACTGAAGATCCAACCATTATATTGGCATGAAATATTATCTGTAGAAACTAGATTCAATTATGAATCTAACCCAATAAAAATCAACTCGATCGGATCTACGGATCTCGAGATATTACCTTCGCAATTGTGACTGAATTACTAGCGACGAAAACTGATCTTCAGAAGTAGCGACGGACCAAATTTCAGATGAAAGATCAATTGCGCCGGACTGAAACTCACCAGCTACGCCAGACCAAAATTAAATTGACGGAACTGTGCTAGATAGCAATCAAAGCACCAGGAACACTCCAGCCTCTCGTTGCATGAAGACCGAAGCAAGATGCCAGGAAAGACAAACCTCAATGCACAGCCGCAATGCAAGAATTATCTAGTCGCTGCATGTTTCCGGCCAGGAGCAAATCAAAACACAACATGCATCAGCAGCCGGCCAAGACGCTAGAAACTCCGGGCGATGATAAAACGCTAAGAAACAAAGTCGGCTGGAGCAAAACTTCTGGACGCAAGAAATTATCTATTTTTAGTCTGATTACAGTACTCAAAACAAAATATTACAAACTCTAAAACTTTGCTCAAGAATAAACTGGAGACACCTCCCCCTATTAATACAGAGCAACCACAAAGAGATTGAATACAACTACACTCCCAACATGGGAAGAGTTCCTATACATCTCAACTTAGCCAAACATAACAAAAAACAACTCTTGCACGCGTGTACAACCCACATGCTATACTCACGTGACTAACTAGCCTCCATGTACATTGTTCTCTAGCCCGAACGTCCCGCATGGCATCCTCGACCACCAGGACCTCAATTCCTCCTTGAACCTAGTCCCGAACCTAGTTCCGGTCCCATCATCGACCACGTTCGCCCTCGAGCAACACCTGCACACGAATAAACACCAAACGAATCCGAGCACAAATCCACGACTTGACTCAAAGTCAATCCATACAACCACTCACACGAGTGCATTACATCAAGCAAAATCATTAACATGCTATCCCAGCATATCAATTAATCAACTAAAACAACACGACGGCTGTGTGCTTTTGCAGAGGCCGGATTTTATCCTTTATCTAAAAAAAAACTAAAACAACACGTGCACGAACACCACACATGCCATGATCGCAACCACTTTGCAATGCCAATTTCATCATTCAGCCAATTTTTCAGCACATGATCTCATAGAAGGTCCTCTTCGTAAAAATCGTGGAAAAAACCTAGACGCAATTACAGATTTTTGAAGGGACCTAAACGCGAATTTTTTTTTGAGTCGAGCTAGCCGGCCGGCCGAGCCGAGCCGCGAAAGCGACGCGCATGCGGGAACTCTTCAAAGTTTATTTAAGGTATTATTTGCTATAATATACTGTAGCCTTTTCTTTTATGGAACCAATGTCTTCTAGCCTGCTCACTGCAAACAGCATATACTGGAGCGATACACATTTGACTTTGTTATATATTTCTTTTTGACAACCAAAAAAACATCCGGTTGATATTTATCAAATTCAGTGTATAGGTGTCATCCGGATGTTTTTGTCTTAACTAACATCTAAATTCACCGGACCGTTGGATCTAACATCCAAATTCACCGAGCCGTTGCATCAAATCATAGGATCGGATGTGGGCCGTTGGATCTAACATCCAAATTCACCGGGCCGTTGGATCAAATCATAGGATCGAATGTAATCGATACTCCCGAATCTCAACAATGATCCAATGGTTCTAGATTTGGATGATTTCAACCAAAAAAACATCCAGTTGATATTTATCAAATCCCCTGAACTAATGGCTCTACCTAATTCGCCGAGCTGAAACTGATAAGACCGGATTTGCCCTGTGCCATATCTGTCCATACGCAATCCTTCGTACGGGGGCACCCAAAATACTGCAGAATGCTGAATCAAATCGACTAATTGCGGCAAGCAAGTAATCACGATTTGTTGCGAAAGATTTTCAAGGCAGGAAATCCAGAACGAAATCTAGCTGAAAATTTCTCTTCGCAGAATTGGTATTCAGGTAACCAATATTCTGAATTGTACTACTTGCTTGCATGCAAGAAAATGCAGAAATCTGAAAACTGGTATGGAAACTATTCCTAACTTGGTAGAGCCATGGAAAGATCGGATCACACGAAACAGTGCTCACACGGTGGTGGGGAAGGCGAAAACAGGGATGCGGAGCCGGACTCCGCGTCCGATCCCACGCTCGAAGAGTGTTCGTCGATGGAGAACGCCATGCTCCTAAGACCTCGGAGTTTTTCCTGTGAATGAACAAAGCAATCGGGCCCCACGGTGGGCGCCAGCTGTCGACGATCGGGATCGCCAACCGCAGAAAATGAGGTAGGGGTCAATGAGAAATGGGACCACAACTGCGCTTTGCTCGAACAGGGGAATGAGGTCGAGGAGGTCGATGGTCGGAGCTAGGGGACAACGAACGAGATGGAGGATTATCCTGGTTCGAGCCCCTGAGAAGGTAATAGCTCTACTCCAGTCACCTTGCGGTGGTGGTTCTGATGTTTGTGAGTACAAGAGAGGTTACTGACTCAATCTTGACGATGCTAAGTCTAAACTTCAACTCGGGTGTGTGTGCGCTGGGTTATCCTGCCTAAGTGTTTACAAAGCCTCAGTCTTATACCCATTCTCCTTGCAACGTTCGGGAGTATTCCTCGGATCGTGGCCTTCATGCACATTGATAGCCGGTGGAAACCGTTCGATCCTTGCCATCACCAGCATTACTCCACGATCCCACGTTCTCGAATCGCCAAGTGATGACGTGTCAGGGATCAAGGAACGCCACCGACCTTGAATCATCCCAAACAAGCAGGTCGTGAGGGCCCCGAGCTCGAGATATCTGCGCCCTAGGTCGGCGGCCTCGAGCTTGATCCGAGTCTTTGATCGAGGCCTTCCGAGCTAGGGGACCAGGTTGATCAGTCTTGACCGACCAAGGGTTGCCGACCCCGACAGCCTAGCCCCGAGGCTCAAGGTCGTAGAAGTAGCACCAGGGACGGCCTCGAGCCTCACCCAACAGTCGCGGGCAAGCAACCCTTGCAAGGTCTTGGAACCTTGTTCGAGGTCAAGCGGAGATCGCAAAGTGAACCCCAAAGAGACACTGGCGACCTTTGATTTTTCCGGTGATACGGATGCCAACAAATGGCGGACACCTGCAGATGCTTCGAGTCCGCCGCCCAGTCTTAATTGAGCCCGTCTAATCATGCGGCGCGCCTTTGAGGCGCCAGAGGAGGTTAAATCCCAAGAGCGCCGTGGAAGACCCGAGCTTTGGATCATCGGCTGAAAGCTTCTGCGCCTCCTCCCAAGCCTTCTCGCCGAAAGCGACCGCCTTTCCATCTCCACACGACGTTTCGCCATGGCCAAGCCGGAAAAAGTACCTTGTCGATCCACGAGGATGAAGGAGCTCGAGGCCACAGGTCTGTTGGATCGGTGACCTGGCGGTTGCCCGGTGGCGAGACCAAACCTCGTCCTCGAGATGACGAGATCGTCTGCACCGAGCAGCATTCCCTCTTCGGGCTGCGGACCCCGGAGAGCGAATTCCTGGCCGACGTCCTCGACAGTTGCCAAATTGAAGTGATCAACCTGGTACCCAATTCCGTCCTCACCCTAGCCGTCTTCTCCCATCTATGCGAGGGGTTCCTGGGGATTCTTCCCACGCCTCGCTCTTCTTCTCCGGGAAGGACCCGTGGTCGGTGCCTCTACTTCGGCGGCGCCGGGCTCAAGTGGGCTCTCGCCCAAGATCCTGGCAGGACTCTCTTGGTCCATGGTCGAGCGCCGGTTCTACCTCAAGAAGGGGGAGAACGGGAGGCTGCGATACGAAGGAGCCGCCATCACTGGGAAAATGGAGACCCCAGAGACTGAGGACCTCAACGTCGACGTAGAAGCCATCGCCGCCATCCACATTTGCGCCACACGCGGTCTCACCGGTCGAGCGATCGCGAACGACTTTCGCGAATCGGTGTCTCCCTGCGGAAGAGGTTACATCCGTTCTCCCAGATCGAGGGGCGTGACGATTCGACCCGAGAGTTCATCTGGTAAGGTCTTGACCATAAGGCTTTTGCTTGACCGTACTTCTTCCTCCTCGATGGCTCTTGTTCGTAGAAGGCCGAAGGAGTCTGGGTCGCGGCGATGCGAGAAATGTTCGAAAGCGGGCGTATGAGTACACTCTCGGCGACCGGTCGAACGTCTTGCGACGAAAGCCCGAGGTAAGCCTTCCACGACCTACAGCCTCATCCGAACATGCGCACGTCTTTGCCTGACCCGTGCTTGCTTGTAGGTTCATCAAGAGTTGTGGGAGACAGCACGGAGACTGCTCCCTTGCCCGATGAGGGCAAGAGCAAAAAGGGAAAGAAAAGACTCCCCTCAACCGGAGCTGACCGCCAGGGGACGAAGAGGCCTCACATCGAATGGGGTGACCGCGCCACGGTAAAGACGATCATAGCCAATTTCCCGAGCTCGCGCCCTTGGTTTCTCAGGGCCTAACAAAGTTTCTTTACTTGGCAGCAACAAAGCGCAGCGGCCGCCGCCAGACCACCGAGCCCCCCGCCAGGCGGTGCGGGCTCATCGCGAGCTTCGCCTCCCCAGACCAGAGGAAGGAAGCGGATTCCTCCTCCGAGCTCGGGGCAACAGGACCATCGCCGGCCATCGACGAGGCAGAGGCCACCGACCCAGGTGAGAGCCCGGCTTTGCAACCTGCTCCATCTCCGTGTTTTCTTAGTGCTTATCCTTGATTGCAGACCTCGGCGCTCGAGACCCGAGCTTGCCCACTCGACAATGCTCGTTGTTGTATGAGTCCGAGTCCGAGGAGGGAGCAGACGCCTACATGCTGGCCCCGCGCCGGTCTTCTGGACAAAGGCGCGCTCCTGCCGGGGCCTCGAGCTGGGCCCTGGTCGGAGGGTTCGACCAAGGCCCTGATAGCCCGGACGAAGGGACCCCTAACTGCGATCGGCGAGGATTACAAAGACCGGCGAGACGGGTACCCTCATGATCGTCGATCCTCCGAGATCGAGGAGACATGGGCGTCCGGGCCCCTCAAGTCATGGCGCCGCCGATCGTTGGCGGCCGTGTCACCGAAGTCCAGAGGCCCGCCGACCGAGACCGCGCCGATGGCGAGACCGCGGTTCCCCGCCCGCGGAGAGCGACCACGACAACGGAGGCACTCGATGACCCGCTTATAACTTCCACTGGGGAACACAACACTCCACCCCCAGAGGCTGGGTCGGATGCTGCTGCTGCGGCAACTCCCGCCACTGAGCTGGCCGGAACCTTGACTACGGAGGTCGGGCCCGAAGCTACCGCTGCCGTACCTCTGGTCGGGGGGTCCGACATGGCAGCCGATGTGGAAGGATCTCGGGCTGCCGCCGGCACGTCGTCCGTAGGCCCCGGACAAGGTGTGCCGGCGGTGATTGAAGAAGGCCTAGGTCACGGGGACCTGGGCGAAGGTTTTGAGATCAACCATTTCGCCTCGGCGAGGCTGAGCGAGGAGTTCTCCAAAGCGCCGTCAGCGGCCGACTCCGTGAGGTAGGAACCTTCCTTATATGCCTGTAATCGTTAAGTTGTGTGTTCTTGACAACTTCTTACCGTCGTGTTCCTTGTTTTCAAGGCGGTTGGCGGCGTGACCCGAGGGCTTCAAGGTCTCAACGAGCATGTCGGCGTGCTCGCCAGATCTTGAACGCCGTGGAAGAGAGGGAGATCGAGCGCCTGAGCTCTGCGCGACCATTGAGGCCGATCGCGAGAAATTGAGCGGCTCAACCGGAGCTCAACGATCTGCGTCGCCGCGATGGTGGCGCTGAGGTGTCCCATGCCAGCCGAGCTCGAGAGGACCAGATCCTCCGCGCGAGCATGGGTTGAAGGCGCAGAGCACGAAGCGCTTCGAGCGACCAAAGCGATCGAGGCCCTTGATGCGGGCGCGCCAAGGTCGAGCCTTGGAGAAGGCCGCCGCAGAGCGAACTTCTTCCGACTCGGCGCTCGAGACCCTTCACGCCAGGATCGAGGCCCTCGAGAAGGCCGCTGAGGAACAAGCCGCCGCCGCGGCCCAGGCGCTTGCTGACGAGCGCGCCAAGGTCGTGGCACTTGAGGAAGTCGCCAAGGAGCAAACCACTGCTACGGCCACGGCGCTCGCCGACGAGCGTGCCAAGGTCGAGGCGTTGGAGAGGACTGTTGCCGAGCTATCATCCTCAACCAAGGCGTCTCCCGAGCTAGAGGCCAAAGTCGCGGGGCTGGAGGAGAAACTTGGGCGTGCCAGCAGGGCGGCGAAGACCGCCTTGGCCCAACTCAACGACGAACGTCGCCGAGCCACGGACGCAACCAACGAGGCCCTCCTGCGGCAAACCGAAGCCTCGACGCTGCGGGCCAGAGTCGCCGAGCTCGAGCAAGAGAAGCTCGCACGCGAGATGGAGGATCTGTAGCTCAAACATCCTTGATCCTGTAAAAACATTCGATGTTATCAACTGGTTTGGGTTACCTTTTTTGAAGTGTGCGCTTCTTATTCGCGATCAAGATCCATAGGTCGTTCGTAGATGTTACATCCTAGCCAGCCCCCGTTGGGTCTAAGGTCGAGCAACGCCGACCTTGGACACAAGTATAAGACGAGCAAATGACCATGACCTGCAGAATCGAGATGGAGTACTCGCGAAAAAGAAATGCAACAAGCGAACCCAGTGAATAAATCACCAACTCCACGACCACGACCATGCACGCACTTAATAGCCAAGGTCATCGAGCTTGTAGTTCAAACCCGACGCAGGGGGTGAGCTGATTGCGAAGAGTTTAAACTACGTTGAGCTCGACCACGGGGGTGAGCGTAAAACTCGTGATACCCGGACTAAGGAGCGAATCGAAAGTCGTGCCGAAGAAAAATTACAGAGGCGCTCATAAAGAAAAAGACATGAATGATAGAAATCGGAGAATATCCTTTTATTGAAGCTTTAAAGGTATAGAGATTACACATAAAACTTCGAAGTTGATCTATGTTCCACGAGCTAGAAAGCTCTCTGCCATCGGGCATCGCTAGCCAGTAAGCCCCGTGCGATCTGTTGAAACGACTCTATAGGGCCCTCCCACATGGGATAACTTGTTGGTCTTTGGACAATACGAATCCGTCTCGGGGCTAAGTCCCCAACAAGGAGCTTCCTAGGTCGTCTGACCGAGACGCATGTCTGCGAAGAGCTTGCGGTAATCTTGCTGATCGTAGCAGTGCACGGCATCTTACTTCTTCCGCGAGGGCAAGGTCAAGAGACCGTTCTTGCTCGAAGTCGACGTGGTCGACCAGACTGACCCTGGCGGAGCCCAGCGTTACCTCCGGAGGCAGGACGGCTTCAGTACCAAACACGAGCTGAAAGGGTGTGGACCCTGTTGCTCGGCTGACTGTGGTACGAATAGACCATAAGACGGTGGGAAGTTCGTCCACCCAGGTCGTGCCGTAGCGTTTGAGCTCATCTGTAACTTGCCTTTTGACGCCTTGGACGATCTGTCCGTTGGCGCGCTCTGCCGCTCCGTTGCTCTGAGGATGAGCCACCGAAGCGAAGCACACTTTGGTGCCCATGTCCTCGCAGAATTCCTGGAATAATTCACTGGTAAACTGAGTACCATTGTCAGTGATAATTCTGCATGGGACCCCATACCTGGTGACCACGGACAAGCGGAAAAAAGCGAGCAATGACCGGCGGTGATGGTCGAGACCGCTCGACCTCAATCCATTTGGTGAATGTGTCGATGGCCACGAACAGGAACTTTCTCCCCCCGGTTGCCTGGGGAAAGGGGCCGAGGATATCGAGCCCCCAGGTCGAGAAAGGCCAGGCAAGCGGAATGGTCTGAAGGGCGTAGGCCGGCTGGTGTACCTTTCTGGCGTGAAACTGACATGCTCGGCAGGTCCGGACAATATCCCGAGCATCCTGTAATGCCGTCGGCCAGTAATATCCCAGACGGAAGGCCTTGCCGACCATCGTCCTGTACGAAGAGTGCGCCCCACAGAGACCTGAGTGGATGTCGTTGAGTAGGTACTTACCCTCCTCCGTGGAGATGCACCGAGTCAGGATGCCAGAGACATTCCGTCTGTAGAGCTTGCCATCCACGAGCTTATACAAGCTTGCTCGACGCTTAATCCTGCTTCTGTTAGCGGGGTCGGGCGGCAGGTCGCCCCGTGCCAGGAAGCTGTGTATGGGCTCGGCCCATGCGGGAATACCTTCCACCACAGCAAGCACGACCTCCTGATCGGAGATAGACGGAGCCGTCAGCGTCTCGAGGATAGCGTCGGGGTATCTCTTCGTCGGAAGAGCCGAGCTTGGAGAGAAAGTCGACCTTGGAGTTGTCCTTCCTAGGGACATGCCTAAGCTCAAGTTCGGAACCATTTCTCCATCTTGCGGACCTCGGCGAGATACCTTGCCATTGCATCCCCGAGCATTGATAGTCCTTGTTGTCTTGGTTGATGACGAGCCGAGTCTCCTTCACGACCAACCGTCAGACGCCCAAGGACTTGCGGGCTCGTAAGCCCGCCAAGAGAGCTTCATATTCGCCATGTTATTGGTCGCAGAAAGCCAAAGCGAACTACATACCTTAATCACGCCCCTGGTAAGGATAAGTATCGGCCCGGCGTTTGAAGGACCTCGAGCCGTCGAAGAACATGATCCGGGCTTCTCTTCTTCGACCTCGAGCCTGTAGGCGAGCTGCGGCGTCTGTTCGACCACGAAGTCGGCGAGCACTGTGACTTGATAGCTTTGTTAAGACCACGACACGGATGTCAAACGCCGCCAGCCCATAGCCCATTTAGCTATCCGTCCGCCGCTTACGGATTCGCGCAGATGTCACCGAAGGGAAGTTGCTCGAGACGACCACGGAATGCGCTGGAAGTAGTGTCGAAGCTTGCGCGAGGCCATGAGAAGAGCATCTGGCGGTTTACGCACTTGCGGATAACGCTCCTTTGGGCCATGTAAGACCTCGTGACATAGTAAATTGGATCTTCTTGCGTGCCCCGTTAAGCAATTAGGGACAGCACTCACGGCTTGGCGGTGGCTGCAAGATAGAGCGACAACCTCTCGCCAGTCTGAGTTATGAGAGGGTGGGGATGACGATATACCTTCACTCGTCGAAAGATTGTTGTGCTCGAGTCCATTCAAAGCCCGTGCTTGCGCAGGTCTTAAAGAATGGGAGACCTCGCTCACGAGCCTCGAAATGAATCTGGCGAGGCGGCCATGCGGCCGGTGAGGCTTTGTACTTGCTTGATCGAGGTCGGGGGCTCCATCTTCTCGATGGCTTCGATCTTCTCCGGGTTTGGACCAACCCCCGAGCCCCCGATCATGTATCCAAGGACCTTCCCTGATGCCGCGCCAAACACACACTTCTCGGGGTTGAGCTTGATTTTGTACCTGTTCAGGTTTGCAAATGTTTCCTCAAGGTCACGGACGTGGTCGCTCCCGGAGGGGCTTTTGACGATGATGTCATCTACGTAGACCTCGAGGTTTCGCCCAATCTGCGGCTCGAAGGTCTTAGTCATCAAACGCTGGAATGTTGCCCCCGCATTGCGCAGACCAAACGACATGGTCGTGTAGCAATAAGTGCCGAACGGGTGATGAAGGCGATCTTGCACTCGTCGTCGACCGCCCGGCTTGATCTGGTGGTAGCTCGAGTAAGCATCCAAGAAGCTTAGCATCTTGGCGTTGGCGGTGGTCGGCGATCTGGTCGATCTTGCGGAAGGAAAATTGTCCTTCGGGCGGGCCGAGTTCAACCCGTATGGTCGACGACATTCTCCACTTGCCACCTTTCTTACGCACGATGATCGGGTTGGCGGCCACTCGAGTAGTCGATCTCGCGGATGAAGCCGGCCTTGAGGAGCTTATCAAGGTTTTCTTGATGACCGCAACCTTCTCTCGGGAGAAGCGACGCGATTCGACGCCTGAGTCTAGAATCGGCTCGACCAGTAACTTGTGCTCGATCACCTCCTTGGAGCGCCAGCATATCTGCAGCTCCCAGCGAATATACCTTTGTTGGCGCGAAGGAAGGTGGCGAGCTCGAGTTCCTATTTGGGACTTAGCTCGGCCGAGACGTGGACACACCTGGTCGTGTCGCCTTCCTCGAGCGGCACGGCCTTTGTTGCCCCGCTGGGTTGGATCGCCGCCTTCTGCAGGGCGTTCTTTTCCGTCACCTCTGGACCTTCTTTGGGCAGCATGCGGCCGAGCGCCAGGCCTTGGTCTCATGACCATGTGCCGCTGCAGTCACCGCGCCGGTAACGATGCCGTTGGGGCCTAGGAGCTTCATGCACCGATGACCGTAATGATTAGCCGCCATAAACTTGATGAGGGCAGGCCTTCCGAGAATAGCGTTGTACGGGAGGTCGCCCTCGACCACCTCAAAGGTGATCAGCTCGGTGCGGAAGTTGTCCGAGCCGCCGAAGGTGACGGGCAAGACCACCTGCCCCAAGGGAGTAGTCGAGCTCGAGTGAACGATTCGAAGAAGGGATGGCGATGCTTTTGATCTTTGACCGGGAATCTGCATCCGGCCGAGTGCTTCCGCTTTAGCAAATTAAGAGAGCTGCCGCCGACCATGACACGCCCGACCACCGTTGTTGCTTGATGGTCGGGTCACGACTAAGGCGGTCTTTAAGTCTCGGGCCATACCTTGTAAGGCATTCTCCGGAGAAAAGGTGATGGTGGCCCGGCCCACTTGCAATGCTTTGCGACGGGCTTTCTGATGTAACTCGATAGATGGTCCGAGCAAAGTGACCTTGATCTCGCGCTAGATCGTAGGTCGCCGAGCCGCCGAAGATAACGTCAATCCGGCGCTCGCCCTGTTGGAATTCCAGGTCGAGGTCGCCGTGCTCCGACCCGGCATTCACCCTTTCGGGCTGGTCGTCATCCTTCGGGAGCACGGGCATCTCACCACGTCCGTCATAGAAGGCTTCAAGCTTTCCCTGCCAAGCCCTGCAGGACCGCAGGTCGTGGCCGGCTGCCCTGTGAAACAGGCAAAATTTCGCCTCGTCGTACCCCGACCGCCCTTCGGCTCCCTGCGGTCGAGCGTCGGTCCTCCGAGGTCCAGGCCGCCGGCCCTCTTTCTGGGGCTGGCCCTGTGCCTGGCGGGACTGAGGCCGACCTTGACGAGGTCGGGTCCCGTCCCGAGTCTGATCCCGGACCTCAAGGACCTCACGCTGGCCGTCCGCCGAGACGATGACCCGCGGCTGACCTCCGCCGGTCCTGCGGTCACGCTTCCGCTTCTTGGTGCGGGTGTCTTGGTCGGCGCCCTTGGAGTTGGACGGGCCAGCCTCAGAGTGGCTCAGACCAAGCTTACCTTGGTCGTAATCGCGCTTCCAGCGGACGGCGTCGTCCGCGTCCGCAGCTGCGTCCGCCATGCGAAACAATTTGTTGACGCCGAGCCTTGTCGTGATCTCGAGGTCTTGATAAGGCGCCGTCGCGAACGCCAAACTTGAAGGCCTTGATAAGCGCTTCATCGAGATGCTTGGAATCGTTCCTTGTGCGGATGAACCGCCGCACAAAATCACGAAGAGGCTTGCTCTTGCCCCGGATAGCGTGATCCAAGTCCTTCTCCCCCGGCCGCTCATGCTGCTCACGAAGTTGGAGCGGAGGGCGCTCTGGATTTGGCGCCACGACCTGAAGGAACCGGGCTTCTGGTTGAAGAGCCAGGTTCGGGCAGCGCCGTCCAGAACGGTCGGGAGATAGTTGGCCATGACCAACTCGTCACCTCCGGCCGCCAAAATGGCGGTCGAGTAGATGGACAGGAACTCGTCGGGGTTCTTGGTTCCGTCGAAGCGCTCGATCAAAGCGGGTTTAAACCGAGCAGGCCAGCATACGCGACGAAGGTCGTCAGAGTACGCCACACAACCGTAGGCCGGGACGGGTGTACGCCGGGAGCGATCGCGGCCAACGAGATCTCCACTGCTGTACGAATCCGAGCCCGGGCTCCCTTGACGACCCGATCTTCGGCGAGATCGGTCATGATGCCGAGCACGGGAGTCGCCTGGGAGGTATTGCAGGCGGTCCTGTGCGCGACGACGCTTGGGCGGAATGTCGGGAAAGTCCCGTGACTTCTTTGCCGATTGGCGTGGAGCTCGTGTGGCTCACCTCGCGTCGATCTTGCGGGGTCTTGCCCCGAGGGTGTTGCCGAGACGAAGGCGCTTCTCGCCTCGGCGACGGCCGATGGGTGCGCCTACGACGACGTGATGAATTGTCGCTGCTTCTCAGGGAAGGGGTCCCTGAACGGTGACTTCGGTGCTGCGGAGGAATGGCCTCGATTGCGCGCTGGTTGAGTTATTCGGCCAAGGCCCGCCAAAGAGCTCCGATTTTGCCCTATCGGGATCAGCCATGATCCGGGCAATAGCGCGAAGGCGCTCCCCCGAGGGAGGGAGCCTCTCCTGGTCCTCCCGTCGGAGCGCGGTAATGGCCTGATTGATCGCAACGTGGACCATTCGACGAGCATCCTCGGGAGTTTGTGGGTCGCGATCCGCCGCTGCCGCGTCCTCACCGGAGGCGTCCGCCATGAAGACGTCTTTGCTCACCGCGGTGGTGGGGAAGGCGAAAACAGGGATGCGGAGCCGGACTCCGCGTCCGATCCCACGCTCGAAGAGTGTTCGTCGATGGAGAACGCCATGCTCCTAAGACCTCGGAGTTTTTCCTGTGAATGAACAAAGCAATCGGGCCCCACGGTGGGCCCCAGCTGTCGACGATCGGGATCGCCAACCGCAGAAAATGAGGTAGGGGTCAATGAGAAATGGGACCACAACTGCGCTTTGCTCGAACAGGGGAATGAGGTCGAGGAGGTCGATGGTCGGAGCTAGGGGACAACGAACGAGATGGAGGATTATCCTGGTTCGAGCCCCTGAGAAGGTAATAGCTCTACTCCAGTCACCTTGCGGTGGTGGTTCCTGATGTTTGTGAGTACAAGAGAGTTCTGACTCAATCTTGACGATGCTAAGTCTAAACTTCAACTCGGGTGTGTGTGCCGGGTTATCTGCCTAAGTGTTTACAAAGCCTCGATCTTATACCCATTCTCCTTGCAACGTTCGGGAGTATTCCTCGGATCGTGGCCTTCATGCACATTGATAGCGGTGGAAACCGTTCGATCCGGCCAGCTGCATTACTCCACGATCCCACGCTCGTAGCGCCAAGTGATGGCGTGTGCGGGATCCAAGGAACGCCACCGACCTTGAATCATCCCAAACAAGCCGGTCGTGAGGGCCCCGAGCTCGGAGATATCTGCGCCCTAGGTCGGCGGCCTCGAGCTTGATCCGAAGTCTTTGATCGAGGCCTTCCGAGCTAGGGGACCAGCTAGATCGCGTCCGACCGACCAAGGGTTGCCCGGCCCCCGACAACAATCAAGTGCAATAACTACATCTATATATACAGTAATTATACAGAATAATAGGATCAACATGTTCAAGGGGTGTGGCTTGCCTTGCGTGGTCAAAGGTTCGCCTAGCGGAAAGTCGACGTAGTCGTGGTCGATCCCGAACAGCTCCTGCTCCTGCAGCGGCTCTATGTATGGTTCCTGCTCTGGGTAGTGCTCCAGGGGTTGCTCCGACGTCGAATCTAGCGCGGAAAAACAAATCCAATAAATAAACGAGTAAAAACATTTAAAGAACGAAAACAAAAAAAGGAACCGAGAAGAAAATGGCCGGAACGGAGCACAGGGGCATTTTTGGAATTTTTTGAATTCGATATGGCGAAACGGAGCTCATTTTTGGACTCAGTGGCTCGAATGGGTCAAGAATATGTATTTTTGGCTATTTTTGGATTTTTGGGAATTTTTGGGAATTTTTGTGGATTTTTCTGGAATTTAAAATGAATTTTTGGATTTTTAATGCATTTAAAAACCCGAAAATCAAATCACAAAAAGAGAGGGCTTTTTCGGCTTGGGCTGCACAGTACTTGGCGTGGCTTGGCACTTATGTCCTGACGAGCCTGTAAGACGCTACAAGAAAAGGCTGGTGCCCATGGCATGCAAGTAAGGCAATGAGGTGAACGCCGGGTCCCATGGAGTGAGGGGCAAGTGGGGCTGATTTGGCAGCTGGGTGGAGTGGCTGACGGGTGGGCTCGGGTGGTAGTGAGGCGAGGGGAGGGCTGACATGAGGGGTCCGCTCGGCAGTGGGAGAGGGGGCTGCGCGAGGGCGGCGGCGCGAAAAACAGCTGGAGCTGGGGAAGACGAAGTTGTTGCGGGGGAATGAGAGTGCGAGGGGGCGGAAGAGTTTGCGGGGAAGGAAGAGCTCACCTCGGTGATTTTGGGGCGAAGGAGAATGAGGGCAGAGGGGTGCTATTTATAGCCCGGAGCGGCAAGGGAGTGAGGACGGTGGCCGGTGAGCCGTGCGGCATGCTGACGGGCGCAACAGGGCGAGCAGGTGAGCGGGGTGGGTGCGGGATGCGACGAGGCGTGCTGCGGCCGTCCGGTGGCGAAGAAATCGGGGCGGAGGTGGTGCATTGATGGCGAGGACGAAGCGACTGTGGCCGGTGATGGAGGAGACGATGGTACGGGCCGTGGACGCCGTGAGAGAGCCGGGCAGGTGGCGGAATGGATGCGGGAGGTGATGGGGCATGGCCCGGCGTCCTGCGGTGAAGAAAAACGGGGCGGGAGCAGTTGGCGCTGATGGCGAGAAGGGCGCGGGGTTGACGCCAGGGGTGGGGAAGAAGAGTGACCGGGCGGGGAGGAGCGTCGCCGCGCTGACCGGTCCGAGTGGTGACGCGTGGGACGGCGGGGATTCTGGGCCGCGTAGCGCGGGCCGAGAGGAAAGGCGAGCTGGGCCGGTGAAACGATGTGGGCCGGATCGGGGTGAGGTGGAAGCGGCACGGGCCAAATGGCGTTGGCCAGAAATGAAGGCGTAAAGCCTGGAAAGGAAAGCGGCTTGCGCGGAAAACTTCAAAAACGGAAATCGGCCGAAAACAAATCGAGTAAAATCCGAAAAATTTGAATAAATTCCAAATAAATCAGAGAAATTCATTTTGAATTTTTGAGGGGTGTTTCAGAGCACACAATGCTTCACTGGCTTGGTTCTTCCCATGAGGCCTGTGCATTTCCTCAGGCAGTAGGTTTCTATTTTATTTAGCTAATTCTACATGTGTTGACTAACCTGTCAACAAAATTCAGGTAGTAGGAACTAGGAAGCAATTCTCTGTGTGAACTGAGGTTGGAAGTAATATCATGTATGAATATTAGTTATCTCGTTTTGTAGTATATGCTAGTGTGTGCCAAATTGCTAACAGGTCTGGACAAAGGCAAAGAAAAAGTGAAAAAAACTGTGCTATCTTTTCGTCCAAGCAAGCATTTTGTTCTATATGGTGCATACTAGTTGATGCTGAAATGCTATTTTTTCGAATCTGCACTAATACACGAGAATGTGTCAGTACGCTCAGTTTTAGTGCTATTGTCAGTAAACCCTTCTATTTATCTATTTAGTATCACATGATGATGTGCAGATGTGAATGTGATGTTCTACTTGTGATCAACCATCAAATTCGAGATATTGTACAACTAATCACTTATTGCAATATAACAGATAGCTATGGACCATGTTGCAAGTAGAAGCAGTAGTGCAAGTGCAAGCGCGACTTCTACTTTGGTTAATTCACTACAGTTGCTAGAGCCCCCTGATGCTACTCCAACTCCAAATGTTATTGCAACTGCTACTCCAACTCTAAGTGTAGATTTAACCGATGAAACAGATGGCAAGCCACCTCCTGGAAAGAGAGCTAAGAAAGCCACCTCTGATGTTTGGGCACACTTCACCAAGTATGAGGTTAATGCCAAAGATGAAAAGGGCAACGATGTTGTACAACTATGGGTTAGGTGCAACAAGACCGGATGTAGCTACAAAGGTCGGTGCGAGAGCAGTTGAGGAACATCAGATTTCAAAAGTCACTTGAAACACAGGCATTTTATCTTGACTGGGCAGCAAACAATCAACCTGAAAAAGAGCGAGGGTGATGAATCCATTGCATCGATTGAGACTTATAGGTATGATGAGGCTGTCAGTTTGAAGAGATTTTATCTCGCAATTATCATGCATGAATATCCCTTTAATATTGTTGAGCATGAGTACTTTGTGGACTTTATCAAGTGTTTGCGTCATTCTTTTCCAATTAAAAGTCGCATTACTGTGAGGAAAGATATATTGAATTGTTTGTGGAGGAAAAGAAAAAACTGTATGAGTACTTTAAAACACTCGAATGTTGTTTTAGTACAACCATGGATATGTAGACATCTAACCAAAACAAAGGCTACATGTGCATCACAATACATTGGATAGATGATAGTTGGTGCATGCAAAAAAGGATTATCAAGTTCATACATGTAGAAGGACATCATTCGGGAAAAAATTTGTGTTTATTGTTTTATGATAGTGTAGTGGATTGGAATCTTGATAGGAGATTGTTTGCACGCACTTTGGATAATGCTTCGGCAAATGATAAATGTGTTTAGGAGATAGTGAGCAAACTCAATAAGATATCTCCATTAATCTGTGATGGCATCTTTTTCCATGTGAGATGTTTGAATCATATTTTGATCCTCGTTGCCCAAGATAGTTTAAAGACAATTGCACCAGCCATTACAAATATTAGAAGTACAGTTGCAATTGTAAAGAACTCTTCACTGCATTATGAAGAGTTTAAGAAGTGTGCTCCAGAGTGTGACTTGGATGTGACCAAGGGTCTCTCCTTGGCGGTTTCTACAAGGTGGAATTCCACATATCTTATATTGAAGAGTGTAATTTACTATAAAGATGCTTTTGATAGGCTCTTTCTTTGGAATTCAAGCAAATATAGAAAATGTGCTCCAACTTCCAATAATTGGGCTATGGCAACATCGATATCTGCATGCTTGAAGCTATTTTATGATGTTATTGAACTATTCTCTAGCACTAAATATCCAACTGCGAATCTATTTTTGAAAAAGTTTTATCAAATTAAGATTGCAATTGTAGAATGGTGTGACAACTTTGACTCAGTAATTAAAGCTATGGCACATTCCATGAAAATTAAATATGACAAATATTGAAAAAAATCCAACATGGCACTTGCTGTAGCATGCTTCTTTGATCCTAGATACAAGAGAAATGTGATAAAATATTATGCACCGAAGATTTACCCCATTACTTCTATGCAAGATATTGATAAGTTTACCAAAGTTGTTTATGACTTGTTCCAAACTTATGCATCTGCTTCAAAGAAGACAGCCTCTAGCACTACAAATATGCACCAAGTGGGTTCTCAACATAATAGTGTTGATGAGGATGATGAGCTTGATATGTTCTTGCATAGTATTAGTGAAACAGATCATGTTACCAAAAATGAGTTGGAAGTGTACTTGGAGCAACCTCTAGTATCTATAAAAGATAAGCATTTCGATATCTTATCATGGTGGAAGGTCAAACAAGTTGAACTCCTTATTCTCTCCCAGCTTGCTCGTGATGTGCTTTCTATTCAAGTGTCAACGGTTGCTTCAGAATCGACATTCAGTGCTGGTGGATGGGTTATTGACCCATTTCGCAACCGTTTAGATCCTGAGATTGTGCAAACTTTAATTTGTATTAAAGATTGGACCACGGTATCGAAAGGTAACTTTTTAGTTTGCTTCAATATTTTATTCATAATGTGATAATATTATAGCCTAATCAGTTTTTACTAATCATTCAGGTGGTACCATTGCATCTATCATGACTGAGTTGGATGTGGATAACCTTGAGCGACATTTTGCAAGCTCGATAGCAACAATTTGCCTTTTTTATCTAACTTACAAACCATATTGTGCAAATCAAGTAAAATTCAGTTTAATGTGCTTCTATTTGTCTTCTCAAAAACATTACTATTGTTTCATGCTTGTCTTTGTAGTTGGAGGAGTAAGAGGATGTCGATGATACTGATATAGAGGAGAATATGATGGACTGATATGGGGAATAGCTTGAGAAAAAAACTTAGTTTTGGCGTTTTGAAACTATATGTGTTTGCTATTATGTTGTGATGTGGAACTATATGTATTTGCTATTATGTTATGATGTAGAACTATATGTCTTTGCTATTATATTATGATGTGGAACTATATGTGTTTATTATGATATTATAATGTGAAAGTGAATTATCTATATTTGCTATTATACTATGATGTGTTGGCTGGTTTTGAGGTAAACAATGTTTACATGTTCTTATTCATATCGTACTCAATGTTGGCTAATGTTATTAAGATGTTGTTCTGTGTAATTATAATACTATTCAAAGTTAGTATGTTTGGAACTTTGGATAGATCATGTACTACAATCTTGTGAAATTTTTTGTTTTCGTTTTCGTATCCGCTCCGTTCTGTTCCGCTTCCGTTTTCGTCACTATTCGTTTCCGTATCCGTTTCCGGGGTTTCCGATTTTGTTTCCGTTACCGGTAAAAAATATGGAAATGAAAACGAAACAGCTATTTACCAACCATTTCTGTTCCGTTTTCATCCCTTGCTGTGTATCTTTTTAATAATAAAAGAGCCCAAAGAAAATGAATGAAGCTTCTTCTTTCAATAGGGCCAACCGGCATCTGTCTTCTTTCAGTCCGCAGAATCCTAGTATACTTTCATCAAAAACCAAATCACAGCGTGTACACAAATTGCCTGATTGGATGATGGCAAAAGCTAGAGATTGTCACCTAGATTAATGGACAAATCAAGATGAACCGGTCGAAGCAACTAAGGTTCCTGGGATCGATCATTTGTTGTAATATTCGGTCACCTCTTGTTTGCACAACATACACAGATTTCATGTACCCATCGATCATCTACCGTCGTTGTGCTCTGCTCGCCTCGTCGGGCAGGTTTACAGCTTACCGCGCGGTGGGTGGGGCCATGAGACGCGATCTGCAGAGAAGCCGGTGGGCAGTGACCCGTCGTGTCAGATGGGCTGTAGCCGGACGAGTACTTAGGCCCATCCTATGGTGCTTCCTGCGTTGGTGTCAGGGTATAAAATATCGCGAGATTTTTGGTAATCTCGGCCCGAAATCTAGATTTCCAGGCGCTGCACATCCCAAAAAATGGCAGGAAACAAGAGCATTTCCAGGCAGTTTGTAGGGTCTCAGATTGTTTGAGCAAATATTGTTAGGTTAGGGCATGTCTTCCGTTGAATTCCAAATATCATTGATCCACTTAGGTTCATCTGTAAACTCCTGTACTGCAGTTAATGATAATTCATACAAACAATCAAATGAGTAGGTTGGATATTCTAGAAAATTTGATCCGATCTAGGAAGACTAGAACGTGTGCTTATGGCTCTCAGGACACACTCCAAAAGTGTATTCTCCGTGGCCACAAAAATAAACATCGGAAATGGTCAGAAAGCGGCATTCTGGACTGACAGGTGGCTAGACGGTATAGCACCTTCCATACTTGCACCGGAGCTCTTCAAGCACTCCAGGCGGAAGTCACGCTCCGTGCTAGATGCCCTCACAAACAACAATTGGATTCGAGATATCCGCCAGAATCTAACATTCCCACTTCTTCTTCAATATGTCGACTTGTGGCGAAAATTGCAAACGGTACAACTCGAGCCGCAAGTCCATGATGTCATAACACAGACGCAAAGCAGCCTCGAGGTCTACTCATTGCCTCCACATACCGCATGCGATTCGCGAGAGCTACTTACAAATCCTTCCACACTACGATTTGGCGGGCTTGGTCTCCATCGCGATGCAAAGTCTTCCTATGGCTTGCCGTACCAAAATCGGCTTTGGATTTGCATGGCAATGGCTTCTACGAAGGGGTGGCCCAATCAATATTTCTGCCCAATGTGCTGTCAAAACCTGGAAACCGCGCATCATCTTTTCATTGACTGCTCACAAGTTCGAAAGTTGTGGGAACTAATCGCTGCATAGGCTTGATTACCGTCTTTATTGCCGGACCGGTGGGACCCAGCTACGGCCTTAAGCTTACAAGATTGGAGTCTTCGCCTAATAAATGGACATCCAGGATTTCGAAAAGGGCTAAAGTCACTCATCATCCTAACTTGCTGGCAATGGTGGAAAGAACGAAATAACAAAAATTTTCGAAGCAAAGAAAATGACATAGAGGAGATCTTACAGTCCATCAAAGATGAGGCCAGAATTTGGATCATCGCGGGTGCGGAACACTTAAAAAATCTTCTGGACCGACTAGCTTAATTTTAGTTTCTTTTATTTTCCTTCTCCTTCTGTTTCCTTTCCTCTGGTTCCTCAGGGTGATCTGCGTTTACCTTTTGGTGCAGTATCCTGCACCTTGTACTTTTCGATTTCCTCTCTCTAATATATTTTGCAGCTACGCTGCCTTTCAAAAAAAAGTGTATTCTTTTGTATAACGAAATGTTTATCTATCAGTAGCATGTAAGCTGGATTTATTGTCTCACCAGAGCAGTAAAAAATGTTGACTTAATTTCATGACTTGTTTATTTGTTCGATCTGATTTGTGTACTTCATAATGGTTTTGTTGACTTTTTCCTCCATTTTTACCCTTAACTTGGTACCGCCTCTAATCGCATGGTCGGAGAAATTGAGTCGAAGCTATCCAAGAAGGCATAACCTTTCCGACTTCAAATATGCATGTGTTGGCTATTCCATATACCTAGACGACAAGCAAAATTCTACTGTGAAAGGAGATAGGCGAGCACGATTGCCTATTTGTGTTGCGGTTGAGGTATCCGCTTAGCCATGCTATTGCTCTGAAATTATTTGTAATTGTCGGTTCACATGTGAGGAGCATGTCGATCGACATAATGTGCACAGAAGCGACAACGATTAGAGACAAAATGTTTAGCATTGATGGTGTAAATGTTCTCCTAGCATTGCCGACGTGACCATAAAGAATGTTGTGACTATAGCATGCGGAATGAGCATCCATGGCAATTTGCATATCTTTTATTTTGGTTACAATAATGACATCTACCTCCTTTTTTGTCGACCATGGTAGAAATGAATTATAGCAATGCATGCCATTCTCTTCTGAAATCTATTCTTGATTTTTTTCCTAATCTGTTTTGTATTGAAACTGCTAAGCCAGTATCATGATGTTAATGCATATGTTATGATAATTTATGTGTTTTTGTTGCCAAATATGAAAAGTGAATTATTCCCTTTCACAACTACTGGCAGATAGAAGAGCCTCAACCAAACAAGTAGGGGCGGAGCCGGGCCTCGGGCCACCTGGGCCTGGGCCCGAGGCCTGGCCCAAAAATCCTAGCCGAGAGGGGAAAAAAGTTCAAAGAATCATGCACGTATGGGCTGGCCACTTGATGGCCTTGTGTCTGACAAATGCACCGGCCCAAGGCCTGACTAATATCTGGCTCCGCCCCTGCAAACAAGCACCAGCTCACCTTAAAAAAGAAGGTAAGGAAACTATATCCTTTTATAACTTGCCTAGTGTGCATAACAGCAACTCCAAAGCTACTGCAATATATTAGATCACTAAAAGAAGTGTTTAGCATGTTGCATTTGCTCGCTGTGGCTTCAGACTAGAGATCCAGTAGCAAAGTAGATCTCTCAGAGAATATAACATGTTTTCCATGTAATGAACTTCCTTGCATGCTGTGACATGTCAATGCCTTGTTGGTCGAGCTATCAGACCTGTCATGCATATGCCTAAGATCCACTCGAAATTGTCATTAGAAGTTAGTTGGGACAGAGAATCAAGCGCTGAAAGAAGAAATGATTGGTCATGCAGATGCTTCCTCCTTGATTATGCCTATTCTTTTCACCTTCGTAGTCAAATGATACTTCAAATGTTACCTAAAACACAACTGAAATGGTAGTGTAATTAACTATTGGCGAGCAACTTACACTTAATTGATAACACGCCGTATTCTTTCTCATAGAAGTGTATAAATGTTTCATGTGCACTGCATATGTCTTGCTGATTTCTCTTGGAAGCTCAATAAAAGTTCAGCCTGACTTTTGTGGTAAAACAATCTGATCACCCGCGAACCCACATCATTCTCTCTAGTGTATCTGAAACTGGACTTCTCTGCACATTGATTAATAAAATTTGGTGTGCATGAATAGTTTGTGTTGAACATCCTTCTTTCATTGAGTTTGTTGCGAGTAGGGGACGCGAGAATTTCAGTATTTTTTTGTTCTTGGTAGTTTTACTAATAATGATGACACTGCAGCTCCTCACCCACGTCGATACAAACCTGGACACGGAGGAGAGGATTTCTTAACAAAGTGAGTTGCTCTTTTGGTTTAAATTCTGCTTAAATCCCTTAAATTTGCATCAAGATTCAGTTGGCTACAATTTTTTCTGATGAACCTGCAGATTTCAGAGGAATGTTGGGCTTGTGGCCAATGGAGTGGCTAGGAACCTGAATAAAGTTGGGACCTATGTCAAAGACACTGTGGGTGATATCATGTTCCCTTACCGCAAGCCTCCCAAGTAAAACCTAGCTCTGGTTCTCTTTAAATCCTGGAGTGGAGTGGAGTAGACAAACAGGGGTGTGTCTAATCCATTACTTCCTGAAACACCTGGAATAGAAGTAGCCGCCTCTTGATTTTCTGATGCCCTGGATGAGATTTCAGTGAGATTTCATTGTTTGTCAGTTTATGCCTAACGGCATAATGGGCAACCACATAGAGGCCAAGCTGCCCCTTGGGACATGTTACTCTATTTCACTAGCTGTTCAATGCCTTCATGTCATGTTTCTTCCTAGCACCATCTTGCTCCCCCGCTTGCAATGCAATCTTCATCTTGTTGGGTTGCTCCAGCAATGTATAGGATGTAATGTAATAATATAACATTGCAACAGCTCCTATATGCCAAGTTGAGGCCATGGTTTCGAGAATAACAGTAGGTCCCCATTTCCACTTCCGTTGATAAATTTGCTTGGTGTGTTGGCCGTGTCTGAGTTTATCGAACTTTTGACACGTCTTATTTTTGAAAGTCAGCAAGTTTTCTTCGATAATATCATGAACTTCGAGGTTTGTCATTTCTTACATCCTGGCATGCAGGTTTGTGCAAATTATGTTTTTAGAACCATATGTCAATCATTACTTTGCGTGTTGATATGTTCACCGCATACTCTTAAGCATGTGCAATAACCAATAGGAAAGATGCTGAAATTCCTGGTTTTCTACAGAAACTTTTGTGCATCTTTTGCAGTTGTGCTCTGCCATTGTTCCTGTGATTCAGCTTTATAGTGACACTGAATGGGAACGGAGCTTTTGTCATTTTCTTTTTTCTAGCAAAAACATATGCAGAACAGCAGAAGTATCCAATTGAGTATTCAATGTGGTGTAGAAACTTCTATTGTGTACAATTCATCGAAACATACAGATAGCGTAGTTGCCTCTTATGCCCCTCTTATCCTCACATACATACTGCTGGGAGGAAATTGCTAGCTTATATAAAGCCGTGTACAATTATACATAGTATTCGGCTTGGGTACAATTATACATAGTTAAATCGTACGTGTGCGCATATATAGCAGAGATAAATCATGAGGGGTAGTACTTGAAATCATGCTCGAATGATCGATCAGTTGAGGCCCTTCTTCTCCCACACGGCGTAGTCGTTGCCGTGGGCGGCCAGCTGAAAACCCGCCGGGATCAGGTGCCCGACGTCGTACCTGGACCCGATCTTCATCATCACCTTGCCGTCGATCTCCGCGACATATGCGTCGGCGTCGTACAAGAAGATCTTGAGCTCGCTCGCCGGCGTGATGCCGTTGCGCTTCCTCACCGCCACCAGCGCCGCGATCTCGTCCTTGAGCCCCCAGTCGAAGAAATGGTCGTAGAACTAGCACGGTTTTGCCATTCGTAAGTTGCCTAATTAATTAGTTTAGAGTGCTAGCTACTGTATGAGTGAGTTGGGTGAGAGAGGTGGCTGCTTGCTTACGATGCATGGGTTGCCGGGGTGTGTGAGGATGTAGGCGTAGCCCTGCATGACCTCGTCGGAGGGGAATGGCCACATGGCCTGCGTGGAGCCGGTGTCGTGGTTGTCGACGAAGGTGACGGCCTTGGCCGGCCACCACCCGATCACGCCGGGCGCCTTCCCCTGCGGGTCGATCAGCCGCCACAGCTCGCCCTGCACGGCGGCATTGAGGATACCCTTGGTCGTGAAGTCGAACACCGCGCCCGGCGAGGCCGTGCCGCCTACCCTGTCCACCCAGTTCACCAGCTCCTGCCGGTGCGCGTTCTGGTCGTACAGGGGCTTGCCGTCGCCGCCGTAGGCCATGGTGTCCCACAACTCCGCGACGGCGAGGCTCGGGGACGCGCCGTCTATGTAGACCTTGGCGACCTCCGGGGAGTAACCCCTGACGAAGTCGAGGCGCCAGGCGTCGAAGCCGAGGTCGGTCTTGAGCCAGAGCAGCTACTCAGTGAGCTCGCGCTGGACGCGGTCGTTGAGGTGGTCGATGTCGGGCGCGGCGGGAAAGTCGGCGCCAGTGTCGAGGTTGCCGGTGCCGTCCGAGTATCGGGTGTCGTTGCCGCAGATCATGTGGGGCCCCAGTCGAGGCGGCTGTCCGGCGTGCCGCCCTCGAAGATGCAGTTGATGCCGCGGCCGTCCTTGTAGTCGGCCCATCGGTGGTTGATGACGATGTCGGCGATCACCTTCAAGCCCCTGCCGTGGAACGCGCCGATCAGCGACTTGAGCTCCGCCGCCGTCCCGTACTTGGACGCGTCCAGGTCGTACAGCCGCCCAGGAATATAACCTGTGCCAAGCAACCACATGCATATATGTATTGTACACATATGCATATACATATATATATATATATATATATATATATATATATATATATATATATATATATATATATATATATATATATATATCTTTCTTGTAAAAAGATGTGTACTATATACACACCACTCCCTGGTATATGCTGCCCTTTAGTCACAGATAGTTATTGTTGTGGTTATAGGTATAGTTAAACTTACGAAATTTTAATTATTAATATCTTTTTAAATATTTAAATTAGATATATGAAAATCATACATATAGATTTATCTTGAAAAATACTTTTGTAATATTATAATATTATTGTGTTTTATGAATATATTATAATAAAAATTAGTGGTTAGTTTTGGAGACATAAAGGATGTCCAAAACAGTAACTATCTGTGATCGGGGAGGTTGTATCCATGTATGTACTTCCATTTCATTCTTGAAATACCGGTATAATTTCAACGCAAAAATTGGCTAAAAATACTACTCCCTGACGCCGAAACATCTTACTCAAACGAGCGTGTTGTCCACTCCACGCTTTTATGATTCTTGCTAAGTTGGGCTTCTATATGTTTAGACATGAAGGGATTCAGGGACAAGAGGAGTGACCCTGTTTGGAGACGGAGTGCGACGGCGGTGGCAGCCAGACGTGCGTCACTCCAGCGCCGGCGATGTCGTCGACCTTCCCCATCAGCAGGTTGTACCACCCGCCATCCTGCTTCCACGATTCCCAGTTGAACCCCTGGAAGCCATCAGCAGTTACCCCGATCGAGTTCTTGAGCACAATTCTCTTCTTCAGAGCAACAAACCAACCAAACGAACTGAAATCGCTTCTTCAGAAGATGATCACGCACGCACGCATATATACCTGAAACAGGACCTGCCCGGATGCTAATCCGAGAAGAACAAGGAGCAGGGAGAAACAGCACAGGTGTCTGCTCCCCATTGCACCGGCTCTCGCTCACAGAGAGAGACACTGTTCTTCCTCTGATGGATCGATGCCTACGAGTGTAGTAGTATTTGGAATTGGATGGTCGAGACGAGTGCAAGTCGGAGCTGGTTCGTGTTGGGTATTTATAGGCGGCCGATGCCACGGCCGAAATCTAATACCAGCTACTGTGGATGGAACGGGTGACGTGAACTCTTAACTGAATCAAATCGACTAATTGCGGCAAGCAAGTAATCACGATTTGTTGCGAAAGATTTTCAAGGCAGGAAATCCAGAACGAAATCTAGCTGAAAATTTCTCTTCGCAGAATTGGTATTCAGGTAACCAATATTCTGAATTGTACTACTTGCTTGCATGTAAGAAAATGCAGAATAAATCTGAAAACTGGTACTGGAGACTATTCCTAACTTGGTAGAGCCATGGAAAGATCGGGTCACCCGAAACGGTATGTAGCTAGCATGATGAGGATGCATACTGTCGTAGATGACGCGCGCATCTTGGAAGGCCGGAGAAGTGTACGTGACGACGCATTGGAGCCGTATTTGTCTGTCTTGCGTGACTGCAAAAGCAAATGAGACGGTGACGGATTGGCACTGACGGTTAAGCCATATTTGTTAGTCAGGATGGCGTGGGTGAAGAAGTCGGCAAGCAAAGTAAGGAGTGTTACGACTTCAACTTAACAGGATGTGGTATGGTCTTACAGACGGTGATATGATATGTAATTGTCATACACGCCTTATACTAGAAGTAGTAATTACCAGGAGAGTTAAATATCAGTTGTTGTTTACTGTTTACTGTGTTGAGTTTACTGCTGTAATCCTGATACTCGGCATATAAGCCAAACGTTCTGTTGAAAAGGGTATGGAAAAAGAATTCATCAACTTAGCTGCTCCAAGTAAGATAGCGTAGAGTAGTTCTCCTCCTTTGCTCTTCCCATGCTACCTTATTCTGTCCAGATTTCTTCCGCATTGCATTCTTGTCGATTTTTTGTTCTCGCTACTTCCGGGGTCCTGACAGAGGCCAAAAATGAATTGGTGCAAAAGAGGTCAAAAATGGAGGAAATTGATTAATTGCGTCTGGCATATATGTAGGTAAGATTTGTCAGATTACCATATGCTGTATGTGTTCGGTATAAATGGTCATGTCGAGGTTTGTTACCGACAATAATGAAAAAGGGGCTAAGCGCTGGATCGGAAGCTCAATGGTAGCACAAGACGCACGATTTATACAGGTTCGGGCTCTCGTGGTGGAGATAATACCCTAGTCCTGTGCTCTGGAATTATATGTAGCTAGCTTATAGCTGATGATGTTGTCTGTTGTCCTCCTCCTCCCCACCCCTTTTATATAGCGGAGGAGGGTGGTTACAAAGGAGAGTCCTAATTGGTTCAAGGTGGAGATTGTATCTCTTTCCTTATCCACTATACATGATAGCGACTAGGATTACAATTGTATCCTCCTAAGTAGGGTTGGTTTCCATCTTGGGGTTTCCTTGTTGCGCATGGCGGCCTTCCTCTGAGCAATACCCATCTTCATGTAGTCGGCTTGGCCCATCCCTCTTAGGTGGTCCTCTCGCCCGCCATGCGACACACAGGGTCCATATACTCCACAAGAGCCCCCGAGTGCTTTGCGTTCGAATTGCCGCCTTCCTGGTCGCAGCCCAACTGAGTCAAGCTTCACGCCGAGTGCTTCCAATTCTTGATGTAGTTTCCCGACTTGTTTTCCTTTCCAGCTGAGTGCCCATTGTAGGCAAAGAGATCGTGAAGGACTCAATAGAGCTCCACGCGTTGAATTATATCCGACTGTCGCGGCATACAGCTGGTGGCTCATCATGGGGCATACCGTATCCCAAACGATATACAGAAGTCAAAACGCTTTTTCGCTCAAAGCGAAATTCAGCGCCGCTCCTTTAAATTCATTCGCCGGAAGTTGCTTGATGTGCGTTGAAGCGTTGGCCCACACGTCGCATCCAAATTTAGTAGCCCGAAATCATGTATATGCATAACTTAAGCCGTGTAAAAACAACTCACTTGGATGTGATGTCCATTGGTTTATATATAATTTTAGAGTTTTTACTCCTTTTCCTCATTGATTTTGAATTTATCCGAGTGGTTTTGACTCTTTTGTTTAAGCACTCTGCCCGACTAGTCTAGCCCCGGCGTCGAGTCGGCTCATGGCTCTTTTTCCGAGCACGTTTTGGGTGACTAAAGTTCGCCGTTCATGGGGTCGAGCTTCACAACTCGGAATCAACGACTCGGATTCATTTGCAATCGTTAAGTAAAAGAAGAAAAACACAACTCAGAAAAAGATGTGCGCATGCGCACACTATTAGGTGTAGCCCCCGACTTACTGCTTAGTTGAGGATCAACTAAGTAGCAAGTCAAGAAAGCCAATAATTTTATTCATAATGATATAATTGAGTAAAAGCGACTTAGTGCTCTATGCTTCATGTGTTGGTGACGATCGTGCCGTCTTTGCTCGTGGGCGAGGCTTGCGGTAGAAGCCGAAGGTGGCGCTCGGCGCAGTGTAGGCTCGTGGCCGTGCGAAGGTGGCGCTCGGGGCGCAGGCGTTGGCTCGTGGCCGTGCAAAGGTGGCGCTTCGGGCGCAGTGTTGGCTCGTGGCCGCAGCGAAGGTGGCGCTTCGGCGCAGGTGTTGGCTCGCCATGCCGAGGTGACGCCGGGCGTTAGCGCTTGGCGCGCTGCGAAAGTGGCGCTTCGAAGCGCAGCGTGGCTCGTGGCCGTCTTGAAGGTGGCGCCGCATGATGCCGCTAATCTGAACATCCTTTACCATAGTCGGCGACCTCGGGACATCTTCTTGATCAAGTTGGCGTCGTTGACTTCTTTCTCGAAAAGCCGCTATGACGACCGCATCCGAGATGTTCCAGATCGAATTCTTACCGGATCCGAATCGGGAAGTCAGCCCCCGGCTTACTACTCGTGAGTGGATGGCCGCGGCGCGCCCCGACTTGACGGAATGCGGATGAAGTCTCTCCCAGATTGGATCTGGTCCGAGTCCGAGAAAGCAAGCTTGTCGAGGTTGTTGGCGATGAAGTCGAGGCTCCCGAAGCGGAAAGCATGGCCGAGAGCGAAGGTGATGACGATTCCATTGATAGAGGCCATCTAGCTTGCCGAGATTGATCTTGACGCTGCCCCTACCTGGCGCGCCAACTGTCGAGGTTTGTTACCGACAATAATGAAAAGGGGGCTAAGCGCTGGATCGGAAGCTCAATAGTAGCACAAGACGCACGATTTATACAGGTTCGGGCTCTCGCGGTGGAGATAATACCCTAGTCCTGTGTTCTGGAATTATATGTGGCTAGCTTATAGCTGATGATGTTGTCTGTTGTCCTCTCCTCCTCCCCCACCCCCTTTATATAGCGGAGGAGGGTGGTTACAAAGGAGATTCCTAATTGGTTACAAGGTGGAGATTGTATCTCTTTCCTTATCCACTATACATGATAGCGACTAGGATTACAATTGTATCCTCCCTAAGCAGGGTTGGTTTCCATCTTCGGAGTTTCCTTGTTGCGCATGGCGGCCTTCCTCCTGAGCAATACCCATCTTCATGTAGTCGGCTTGGCCCATCCCCTCTTGGGTGGTCCTCTCGGCCCGCCATGCAGACACCTGGGGTCCATATACTCCACAGGTCACTTGTGCAAATGAAGAGTACTAGCTAGAGGCAGGCCCTGCAATGCAGCTCACCAAATTGCCAACGCTGATTTGAGGAGCAACCGAGAGGAGGAAGCAGTGAGGATACATATAGACTGTGGAAACAAGACCTGAAGAAGTGGCTCCTTTCAGTAACGTGGGCTAGTACAGATGCTGTTTCTGATGTGTGCACATCGCCCGTGCAGGACTGAGGAGGAAGAAGAAGAAGAAGCCTAAAAGCCAAGAGTTTCGCTGTCCGGACTTGCATCTCGAATTTTTAGCCGCTCTCTTTCTGACTCCTCCAGCTCGACGGCGAGTCGACGTCGACTCGTCAACTTGGTCTTGCTCCTGCTTTTCTGACCGGCCGGCCGGTTCCTTCCCTGCAAGAGCGGCATGTAGTTCTTCTCCCGTCGCCGTCGGATCGACAACGAACGTCGCAGATCTTCGTCATGTCGTGGATGGTACACACAAGTGTCGTAGCGATCAATCTAGACAGAGGAATTTTGATTGGACAGATCATCGTGCTCCTCTCTCTATGTAGCTTTGCTTGGTGTAGGAAGAGGATCTATTTCCGCTATGCTTGTATAGAAAAGTAGTAGTAATTAGGACAATTTTTGCGGCGTGACACATTGTATATGTTGTCTTTTTCGCGAAAATAATTTTGTTTTTTCCATCGGTGTTTTTTTAAAAAAATCATCGAGGAAACGTGCAAAACGGTTGAAAGAATGCAAACGCATCCACGATTGCGTTAAATCGAAAGGTCCTTTTCGTGAAAAATAGCCGGAATGATCTAAACGGCACTACGTTTTTTCGGTATTTATTTAGGGTCCTTTCACGATAGATTCGCGATTTTTTTGAACCAGAAGGTACTCAACGCAAAAAAAACCGCGGGAAGGACCTACACGTAATTATGCATTTTTTGAGAGACCTATACGTGAAAAGGGAAAAACGAGCCGAGGCAGCCGGCCGTGCGATGTTTTTTTTCGCGGAAACAATTTCGTTTTTTTCGTCGTTTTTTTTAAATCGTGAAGGAAACACGAGAAACGGTTGAAAGGACACAAATGCATATGCGATTACGCTAAATTGAAAGGTCCTTTTTGTGAAAAATAATTGGAATGATCCAAACGGCATAACGTTTTTTTGATATCTATCTAGGGCCCTCTCACGAAATATCCGTGATTTTTCTGCACCAGAAGATCCTCTTCGTAAAAAACCGCGGGAAGGACCTAGACGCAATTACGGATTTTTGGAGGGATCTAAACGTGAATTTTTTTTTTTAACCGAGCCGAGCCGCGAAAGCGACGCGCATGCGGGAACTCTTCAAAGTTTATTTAAGGTATTACTATTTGCTATAATATACTGTAGCCTTTTCTTTTATGGAACCAATGTCTTCTAGCCTGCTCACTGCAAACAGTATATACTGGAGCAATACACATTTGACTTTGTTATATATTTCTTTTTGACTGAACTAATGGCTCTACCTAATTCGCTGAGCTGATAAGACCGGATTTGCCCTGTGCCATATCTGTCCATACGCAATCCTTCGTACGGGGACACCCAAAATACTGCAGAATGCTGAATCAAATCGACTAATTGCGGCAAGCAAGTAATCACAATTTGTTGCGAAAGATTTTCAAGGCAGGAAATCCAGAACGAAATCTAGCTGAAAATTTCTCTTCGCAGAATTGGTATTCAGGTAACCAATATTCTGAATTGTACTACTTGCTTGCATGCAAGAAAATGCAGAATAAATCTGAAAACTGGTACTGGAGACTATTCCTAACTTGGTAGAGCCATGGAAAGATCGAATCACACACGAAACGGTATGTAGTTAGCATGATGAGGATGCATACTGTCGTAGATGACGCGCATCTTGGAAGGCCGGAGAAGTGTACGTGACGACGCATTGGAGCCATATTTGTTAGTCTTGCGCGACTGCAAAAGCAAATGAGACGATGACGGATTGGCACTGACGGTTAAGCTGACGCAGCATAGCCGATCGGAGTTCTTAAGATTTTTTGATTCTGATATCATATTGAGTTGTATGTATTAGTAAGCTCATTTAAAAACTTAAGCTGATGAAAAAAATAGACAATTTACTTGTACTTTAACATTGACAACCTCTTGTCAAAGAGAGATGCTTATCCCCTGAATCCACAAACAAGCTGTCAGTGACACAAGATGTTTTTACATATCACTCATGCTGCCTGAGTACTAGATCTACCACAGCGAAGATGTTATGCATGCACTTATACTAGTTTTATTTTTGCATTCATTCAGACAGGTGATTCATCTCTACGTTGTTGAATACTGTTAGGGTATGTCTCTCGAGGTACACAGAAGAAGACATTGGTCATGGAACTTGAAATTCCCCACATGTTGCCGATCTTTCCAGTAGGGCAGATCGACCTGACTAGGGGTGGCAACGGGGCCATTCCCCGCCGGGGAGTGCCTTCCTGTCCCCGTCCCTGCGATCCAAAATTTTCCCTGTCCCCGTTCCCGTTCCCCGTCTCGGGGGAGAAAATCCCCCCATCCCCATCCCCGTTCGGGTATCGGGGCCCCGTCAGGGATCCATCCCCGCGAAAATTTCACACAAGAGAAGAGCTTTTATAGCCATTTTAACTCAAAAATCATATCAATAGACAAGGAAAAAAGATTGCATGCATTAATTGAAGATTATGTTGTCCCATTTATAAAAATGTGAATATGATGGGTTAGAGAATATGTTTGCAATCTAATAACTAAATTGGACTAAACTAAATTTGGATCCCCAACGGTCCTCATGGGAAAAACATTCCCGTCCCGTCCCCGCCATCTCGACGGGAATAATTTTCTCCGTTTCCATCCCATGAGACGATTTCTTCCCATACCCGCCCCTATAGAGAATTCTCACGGGATCGAACGGGTCCCCATTGCCATCCCTAGACTCGACCCGAGCCTGAGCCACTCGGACGAGGGATTGAGAAATACTCTCTCCAAGTTTGTAAAGTGTATTTTTTAGCATATAAATCAAAAATATATTAAATATAACTAGATTATTTCTAATTATTATCACTAAGCACTATATTTAACGATGTATATAGAGAATATAAAGTAAAGATGAATATTTATTAAGGATATACAGAGAACATTACACTAATATTATATTAAAATATAAAATAAGTCTTATATTTATGAATAAGACTATTTAAAAAAAGAAATCTTATAGATTTGGACGCAGAGAGTACTAAAGATTAGATTGGTTCAAAAGACTTTGATGATGTGGATAGGAACGGCAAGAAAGAACAAGATTGGATGAGCCGGTTGGCCCGGTTGTATCCATCTTCAATTTGGTTAAGAGCCCAGAGAGGACGACAGAGCCGGCTCAGTTGGGAAGCACGCCGATGTGCGAGCTGTCTGTCCACATTCGAATCTCAGGTTTGATGCGGATACTTACCAATTAAAATAGGTGTACGCGTGTGTACTGTTTAGTGGAATAGCGCGTCGCTCCGAGGACCATACAGCCTACAAAAAATTTCTCAGCACGTGTTTGAGGTGTGAGTACGATAGATGTGAGTTATGTGTACGGATGACAACGGAACGAAAACTTTCCGACCGTTTCAAAGGAAAATGGAAATGGAAATGGAAGCTGTTTTTCGAAAACAGAAACAGAAAGTATCGGAACGGAAACGAAATTTTTTTCCAGAAACGGAAACGGGAGAGTCAATTCCAACAAAAACGGAAACGGAATGAAAATTCTATATAATCCTATTCGGAATTTCCGAATGGGCTGAGCGGCGTGCTAAAGCCCAATGGCTCTTCCGGCCATCCGAATTCCGAAAGGCCCAAGCGGCAAGGCCTAAGCGGCAAGCCGGTTGTCTGCATTCTGGAATGCCCCGTCTCCGTCTAGCAGTCGAGGAAGGCACCGACATCGAGTGAACCAAACCCTAGCTCAGACTCAGTCACCAGACTTCCCCGGCAGCTTGGCCTCCTGAGTCGGTGGCACGCCCCCGCGCTAGCGCTAGCGACGGGAGATCCTCCACCCCACTGCGCCTCGCCGTCGCCCCGGCGCCCGCGACAGGAGATCCTCCACCACGCTGCGCAGCGCCGCCACCCCGACGCTCGTGACAGGAGATCCTCCATCGGCCGCGCCGCGCTACCGCTCCGACGCCCGTGACGGGAGATCCTCCACCGCGCCCCGACCGGAGTCCCTCCACTACGCTGCACCAGATCGGAGCCCCCATTGCGCTGCTCCAGGTTGGGTGAAAGGAAGTGGTAAGCTTCTTGTATCTCTTTTCCTCTCATTTCTGTACTGAGTTTGTGCAATTTACAGTGTTTAAGTTGTTGACTGTTGAGGCCTCATAAGTAGTCGAGTTGTTCTTCTCTTGGGCTGTGGAGCAGTACGTGAGATTGTATCAGACAATCATTAGTTTCTTCATTTTAGTTTGGTTATTTATTTTTGTTGCTGAAAAGAAATCCTATTTTTCTGCTAAATTTTATTGGATTGATGATTTGTATATCTATTTCCCAGTTTCCTAATGTAGATTTGATCCCACTATCTTCCTTAAAACCATCCCAAATTTTCATACAACGTATGTTCTATTTTCCTGAATTACAGAGTGCGGTTTTTTCTGTTTGTCCACTAAAAACTCCAAATAAAAATCAATTGATCAGAGCACTTGAACTTTCTTCATCACTTCCCTTTTGTTAATGCACTCCAATCTTATTTTGGTCCAAGAAAATCAACTGTTTGTGCCAACCTGTGGTCCCTGTAGCCTCAGATTTAAGGTCTAAGATGATGACGTCGGCCGCTTTGTGCTTGTTCTCAAGTATGCGTCTATTCCGTTCGTTCCAGATCGCCTAGGTTACCATGAGGAAGGAGCACACAACGCTTCACTGGCTTGGTTCTTCCCATGAGGCCTGTGCATTTCCTCAGGCAGTGGGTTTCTATTTTATTTAGCTAATTCTACATGTGTTGACTAACCTGTCAACAAAATTCAGGTAGTAGGAACTAGGAAGCAATTCTCTGTGTGAACTGATGTTGGAAGCAATATCATGCATGAATATTAGTTGCCTCGTTTTGTACTATATGCTAGTGTGTGCCAAATTGCTAACAGGTCTGGACAAAGGCAAAGAAAAAATGAAAAAAACTGTGCTATCTTTTCGTCCAAGCAAGCATTTTGTTCTATATGGTGCATACTAGTTGATGCTGAAATGCTATTTTTCCGAATCTGCACTAATACACGAGAATGTGTCAGTACGCTCAGTTTTAGTGCCATTGTCAGTAAACCCTTCTGTTTATCTATTTAGTATCACATGATGATGTGCAAATGCGAATGTGATGTTCTATTTGTGATCAACCATCAAATTCGAGATATTGTACAACTAATCACTTATTGCAATATAACAGAGAGCTATGGACCATGTTGCAAGTAGAAGCAGTAGTGCAAGTGCAAGCGTGACTTCTCCCGCTTTGGTTAATTCACTAAAGTTGCTGGAGCTCCCTGATGCTACTCCAACTCCAAATGTTGTTGCAACCGCTACTCCAACTCTAAGTGTAGATTTAACCGATGAAATAGATGGCAAGCCACCTCTTGGAAAGAGAGCTAAGAAAGCCACCTCTGATGTTTGGGCACACTTCACCAAGTATGAGGTTAATGCCAAAAATGAAAAGGGCAACGATATTGTACAGCTATAGGTTAGGTGCAACAAGACCAGATGTTGCTACAAAGGTCGGTGCGAGAGTAGTTGAGGAACATTAGATTTCAAAAGTCACTTGAAATACAAGCATTTTATCTTGATTGGGCAACAAACAATCAACCTGAAGAAGAGTGAGGGCGATGAATCCATTGCATCTATTGAGACTTATAGGTAAGGTATGATGAGGCTGTCAGATTGAAGAAATTTTATCTCGCAATTATCATGCATGAATATCCCTTTAATATTGTTGAGCATGAGTACTTTGTGGACTTTATCAAGTGTTTGCGTCCTTCTTTTCCAATTAAAAGTCGCATTACTGTGAGGAAAGATATATTGAATATGTTTGTGGAGGAAAAGAGAAAACTGTATGAATACTTTAAAACACTCGAATGCTGTTTTAGTACAACCATGAACATGTAGATATCTAACCAAAACAAAGGCTACATGTGCATCACAATACATTGGATAGATGATAGTTGGTGCATGCAAAAAAGGATTATCAAGTTCATACATGTAGAAGGACATCATTCAGGAAAAAATTTGTGTTTATCATTTTATGATAGTGTAGTGGATTGGAATCTTGATAGGAGATTGTTTGCACTTACTTTGGACAATGCTTCAGCAAATGATAAATGTGTTTAGGGGATAGTGAGCAAACTCAATAAGATATCTCTATTAATCTGTGATGGCATCTTTTTCCATGTGAGATGTTTGAATCATATTTTGATCCTCGTTGCCCAAGATGGTTTAAAGACAATTGCACCAGCCATTGCAAATATTAGAAGTATAGTTGCAATTGCAAAGAACTCTCCACTGCATTATGAAGAGTTTAAGAAGTGTGCTCTAGAGTGTGACTTGGATGTGACCAAGGGTCTCTCCTTAGATGTTTCTACAAGGTGGAACTCCACATATCTTATATTGAAGAGTGTTGTCGGGGACTGAGAAACCTCCGACAAAGTCAACGCATGGTCAACAGGGTCCCCAGCTTGGGACGATGCAGCAAGGGGCCTCGACCACGACCTAAGCGACGCTGATTCCCACACGACCTCGAGCTTGGGCAGTGGGGGGTTCCATCCTCGCACGGCCTCGACCTTGGCTTGGGGGCGTGCGTTTACTCGACGGTTACCAAGCCCGAAGATCCCGGAGTTAAGGCAGACGTGGGCGTCAAATCCGGGACGGTTGCAGCACATCTTCATTGCACGCCATGCACTACCCCGGGAATCTCTGTTGCCGTTTCTTGTAACGGCTGGGAGGGGTATAAAATCCCCTGAAGCAAAACGGCAGAGGGGACAACAGGACATCAACGCACCAGCAATAGACCAGTAGACACATCCAGAACGCTCAAGCCCGAGCTGTAATCCACTCTCTGTACTCACGACTAGTGAATTCCTCCGCCTCAGGAGAAGACTGGAGTAGGGCTGTTACCCTCGTGGGGGCTTGAACCAGTATAATCCGCTGTCTCTCGCTCGTTGATGCCTCGCCCTGACCTACGTCTGATCCATCGTTGAGCGCAACTCTTTCTGGGCCCCTCATTCACACTAACCCCATTTTCATATTTGCGGTCAGGCGATCCCGATCATCGACAAGTATAATTTACTATAAAGATGCTTTTGATAGGCTCTTTCTTTGGAATTCAAGAAAATATAGAAAATGTGCTCCAACTTCCAATAATTGGGCTATGACAACATCGATATCTATATGCTTGAAGCTATTTTATGATGTTATCGAACTATTTTCTGGCACTAAATATCCAACTGTGAATCTATTTTTCAGAAAGTTTTGTTAAATTAAGATTGCAATTGTAGAATGGTGTGACAACTCTGACCTAGTAATTAAAGTTATGGCACATTCCATGAAAATTAAATATGACAAATATTGAGAAAAATCCAACATGGCACTTGCTGTAACATGCTTCTTTGATCCTAGATACAAGAGAAATGTGATAGAATATTATGCACCGAAGATTTACCCCAGTACTTCTATGCAAGAAATTGATAAGTTTACCAAAGTTGTTTATGACTTGTTCCAAGCTTATGCATCTGCTTCAAAGAAGACAACCTCTAGCACTACAAATGTGCACCAAGTGGGTTCTCAACATAATAGTGTTGATGAGGATGATGAGCTTGATATGTTCTTGCATAGCATTAGTGAAACAGATCATGTTACCAAAAATGAGTTGGAAGTGTACTTGGAGCAACCTCTAGCATCTATAAAAGATAAATATTTTGATATCTTGTCGTGGTGGAAGGTCAAACAAGTTGAGCTCCTTATTCTCTGTAACAGCCCAGAAATTTAGGAACAGTAAAACATAGTATTTAAATTTGGATGTGAATATTTTCAGCCTGTTCATAATGTCTTTGATTTTATTCGGAGTTATTGAATTCTTTTTGTGTTTTGAGTTGCAATAAAAGTCAACTAAAGAATGCAAAGAAGAAAAGGCAAAGAAACAAAAAGTAAAAATTTGGAAAATTGAGTCATGAAATCTTAAGCATGTAAATAAGCCATTAAAATTTTCAAATGAAATTCATGCATAAGAAAAATGGGAAAGAAAAATAGAACAATAGTTTTTATTCCCAAATAATGCATTGTCAGAAATTGTACAAAACATTGGAACAACAAATGGAGTTGAGAAAATTTCTATGAAAATATCATTACCATATCTGCACTCAGTAAAAATATAATAAAATAATAATCTGGTTTGAGATTCTATAAAATTCAAAAACAGAAAACTTAGAAAAATGGACAATTCAGTGTTAGAATTTTAATTAAATAATGGAGTGAGTAATTGAGCTGAAAATTTTACATAAATATCTTTAGTTTAAATCCACTTGAAAAACAAAATATCAAAAATAATAGACTTCATTTGAATTTAAATAAAAATCGAAGGCGAGACTAAAGATTTAAATAGCCATTATTGAAAGAACATTTAAAAATTCTCAGTAGCTGAATTTAATCCCAAATTTTACCAGGGATAAATACTTCTTGGAGAACACGGTCAAAAGTTTTACCATTTTCTACCACCATTGACTACCAGCAAAAATCAATGAGAGAGGGAGAAAGCGGTGTCCAACCACTCTGTTTCTTCATTGCTCATCGACTTGTGGGCCAACCTTTTCCGTTCCGTCCTCTTGGCGCATAGCTATGGCATCCTCGGTGGCTGACAAGGGACCCAGGCCCAGCTTGCAGACTCATCTTCCTCGGCTTCCGCTTGATCCATTTGGGAGCAGGAGGCGAACTCTCCAGCGAGTTGAACGCAGCCCATGCCGATGCATCGAACCAAAGACTCTGCTTTCGGTCACCCTCTATGTCATCTTCCTCAGCATCGCACGGCTCAAGCCACGAGTCCCACAGCCCATGCCTTCGCCATTAACGCCTCGCTAACTCCCCGTCCGGCCGAGCAAGCAATGCCGATCGCTAACGCTCGTCTCGCCCTCTGATCCGCCAAGCCAATACAAAGCCACTCCAGAGACACTAGTATTCTTTCCCTTTCCATTCATCGACTTCGGCTCCATTCTTCATTTTCGCCATTGACAAGAGCCAGGAAAGGGGAAATCAACGCGACTCGAATCGATTGGTAATCTCCAAATTTCTTGGTCCGAAGCTTCAGCAGTGCACCGTGAGTACTAACTAAGCATCAATTTCATCTCCTTTGATTCGCACTGCCATTTCACGGTCATCTTCTTTGTCTCAGCGCTACCGTGGACGAGCTTCCTCGCTAATTCTTGGCGCCATTTCGGTGAAATAGAACCTCCTCAACTCATCGATGCTCACCAAATCCTCGCCTTAGCCAATCGTCACGGAGTAGAGCTTCACGAATCCATGGCGGCAAGCAGCGACGTATGCGACTTCTTGTTTACGGCCCCGAGCGGAATGAGTACCACCATTAGACTCCTCTCGTCACGCCGATGCTCTAGGTGCCGGCCATTTTCCCTCTCCGGCCACCATTCGCCGGCGGCGAAGCTCAAACCCGAGAACCTCTGTTCTCTGTCGCTGACGAATGGGTCCCAGTAGCAGTGGCCGATCGGCTTTAGCCAAGAAAGGAAAGCGTAATCTCCAGTGGAAAACGTATTTGCCATTTGTGGAAAGTTTTATTTTCAGGAATTTTCATAACTGTGAAGATTCAAGTTTAAATATCTTGTGATTTAGAAATCCAATTCGAGTGAAATAAATTTGTAAATTCATGTAAAATCCAGTAGAATTAGAATATGCAAAAACATTTTTAGAAGAATTACTGTATGAATTTTAGTAAAGGAAATACATGAGAAAAACTTTATGCCATAAGTAATTAGTGATTTTTACCTTAGGCAAAATAAAGAATAATGAATTTATATGGAATCTGGATGTCACAATAGCTCGAAAATGTAAAATAATGATGTTCAAGTTAAGTTGCTCCATTAGTATAATGAATCTTTAAATGAACATGTTATATATATATATACATATAAAGATTAAAGTAAATAAGGGCTTTAGTAAAATAGTAATGTTATATGATCAGAAGTTATAAAATGCAACTTGAGTTAAATCCGTGTAGGCATTAAAACTTAGATGAAAACTTTAGTTATTCATGTATGCTCTTGCATGCATAATCACGCTTATGCTAGTATACATATATATGATGATTCATATATATATTCTAGCATTTAGAGTCTACTGGCAATAACTAAAAACTTTATTAAAACGTTGCTTCGAATCTGAATCTATTAACAAGGGATAAGAATCTGTCTAGGCCTGAAATGATTAGATTATTATAGTTTAATCAATTTTAGCATCTTGAATTCGTAAAATAAGGAAAATAAATTCATAATAAGCAACCCTGTTCTATGTGTGGAGTTATATTCGTTCTACTATCAATTTTCTTTTGCCCTTATTGAATTTAGTACTTTGTCAGTATTTTCCGTTGTAACGTAGAACTCGACGCCTCTGATTCCTTCATCGCCTCCATCATCCTCGATCCTCGTCTTCGTCGTAAGCAATAATTAAGCAAGGCAAGCATCCTTTGACCATATTGATCCCAGTATTTTATATTCCTTTTGTGCATCGAATTGTTTTATGCATGCGTTTACTTTATGTAAATTGCTATTTTGTGGATTGGTAGTTATACCTGTTGTCTCGTGAATCTCCTTTGATGATTATGAAAATATGAGCCTTGATAACCATAGATAGAGGATAGGCATTACTTAATGTCATCATGGGTATATGCGTCCAAGTTATTCATGCTTAGCCATGCTTTAGAAACAAGCAATGTACATGATCAAATCAATATTTGTTTCCTGAAAACCTTGAAAATGGCAATTGTTGGTTGCGGTACTTTGATTAAAACCCAAAATAAAACTATGTGTTGATGCGGGCGATTATTGGCAATAGCCGGTTGTGCATTAAAGGAGCCGCACGTAGTGTAGGGTGAAGTATCGTCCGTGTTAGTCTAAGGACCGAGCAATGGGACGCTATTGATCCGAGATTTCCGTACAAACCACAAGGGTGAGGATGGGTTAGCCATAGCTTGTTATGTATTTAGACATGGCTTTGCTCATTGGTAGGCGGAGCTAGCACAGTATTCGGTCCGGTCTACGGACGGGTATTCGGTCGTCTACTTGCTAATGTAACGGTACGCCTTGCCATGGACGAGAGACGTGGTGTTGGGTGTGATAAATGTGGATCCACGGCTTGGGTGAGTGTCTCTGTTTTAGGCGAGGTTAACGCCCCGGCTGGTGTAAAGTCATGTCTAGGTATGTAACGACTATGTATGATCGCCTGGCAGGCACACTGTTCTATTGGAGGCGTGTGTCGAAATGTTCTCGCAAAAAGGTGGATCATTCCTTGTGGGTCCAGTTGTACACCTCTGCAGAGTTTAAATCTAATTAATTAGCCGCGCTCGCGGTCACGAGCACTCGGTGAAGTCATTCCAATGTTAGATTTTGGTATTTTCTGAAAACTGGAGTTTCGGTTTGAAACTGTTTTGGCAACTGTGTTTTATGTCAAAGGGCTGACATTGTTGGATTTCAGGAATTCATGATTCGCCGCTCACGTCATGGAGGACTGTGAGTGTTATTATGCTTTATTTATTTGTTATCAATCATATGCTCTTATAAATTCCGTTTGCAAATAACTTGATTTACAAATTCAATTTCGCTTTATGCAAATTAACTGTAGTAGCCTTTCCTTTGAAATGGCCTGCATATATTATAGGTTTTGCTCAAGTCTTGCTGAGTACGTAAAGTACTCACCCTTGCCTAATTATATTGTAGGTGGTTGAGTTAGCGCAGCTTCGAGGTTTGTTCGTCGCAGGTTGCGGGTTTTTCTCCGTCGTGTTCTATCTGAAGTTTATGCCTGGTCAGTTGCCTGCGGGATTGAATGGGTACACTACAAGGCAATTGCTTCTTTTGCTGCTATATTTCTCTGAGTTGTAATATTTAATTGTATAATCGTTTCCGCTTAATTAATATTTTGTATGGTTGTGATTTCCAATTGTTGTAAACATGTGAGTGCTAGCTCTTGATCCGAGGAATAGCACAAGAATCACATGGAGGTTCCTGTTCATCCGAACGGGGTCTCACAGAGTTGGTATCAGAGCTATACTGACCGTAGGATAAACCTTAGATAGAATGGTCGTTAGCATCTGAATAAGAAAATTCAAAAGTTTATTTTCAAAAGTTATTAAATTTGCAAAATGTAGACTTTGCTATTCTTTCCTCATTCTTAAGATTCTATTCTTACCCTACATTCCTTTTGAAGTTGTAAATAAATTCCCCTCATCTCAAAAAGAAATTGTCGCTAGTGGTCAACTTTGCTGTTGATTCTGAAGATGTACAAGACTTGGCGCTACCATGCTTCATGCCGACCCAAGAGGACTACAATGTCTACGACAACCAACTCAAGAGAGCATACAATGCTTCGCTAACCTCGACAAAGCAGAAGCACAACTTGAAGATCCTATTCATGGAGAGGCAATACCACCCACCAGTAAAGGAGTAGAAGATTAGAATGTCTTACGATCTAGCTTAAGATAAGAACCCTTGCGCGTAGTATATTATTCTGCTCTAGTAAACAGAGCAATATATGTTGTCGTTTTGTTTCGCTACTTGAAATTGGTTTTTATTCTGAATGTCAGGACTAATTTATGTGTAACTTGACCACTACAGTTAGAGTTTCACAATAAATTGTCCTCATGCATGAATATCGAAATCTCAACCCATAGGATAAATAATGAATCATAGCATAGTCTATATCTTCCCTCTATAGAACTTTTCATGAACTTGTCTTTTACCTGTACAATTTCTCAACTATGTAACCATCATGGTCGTTAACCTTCTTAAAAATTTGATCTCATCCAGATTAGTAATATAGTCTCTATTACTACTCTTAGCTTTGCTTGAGAACACACCATTCATATATAAACCAAGTTAAGATCTTACCACATTAGTAACACCAAATTAGCTTATGCTGCTTTAGGCTAGTTGAAAATTAATGTTCCACTAATAATTTCTAGCCATGCCTTAAAACTCACCTCGTTGCTTATCTAGATTATATACTGTGAAAATAAGTTGGAACAGAAAAGTGATATACTTCTGAACAGAAACCTTCGAATGAATGTTAAAAATTAAAACTGGAAGGAAAAAATCAGAAACTCTATTTCTAAAAGGAATGTAAAAAGATTAGCATCAGTTATACATATACTCTTTTCCCAATCTATAGAATTTAATCTCCTTATCTTTATGCAAAATAAAAACACACCAACAAATTCTTTTGAAATAATTTTTGGAGCAAGCCAACATTGTCATGACGTCTACATCAACAACTTCAAGAAAATAGAAGTAACAAGCATCACGATCTCTCCGACTTCACCGAAGCCTCAGAAGACTAACACAGCAAGTGGTGCAAAGATTAAAAGAATCTCGTCACTGAATAGTCTACTTTGGAACATAGCAGTATACGAGCTACATATTATTCTAGCTATATAGTACACCTTTTATACATAAATACATATGGCCAGTAGAAAGAAGAACCATAGATACCCTTCCTATGTACTAAATTAAAAATATGAGTAGTATTTCTGTGCTGTTGAAGATTTTGGTTGTAGATCTTTTGTATTGCTTCTGGGTTACTCTCGTGAATGTTAAACCACTAGGTTGAAATTTACGACGTGTTAACCCTGCTTAATAAGAAAATTTTAATTAAAAAGATTTTAAAGAACGAAATGTTGCCTTATAAACCAAACTAGAATCTACTTAATCTGCATAGAAACCACAACTAGAGTTAATTGGAAAGAATCAAGTAGTACTTCATAATATAGATAACCCTTATGTAACCATTCTTCTCCGATTCCAACATCTTGTCAAACGCGGTCGTAAAACGCCTCTAATCCAATAGAATTCTGTTTAAATGACTTTACTCTAATAAATATTGTTGCAGGATGCCTGCCACATAATTCATTAATACATCTACTAAAAGTAATGAGTAATAAAGATTTTAGCCTTGTAATTGACCTTCAGCTCTCCCCAAATCGTCTTGGTTAAAATGCATCCTTTCACTCATCTTAAGTATTTTAACATACTATGTACCTCCCTTTAAAGTGACTCGTTCTTGCTAATGATTCTCGGTATAAAATGCTAACACTCCTCATCTACTTCGCGAAACCCCGCAGGACACTCACTGCCAAGAAATGATAATCCTATCTAGTGCCAACCAATCTCGTCAAATCTGTAAGTTAGACCTTAATAAAGATCCTCGTTTCGTTCATACCTCATGCCCACCGGATTCTTAAATAAACTAATGTACAAGCTGTGGTTATGGTACAGCCTTTCCTTTCATTCTAAATCCCTATCTATTCCAAATTATTGTCCCGACATCCTTCCTTTAAGAACAATTAATATGGACAGTTAGAAAAACGGAGTAAGATTGTAAAAGAAGTAGTGCAGACCTTAAACATGGAAACTATGCACTTGTTATGACACAAAGCGAACCCGTATAAACCAAGAAATTGAATATAAAGTCGCACTATGTTAGCAATCAATTGGAAGGCCAAGTTCTATGTCACTACGTGAAACATCATAACGGCACAAAATTCAACGTTATTCGAGGAACTGAGCGTAAGATTTTTGCTAAGTATGCGATTCGTGACATTGGTATAGATGCCCATGTTCATGCATACAAAGTTGTACAAGACTTCAAGATCCATCATTAGCAACCGGATTAAGACGTCAACCAACAAGCAATTGTCAAAAGTAATGGCAACTAGCTACTATAAGAAGTTCTCCACCATCTCTTCAATCAACCTGTCATGAAGGATCACATATATAGAAATTCTAAATCAGAAGGAATAAAATCCCCTAAAAAAAAAATCTGAATGAGAATCTTAACTTTAAATAAAAGACTTCTCTAATCAGATAATAATTAGTTAACTTACAACCGCATGAATCCTCAAAAAGTGATTAGAAACCCTGTAACTCTTATATGATAATCGATATTATAATTGGTATTCTTTTGAATTCTTAATAGAAGAGTGCCTTGTATTGTCGTTAGATTACTCTCGTGTATGTGTGAACCTTTCGGCCGAAATTCACAATAAGTCAATCCCTGGAAATGACAATAATAATATATACTGAACTTTTAAAGAACGAAACGATGCCTTGTAACTCACCGGAATTTCATCTAAATAATCTTAGCTTGACAAATATCGTGCAGGATGCCTGTGACAAGATCCCTTAGCAAAAAGCTTTGAAGTAAAATCCTACCAGGCCTTCAACCTCGAAATGAAGATCATATTCCAGCTCTTGCCGAGAGAACAAATTGTTTAGATCAAAAAGCCCGTGCTTGCATTCGCTGTGGAGAAATAGGTCACACTGATGATGAGCATTCAATCAACTGTTCCAGTTGCGAAGGAAATCATTCTCCTGGAAAGTGTCCTATGGACAATATCACTTGCTTCCTTTGTGAAGGTCGAGATCATTATCCACCGCAGTGCCCCCTTGATCCATTGGTCACTGCTGCAGTTCAGCATCAACGAGAAAAACTTCGAGCCTTAGTTGCCCAAGAGTTGGCAAATAAAAGGAAAGCTATGCAAGAGAAGTCGCTTGAAGAACCAAAGAAACAACGCTTCAATCATGACAACTTCCGTCCAGAAAGTAATAAATGGCCATCACTATCAGCATGCTTCTTGTGTGGAGAAGAAGGTCATTGGGTTAAGGAATGTCCTAAGAAGCGACAAGATAAGATTCGCAAGGAAACCGTAATGAGCATACAATTGTACCCAACAAGCCACCGCGAGAAAGGCGTGAATGCTTCAATCGTCACCAAAGGGCCATCTTGCTAAGCAATGCCCCCAAGAAGAACAAGTACCTCCTGCAACCATGGTCATGCCGAAATCACTCTTTGTTAAGATTACGACTCCAAGAGCGAAGGATCAAAGTCCAAAGTGAGTTGCTCAAAAAGTCGATAAAGAAAAGGCGTTTGAACAAGAACGCTTATCCTCGAAGAATTCTATTCAACTTCAATCTCAATTTCAATCGCCATCTGCTCATCCCTCCAACAACACCAATGAACAACTATCTAATGTTCAAAATCAAGAAGTCCATGTCATCTATTTTTCTTTGTGGTAATTATGGACATTACGCCTATAATTGCCCAAGGAAAAATCAACAAGCTCGGACCTGCATCCAATTCAGCTCAAAATGTCAAGTGTAGTCCTTTAGCAAATTCCACAAAAGAAATCCAAGACTTACCAGATTCAATTACCAAACTAATGATGTTACTCGCTTCAACTGAGAAGAATTTGGGTACTGCGCCAACATCCACTCAAGAAGAGTTCTACTTCACGTCTTCACCTTGTCAAGAAAGACATTAGTAGTTTCTAAGTTGTCTTAAAGACTTAGAAAATATTAAGTACTCAGAACAACTCCTGCCTTGATGTCAGGCTTCGAATGTAAACATATTCCTCATATGGTTGTACCCGACTCTTAATATGGTATTGAGTATGTCTTTTGTGTGTTCAGTTCCTACAATCAATCTTTTGATCTTGTATATTTTATTTCTTCATAATTGCCAAATCCCAAAGAAATCAAAACCCTTTATCTACTAAGGTGGTCAAGCGAATTAAATCATCGGGATCATCTTATAACCCTCTCGCCTCAACTCAATCCTTGAATCGACTCTATTCATTTGTTAATCTATAGACAACTTTGAGTAACATTTAATTTCGCTAATCTCGCCAGCGAATGTCGAACTATACAAGTCACCCATTGTATTCAAATACTTTTCTTGATATTAAACATTCGGTTTTCCCGAATAAATCTAACGACAATGCAACTTCTCCTCGTCTCGAAAATTCTAGGTATACCACATACCACTGTCTAAATTAGATTATCTTGTTAACAATACTGGCTGTTCAATCAAAAGGGATATGTAGGAAGTGCTAGTATCTCTCTCATCTGCTTACACAAAACCCAAGTAGAAATCTTCTCTAGTTTTGGCGCGTCAATTCAAAATCACAAGACGAAGCTCCAATGAAACAACTACACTGAAGATAAAAATACAAGGAAACGACAAAGTCACCTCTGAGAAAGAATTCCTAAATCAATCTCATCCTCGAGAATTGCAAGGCTCATAATATTCACCGTTTACACATCCGAGGTAATCTGATGCCACGATATATTAGGCCATATCGTATCGTTGAAGATGAAAACAAAAAAGGCATATAAATTAGAGTTGCCATCTCAACTATCCATTGTTCATAATGTCTTCCATGTATTGCAATTAACGAAATGTCTTCATCTTCCTTCTAAGCTCACTCATTAAATGAAATCGATTTACAATTAGACTTAATTTGTTGGAAGCATCCAACTTGAACCTTAAAGGAAGACGACCGCCACATTCGTAATAAATCCCATAAAGTGATCAAGGTTCAATGAAGCAATCATTTTGAAGAAGAAGCAACTTGAAACGAGAAGATCGACTCAAGAAGGAGTTCGACTTCTTTTAGAAATACTTTTCCTCTAGACACCTTAAATCTAAAATTGAGATTTTTGTAAGGGGTAGATCTGTATGACCGAAATTTAGGAACAGGTAAACATAGTATTTAAATTTGGATGTGAATATTTTCAGCTTGTTCATAATGTCTTTGATTTTATTCGAGTTATTGAATTCTTTTTGTGTTTTGAGTTGCAATAAAAGTCAACTAAAGAATGCAAAGAAGAAAAGGCAAAGAAACAAAAAGTAAAAATTTGGAAAATTGAGTCATGAAATCTTAAGCATGTAAATAAGCCATTAAAATTTTCAAATGAAATTCATGCATAAGAAAAATGGGAAAGAAAAATAGAACAATAGTTTTATTCCCAAATAATGCATTGTCAGAAATTGTACAAAACATTGGAACAACAAATGGAGTTGAGAAAATTTCTATGAAAATATTATTACCATATCTGCACTCAGTAAAAATATAATAAAATAATAATCTGGTTTGAGATTCTATAAAATTCAAAAACAGAAAACTTAGAAAAATGGACAATTCAGTGTTAGAATTTTAATTAAATAATGGAGTGAGTAATTGAGCTGAAAATTTTACATAAATATCTTTAGTTTAAATCCACTTGAAAAACAAAATATCAAAAATAATAGACTTCATTTGAATTTAAATAAAAATCGAAGGCAGAGACTAAAGATTTAAATAGCCATTATTGAAAGAACATTTAAAAATTCTCAGTAGCTGAATTTAATCCCAAATTTTTACCAGGGGATAAATACTTCTTGGAGAACACGGTCAAAAAGTTTTACCATTTTCTACCACCATTGACTACCAGCAAAAAATCAATGAGAGAGGGAGAAAACGGTGTCCAACCACTCTGTTTCTTCGGCTGTTCACTGACTTGTGGGCCAACCTTTTCCGTTCCGTCCTCTTGGCGCATAGCTATGGCATCCTCAGTGGCTGACAGTGGACCCAGGCCCAGTTGCGACTCATCTTCCTCGGCTTCCGTTTGATCCTTTGGGAGCGGGAGGCGAACTCTCCAGCGAGTTGAGCGCAGCCCATGCCGATGCATCGAACCAAAGCCTCTGCTCGGTCACTCCTCTATGTCATCTTCCCTCGGATCGCATGCGGCTCAAGCCACGAGTCCCACAGCCCATGCCTTCGCCATTAACGTCCTCGCCAACTCCTGTCCGCCGAGCCGGCAATGCCGATCGCTAACTTGCGCGTCTCCGCCTCTGATCCGCCAAGCCAATACAAAGCCACTCCAGAGACACACTAGTATTCTTTCCCTTTCCATTCATCGACTTCGGCTCCATTCTTCATTTTCGCCATTGACAGGGAGCCAGAAAGGGGAAATCAACGCGACTCGAATCGATTGGTAATCTCCGAAATTTCTTGGTCGGAAGCTTCATTGCACCCAGAGTACTAACTAAGCATCAATTTCATCTCCTTTGATTCGCAGACTGCCATTTCCGCGGTCATCTTCTTTGTCTCGGTAGCGCCGTGGACGAGCTTCTCGCTAATTCTTGGCGCCATTTCGGTGAAATAGAACCTCCTCAACTCATCGATGCTCACCAAATCCTCGCCTTAGCCAATCGTTCGCGGAGTAGAGCTTCGCCGAATCCATGGCGGCAAGAAGCGGTATGCGGCGACCTATGTCGGGCCGTCCCAAGCGGAATGAGTACCACCATTAGACTCCTCTCGTCCTGTTGATGCTCTAGGTGCGGCCATTTTCCCTCTCCGGCCACCATTACGCGGCGGCGAGCTCAAACCCGAGAACCTCTGTTCTCTGTCGCTGACGAATGGGTCCCAGAAGCAGTGGCCGATCGGCTTTAGCCAAGAAAGGAAAGCGTAATCTCCAGTGGAAAACGTATTTGCCATTTGTGGAAAGTTTTATTTTCAGAATTTTCATAAGCTGTGAAGATTCAAGTTTAAATATCTTGTGATTTAGAAATCCAATTCGAGTGAAATAAATTTGTAAATTCATGTAAAATCCAGTAGAATTAGAATATGCAAAAACATTTTTAGAAGAATTACTGTATGAATTTTAGTAAAGGAAATACATGAGAAAAACTTTATGCCATAAGTAATTAGTGATTTTTACCTTAGGCAAAATAAAGAATAATGAATTTATATGGAATCTTGATCTTTGTCAATAGCTCGAAAATGTAAAATAATGATGTTCAAGTTAAGTTGCTCCATTAGTATAATGAATCTTTAAATGAACATGTTATATATATATATACATATAAAGATTAAAGTAAATAAGGGCTTTAGTAAAATAGTAATGTTATATGATCAGAAGTTATAAAATGCAACTTGAGTTAAATCCGTGTAGGCATTAAAACTTAGATGAAAACTTTAGTTATTCATGTATGCTCTTGCATGCATAATCACGCTTATGCTAGTATACATATATATGATGATTCATATATATATTCTAGCATTTAGAGTCTCTGGCAATAACTAAAAACTTTATTAAAAGCGTTGCTTCAATCAATCTATTAACAAGGGATAAGAATCATCTAGGCACGAAATGATTAGATTATTATAGTTTAATCAATTTTAGCATCTTGAATTAAGTAAAATAAGGAAAATAAATTCATAATAAGCAACCTGTTCTATGTGTGGAGTTATATTCGTTCTTACTATCAATTTTCTTTTTGCCCTTATTGAATTTAGTACTTTGTTTGTATTTTCCGATTGTAACGTGTAGAACTCGACGCCTCGATTCCTTCATCGCCTCCATCATCCTCGATCCTCGTCTTCGTAAGTAAGCAATAATTAAGCAAGGCAAGCATCCTTTGACCATATTGATCCCAGTATTTTATATTCCTTTTGTGCATCGAATTGTTTTATGCATGCGTTTACTTTATGTAAATTGCTATTTTGTGGATTGGTAGTTATACCTGTTGTCTCGTGAATCTCCTTTGATGATTATGAAAATATGAGCCTTGATAACCATAGATAGAGGATAGGCATTACTTAATGTCATCATGGGTATATGCGTCCAAGTTATTCATGCTTAGCCATGCTTTAGAAACAGCAATGTACATGATCAAATCAATATTTGTTTCAAAAACCTTGAAAATGGCACTTGTTGGTTGCGGGTACTTTGATTAAAACCCAAAATAAAACTATGTGTTGATGCGGCGATTATTGGCAATAGCGGTTGTGCATTAAAGGAGCCGCACGTAGTGTAGGGTGAAGTATCGTCGTGTTAGTCTAAGGACCGAGCAATGGGGCGCTATTGATCCGAGATTTCGTACAAACCACAAGGGTGAGGATGGGTTAGCCATAGCTTGTTATGTATTTAGACATGGCTTTGCTCATTGGTAGGCGGAGCTAGCACGTATTCGGTCCGGTCTACGGCGGGGTATTCGGTCGAGTCTACTTGCTAATGTAACGGTGTACGCCTTGCCATGGACAGGGGCGTGGTGTTGGGTGTGATAAATGTGGATCCACGGCTTGGGTGAGTGTCTCTGTTTTGGCGAGGTTAACGTCCGGGCTGGTGTAAAGTCATGTCTAGGTATGTAACGACTATGTATGATCGCTGGCGAGCACACTTTGTTCTATTGGGGCGTGTGTCGAAATGTTCTCGCAAAAGGTGGATCATTCCTTGTGGGTCGATTGTACACCTCTGCGAGTTTAAATCTAATTAATTAGCGGCGCCATGATCACGAGCACTCGGTGAAGTCATTCCAATGTTAGATTTTGGTATTTTCTGAAAACTGGAGTTTCGGTTTGAAACTGTTTTTGCAACTGTGTTTTATGTCAAAGGGCTGACATTGTTGGATTTCAGGAATTCATGATTCGCCGCTCACGTCATGGAGGACTGTGAGTGTTATTATGCTTTATTTATTTGTTATCAATCATATGCTCTTATAAATTCCGTTTGCAAATAACTTGATTTACAAATTCAATTTCGCTTTATGCAAATTAACTGTAGTAGCCTTTCCTTTGAAATGGCTGCATATATTATAGGTTTTGCTCAAGTCTTCTTTGAGTCGTAAAGTACTCACCCTTGCCTAATTATATTGTAGGTGGTTGAGTTAAGCGCACTTCGAGGTTTGTTAAATCGCGAGTTGCGGGTTTTTCTCCGTCGTGTTCTATCTGAAGTTTATGCCTCGGTCGGGTTACTGCGGGATTGAATGGGTACACTACAAGGCAATTGCTTCTTTTCTTTGCTATATTTCTCTGAGTTGTAATATTTAATTGTATAATCGTTTCCGCTTAATTAATATTTTGTATGGTTGTGATTTCCAATTGTTGTAAACATGTGAGTGCTAGCTACTGATCCAGGGAATAGCACAAGAATCACATGGAGGTTCTGTTCATCGACGGGGTCTCACATTCTCTCGGCTTGCTCGTGATGTGCTATCTATTCAAGTGTCAATCTGTTGCTTGAAATTGGCATTGATCTTTGGTGGATGGGTTGTTAACCCATTTCGCAGCCGTCTAGATCATGAGATTATGCAAACTTTAATTTGTATTAAAGATTGGACCACGGTATCAAAAAGCAACTTTTTAGTTTGCTTCAATATTTTATTCATAATGTGATAATATTATAGCCTAATCAGTTTTTACTAATAATTCAGGTGGTACCATTGCATCTATCATGACTGAGTTGGATGTGGATAACCTTGAGTGACATTTTGCAAGCTCGATAGCAACGGTTTGCCTTTTTTTATCTAACTTACAAACCATATTGTGCAAATCAAGTAAAATTCAGTTTAATGTGCTTCTATTTGTCTTCTCAAAAATATTACTATTGTTTCATGCTTGTCTTTGTAGTTGGAGCAGCAAGAGGATGTCAATGATACTGATATGGAGGAGAATATGATGGACTGATATGGGGAACAGCTTGAGAAAAAGAACTTAGTTTTGGTGTTTTGAAACTATATGTGTTTGCTATTATGTTGTGATGTGGAACTATATGTATTTGCTATTATGTTATGATGTAGAACTATATGTCTTTACTATTATATTATGATGTGGAACTATATGTGTTTGTTATGATATTATGATGTGAAAGTGAACTATCTATGTTTGCTATTATACCATGATGTGTTGGCTGGTTTTGAGGTAAACAATATTTACATGTTCTTATTCATATCGTACTCAATGTTGGCTAATGTTATTAAGATGTTGTTCTGTGTAATTATACCATTCAAAGTTAGTACGTTTGGAACTTTGGATAGATCATGTACTACAATCTTGTGAAATTTTCCATTTCTATTTTCGTTTCCGCTCCGTTCCGTTCCGCTTCCGTTTCTGTCGCTATCCGTTTCCGTATACGTTTCCGGGGTTTCCGATTTCATTTTCATTACCGGTAAAAAATATGGAAATAAAAATGGGACAGCTATTTACCGACTGTTTCCGTTCCGTTTTCATCCCTTATTGTGTGTCTTTGTAATAATAAAAGAGCCCAAAGAAAATGAATGAAGCTTCTTCTTTCAATAGGGCCACCCGGCAACTGTCTTCTTTCAGTCTGCAGAATCCTAGTATACTTTCATCAAAAACCAAATCACCGCGTGTACACAAATTGCCTGATTGGATGGTAGCAAAAGCTAGAGATTGTCACCTAGATTAATGGACAAATCAAGATGAACCGGTCGAAGCAACTAAGGTTCCTAGGATCGATCATTTGTTGTAATATTCGGTCACCTCTTGTCTGCACAACATAGACAAATTTCATGTACCCATCGATCATCTACCGTCATAGTGCTTTGCTCGCCTCGTCGGGCAGGTTTACAGCTTAGCTCGCGGTGGGTGGGGCCGTGAGACGCGATCTGCAGAGAAGCCGGTGGGCAGCGACCCGTCGTGTCAGATGGGCTGTAGCCGGACGAGTACCTAGGCCCATCCTATGGTGCTTCCTGCGATGGTGTCAGGGTATAAAATGATGAGACAACAGTGTCTGTTGGTGGTGTCAAAGTTCTATATTTGCTTGAATTCCAAAGAAAGAGCATCCAAGCCTAGTTCTATAGCATGCGGAATGGTTAGAAGAGCATCCATGGCAATTTGCATATCTTTTATTTTGGTTACAATAATGGCATCTACCTCCTTTTTTGTCGACCACGGTAGAAATGAATTGTAGCAATGCATGCCATTCTCTTCTCAAATCTATTCTTGATTTTTTCCTAATCTGTTTTGTATTGAAACCGCTAAACCGAAGATCTTGATGTTAATGCATATGTTATGACAATTTATGTGTTTTTGTTGCTAAATATGAAAAGTGAATTATTACCTTTCACACCTCTTGGCGAGATAGAAGAGCCTCAACCAAACAAGCACCACTCACCTTAAAAAAGAAGGTAAGGAAACTATATCCTTTTATAACTTGACTAGTGTGCATAACGAAGAACTCCAAAGCTACTGCAATATATCGGATCACTAAAAGAAGTGTTTAGCATGTTGCGTTTGCTCGCTGTGGCTTCGTACTAGAGATCTAGTGTAGCAAAGTAGATCTCTCAGAGAATATAACATGTTTTCCATGTAATGAACTTCCTTGCATGGACATGTCAATGCCTTGTTTGTCGAGCTATCGACCTGTCATGCATATGCCTAAGATCCACTCGAAATCGTCATTAGAAGTTAGTTGGGACAGAGAATCAAGTGCTGAATGAAGAAATGATTAGTCATGCAGATGCTTCCTCCTTGATTATGCCTATTCTTTTCACCTTCGTAGTCAAATGATACTTCAAATGTTACCCTAAAACACAACTGAAATGGTAGTGTAATTAACTATTGGTGAGCAACTTACACTTAATTGATAACATGCCGTATTCTTTCTCATAGAAGTGTATAAATGTTTCATGTGCACTGCATATGTCTTGCTGATTTCTCTTGGAAGCTCAATAGAAGTTCAAATGACTTTTGTGGTAAAACAATCGATCACCAGCGAACCCGCATCATTCTCTCTAGTGTATCTGAAATCGGACTTCTCTGCATATTGATTAATAAAATTTGGTGTGCATGAATTGTTTGTGTTGAACATGCTTCTTTCATTGAGTTTGTTGCGAGTAGGGACGCGAGAATTTCATATTTTTTGTTCTTGGTAGTTTTACTAATAATGATAACACTCGCAGCTCCTCAACCACGCCGATACAAACACGACACGGAGGAGAGGATTTCTTAACCAAGTGAGTTGCTCTTTTGGTTTAAATTTTGCTTAAATCCCTTAAATTTTCATCAAGATTGATTGGCTACAATTTTTTCTCGATGAACCTGCAGATTTCAGAGGAATGTTGGGCTTGTGGCCAATGGAGTGGCTAGGAACCTGAATAAAGTTGGGACCTATGTCAAAGACACTGTGGGTGATATCATGTTCCTTACCGCAAGCCTCCCAAGTAAAACCTAGCTCGGTTCTCTTTAAATCCTGGGTGGAGTGGAGTAGACAAACAGGTGTGTCTAATCCATTACTTCTGAAACACACGGAATAGAAGTAGCCGCCTCTTGATTTTCGATGCCTGGATGAGATTTCAAGAGATTTCATTGTTTGTCAGTTTATGCCTAACGGCATAATGGGCAACCACATAGAGGCCAAGCTGCCCCTTGGGACATGTTACTCTATTTCACTACCTGTTCAATGCCTTCATGTCATGTTTCTTCCTAGCACCCTCTTGCTCCCCCGCTTGCAATGCAATCTTCATCTTGTTGGGTTGCTCCAGCAATAATATAACATTGCAACAGCTCCTATATGCCAAGTTGAGGCCATGGTTTCGAGAATAACAATAGGTCACCATTTCCACCTCGTTGATAAATTTGCTTGGTGTGTTGGCAGTGTCTGAGTTTATCGAACTTTTGACACGTCTTATTTTTAATTTTTGAATGTCAGCAAGTTTTCTTAGATAATATCATGAACTTCGAGGTTTGTCATTTCTTACATCCTGGCATGCAGGTTTGTGCAAATTATGTTTTTAGAACCATATGTCAATCATTACTTTGCATGTTGATATGTTCACCGCATACTCTTAGGCATGTGCAATAACCAATAAAGAAAGATGCTGAAATTCCTGGTTTTCTACAGAAACTTATGTGCATCTTTTGCAGTTGTGCTCTGCCAATATTCCTGTGATTCAGCTTTATAGTGACACTGAATGGGAACTGAGCTTTTGTTATTTTTCTTTTTTCTAGCAATTAAAACATATTCGTCGGCTCTAACCCTAGCCGCTGAAAATGACACCTATATTTTCATCGGCTCGAACCTTGGCCGCCGAAAATAAACATGTTTTCGGCGGCACGAACCTAGGCCGACGAAAACACAGGGTGTACTACACCCCGCACGGCCCCTGCTTGTTTGTCTACTCGACAACACCTTGCCCAAGACCGCCATAGCTCACCTGCGCCCACCACCACCGCCCTCCACGCCCTGCGCCTTGCCACCTCCGCCACAAGACCATCGCCTTGCCCGCCAGGTTGCCCCTTGCCCCGCCCATCGCCCCGCCGGCCGCTTTCATCCTTGCGCCGCCCTACCCTCCTGCCGCCCACCCCTCGGCGGCCACCTCCTGATCGCGCCGCCTCCCGTGCACGCTGCCGGTGGTCGGCGCCACCTCCTGGCCACCGCCTCCGCCCAAGCACGATCGCCTTCGACGCCGCCGCCGGACGCCTACCCTCTGTCGCCCTCGGTCCAACACCTCCCCGACCGGCCACCGCCTTCGCTGGGCACGACTGCCACCAGACACGTACCCTCTGCTACCCTCGCCGCGTGAGTATCTTCTTCTTCCTGTGAACACGCATACGTGCTGAACCACTGTGAGGTTTCCTAGCTGTGTTTACCTGGGTTTTAGCCAACACATATGCATGTTTCATTGCTGTGGTGATGCTCCTAGCTTCTACCAATGAGGCAGGAGGAGGAGACTGGTAGGCATCGATCATCTTGTCGATCGAGAGGAAATTAATTAAAAGAGGGAGCATGTGGGAGAAACTGCCTGTGAGAACCTTATTCCTAAGATAAAGTTAGAATCTAACCCATGCCTATGAGCTAGTGCAGCTCAATTAGATAAGGGTTCCTCATGCATGGCCCCATATAGATCATGCATTCACTTGATATTTATGTATATTGCACACTGACAGGAAATTAAACATGCAATGAATTAGTTGTTATTCGGTGGGCTATATGCTTTCTATGCATGCCTTTTTATATTGGTTTTAATTTTGACCCGACCCAATCCAAGCTTCTTTTGTTCCTGGAAAGAAAAGTAAATGCATGAAGACCACCATGCATATCTCAACTTAACTTATAATTTTATCCTAAGCTAAACCAGCCTTAAGTTATTTTTATAGAAAAAAGAAAAGAAAAAAGTGGCCTTCAGTTTTGTTTAAACTTATCTTTGTTGACGTTGTAGGTCTTGAAATATGACTAACGTAAGTCTGCTAGTACCTATCAACTTTAGCTTTTGAGATGATGAAGATGGATGCATTAGCTTTTGAGATGATCAAGATGGATGCGTGCATGCATGCATGGAGCTTTGATTGTTTGGTGTCAAAGCAGGATGTCCTGAATCCAGGACTGACAAAAGCTCGTTTTCAAGAATTTTCATTTAACCTTTACAAGAAGTAAGTTGGTTGTGTAAGTTGCAACTTTGCAGGATATATTAATTGCCTGCCACTGAGGCACTGAGAAGCAATATTATTGCAGCATCCAGATATGCACAACTAATAAATCCTAACAATATGAACTCCTTTAGTTTTTGCTGGGGAAAAAAGGAACTTTCTGGATGCAACAATGAACCCCACAAATATACTTTTCATAAATTTCGATCATTCGATGTGACCTCATAATCAGGAACAAAAGCGATTCGCCTAGCTATGACGTTTCGATAAGCAGTTCCATGTATTACGGCCACTCCTTTCTTCATTTTTGTTCTGTAACACAGCATAAACAAGATAAAGATATGCACTCTCTCTTCCATATGAAGAATAAACCTTGTATATGACATCAGGCATAAAATTCAGCTACATATTAAGCCTATGCATGGTTACCATCTCATGAGCTCCATTTCTTGATTATATTGTTGAAGAGTTTGTGAACCTCATTCACTCCACAATGATTAAGCTATGAAGCTATTAATTTTATTTGTTTTTTTTAAAATAACCTATGCAATCGATAGGAGTATTATTAACTCACCATTTTGACAAATAACCATAGAAAAAAGTATTACTGATAAGTGGTACGCTGGTTTGTTGGGTCACCCTCTCATTAGAATCATTATCAGGATTATGTAATTTTCTTCGTATTGCACTTTGGGATTAGTTTTATATACTTGCTCTTAATATTGCATTTAGTTGTATTTCTATTTAGTAGATAATTCTTGTATCATCATTTTTTAATAGAGTAGCATCAATATGGGTGATAATCGAGCATGGATGTATGTCGGCTGGAGAACAACGGGGGGTCACACAGATGAATGGGTAGAGAGGACACAAGCATTTGTGGATCATATTTTCTCTTTGAATCCACCTGGTGGTGTAGCGAAGTGTGCATGCAGCAAGTGCCGTAACTTCGCTCGTAAGCGGAAGGAGGAGATCGAAGAAGGCATGAGAAAATATGATTCAACACTAAAGGATACCGAGATACGTGATCTTATGGAGGTGGTAAGTTGGCTGAAAATTAATTGAAATGCCTGTTTGAACTTTCTAGCTTAAGTATTTCCCCTTTTTGTTTTTAAAACTTCTATAAGTCGACTTGACTTCTTAATGAAATTGTCCCTAAGCTTCACCTCTGGTTTCTAGCCCCCAACTCTTGTAGTTTTATGACCAAGAACCTCACCGAATGAATTGGATGTGAATATCTATTCACACAAAACTAGTGATTTTGACTTGTATATTCCAGAATTTCGAGGTTGAATAAACTTTTTTTTTGTTCACTCTATTTGTCTTGTGATCTCCCAACTCACAAGAAAACTTACATGTTTTAGGCATTCTACAGCTAAAACTTAGTTTCCTTGGAAGCATCAGCCATTTTATTTCCAATGAACATGTGCTTATATGCCAGTGAATGCCTATGAAACTTCCTTTCTATTTAGTGTCTTCGTAGTTCAGTTTACAGTTTCTCTTCCACACCGAGTGTATGTTTTGTGATTTAGGATCTTAGGTACTCCTAAAAGAGTAACACTCAAGCTTACATATTTGTTTTGTTTCATTTGAATAACTTAAGGCGGATGTGGACAACAGTGGAACCATTGATTATGTAGAATTCATTGCTGCTACATTGCATCTCAATAAACTTAAGGCGGATTTTTGCAGCCATGATTTATGTCCTGTTGTTAATTCCTGCAGGCTGCACTAAAGACTATAGGTATGTAGGAGAATAATTCATTTGGTTATATGGATACTAGGAATGTGTCTTGTTTTTCCAATTCTTTCATTTTTGCTACATCAACAAAAATTTGGTTAGTTTTGTAATTTCCATTTTTCCTTTCTTATTGGACTTCTTGCTTTGCAGGTCGATGTAATTGAGTCACAGTGGAATGTTTTACAAACTCATGTGCAAGACTCGCACGATTTACAGAACTAGTAACCAATTTTCACTTTATCCTGTATAACATTATTTTTTTAATGGAATATTACCCTTTTTGTTAATTGTATCAAAATAATGAAGTATGAGTCAGATTGACCTGAGTCTGTATTATTTGTAATATTTTGTGATATTATGAATCTGTTTTTTTCCCCTGAAATCGATTATTTTCGTCGGCCTGGGGTCAATACCGACGAAAATATAAAATCATATTTTCGTCGGTTTAGCAAAGCCGACGAAAATATACCAACGTATTTTCGGCGGTCTTGAACCCGCCCGACGAAAATATGCAAACCTATTTTCGTCGACGCTTGTATAAACTGACGAACATGCACAAACATATTTTCGCTTACTCGTATAAACCGACCGAAAACGATGTCGATGCCACGCCATTCACCCCGATTTAATCACGTTTTCGTCACCGGTGTAGCCGATTTAAAATATACGTATTTTAAATTGCGGTAACCGATGAAAATGTTTTTATTTTCGTCTGTTTTTTTTTTGCCGGCTAATGTTCGTCGGTTAACCGACGAAAATGTGTATTTTCGTCGGTTATATCTCAATTTTCATCGGTTTTTGGCCGACGAAAAAATTCGGTTTTCCTGTAGTGTTTTATCATTTTCATTTTTCTAGCAATTAAAACATATGCAGAAGTATCCAATTGAGTATTCAATGTGGTGTAGAAACTTCTGTTGCGTACAATTCATCGAAACATACAGATAGCGTAGTTGCCTCTTATGCCCCTCTTATCCTCACATACATACTGCTGGGAGGAAAGTGCTAGCTTATTTAATGCCGTGTGAGCATCACATGTATTCGGCTTGGGTACAATTATACATATTTAAATCGTACGTAATCATATGTGCACATATATAGTGCAGAGATAAAATCATGAGGGGTAGTACTTGAAATCATGCTCGAGTGATCAGTTGAGGTTTGAGCTCCGCTTGAGGGTCCCTGCTGCGCCCTTCTCCCAGACGGCGTAGTCGTTGCCGTGGGCGGACAGCTCGAACCCCGCCGGGATCAGGTTCCCGACGTCGAACCTGGACCCGATCTTCATCATCACCTTGCCGTCGATCTCCGCGACATATGCGTCGGCGTCGGACATGAGGATCTTGAGCTCGCTCGCCGGCGTGATGCCGTTGCGCTTCCTCATCGCCACCAGCGCCGCGATCTCGTCCTTGAGCCCCCAGTCGAAGAAATGGTCATAGAACTAGCACGGTTTTGCCATTCGTAAGTTGCCTAATTAATTAGTTTGGAGTGCTAGCTACTGTATGAGTGAGTTGGGTGAGAGGTGGCTGCTTGCTTACGATGCATGGGTTGCCGGGGTGTGTGAGGATGTAGGCGTAGCCCTGCATGACCTTGTCGGAGGGGAATGGCCACATGGCCTGCGTGGAGCCGGTGTCGTGGTTGTCGACGAAGGTGACGGCCTTGGCCGGCCACCATCCGATCACACCGGGCGCCTTCCCCTGCGGGTCAATCAGTCGCCACAGCTCGCCCTCCACGGCGACGTTGAGGATGCCCTTGGTCGTGAAGTCGAACACCGTGCCCGGCGAGGCCGCACCGCCCACCCTGTCCACCCAGTTCACCAGCGCCTGCCGGTGCGCGTCCTGGTCGTACTCGGGCTTGCCATCGCCGCCGTCGGCCATGGAGTTCCACACCTCCGCGACGGCGAGGCTCGGGGACGCGCCGTCGATGTAGACCTTGGCGACCTCCGGGGAGTAGCCCTTGGCGAAGTCGAGGCGCCAGGCGTCGAAGCCGAGGTCGGTCTTGAGCCAGAGCAGCCACTCGGTGAGCTCGCGCTGGACGCGGTCGTTGAGGTGGTCGATGTCGGGCGCGGGGGGAAAGTCGGCGCCGGTGTCGAGGTTGCCGGTGCCGTCCGAGTACTGGGTGTCGTCGCGGCAGATCATGTGGGGGCCCCAGTCGAGGCGGCTGTCCGGCGTGCCGCCCTCGAAGATGCAGTAGATGCCGCGGCTGTCCTTGTAGTCGGCGCATCGGTGGTTGATGACGACGTCGGCGATCACCTGCAAGCCCTTGCCGTGGAACGCGCCGATCAGCGACTTGAGCTCCGCCGCCGTCCCGTACTTGGACGCGTCCAGGTCATACAGCCGCCCAGGCATGTAACCTGTACCAAGCAACCATATATATGCATATACATACTACATTCGTCTTCCTCGTAATCGCAAAAATAAAATACAAACTATATACACTCTACTGGCTGGTATATACTACTCCATCCAGTAGCAAATAGTTATTACATCGATATGGTCTTCAAAACACAGTTTTGACCACTAATTTTTATTATAATATATTTATAAAATCCAATAAAATTATAATATTATAAAAGTATTTTTCAAGACAAATCTATGTATATAATTTTCACGTATTCAATTTGAATACTTACAAAGATATTGACAATCAAATTTTTGAAAGTTTAACTGCACCTATGTCGTCAACTATTTGTAACAGGAGGGAGTATATACTTTCATTTCATTCTCGAACTAGTCAAATATTCCTGCGTTGCAACGAAAAATATATTTTTGAACCAAATAATCAAATCATGTTATGTATTTACAAAAATAAAATTGCACTCTTTAGTTGTTATGTGGGGAATAGTCTGGTCGGGAGAGGGTGTGGATGAAATGAGAGAGATACGGTTGGTTTTCTTTATACTCACGATAAATGAGGGAGCATGTCATAGTTCGCGGCCTATATGTTGACGCGATGCTTTTATTAAAGAGAGTGAGAGGAAGGATGGACTACCGTCATGAACTCGTATTTATATTTTAGTAAAGATTTTTGTTATAAAAAAATGGCCAAAAATACTACTCCTAGCTGCCTTTCTCAGCGAAATAAAAAGACCAAAGTAAAGCATCATATTCATGTACACTTCGCAATCAAACGAGCGTGCTGTCCCCTGTACGCTTTTATGATTCTTGATTAATTTTGCTTTTGGATGTTTAGACAAGAAGGGATTCAGGGACAGGAGGAGTGACCCTGGGTGGAGACGGAGTGCGACGGCGGGGGCAGCCAGACGTGCGTCACTCCAGCGCCGGCGATGTCGTCGACCTTCCCCATCAGCAGGTTGTACCACCCGCCATCCTGCTTCCACGACTCCCAGTTGAACCCCTGGACGCCATCAGCAGTTACCCCAACAGTTGCTTAAGCTCAGTTATCTTCTTCAGGGCAACAAACCAACCAAACAAACTGAGATCGCTTCTTCAGAAGATAAATCACGCACGCACGCATACCTGAAACAGGACCTGCCCGGATGCCAATCCGAGAAGAACAAGGAGCAGGGAGAAGCAGCACAGGTGTCTGCTCCCCATTGCACCGGCTCTCTCGCACACAGGGGACACCGATCTTCCTCTGATTGATCGATCGATCGATCGATGCCTGCAAGTGTACTAGTATTTGGAATTGGATGGTCCAGACGAGTGCAAGTCGGAGGTGGTGCGTGTTGGGTATTTATAGGCGGCCGATGCCACAGCAGAAATTTAATACCAGCTAGGCAGCCACTGTGGTATGACATGGAGTTGCTTGGAGGCAATGGATGGGTACCGAACTCTGTTATGGAAGGGGTAAGATGAACTAACTGATGATGATGGTCAAGTCAATGGGGATGGCACAAACTCCAAGGAAAAATCGTTGGAATTTAAGGCAATGCCTTTTTTTTTTCCTGAGTGGGAAATAAGCATGAATGAATTGGTGCAAAAGAGGTCAAAAATGGAGGAAATTGATTAATTGCGTCTGGCATATATGTAAGTAAGATTTGTCAGATTACCATATGCTGTATGTGTTCTGTATAAATGGTCACTTGTGCAAATGAAGAGTATTTGCTATAATATACTGTAGCCTTTTCTTTTATGGAACCAATATCTTCTAGCCTGCTCACTGCAAACAGCATATACTGGAGAGATACACATTTGACTTTGTTATATATTTCTTTTTGACTGAACTAATGGCTCTACCTAATTCGCTGAGCTGAAGCTGATAAGACCGGATTTGCCCTGTGCCGGGGGCTTAATTACCGGCCAAAAGAGTAGTCGTCAAGAATATTGTTGTCCAAACATAGGCTACAATTGTCTGCCTACAGGAAACGAAGTTGCAATATGTGGACAACCAGTTAATAGGAGATAGCAGCACTAAAGGACCAAATGCTCCCCGAGTGGCTTATCTTGGGAGATTTTAATATGATTTACTAGGCGGAGAATAAGAATAATGGAAATTTGAACAGGCGGTTGATGGCAGCTTTTGTAAGTGTGATAGATGACACACAGTTCAAGGAGATTAACTTACATGGTAAAAGGTTCATGTGGTCCAGTAACAGGGACAATCCCACTTTAACAAAGATTGACCGCATGTTCTCCACAAGTGAATGGGACTTAATGTTCCCCAGTGCTACCTGCAGGCGATCTCCTCCCTCGTATCTGACCACTACTCACTATTTCTTCTGGGACACATGAGGCCTAATAAATACGGTGGATATAGGTTTGAGAGTTTCTGGACTAAGATGCCTAATTACACGTAGGTTGTGCAACAGGCATGTGATCGATCGGTCCAATCACACAATGTTTTGCGCAGGCTACATGTTAAGCTCTCCAGAACTGCAAAGGTGCTTAGAGCGTGGATCCGTCAGTCGGTGGGGGGACCTCACTCTTCAATTCTATGTTGTGGGTGAGATAATCCTACAGTTTAACAGGGCACAAGAGATCAGACAATTGTCCAGTCCAGAAAAAGACCTCATGACCGGACTCCGGCATAGGTTACTAGGGATAGCAGCCATTCGAGGGTCCGCCTCAGACAACGCTCACGAATGACTTTCATAAAGGAAGGGGATGCAAACACAAAGTTTTTTCACATCAATGTGAATGCGTGTAGGAGAAAGAACCATATCCAAGCCATCATCTCAGATAGGGGCACTCTCCAAGACCATCATGAAAAGCAGGATGAGTTAGCCAATTACTTTTGCAATCTGATAGGGACAAAAAAACAAACATCTCACACCTTAGACTGGAATGCCTTAGGCATCTCGAGCATGATTTAAGTGATCTAGAAGAACCGTTCTCCACGGAAGAACTTAGAAAAGTGGTCTTCAACATGCCATCTGAGAAGACACCGGGCCTAGATGGCTTCACAGGGCTTTTCTAGAGGACTTGTTGGGACATTATCAACCAAGACCTCTTGGTGGCACTGCAACAATTGTTCAACCTCAACGGGCGGCAGTTTCAACTGCTTAACACAGCCAAAATAGTGTTACTGCCAAAGAAAACAGATGCTGCTATGGTTGCGGATTTCAGGCCGACTAGTTTCATTCATAGTGTGGGCAAGATTTTTTCCAAACTTCTTGTAGATAGGTTAGCGCCTAGACTGCATGAGATCATCCCCACCGCCCAGACCGCATTTATCAAGAGCAGATCTATACATGATAATTTTGTGTGTGTCAAGAACACAGTCTCAGACCTTCACATGAGAAGAATACCGGCGCTCTTCATAAAGCTGGACATAGCCAAGGCTTTTGATTCTATCAATTGGGAGTTCTTGTTGGAGCTGCTAAACCACATTGGTTTTGGCCGTTAATGGATAGAGTGGATTTCTATGATCTTAGCATCGACTACCTCTCGAGTTCTCCTTAATGGCAACGTATCCTGTGCACACAGGGCTTCTCATGCACACACCGTGCACACCAACTAACAAAAGTCATGAAAATTTTTGAAAAAATTGTAGATGTACTTCATAGATTACTCTACCTATGTATGAAGTTTCAAGATCAAATTCATTATATATCGAGTGTTACTATTTAAACTTGTCAGAATTTTCTCTTTTTTGTAACTCTCAATATATAATGAATTTGAACCTACAATTTTATACATAGATAGAGTAATCTATGAAGAACATCTACAATTTTTTTTATAATTGCGCCCTCCTTAATAGCATCCCTGGTCCGTCTATACAGCATAGGAGAGGACTTCGGCAAGGCAACCCTCTATCACCAATGTTTTTTATAATTGCAATGGACCCTTTACACAGATTGATTGCTAAGGCCACTAGAGATAACTACCTACCACAGATACCATCTAGGTGCGCTACAATGAGGATTTCACTATATGCAAATGATATAGCTATTTTTGCAAACCTTGACAAAGATGAGTTGAACATGATTCGGGTGGTGCTCAATATTTTCAGCGGGGCTACAAGGTTACAGGCTAACCTCCAAAAGAGCAAGGTTTACCCAATAAGGTGTAACAGCGTTGACATGGCGAACCTTTTATAGGAATTCCCAGCACGTCTATAGTCCTTTCCTTGCAGGTACCTAGGGCTGACCTTGTGTCCAACAAAACTGAAGCATTCGGACCTTCAGCCTCTCATCGACAAAGTCCGAACATGACTTGCTAGGTGGAAAGGGAAGATGCTTTCCAGAACCGCTAGAATGGTTCTGACCAACTCAGTCCTCACTTCCCTTATAGTCCACCACTTAATAGTTTATCCGCTGAACAGATGGATCATAAATAAAATAGGTCGACTCCAAAGAAGTTTCATTTGGAGAGCGGAACATGAATGCAATGGAAGACACCGTCTCGTCAATTCGAACAAAGTTTGTAGGCCCATGACTTTGGGAAGACTAGGAGTAAAAGACTTGCACAAGTTCGGATGAGCGATCCGCATTCGTTGGCTCTGGTACGGTTGGAAGGAGCAAGGCCGACTATGGGCAGGTACACCAGTACCATGTGATACAACTGATCTTGCTCTATTCAATGCCTGTACTCAGCTAACATTGGGAGATGGTAAGACGACAAGGTTCTGGGATTCTAACTGGCTGCATGGGATCTCCCCAAGAGATTTAGCACCAATCTGTTGCCAGCTTTCCAGAGAAGACGGCGTACAGTCCATGAGGAATTATCAAGTGGAAGTTGGCTAAGGCTGCTTCGACGAATCACATTGGAGGTGTAGTTATACGACTTTGTTCGTTTATGGCGAGCAACCCAACAGATACAATTGCAAATAGACTTACATGATAACGTTGCATGGAAATGGACGCAGAATGGGGACTACACGCTCAAATCGGCGTACAGGATCCAATTCCATAGGTCGGTCCTGGAACATGACTATAGCAAGATTTGGAAAGCAAGTGCGGAAGGAAGATGTAAGTTCTTCGCATAGTTGTTCTTACAGCAAAGGATTCTCACAGCAGATAGACTCACGGCTAGGGGCTGGCCACACAGCGTGTCCTGTTCTTTATGTAGAACGGAACCCGAAATGGCGACCCACCTGCATCTCCTATGTCCTTTTGCGCAACACATTTTGCGGCATATGTTTCACTCCTTCAAGATCAAACATCCGCCTCCTCAAACCTTGTCTCTCATTCGCGGCGTTGATGAATGATGGTATGTTCTAAGAGACTCAACTGATAGGCAACAGCGGAAGGAAGTGGGCGGAATCATCCTGTACGCCTTATGGAACCTATGGAAGGAAATAAATAACAGGATCTTCAGTGCTACTGTGACCTCGCTCATGCATTTGTCCAGTATTGTCGTCCAGGACATCTGCAACCGCAAATATGCTTTTCGTTGTGTCTCGTTGTCACCTTTTCCTGCCTGATTTTTTCTTCCTCAGTGTAACCCTCTCATCTCTATCTAACGTTCGACATGATTCTAAACGGTCGAACGTTTCGTTTTACTTGTAATGTCTGCACTATTTATTTTTTCGTATTCAGGTAACCAATATTCTGAATTGTACTACTTGCTTGCATGCAAGAAAATGCAGAATAAATCTGAAAACTGGTACTGGAAAATATTCCTAACTTGGTAGAGCCATGGAAAGATCGGATCACACGAAACGGTATGTAGTTAGCATGATGAGGATGCATACTGTCGTAGATGAAGGCCGGAGAAGTGTACGTGACGACGCATTGGAGCCGTATTTGTCTATCTTGCGTGACTGCAAAAGCAAATGAGACAGTGACGGACTGGCACTGACAGCTCCTTGTCAAAGAGAGATGCTTATCCCCTGAATCCACAAACAAGCTGTCAGTGACACAGATGTTTTACATATCACTCATGCTGCCTGAGTACTAGATCTACCACAGCGAAGATGTTACGCATGCACTTATACTAGTTTTATTTTTGCATTCATTCAGACAGGTGATTCATCTCTACGGTGTTGAGTACTTAGGGTGTGTCTCTCGAGGTACACAGACGAGAAGACAGATTTAACACCATTGCAACCACATTTCTTTCCCCCACATTCCAGGTAATCACATTGCCATTCTTGAACCATGCCAACAATATAGAACACTCATAGCTAAGAACTAGAATAGAGGGAGTAGAGGGTATCCCAATGGTCTCAGAGGGATGACTTCAGTGGGGATGGCACCATACATTCCCAATAACCTTGCTCGTACTCCCCGACGTACGGAAGGTTATGGGTATCGCTGTGGTACCTCCAAAACCCGAGCAATCAAACCCTTAATCATCATCGACCGCAAAATGAAAGCATATGTACCCATTCATGTGCATCATCACGCATATATTCAAAGATCACTATGTATCTTAATGAAAATAAAAGGGGAAAATCCAGGGTTTACCAAACCCTAGCTAGAGTAGGGAGTCGGTCGGGTGGAAACCAGAGAGGTGCAAGGGCGATGGCTGGGCGAGCATAGCTGAGCCAAGGGCAGGCGAGGCCCAGCCAGGTGACAGCAAAACCGTACCGAGCTGGTGCAGAGAGGCATGGCCTGGTGGAGGAAGGTGGGCCCAAGCCGGAGGAGGTTGAACCGGGTGGCAGTGTAGGGTGTAGGGCTGCACTAGCATGAGATGGTAGCGGGGCCCGGCTCAGGGTAGCGCTAGGGCAACGGAAGCGAGTGGGAGGCGACTCATGGGAGGCCGAGTAGGGGCATCGACAGGGAGACCGGTGCGGGGCGGTACCGAGAAGAGGAGAGGGCCTACGTGGGGCAGCCGTGTAGAGAGGGTATCCCGAGGGGCAGGCGAGGCGGCTCGGGGCATGGGCAAGGAAGGTTGCGGGGCCGCGTGAGGAGATGAAGCCAGTGGCGACCGAAGGATGGAGGCTGGCGGCGACTGAAGGCAGCAGGGATGCCGTAGGAACCGACCGATGCCATGGCCAGGAACCGAGAGAGAGAGACTGTGTGAGTGAGGATAGGGAAGGAAGAAGGATAAGGTCAGCCTAAAGAAAAGAAAAGGGAAGGAGAAAGGAAAAGATAAAAAAAGAAAAAGGAAAAGAAAAGGGAAAGGAAAAAGAGAAGAAAGAAAAAAAGAAAAATAAATAAATAATAAAAGAAAATAAGAGAAAAAAATAAAATAAAAAGTAAATATAAAGATAAATATAATAAACCGCTATAACATCTATAGGAATTCGCAGTAAAGAAACATATACAACTGGCAACCACCATGATGATTAAAAATAGGAAAATAATACCTCTAATGGAAGGAAATCATGACCCAAAATTATAATGAGCAACATAGATTAAAATACGCCAATTAAAAATATGGCAAGCTAAAATGTCCCAAATTAAAATGCACCAATTTGAATTATGATAAGTCAAATCTTACCAAAGTAAAATACACCCAGTTAAAATACGTCAAATTAAAATACCCTAAAATGGAAGCACGCAGTATACATATAGCAATTCAAATCAGGTCAAGAAAGGGCTGGTCAATGTAAAATATGTAAAAATCTATTAGCCCTTAAAATATGGCATCTTTGTAATTTTAGGAATTAAATTAAATCCGACAGGTGGTCACTTTCAGAACCTGTGTGAGATGCCTATTTTTACTTTAGTCCAGGCAAGTTTCTGTGATCATATAATTTTTGATCAAATGTATTAGGTTATATTTATTATCATCAATGCATTGGAATAATTCTTTTGAAGAAACCCCTAAATCAGATGTGGTTGAAAATTTGAATTGATGATGAAAAGGTGATGTATACATATGTATATAGGGAGTACCGCCAATATGCAATGAAGTTGGAGTACAGTTGTGTCGACGATTCGGAGATGGGGTCCTTCACGAGCTTACTTGTTGAATGGGGATCAACCTAGGGCCCCTTTCATAAGGGCTATCGTCTAAGGGTGTGCCGAGCTACGGATCGAGGTGGACAAGACAATCGGGAAGCGCCAGGGTGCGTTTTTGTGCGGTTCGAGCCTCTCACGGAGGAGATAACAACCCTCGTCCGATGGATTCACTAATGAGTATGGAGTAGTTACAACGTGCTTGCTCGGAGGAGCCTTGAGCTAGCCTAAGGACTCCAAGGAACAAGTTCGGGTCTCGATATCGTGGTACCAAAAAGCGCCAAATTTCCCTCGGTACATCGTGCGAGGGTATTTATAGGGATTTACAGAGATTGAAGTTATTTATTACGGGGCGCCATCAGAGAGGCGTCGTAGTGCAAAGAACGCCACCCTGCCGGTACCACGCGACGATAGGAACGGCGGCGCAGAACGGCGGCGCGACTGTGGCAAATAGAGATCCCGGGCGGCGATCCCTCGAGCAGCTGCGCATTTAATGCCACGCCGCTTTATCGCGAGCCCCCGAGCCAGGCTCGCGGGGATGGGGTAGCCCGTGAGCCGCTACACGGTCGATCTCAGTCGCCATCCGGGCAAGAGCATGGTCGGTTGGCGCCGCTTGGTGGTCGTCTTGGTACAAGATATCCGATCCCGCAAGAGCATGGTCGGTTGGCGCCGGAGCCGGTGGTCGTCTTGGTCTGATATATCCAATCCCGGCAGCCTAGCCCCGAGGCTAAAGGGGAGGGGACAGCCTTCTTGAGGCCCCCGCCTAAGCCTCTAGACTTCTTAAAGAGGGATTGGAGTCATCTTGCGAAGACCTCTGGTCATGGCGCCCGAGCTGCCCTTGCTCTGGGGTGAGGAATCTTATGTGGCAAAATCAGACAAAGGCTTGAGCAATCATGCTCGGGGCGGAGATTTCACGGTGGAAAAAAAACTGCTGCTGCTGCATCCGAGCTCCGAGCTCGGGAAAAAGGTCTCAAGAACGAAAAAAGGCTGCTGCGGCTTCCGAGAAAAGTGCTCGCGCCGAGCAAGAGCTGAGCGATGGAAGAAAACAGCTAACTGGCGGAGGAGAGTCTTGCCCTTAGCCATAGCGGGTTCGAGGAGCTCGATCAGAGCTTCAACAGGGAAGCAGATATGCTCGGACCACAGAGACCAAGGTGGCCGAAGCTTGAGGTGTCGTGCCGCTGTGCCACGGAGAGCTAGAGCGATGGAGGCGGAAAGTCGGTCACCGGAGGAAGATCTCGCCCTTAGTCGGGATAAGGTTCTCGGGCTCGAGCAAGGTTTGAACAAGAAAACCAACGTGCTCGGGCCCTCGAAGCTAAGGTGGCGAACTGGGCCTTGCGCGAAGAAACAACCCCATATACTGGCCGACTCAAGAAAAAGACGAGGTCGAGCAGCTCATGAGAAGCCCAAGAAGGTCGTGGCGCCCGTGAAGGTGATCGATCTTGAGACCAAGATTGCCGACTATAAGCGAAGCTCTCTGCGACACTTAGGGGGCGACGCGGTGTGTAGGGTTATATCTTTGTTTTACTCGAATGTTGTGTCGATGGTGGCCTTCTTTCTTCTTTTGGTCTTTCTCTTGCTTTTCTGTAATGAATAGATAATGCTTAAGAGCGAGGCGTGCTTTGCAGCAAGCTGTGACTTAGCGACCAAAAACACTTTCGCTCGATGACCTGCCCCTATCCGAGCCCCCTCTGCGAATGAAACTTCGTGCACTGGGTTGCGAGCACGAGTTTGTTTAAGAGGAGAGACGAGATAGAGCGCGCACTATACTTCCAACCAAGCATCGGCCTATCCGGGCATAAGCGTGGTTAGGTCGGTTAAGAAAAACCACCGTGGCTCAAAACTTCTTAACACTTTGGCACGCATGGGCCTAACTCATGAAACATGGTCGTGCGAGGAAGGGCGCGGTTTTGGGACATGGTGTGCGGCGACCGTGTCTTGCCCGTCCGAGCTAAGCTTTGTACCGACCAAAAGGGCGTCATTTTGCGACTTATATCGGCAATGATAACTCTCTGCGGACCAAGGTCGCTTATTGAGACCGGCGCCTCTAGTGGTAATCTTTAGCGGCGGGCGTTGGTCGTAGTACCTTGCGCTATTCTACGTCTTGCGGTCCGACTCTCGCTAAGTGAGAGGTGTTTAGACGAACAAAAGGTCGCATTGATGCGAACGGTCGTGAATTTATAGCATAGTGCAGAAAGTGGAACATGAGCTTTTAGATATAGAACTTGCGCAGCTGGTCAATGTTCCATGAACTAGCGAGCTCGCGGCCATCCTCCGTCGTAAGGCGGACAGCCCCCGGGCGTGACACCGAAACGACCGTGAATGGGCCTTCCCATTTGGGGGAGAGTTTGTTGGCCTTTGACGCGTCCTGAATCCGACGCAGGACAAGGTCGCCAACTGTAGAGAGCTCGAGGCGAATGGACTTAGCCGCGTGCTTCTGAAGGGTTTTTGGTTGGTGGTGGCCGGAGCCGTGCCTTTAGGCGAGTTTCTTCGGTAAGGTCAAGGTCGAGGCGGCGCTCGCGACCTTGGTGGATGTCGTCGGCAAGGTGCACCCTTGGGGACCCGAGCATGATTTCGGCGGGGAGGATGGCCTCGGCGCCAGTAGATTTAGCCGAAGGGCGCCTCGCCCGTAAGCTTAGCTTACGGTGGTACGCACTGCCACCAAAGGACGGAAGGAGCTCGTCCACCCATGACCCGCCTTTGTCGGGAAAGGTCTCTGAAGACTCTTTTCTTGATCCTTGAGTAGTGGCCGTTCGCTCTTTCGGTTGCTCCATTGCTCTGGGATGGACTCTGAGGCGAAGCATATTTTTGTGCCAATGTCTTCGCAGTAGGCTTGAAACAGTTCGCTGGTGAACTGGGTGCCGTTGTCTGTGATGAGGCGATTGGGTACCCCAAAGCGCGTCACCACATTGCTGCGGAAAAATCTTTTGGCTGCTTGAGCCGAAATGGTTGAAACGGGCTCGGCCTCGATCCACTTAGAGAAAGTGTCGATTATGCATTTAGCAAGAATTTACAACCCTTTCGACCACGGGAAAGGCCCGAGGATGTCACTTCTGTCGAGAATGGCCATGAGAGGGATGGTTTGCGGTCGTGGGGTGGCTAGTGTGACTTACGGGCGTGAAATCGCACGCCCGACAAGTTACCACGATCGCTCGAAGCGCCGTCTAGCGCCTGTTAGCCAATAGTATCCCAACCGAATGCCTTGCTCACGGCGTCCGGAAGGGCGAGTGGGCTCCACATTCCCTCATGGATATCTCGGAGAAGGAACTCGCCCTCCTCGGGATATGCACTTGGAGAGGACTCCAAGTGCCCTTTGATACAAAGGCGCCGTCTACCAGCTTGTGAGACAGATGACCGCTTTTTGCTAAATGGAACGCTCGCTTCTTCCTCGGGCAATGTCCCATGGGCGAAATACTGGATGAATGGCGCCATCCAATCCGCACCTTGCTCGAGGAAGGAGACGTTACCGCACGCCTCTGATGCCTCCTCTGAGAGGAATGGAGGGCTTCTTGAGATGCTTCGGCTAGCGCCCGGGCCGGGCATCTGGTTGGTGCCTCCTCTACAGAGGGAATGGAGGGCTTGTGTAGATGCTCGACTAGCGCCCCCGGAGGGGCGGGCACCTGCGAGGAACCGACCTTGGAAAGTTGGTCGGCCAGGGAATTATCCTTCCTGGGGATGTAGAGTACTTCGAAATTTCTGAAGTACCGCTCCATCTTCCTCACTTCAACCAAGTAAAGCGCCATTGAGTGATCGGAACACTGATACTCCTTGTTGACTTGGTTGATGACCAGCTGTGAATCACCTTTCACAGTCAGTCTCTGGACGCCGAGCGCCTTGGACGCTCGGAGTCCGGCCAAGAGGCCTTCATACTCCGCCGCATTGTTTGTTGCGGGGAAGTGTAATTGAATGACGTATTGGAGCTGTTCCCCTTGGGGGGATACCAGTACAACGCCAGCCCCCGAGCGTTCGAAAGCTCGGGACCCGTCGAAGTACATAATCCAGCGACCGGCCTCAGATTCGTGGTCCTTGGTGGTGGGCTGGGCGGGGTTCGTCCATTCTACCACGAAGTCCGCTAGAATCTGAGATTTGATCGCGGTGCGGGCAGAGAAGTGGACATCGAACTCTGCGAGTTCCATGGCCCACTTCGCTATCCGATATTGGCGTCAAATTTCTTAGGATCTCCTAAGTGGAAAGTCGGTCGGGACAACGACCTTGTGAGCTTGAAGTAGTGGCGCAGCTTCCTTGATGCTACGAGCAATGCGAGTATAAGAGTTTCGACCTCGTAACGCTCCTTTGGTCCGTGGCAACACTTCGCCGACGAGTATAACGGACGCCGCGCCTTCTTCGCTTACCGCCAGACCGCGCTTACGGCTCGGGCGTCGCGAGGTACAAGAAAGCGGCTCCCCGACCTTGGCGTGGCGAGATCGGAGGGTTGGACAGTATCTTGCTTTAGCTCCTCGAATGAGCGGTTAGCCTCGTCTCGTCCAAGTGAAACCGCTCATGCTTACTGAGCGCCTTAAAGAAGGGCAAGCGCGCTCCCGACCGAGAAATGAAGCGGCTTAAAGCGCCATTCGTCCGTCGTGGTTTGAATCTCCTTTAACGAGTTTGGGGTCGCATTCTTTCGATGGCTTCGATCTTTTTTCGGGTTGGCGCCGATGCCTGCGCCCGATGATATACCCGAGCACTTTATCGATTTTACACCAAAACGCACTTTTCGAGTTAAGCCTTATTCGATGCCTCACGGAGATTACAAAAGGTCTCCTCGGTCTGATATATGGCACGAGGATTTTACTCTTAACTACGATGTCGCCTACATATACCTCCGAGTTCGGCCTATCTGCTCCGGAAGGTCTTTTGCATCAAGCGCTGAAGGTCGCCTCGCGTTCATGAGACGAAACGACATGGTCGTAGCGTAACGCGTCTTGAAGGGCGTGATGAAGAAGTCTTCTCGCCCCACGAACAAAGCTAATCTGGTGATAACCCGAATATGCGTCGAAAGCTCATTACAGGATTCCGCGTCGCGTCCACGGTCGTCGATGTGCGGTAGAGGGAAGTTGTCCTTCTGCATGCGGCGTTTAACCCGGGTGGTCGCATTTATCGCCCACTTGCCCCCTTCTTCTTGACGATGACCGGATTTGCGGCCCACTCGTGTCCGACCTCTCTCGACGGCGGCCTTAAGGAGCTTGTCGAGTTCCTCCGGATGATTACTGCTTTCTCGGGAAAATCGCTGAGCCTCGACGACAAAGTCTTTTGTCGTCAATAGCCTAACTGTGCTCGATCACCTCCCTTGGGACCCGGCATATCGGACGGTTCCCGGCGAACACGTCCGAAGCTCCTCCGGAGGAAGGTGATGAGCTCGAAGTTCCTATTTGGGGTCCAAGGAGGACCCCAAATGGAGGACCTGGACGGTCACCTCGTTGAGAGGGATCGCCTTGGTTTCTCCTCCGGCCGAGGGCAACTTTAGGTAGGAAGGCACGGCGCTTGGTCGGGCCACGTGGGAAGCATTGCCTGACCATGTCGAGGGACTTCTTGTCGCAGCTCAAGGCCGCCTTATGGTCGCCCTTCACAGTGACGACGCCTTTGGGTCCGGGGACCTTTAGGCACTAGTAGGCGTGATGCGTGGCAGCCATGAATTTGGAGAGGGCGGGCCTGCCAAGGATGGCGTTGTAGGCCGATCTGAAGTCCACGACTTCGAAATTGACTGGCTCGGTCCGGAAATTGGCCAGTCCCCGAATGTTACGGGCAAGACGATCGGCCCAAAGGCTTGATCGAGTCTGGGGCGATCCCAAGAACGGACGGCGACGCTCTTGATCCTGGAACAAGGGACCTGCATCTCATCTAGGACCGAAATGGATATGAGGTCCAAGGAGCTCCCGCCATCGATGAGGACCCGGCCAACTTTTGCGTTGTTGATGGTCGGGCTCACGACCAACGGGAGCTTCTGGGGTTTGGTCATTCCAAGGGGACAATCGTCCTTGGAGAATGTGATGGGCAACTCGGACCACCGAGCAGCATGCAGGGGGCCCGCAGGTGATGTGGCCGACCTCCGGGCGGCCTCCTTTGTCCTTGGGATTTGTAGGCCGAGGAGCCGCCGAATATGACGGCGATGTGATTATGGGGCTCCTGGTAATCCATGTCGTCGTCGCCGTCAGCGGGGCCCTTGCCCTTGCTGCTCTCCCCCTTGCTCGGGAGAGCCGGCATAGATAGCCCTCGCCTGTAGAATTTCTCCAGGCGATATGCCCAAGTTCTACAGTTGCGAAGGTCGTGACCGGTTACCTGATGGAGCGGGCAGAAGCGGTCGCCCGTGGGGGCGCCCTCTTCGGCGCGACCCTGGTCGTCGCGACCTTGGTCATCTGGCCGGTCGGTGTTATATGCGGCGCGTCGATCACGCCGCCCGCCTTCTTGCCGAAATGGCGGGCACAAGCCGATGTTGCTCGGCAGCGCGACCATGCCCGTCTTGCGACTTTTCTTCTTCTTGATCTTCTTCTCCATGGGGCGAGGGCCTCTTGCTCGAGGCGCCTTCGAGGCCGGCTGGGCGGTAGCTTGCCTTCATCGGCGCTTTCTTCCATTACCTTTGCCGTCGGCGTTAGCGTAGCGGTCGGCCCTCTGAAAGCGATTCGTTGGCCGACGTGTTGGGGTGAATCTCAAGTCTTGCGTGAAGCGGGCGTCACGGACCCGAACTTGAAGGCCGGACCACCGCCGTCCGAGATGCTCGGGATGGAGTTTCTTACCTTTATGAACCTTTGGACGAAGTCGCGCTTATTTCCTTGTCCGTTTGGATGAGCCGCTTCGAGTCGCGCTTCGTTGCGGGCGGGTGTAGCAACTTTGAAAGTTCGCCATGAGGGCCTCCGAGAGCTGCCTCCACGAACGGATCGATCCCTCCTTCTGGTTAAAGAGCCAAGTCCTGGCGGAGCCGTCGAGGACCGTGGGGAGGTAGTTAGCCATGACCCTTCGTCCGCCGCCACGCGAGATGGCGTGGAGTAGATCGAGATGAATTCGTTGGGGTTTTGGGTCCCGTTGAAGCGCTCGACGTGGCCGGGCTTGAATTTGCCCGACCACTTGACGTCGCGAGAGGGGCGAGAAAGCCCGACATCCAACGCCGCCATCATGGCGAAACCCTCGGGCGTGGCGATGCCGTGGCGGCGACCGACCCAAGCGGTCCTTAAGCGCGTAAGGCGAGGCGAGAGAACACGCCCTCATGCCGGTGCGACGGCGGCGGGTTCGATGTGGAACATACGGAGCGCTCGCGGGCGGGCGGGCATGTCCGTGAGCCCGTGAGGCTGCCCGGGAAGTGCTCCGAGCATCCTCATGGTGTTGATGGTGCTTCGCAGGGTTCCCCTGAGCATGGCTTCGGGAGGCCCTGGGCGAGGAATGCGGTTTAGCGTCCCGGGAAACATCCCGGGGCCCCCGAACGCCGGGGGGTGATGGGGCCCGATGTCGGCAACAAGCTTTTCCATATTTTCGACCACGAGGGCCCCTATGGCCGCCAGTCTGCTCTGGTTGGCGAGTTCGGAGGTTGCGCACGCATCGCCATGGCGCGTTAATCGCTTCGGCGCTCTGAGGAGCATCGGAGGCGACGAAGAAGGGCGGCGCTCAGACTCGAGGAGTGGTAGGCCGGGTCCTTGCGAGCCGGTCTCCGACCGGTGCCGGCTCCGCCACCGGGTTGGTGGTGGACAACCGCCGGGTCCGCGCCCGGGGGGGACTCCGGGTGCTCCTCGCCGTCGTTGCGCCGGCGAGGAGAAGGGGCCGCCGGAGACAGCCGTTCCTCGTGGTCGTCCTCCCTTCCCGCCATGCGAGCCAGGCGGAGGACCAGATCGCACGAGCGACGTTGAGTGGTGTCGTCTGTGCGTCCCTTGGCTGAGCTCGAGACGGTCGGGGGTAGTCCGACTGTCATACCGGTCGCCAGATTCATCCCAGCGAGGGTATCTGGCCGCGAGCGGAGGAAATGCTCTCGCGCTGCGGCCACCGGGGAAAGACTCCCGGTTTCGGTGTGGCCTTCCGGATCGACCGCACCACCCATGCCGTCGCTGGCGTAGTACATGTCGGCGTCCTCCACGTCGTCGAAGACGCAGAGGTCTTGATTGTCTTGCGAGTTTGGCATCCTCGAGGATTCCTTGCGGAGGACTTGATCGGTCCCCACGACGGCGCCAATGCCGGCGATTCGGGACGGGGGTCCTTCGGCCGAGCTTACTTGTTGAATGGGGATCAACCTAGGGCCCCTTTCCCACAAGGGCTATACGTCCAAGGGTGTGCCGAAAGCTCACGGATCGAGGTGGACAAGACAATCGGGAAGCGCCAGGGTCGTTTTTGTGCAGTTCGGGCCTCTCACGGAGGAGATAACAACCCTCGTCCAAAGGATTCACTAATGAGTATGGAGTAGTTACAACGTGCTTGCTCGGAGGAGCCTTGAGCTAGCCTAAGGACTCCAAGGAACAAGTTACTGGTCTCGATATCGTGGTACCAAAGCTACCACCCTCGATTACATCGTGCGAGGGGTATTTATAGATTTACAGGAGACGAAGTTATTTATTACAGGGCGCCATCAGAGAGGACGTCGAGTGCAACAAAGCGCGCCACCGCCCGGTACCACGCGACGATAGAACAATGGGCGCAGACCAGTAGCGGCGCGACCGTGCAAATACAGATCCGGCAAGGCGATCCCTCGAGCCGCTGCGCATTTAATGCCACGTCGCCTTATCGCGAGCCCCGAGCTTGGCTCGCCGGGGATGGGGTAGCCCGTGAGCTGAGCTACATGAAGGTCGGTCTCCTGTGCGCCATCCGGGCAAGAGCATGGTCGGTTGGCGCCGAACTTTGATGGTCGTCTTGGTACAAGATATCCGATCCATAAGAGCATGGTCGGTTGGCGCCAAACCGGTGGTCGTCTTGGTATAAGATATATCAATCCCGACAAGTTGGTACTAGGAATGCTACCGATATACATTGAAGTTGGGGTACAGTTGGTATTAGTAGCGCTGCCGATGTGCATTGAAGTTAGGATACAGTTGGTATTAGGAGCGTCATCGATGTGCATTGAAGTCGGGGTACAGTTAGGATTAAGGGTACAATTGGTATTAGGAATATTAGCAATGTACATTGAAGTCGAGGTACAGTTAGAATTAGGAGTGCCATCGATGTGCATTGAAATCGAAGTACACTTGATATTAGGAGTACCACCAATGTGCATTGAAGTTAGGGTGCAGTTAGAATTAGGAGTACCGCTGATGTGCGTTGAAGTCGAGGTACAGTTGGTATTGTATATATGAGGTGTGTGAGTAGCAGATTTGATAACTAAAAACTGAAAACACAGATTTTCATAATAAAACCCTATTTTCTGAAAGAGGATTTAAGGAAGGATTCCTAAGATTGTTTTGAAGAAAACTCATATGATGTTTTTTGTTATTAATGCTTGCAGAGTACTTATGTACTCACTCTTGGATGAGATTTCAGTGAGATTTCATTGTTTGTCAGCTTATGCCATTATGGGTAACCACATAGAGGCCAAGCTATCCCTTGGGACATGTTACTCTATTTCACTTCCTGCTCAATGCCTTTTTTCAAAAGACAGCAGGGCTACAATTTATATTAGGTAGAAAAGACTAGAAAAGTACATGGTGCAGGATACTGCGCCAAGTGAGGATACAATGCAAAGGGGAGAAGAGAAAAAAGAGAAGAAAAAAGGAGGGAAAAGAAATCCAGTTTGTTGGTCCACCAGGTTTTTTAGGTGAGCTGCACCTGTAATAATCTAGATTGCGGCCTCATCTTTGATGGATTGAAAGATATTCTCGTTGGCTTTGCATTCGTTTCGAAACACTATGCTATTTTGCTCTTTCCACCACTGCCAACATGTTAGGATGATCAAAGTTCTGACACCTTTGCGAAAACTTGTGTGACGGTTTATGTGATGTAGGCTCCAATCTTGGAAGGTGGCAGTTAGTTCCCAACGGTCCGAGAGGAGAGCTGGTAACCGTACCCATGTGGCAATAGCTTTCCACAAGTGTCGAATTTAGGGGCAATCTATGAACAAGTGATGCACGATTTCGAGATTTTGGCAGCACATTGGACAAAAATATTAGTTTGGCCACCCCTTGCATTGTAGTCGATGTGCTATCCATAGCCGATTGTGGTGAATAAGCCACAAAAAGACTTTGCATCGCAATGGAGCCCATGTTGGCCAGACTGTGGTATGGAAGGATGTGAAGGTGTTTCCTGTCAACTGCATATGGTATGTCGATGAGGTTGTGTAGATTCCACTAGATGTTTGTGTCTAGGTTATAATATCCCGCAGGCCTATGGCTGCAGTTGCACAGACTGTACTTTCAACCATAATTTGACATATTGGTCTAAAAGGTGAGCTATTAGATTGTGTCGAATGTCTCGAATCCAATTGTTGTTTGTCAGGGCGTCTGCCACAGATCGTGACTTTCACCTAGAGTGTTTAAAGAGCTCTGGCGCGTACTATGAGGGTATCATACCTTGGAGCCATCTATCAGTCCAGAAAGTAGCTGTTTGACTATTTCCAATGGTAATTTTGGTGGCCACAGAGAAAAGTTTGTGGTCGGTCCGGTCACATAGTGTCAACATTCCAATCCACAGTCTATCTAGGGCCATTCATCTGAGCCACAACCAACGAAGTAGGAGCGCTCTGGTGAACCTATTTAGGTCACTAATCCCTAGTCCCCCTTGTGTTATAGGGCTGGCAAACTGTTGTCTAGCGTGCCTTGCAGTTCCCTCCATGGATTTCCTCGTTACCTACCCATAGTAATTTTCTTCTTAGCTTGTAAAGACTTGAGATGAATTTTTTTGGGTGCCCTGATTGTTATGAGAAGGTAGATTAGAAGCGAGGTGAGCATCGATTTGACTAAGGTAAGGCGCCCCCCAATAGTGAGATGGCACGCCTGCCAGCCCGCAAGTCGTTGCGCCGCTTTATCGTGGATAGACTAAAGATCGGCACGGTGTAGACAACAAAGAGTGAGAGGCATCCCTAGGTATTTGGGAAAGTCGATATTCCTTTGCTGAAAGGTTGGAGGATGTTTTGAAGGGTTAGATCGTGGCCTCTAATTGGTACTATAGTACTTTTTTGCATGTTGACTCGGAGACCCGAGGCTTCCCCCGAAAAGAGTAAGAATGTCAATGATTACCTCAAGCTCTTTTTTGACCTGATTCAAGTAGATCACTGCATCATCCACATAGAGGGAGAGTCGAAGAGAGGGTGAGAAGCCTTTCAAAGGAGATAGGACACCATATTGTGTGGACTTGGTGAGGATATAATGCAAAGGGTCAATGGCTAGCAAGAAGAGATATGTCGATTAAGGATCGCCTTGTCTGAGTCCATGCTGGTGAGTGAACTGAGGTCCCGTCACCCCATTGAGGAGGGCCGATGAAGTTGATGTCGCGAAGGAGATTGATATCCATTCTCGCCATCGAGGGTCGAACCCACGGGCTTGCAGGAGGTCCAGCAAGTATTCCCAGGAAATCGAGTCGAAAGCTTTTTCAATCTCAAGCTTTAGCACTAATGCCGGGGTTCGGGTTCAATGGTAGGTTCTTGTGCAGTTTTAGACCCACAGAAAATTATCCTGAATGCATCTCCCTTTGATGAACGCGCTATGTGAAATTGATATGAGTGAGCTTATTTGCCTAGAGAGGTGCAAAGCTAAAACTTCGGAGAATATCTTTGCGATAGAGTGAATCAGACTGATCAGTTGGTAGTCTACAGCAGTCCCTGCCGCTTATTTTTTGGGGATCAGAGAAATGAAGGCTATGTTGAGTGCTCCAAAATCTTGAGCAGAGCAATTTTGGAGGTAGAGTAACACGACCATAATGTCTTGCTTGATAATTTTTCAGCGAAGGTTCTAAAAGGTGCCCGGACCTGTGGCTTTCTCCATGGGTAGTCAGTCGATTACTGTAGGACCTCGTGCTCTGTGAATGATGCATCGAGTTTGTGGACATGGTGAGCAGGGGAGTTAAGGCTCTGCCAGTTGACCACTTTAGTGAGCCTGCCTTTTTCCCCAATAATGATGAGAAATGCTATGAGAGCACCCATTCTTTATCATCGTGAAGGGTGGCAATACCTTGGGTAGTGTTTAGGGACTGGATGAAAATTTTTCTTCGTCAGCCATTTACTCTTAGGTGGAAAAATTGACTACTTGCATCCCCCTCCTTGAGCCAACAAATACGAGAAGCCTGTTTTTTGTGTGCTTTTTCAACAGCTGCATAGCCAAGCACCTTTAGCTTTAGGGCTTTCTGAAGACTGCGCTCGGCCTAGGTCAGTTCCCTGAAGTCCTGAGCAGTATCGAAGTGCAGTATAAGGGTGTTTGAAAGATAGAATTGGAGCTTGGCATCGCTCAAGATGGAGGCGCTCCATGCACGAAGATCCCTTGCTGTGGCGCGAAGCTTGTGTGCAAGCCGCTTCAGAGGGTTTGTATGCCTGAGTGGCATAGTGCAGACCCGCTCAACTGTTTGAAGAAAACTCGGGAGTTGGGGCCAGAAATTTTCAAATCTAAAGGACCGTGGTTTGCGAGGATCATTTTCACTTGTCAAAAGAAGTGGGCAGTGGTCAAACATAGATGAGGAGAGCACCTATAGTAGGTGATGCGAGAAAGTGACATCCCATTCATGATTACAGAATACCTGGTCAAGCTTAACTAGCGTTGGATGACTTCGCTCGTTACTCCAGGTATACTTCCTGTTCTGGAGTGTCACTTCCTTGAGGTTGCATCGGTTGATCACCGCACGGAACTGATCCATTAGCCGATGATTGAGGTTTTTGTTATTCTTATCTCTAGCCTGGTGGATGAGGCTGAAATCTCCTAGGACAAGTCAAGGCTAAGGGGGCGGAGGTGCTAGCGAGTTCATCTCATGTAAGAAGGCGTGCTTTTCATGGTCTTCGGATGGTTCGTAAACCGAAGTCATCAAGAAAGACGTGCCATCCTAACGGAGGGAGACATGCATTGTTAAGGAGAACCTTCTGATAGTGGCCGCTATTACTTGAACCTTGTGGCTGTCCCAGAGCATTAGCACTCCACCCTTGACACCTTGTGCCGGCAAGTAGCATGCATTAGCTAGGTGTTGCCCACCAATTTTGAGGACTAAACGTTGATCAATGCACTACAGTTTGGTTTCTTGGAGACAAGCAATCGCAGGGAGGACCGCCTCAACAATCTGCCGCACTGTTGCGCGCCAGGTAGGTCCGTTGAGGCCGCGAACATTCCAACTGATTACAGTGCAATCAGACATGGATGTTGAAGAGAGCGACGAAACAGAGTAGACCCATTACTAAAGTAGCGTTACACATAGCAGTGTCGCAAGTAGTGTAGGAGTACAGGAGGCTTAGTCTTGGAGTAAAAGACAATTGACTTGAGAAGCAACCCTTGCAGCATAGAAAGGAACAACAGGTTCCTACTTGACAACAGGAACAAAAGAAAGACATCATAGATTACACTGGACTACTGACAATAGACTAGCAAAAGTAAGACTAAAGCAATAGCAATGTGGGGAATCGATCTATATTAAGTGTGGATTTAGGCTCCGCAAGGGAGACCATGGCCTGAACGCCTTGCTGGTCTTGATCATTCAGATGACAAATGGTTTGCAGGGCTGCAATGACACTTTCTAATAGTGGCTCCCTGAAAAGGTTGGTGAATTTTTCCACAGCATCCAAGTGCACTCGATCCGCATCCGGCTAGCAGAAACCAAGTCAATGAGTCAGAAGCTCATCTGCCATTTTTGTAGGGACAGCTCTCTTCTTTGACGCAAGGTATTGGCTGCATCATGGCGAGGCTCTGCCCTGGCTTGTTGCAGACATTCCGACGGCGATCCTAGGTAAACCCGAGGTGTTGCTTGCCTATTTGTTGTCTGCATGCGAAGCATGGCCGGATAGGATTGGTTCTGGTGGCTGGAGAAACACTTCCTAGATGAGGTGTTGCGCCTGGTTTGCGATGCATGGACCTTCAGCTAGAGTCCACAGCTGTTGGCTTGCAAGAACGCCAGGAGGATTTTGGCCTGCCGAAGGCACTTGCTGGGGAGGCTGGCTACCAGGCAGCAATGCCGATGAGGCTGTAAGAGCATTGCTATGCTGCTGCACTGATGGAGGCAAAGCAACTCCATTGGCAACGCGTCAACCAGTGTTGTCGCCTCTGTTGTCTTGCAGCAGAGGCGAACGGGCGAGGAGCTACCATCAGGTCCATTTTGCATGGAAGAATGGTGCAAAAAAGAGCCTGCAGCAGGCTTGAAGGTCACTTCCTCTAGCATAGGGTCGAATCTCTGGCCAAAAGGAGCATGTGGATGGCCTTGCTTCAGCGTAGAGAGCACTAGATCATGCCTTTTGGGTGGCAGAGGAGGCGAGATGTCCATTGGGTCTGGGCTATCCACTTGCAAGTGGCTGCCCATTCGGTGGCTGTTTGCACTGAATTGCAGCAAGTCGGCCTGGTGCAACGATTCTTCCGGAGCAGTGACATTGCATAGCTTACGCATCTCGTCGCCCAAAGACCTATTGCGGTGAATCTAGGCCGCCTGACCACCTAAGCGATGCAGGGAGGAACTGTGCCGGCCACGGGGAGCGTCGCATGGTGGTTCATCAGCCTGAAGAGCCCTGCGATGACGACGCGGGCTCCGTGTGCGGCGATTGTCCCGCCTATCGCGTGGCGCAGGGTCTCTGGTGCGACTACGACCAAAGGCACGGTCAACCCAAGAGCGGCACTCCTGACGTCCTCGACGGCGCCCAGCATCACGGTCACTGCCGTGGTGGTCATCGTCATCCTCCGGGCGGTTGTCGCTAAGGCTATCCCCTAGGTGCAACACACGTTGGACAGACGAGACCTTCCCAACCGCGGACCTGTACGCTTTGGCAACCATGACGTTCGATCATTGTCCCCTTCTCTTGCAAGGGGAAACAACCGTGGAATACTTCAGGGGTTTTTGCTTGGCTTCTTTGGCGTTGTTGCCGGATTCTGAGATCTGATGGCGCACTCTGGAATCAGCCTATCCACACATCGGATTCTCTGCTAAGATTGCACGTCAAAATGAACAGAACAGCCAAGGCTCTAAAGATTTGGAGAAGAAAAACTTTCGCGAACATAGTGATTCAAAATGCCTTGATTCAAGTCACGCTCACAATCCTAGAATGCGCGCAAGAAAGACGTCCATTATCCCAAAATGAACTTAATTTTCGGAAAATTCTCAAATCCAGACTGCTTGGCCTTGCTGCAGTACAGAAATCAAGAGCGAGACAACATTCAAGAATAACAAAAATCAGACTGGGGGATTCCAACACACGCTACTTCCACCTAATGGCCAACAAGAAGGCGAAGAAGAAACTTGATTGGTATTTCCGGAGAGAAGATAGAGTGATGTATGGACAGAGGATAAGCTAAAAAAGCTACGAGTATTTCAATAAGGTTTTGGGCGATCACGGTGTAAGAGATAAAGCTCTCCGTTGGGAGACATTGGGTTACACCGCAAGGGACCTCAGTGATCTTGAGACCTTCATCACCGACAATGAAGTGACAACAACCATACAGGAGCTACCGACACAAAAAGAACCAGGACCTGATGGCTATATTGGCCTCTTCTACAAAACTTGCCTTCACATCATCAAAACAGATCTGGTGGAGGCAATAAAGGACTTTTTCAACATCCGCCATGAGAATCTGCACAGATTAAACAAAGCAAATATTATCCTTCTTCCCAAAATGGAGAACGCAGATAGATTGGAATGTTTTAGGCCAATTAGCCTCATTAATGCCTTCATGAAGATTATCACTAAAATCCTGGCTAACAGGCTTGCACCCAAGCTAGAAGAGTTGGTCTCAATATCACAGAACGCTTTCATAAAGAAGAGATGCATTCATGACAACTTTTATATGTTCAAAGAGTAATCCGACAATTTGCATAAGGACCGATCGCGACTCTTTTATCAAGCTAGATATATCAAAAGCCTTTGACTCGCTAAATTGGGCTTATCTTCTTGAGGTGCTACAAGCTATTGGATTTGGCCTAAATGGCGGGAATGGGTGGTCGCAATCCTCGTGACATCATCGCCACGAATCTGGTAAATGGCCAATCGACGGAGGCTATAAGGCATGCACGTGGTGTACGACAGGGAGATCCTTTATCACCCCTCCTCTTCATCCTCGCAATTGACCCTCTTCAGAATCTTCTCGAGCTAGCGCAAGCCATGGGATCCTCAAACCAAGATTTCCAAAGGCGAGACTAAGATGTTCTTTATACCGACGACGCGGGATATTTTTAAATGCGGATGTACAAGAGCTAATGCCCTTGGGCGTATATTGGATATCTTTGGAAGATGCTCGCTTAAAATCAATATTGCCAAAGCGGAAATTTACCCTATTAGATGTCGAGATGATCTCATGCAAGATTTATTGAATGTTTTCCGAAACTATCGGCCTTCGAGAAAGTACCTTGAGTCCGCTTTTGCATTTTAGGCACCTAAGAAAGATCAAAATCCAGCCTCTGATTGATAAAAATAAGCAATAGGTCAAGGGGATGGCAAAGTAAATTTCTCTCCACGGCAGGCAGGGAAACCCTGGTTAATTCCGTATTAACAGCGCAACCGATATATCATATGACGGTCTTTCCGGCTCAAAAGTGGTTAATTCGAGGCATCGATAAATTAAGAAGAAGTTTTCTCTGGAGAGGCAAAGAGCCCAGAAACTGTAGTGGGGGGCACTGCCTAATCAAATGGCCTATCACCTGCCTTCCAAAAAGCAAAGGAGGGCTTGGTATCAAAGACCTCGAACGGTTCGTCAGAGTGCTTAGGCTTCGTTGGCTCTGGTTCAGATAGAAAAACAAAGAAAGAGCCTGGACGGGTTTTGATCTACCATGTGATAAAACTGATATAGCTCTTTTCAATGCCTCAACGGTGGTTCATGTTGGAAATGGTAAAATAGCGGACTTCTGGAGATCAAGTTGGATAGAAGGGCAAGCACCTAAAAGCATCGCACCGAACCTTTTCCACAGCGCGAAAAGAAAGAACATCTCTGTCCACAGGGCCTTGACAGATAATTACTGGATCCGATTTTGCAACCCGGCAAACACAGAAATAGAAATCAGGGAGTACGTAACACTATTCGAAGCAATACGTCGAATCAATAGAGACGTAGAAGAAGAAGACCAAATAACTTGGCGTTGGACTCCTGATGGCCAATATTCAGCAAAGAGCGCATACCTTGCCCAATTTCACATGGTTTACTGTAAGATGAAGATATGCCCGATATGGAAGGCGAAAGCTGAACCTAAATGCCGGTTCTTTGCATGGACACTGCTTCACAACAAAATCTTAACGGCCGATAACATACTCAAGAAAGGGTGGCCTTGTAACGCAATCTGTGGCCTATGCAACATGGAGCAGGAAACTCCGACACACCTATGCAAAGATTGCCCCTTCACCAAACAAGTATGGAGTCTACTCTTACGATGGGGAAGTTGGAGAGATGCCAGAACCTAAATCATGATGGTTCTGTGTACAGGTGGTGGCGTAAGATAAGAGTACAAGTTGACAAAGACAATCGACGTCAGATGGATGGCCTACTCATCTACTTCTGGTGGAACTTATGGCTCGAAAGAAACCAACGTATTTTTCGAGGGGCCGAGAGAACGCCAGAGCAAGTGGCACTGGTGATCAAGGACGCGGTGCTTACCCAGGGGTTTGCTTCATCATTGAAGTCTACGGATTAGTCTCCGTTCTTTTGTTTTCTTCTAGATGTTTTTTTGCTTTCTTTTCCCTCCGTTTTTCACTTCTTCGACAGATCTCTTAGTCCAGGAGGGTGTTCCTGTTTTTCTAGTTGTGAATTAAGGCGTTTCGTAGACTTGGCCAGTTGTGAGGTTTTTCCACGGGTTTGATTTTTTCCTTAAAAAACAAGACCCACTCCCTTTCTTCCTTCTAATAAAAACTGCAGCAATTCTCTTGCTGCCATTTCAAAAAAAAAAACGCCAAGCGTCCAGTTGTAGGATTTGGTCCTTGGCCAAGCCTCCCCATTGGAAGCAGTGGGAGGCGAGAAATCTTCAGTAATGTCCAGGTGAATGAGAACCTTGTAGGAGAAGCCTTCAGGCGAGTTGGATCGCAAAGGTGATGCATCGCAGGTGCCATTCCAGGTACGCGGCGCTGGCCCATTGTGATCCTCAGTGAACACGAAGCAAAAGCAAATTTTTGGAATGGAATACGGGTTTGGGAGGACCCAGACCCACACCCAAAAGATGTTCGTCGTCTTGCGACGCTGGGACTGGCTGTCAATGTGATCAAAACAGCACAAGCCCTTGAGCACCTCCAATGCGCACCTAAGTCCACAGTGTCGTTTGGCTGGCGTTGCTGTGGACGAGCCAAGGCTTGATGTCGTACCCGTTGCCGCCGTGTTCAATGTGCCTGGCATGAACCGCCATGTTCCGCTGCTCTAAATAATCGAACCAGGCTAGGAAATCCTTTGGGCTATAACGCGTGATGCGCATGTCTGCCCAGGGAATGTCTAGCTTAGCCTCGATGGACTTGGTCGCCTTGAACGTGTTGGAGACCGCAGACGTAGCTCTGTCACCAATGGCGACAAGAAGAGCTGCATGCTGGCTTAGCCTGGCAACCTCGCCGGCCATGGCTTCTAAGTAGGCCAAGGTGCAGTAGCTTCGCGCAGGGTGGTTTTCTGGGCAGCCGTGGACGGAAGCCATGGTGGGATGATAAGGCGCCGGCCGGTGGAGGAACACGGTGAGCTGGAGGTGCAGGTCGTCGGCAGCGGCAGGCTAGGTGCCCAAACCGCTTGCAAATGAGGCACCTCACCGGCCGGGTCCCTGCAGCTGCTTACTTCGTGGTCAGTAGCCGAACAATGGAAACACCTGCACTTCAGAGCTGGAGGAGAATCCTTGGAGCGCGGTTTGGACCTGCCCTTAAAAAGAGGCAGAGATGGGCGCTTTTCATGATTTATTGACTGGCAAGCCAAGGCTGAAGATGGACGTACGTTTCCTCCACCAGTATCTCGGTTTGAGGAGTTGCCAGTTAGATGCAGCAGTTTCGGGCACTGCGGCCTTGAGAGCTTCTACAGAGAGCATTGAATTTGGAGCTACATTTTTATTGGGATGCAGATGCTTGGAGATTGCAATAGCTGGTGGCGGGTCGTTGAAAAGCTTCCGGGGCAATCCCTGATGGAGGAGTTGCTCCGAATTAACTCTCGGCAAGGACCCGGAAGAGAAGCAGCAAAATTTTCAGACGGAGTTGATGTGACGGTGACTGGCAACGGCGCCTTCAATACACGGGAGAGCTTCAAAGGATTTGCAAAGCTAGGCGCTCTGTCGCAGAATCCAACCCCCCCGCCGCGCAGCTCGGGTAGCGGTAATTAATGATGGCCTGACTGCCGATCGAGCTTGCAATGCAATCTTCATCTTGTTGGGTTGCTCTAGCAATGTATAGCTAGGATGTAACAGCTCCTATAAGCCAAGTTGAGGCCATGGTTTCGAGAATAATGGTAGGTCACCATTTCCACTTCCGTTGATAAATTTGCTTGGTGTGTTGGCAGCGTCTGAGCTTATCGAACTTTTGACACGTCTTATTTTTGAAAGTCAGCAAGTTCCCTTTCTTAGGTAATATCATAAGCCTTAAAAGTTTTTGTCATTTCTTACATATGTAAATCATTACTTTGCATGCTGATATGTGTTAGAAAAATAGTCTTGTATCGTTATGTAACAAGTAGCTTAGGCCAGAGGATAGGCGCGCGGTGTGACCAAGTCCCAGGCGCCCGCGGTGTGACCAAGTCCCAGGCGGTGTGACCAAGTCCCAGGCGCCCGAGTCTCTCGTTTCAGTTAGCTAATATGCAGGCACGTTCCTGCTTGATCGGATCATGAATCCAATGTAATCTCCCGTTGTAAACTCTGATCTATAAATAGAACTCGATCCCAAGAGGATCAGTGTGCGTTGCAACAAGTTTTACAATATGTTCACCGCGTACTCTAAGCATGTGCAGTAACCATTAAGGAAAGAAGCCGAAATTCCTGGTTTTATCCTGAAGCTTTTGTGCATCTTTTGCAGTTGTGCTCTGCCTATGTTCCTGTGATTCAACTTTTTATAGTGACAATGAGTGGGAACTTAACTATTTTTCTTTTTTTTTTTTCTTCTAGCAATTAAAACATACCCAGAAGTATCCAATTGAGTATTCAATGTGGTGTAGAAACTTCTATATATATCGTGTACAATACAAGAAACATACAGATATCGTAGTTGCCTCATGCCCGTCTTATCCTCACGTACGTACTGCAGAGAGGAAAGTGCTGGCTTATTTAGTGCCGTGTGAGCATTTCACAGTATTCGGCTTGGGTACTATTATACATACATAGTTAACTCGTACGTAATCACAGGCACTCATGCTCGCATGATCAGCTGAGGCTTGAGCTCCGCTTGAGGGTCCCTGCTGGCTGCTGCGCCCTTCTCCCAGACGGTGTAGTCGTTGCCGTGGGCGGCCACCTTGAACCCCACCGGGATCAGGTGCCCGACGTCGTACCTGGATCCGATCTTCATCATCACCCTGCCGTCGATCTCCGCGACATATGCGTCCGCGTCATGCATGAGGATCCTGAGCTTGCTCGCCGGCGTGATGCCGTTGCGCTTCCGCACCGCCACCAGCGCCGCGATCTCGTCCTTGAGCCCCCAGTCGAAGAAATGGTCGTAGAACTAGCACGGTTTTGCTATTCGTAAGTTGCCTAATTAATTAATTTGGAGCACTAGCTGCTGTATAAGAGTTACTAGGGTTGCTTGCTTACGATGCATGGGTTGCCGGGGTGTGTGAGGATGTAGGCGTAGCCCTGCATGACCTTGTCGGAGGGGAATGGCCACTCGGCCTGCGTGGAGCCGGTGTCGTGGTTGTCGACGAAGGTGACGGCCTTGGCCGGCCACCATCCGATCACGCCGGGCGCCTTCCCCTGCGGGTCGATCAACCGCCACAGCTCGCCCTCCACGGCGGCGTGGAGGATGCCCTTGGTCGTGAAGTCGAACACCGACCCTGGCGAGGCCTCGCCGCCCACCCTGTCCACCCAGTTCACCAGCGCCTGCCGGTGCGCGTCCTGGTTGTACTCGGGCTTGCCGTTGCCGCCATAGGCCATGGGGTCCCACACATCCGCGATGGCGAGGCTAGGGGACGTGCCGTTGATGTAGACCTTGGCAACCTCCGGGGAGTAGCCCTTCGCGTAGTCGAGGCGCCAGGCGTCGAAGCCGAGGTCGGTCTTGAGCCAGACCAGCCACTCGGTGAGCTCGCGCTGGACGCGGTCGTTGAGGTGGTCAATGTCGGGCGCGGCGGCGAAGTCGGCGCCGGTGTCGAGGTGGCCGGTGCCGTCCGAGTACTGGGTGTCGTCGCGGCAGATCATGTGGGGGCCCCAGTCGAGGCGGCTGTCCGGCGTGCCGCCCTCGAAGATGCAGTAGATGCCGCGGCCGTCCTTGTAGTCGGCACATCGGTGGTTGATGACGACGTCGGCGATCACCTGCACGCCCTTGCCGTGGAACGCGCCGATCAGCGACTTGAGCTCCGCCGCCGTCCCGTACCTGGACGCGTCCAGGTCGTACAGCCGCCCAGGCATGTAACCTGTACCAAGCAACCACAAGCATATATATACACTCTACACGCATGCATATACATACTATATACACTCTACTCAATGGTATATACTATATACTTTCATTTCGTTCTTGAATTTCTGGTATAATTTCAACGCAAAAAATGGCCAAAAATACTACTCCTAGCCGCGGAAACATCTTACTCAGCAAAATAAGAAGACCAAAGTAAGGAGAGGGTTTCTATACATTTTCATTGAATATAAGTTGCATAAGTCTTAAAATAAGTAAAGGATCATGTGCAATTGCAATAGCAATTGCAGTTTAAATAGTTGCAATAGCACAAGAATCTTAGATAGATGGCCTGGGGCGTGCTTTCACCGTGACATTTTGTTTAGCAACCGGTACTATAAAGCGTAAATCTATGCTATTAGATCTGAAAATAGATGACCCTGATCAAGAGCATTTGCTTATTGTGCTGTGCCGTCTAAGCTACTCATATACACTTCACAACAGGGTTTCAAAAACCAGTTTTGAAAAAACCGCTTGAAATTCGAAAATCAAAGAAACCGCTTGAAAATCGTTAGAAATAAAAAAATTTGGGAAAAAATTCAAAAAAAATCAAAAACCATTTGGTTTTCGCTTAAAAATAACTGACCAAACTGAATGTCCCTTAAAAACAGTTTTCGAGCGATTTTTAACGCATAAATTTTTTTTCAATTTTTGGAATTTTTTAATTTGATCAGTTTACCGACCAGTTTTGAATCTCAAATCGCAACGGTAAAATCGAAAACCATGATTTTTTAGTGGTTTTCATTGGTTCTTGAAACCCTGCTCAGCAATCAAAGGAGCGTGCTGTCCACACCCACGCTTTTAAGGTTCTCGTTTAATCTTGCTTCTAGATGTTAAGGGATTGATCAGGGACAGGAGTGACCCTGGGCGGAGACGGAGTGCGACGGCGGGGGCAGCCAGACGTGCGTCACTCCAGCGCCGGCGATGTCGTCGACCTTCCCCATCAGCAGGTTGTACCACCCGCCATCCTGCTTCCACGATTCCCAGTTGAACCCCTGGAAGCCATCAGCAGTTACCCCGATCGAGTTCTTGAGCACAATTCTCTTCTTCAGAGCAACAAACCAACCAAACGAACTGAAATCACTTCTTCAGAAGACGATCACGCACGCACGCATATATACCTGAAACAGGACCTGCCCGGATGCCAATCCAAGAAGAACAAGGAGCAGGGAGAAACAGCACAGGTGTCTGCTCCCCATCGCACCGGCTCTCGCACACAGAGACACTGTTCTTTCTCTGATGGATCGATGCCTACAAGTCGAGACGACTGCAAGTCGGAGCTGGTGCGTGTCGGGTATTTATAGGCGGCCGATGCCACGGCAGAAATCTAATACGTACCAGATACTGTGGATGGAACGGGTGACGTGAACTTCTTAGGGTCTGTTTGGCAGGGATTCAGCTTCTTCAGATTCTAAGAATCTGGTGAAGCTGAAAATTTTAGCTTCACCAGATTCATGAAGTTTGAGGCATGAGTACATTAGGCCCGCTTTGATACTCCATTCTTCTAGATTCTAGTAGAAACGAAACACCCGGTTCAGTTAAAACAATGGTAGAAACTCGTGGAGCAACGGGTTCCAAGACAGTTTTTAGAGCAAGAAAACAGGTGCTCTACTGGGTTTTTTCAGAGATGGAGTTAGGGGTGAAATTACCCACCTTGCCACTGTACACCCCTCCCGATCCCACCCGAGTCCCGACCAGCTCTCCCTTGCTGCTTAGGGCTTGCCCTCTCTCCTGCCGCCTCCTCCCCTGCATCTACCTCCCTCCCGCCTCCTTGCCGCCTGCGCCTCCTGCGCCATTCGCTCGGCCACGCCTCCGCCCTGCACTACTCAACCAAATGTTGTGACTATGGATGCATTTCGAGATGAATTGGCAAGTCGCTATTGCGCTTTCATGGAATTAATCTTATTTTTTCCTATATGTTCTTTGATGGAACCATTTCACTTATATTTCATGGAATTAATCTTATAGTGTGGATCAATTTCTTTTTGTAATGGTTTTACTATAGGAAAACAGTTTTTTTAATAAGAAGATACATGTTTGATCTGCTTAATTGGGAGCGGCCAAAACTCAAGATAAGCTAACCAAATCACTCATATATTAATTTCCTTGTTTCCCACTACCTAATCAGTAAATCAAAGCCCGAAACAAGCCTTTAATTGTATCATCGATCGTGTGACTAGCACTCCAATATAAAATTCCACACGGCGATCATGTTGACACGATCGATCGAGCAACCTTTATTCCTTTTGAAAGTCATGCATTCTAGGTCACCTGATTTTCTACTGGAACTGCGGAAAAGGAGTCTGACCATTGTCCTATTCCGTACTTTGGTTGTTGACTTTATTTCTAGGATTCTAATCTCAGAAACACCACAACTCCAACTCTAGTTCCAAGTTGCCAAACGGGCTTAAGAGTGTTTAGATAGATCATCTTGTTTACATTTTAGACCAAAAATATAAACTTAATTCACTTTATTTTAGCCTACAAGTTTCAGATTTCAGAAAAAGCTGGAATCTGGAGCTCTACTAAACAGACCTTTAGTGATGATGATGATGATGACGATGGTCACTCACAGGGGATCGCACAAACTACATGGAAAAAATCGTTGGAATTTAAACGCGGCAATGCTTTTTTTTTCTGAGTGGAAAATAAGCATGAATGAATTGGTGCAAAAGAGGTGAAAAATGGAGGAAATCGATTAGTTGCGTCTGGCATATATGTAAGTACGATTTGTCAGATTACCATATGCTGTATATATGGTCACTTGTGCGAATGAGGAGTACTAGATAATGACCCGCGCTACGCCATGCATGTGTAATTTGTTTGTCGTCCACGAAATTTTGATCGTTTAATACTTATGGGAAAACTGTGTAATTCGCTTTTCCGTTTTTTAAGAAAAACGTGTCAAAATAGTCTAGAGGAAAAGGACAAAAAATTATTAGAGATGACAACCTTCTTTTGTCGAGTCGATACTCTATGCGTTTACCGAGTAATAATACATGTTCGCAAAACCACCCACCGGCGAAAAATAGTCTAGAGGAAAAAGGGCGAAAAATTATTAGAGATAACAATCTTCTTTTTGTCAAGCCTAATACCTTATGCGTCCACCGAGTAATAATACATGTTTAAAAAAATATCAGAGATCGAGATGGAAAATCGAGTTGGGGAAAAAGTCTAGAGATAGAGCTGCACACATATCTGTGGCGATGAAAACTTTTTTCCCTTGAAAAACGGAGAACACAACCGCGAATAAAAAAATACGGTTTTTTTTAAACGGGAAAATAAAGGCGAATGACCCGTACGTGAACATGAGGAAAAAGGGCGAAAAATTATTAGAGACGACAATCTTCTTTTGTCGAGCCTAATACTCTACACGTCCACCCGGTTTTTTTTTGCGGCGGAAACATTTTTTTCCGGTTTTTTGGGCAGCGAAAACATTTTTTCCGGGTTTTTTGGGCGGCGGAAACATTTTTTCCTTTTTTTTCGATGCCGAAAAATTTTTCCCGGGAAAAACGGAGAAAGGACCCGAACGTTATTAGAGATGACAACCTTTTTTTGTCGAGTCGAATACTCAACACGCTCACATGTTTAAAAAAAACCCGCGGTTACGACCCGTTGGCAAATCTCTAAGTTGCTATAAACCTTCGACAAACCTGTGTTTTTTTGGTGATGAAAGCTTTTTTTCGGTTTTTGGGCAATGAAACTTTTTCCTTTTTTTGGTGGAAACATTTTTCCGGTTTTTGGCAATGAAACATTTTTCCGGGTTTTTGGCGGCGGAAATATTTTTCCGTTTTTTCAAAGGATGTGAAAAATTTTTCCGGAAAACGGAGAAAGGACTCGAATGTAAGAAGCGAGGACCTGCTTGTTATTTTTTGGACTGTTCGCTATCTGAAAAATTAGAAAAGGGCTTGTTCACGATTTAAGATTAACGGGAGGCTTTTTCCAGTAAAATACCGCCGAGGACGTAACGCGAAGAAAAAAAATATTTCGCCTCACAAAAAATCGCGAAGGACCTATCCGTAATTTCAAGAAACGGGGACTTTTTAAATTGCGCGGCGACACGTGGAGTAATAGAGTTGATATTTGCTATAATATATTGTAGCCTTTTCTTTTATGGATCCTAATACCTTCTAGCCTGCTCATTGCAAACAGCATATACTGGAGCGATACACATTTGATTTTGTTGTATTAAATCTTTTTAACCGAACTGTTGGCTCTACCTAATTCGCTGAGCTAAAACTGATAAGACCGGATTTGCCCTATCTGTCCAAACGCAATCCTTCGTGTGCGGACAGCTAAAATACTGCAGAACTTGTAGAGTGCCCCACGTATTTGCATGGCTAGTTTTCTTTTAAAGTGAAACAACATAAAAGTTTAATAGTATAAAAGAGATCATCAATAAAATTAATACCGCATATAATTAAAACATTCAATAAAGACTGATCACCATTCTCGTCAAAGAATAAGCGCCAACTTGGCTAAAGAAGAGGAGAGCAAGAATCATCCTCCTCCCGTCCATTCTGCCCCACACTCACACTTTTCCCTAGAGCCAACCAACCAACCTCCAACCAAACCCCAATATCTAGAAATCACCTCCCCTGCCCCCCCCCAACACACACACAACCAAAGCCACTGAGGCTAAACACCACTAGAGCAAGCCAACACCATCAAGCAAAGCTTGGAGTACCGAGACCTCAAGCTCCAGCCGAGCAACCCTAGAACAAGGAGCAACCAGCCAGGAGGAGTTCCCCAAGACAAGAGCAAGGCCACTGCAACCAGCAAGCCAAGGCCAAGCCACCAAAGTAACTAGAAGGCCAGTAGAAAGAGTAGGGAAGCTCGGCGACCTCGCCATCATCATCACATCACCATCCCAACTCATCCACATTTGCCCCCCTCAACATTACAGGTGCAAGCAAGTATGCTTTACAAAACTGTAGAGACTAGATACTCAGATACAGTAGAAAAAGAGGCAATAGAAGAGTTAGGAATAATAGTGGTCTCAGAAGAGTAGTTGTAGTAGAGGCGGCGCCATGCGTGGTCGATAGCCACCCCGTATTCCCTAGCATGTGGGAGGTTCCCGAGTGTCATCGCAGCATCGCCAAACCTACAGCAACCACTCACAAATCATCATCAAGCAATGAGCAGAATCAAATCAAATCAGAACACAAAATCACATGATTAGTTGCATCTCAATAGGAAGAGAACGACGAGGGAGGCACTGGATGGCATGGCCGTGGGGTAGGGGCTCGGCGGCCTGGGCCAACCCACAGGTGTAGTTAGCGGCTATAGGATCAAGGATAACGACTAAAGGGGTGAATAGGAGGTTTCTAAATTTTTCAGCTCTAACTGCAATTAATAAAAATACTAAGTAAGAATTGCTATTTTTCACAATTGAAACAAGTTCTCTAGAGTTCACCATGTGCTCCAACAATTAAGATATAAGAAAGATATGATTTTAAGCACATAATCAATAAAATTAAATTGCTAGGAATGTAAATTGAGCACAAGAATGAAAAATTCAAACCACAAGAGAAGCAGACACAAGAATTTATCCTGTGGTCTCGGAGACTTCCCAGTCTCCTCTAATCCACATTGCGGTGACTTGAATAACTTCAAGCTGGCTCCAACCTCTTGAATCTTCCTCGATTACTATGGTAGTTTTTCTCCGCTCTAAGTAGGCGAACTCCAGCCTTCACACCTTGTCGGGGCTTCTCACAATTTATGTCGAGAAGCTCACCGCGCACGAATGCCTCTAAACCGTCTAGGAGGCGGTAACCTCTAAGAGTAATAGGTCTTGACGCTTGCTTGAGGTCAAATTAAGTGTCTAAAAGATCAGTCACTAATGCAACACTTGAATTGCTCATAACTCTCCCAAAATGTGAATTTAATGCACACAAGAATATTGGAGACTAACTAGAGCTCAAGAATGATCAAGAGGTCCAACAAGGGCTCTAGAATGTAGGTGGGGTGCATTTATAACCCCCACCAACAAAACTAGCCGTTGGAGCAAGAATCATAAATGATGTCAGCATTTCGGTGCTACTGTCTATGTAGGGCTGGTAGCATCAGGCTCTAACCCAACGATCGAAACAGTGTAATAAATGCACTGTCTAGAGCCCGTTTCATAGAGGGTCCGGTGCTACTGCCCAACTGGGATCGGTAGCACCATGCTCTTTTCATTTTTGCTCGGCCAGAGAGGTGCTTCTCCAGAATTTCTGCACCGGGCATGAGGCCAGTGCTATCGCTCGCCCTATAGCATCGGGCTACCATGGGCGGTAGCACCGGATTGTTAATGCCCAAAATGCACCTCTTCTAGAATTTTTACACCGCTTTGGGGGCCAATGCTATCATTCGACAAGTAGCACCGGGCTGCCATGGCCGGTAGCACCGACTCGTTAAAACCCCCAAAAACACCGTCTCGGGTTTTTACACACCGCCTTGGGGGCCGATGCTACCACCCGACCGGTAGCACCGGGCTACCATGGCTGGTAGCACCGGCCTCCCAGAGGCATCTTTTATAAACACAACATTTTTCAAATTGATTTTGAATATGACTTCATGAGAGCATGGATTTGAACCTTTAAACCCTAAACAACATCAAGGTAATCGTCAAGACCCCTCTTAGTAGTACATCACTATTCTTAGCAGACCGATCTTTCCTCCAAAACTCCGAGATCGGTAAAAACTATAAAAAAATCATTAACTTTATACCTTTGTCATTTGCTCGATGCATTGATCTTCCTTTGTGTCACTTTCATGCTTCCATGATTGCTAACCCTAGGACCAATCTATTTTCATCATTCTCAAAGAAAATATTAGTCCTTTGATTGCGATTGTCATTAATTATCAAAACCAAATTAAAATTAGGGGCCTAGATGCTTTCAATCTCTCCTTTTTTTGTAATTGATGACAACCTCAACATGTATATAAAAAATTGAAATTGATTTTGAGTATGCAACAAACAAGATATGTTGTATACTCAAGGATTATGTTTTAATAAAATTTTGCTTCTTGAGATGAAGAAGGGTGGATTGAAGCAAAATGCTATTAAAAGCATAATGTTTAATTGAAAACTCCCCCTAGAGGTATGCATATGGGTAGAGAGTTGATATTTGCACACATAGAGAAAAAAATAAAAAATTTTGACAGAGTTTCATTTAAACATTTGAGTCAAGGGATAACAAACAAATATATATGCAATGAATATATTGAGTATGAAAATGAATGAGATAAAGAATCATGAGTAAGAAACAATTCTGATTAAAATCAACCATAAGCATCCAAATTTAAACAACCAACACACATAAATATCCATAAGACAGCATAACACAAGGTTCATTAGTTTACATAAAGATATATATAAATAAATAAATCATTAGCTAATCCTTAGAGTGTCATCTTGGAGCTTCAATTTCAACTCCTTCATACTTCTCCCCCTTTGGAATCAAGTACCAAAAGCGGAGGAACTGGCGGATAGGGTTGTAAACGAGCCGAGCTCGAGCGAGCTTGGCCCTCCAAACTCGAGTTCGGTAAGGCTCGAACCGAGCTCGAGTTAGGGTTCGAGCCTCGACTAAGGCTCGAGTACGGCTCGATCCAAGCTCGAGCTCGGCTCAACTAAGCTCGATAAGCTTGATAAGCTCGGTAAGCTCGGTTATTTTGTAAGCTCAATAGGCTCGGTAACAAGCTCGGCTCAAGAAAGCTCGGTCGGTAACAAGCTCGGCTCGAGAAAGCTCGGTAACAAGTTCGGCTCGAGAAAGCTCGGTAACAAGCTCGAGAAAGCTCGACTTAAGGAAGCTCGATCCAGACTTGAGTAGGCTTACGAACTATTCGAACTCGGCTCGGTTAGGCTCGCGAGCTCGAGTTTGAGCTCAAGTTCGGCTCATTCGAGCTCAAGCCGAGCTCGAATAGAGCCTCTCACAAGCTGAGCTCGAGTAGCTCGCAAGCCTCGAGCTTTTTTTTATAGCCCTACTCGCGGATGAGCTCAAGAAGAGGGAGGAGGAAGAGTAGGAGGAGTACGGCGAGGCCCATAGTGATGAAATGCAACAGGCGCCTGCTGAGAGCGATATTCCTCAAAGGATGATTGAAGCTCATAGATGGTCGAGTCAATAGAGTCTATCCTCCCTCTGACCTCCTCAATGATCTGACGAGTCTGACATTGATATTCACCCACTCTCGCGAAGTTGCTCATCATGTCAGATAGAAGGCTTGCAAACCTACTCATCATATCATTTCAAAGATTGTCAAACCTAACGATCCTGAGAAGCTACCTAAGTGTGATGACCCTCCTCTTCGGTCTCCTGCTACTGTGGTTGCTGAGACGATGACTGGCCTCTTTGACTAATGGCCTAAGGTGCCACCTCACGAAGCCTGTATGGCTTGTGAGAGTTGCCACACCCTCCTCGATATCTAGTCATTTTCTTGATAATCATCATGATGAAAGGAGCAAAGTAATAATAGGAATAATAATAACTAGAGGAATAATAATAAATAGAGGAATAGCCATAATGCAAACAAGAAACAGTACTGACATTGAAATTAAATAAAATAAGAAATGGGATGTATGCGATCGAATGAATAAATAAAACAATAATTAATATCAACAACAACCATAATGATCAAAATAGGAAAGATAATGCACCTATTGGAGTGAAAACATGATCCAAAATTTTTAATGTGCAACCAGATTAAATCACACCGTATTAGGGATGAAAACAGTCTCTAAATGGCTATTCTATTTCTGTTTCCACACTTTTTATAAGAACAAAAACAAAATCGGAAACCCCAGAAATGGATATGGAAATGGATAGTGACGGAAACAGATGTGGAACAGAACGGTGCGGATACGGAAATAAAACAGAAAATTTCATCCAGGTATGTTCCCGGTTGTAACACCCTAAAAACTAGAAAATTATTTAATTGAGCATTTAATTTGGATTTTATGATTCTTTTTTTATTTTTAACAATTATAATTAATAATTTTTGCTATTTTCATATTTAAGTAAATAGTTTATTTGAGAAAATTAGAACCAAAATCTTACTGGAAATAATTTTCCTAAGTTCAAAATGTTATAAAATATTTTAAAGAATTTTTGTAGAATTTTTACTCTATTTGATATTTTTAAGCTATATATATTTCTAGTATTATTTAAATTAGAAAATAGAGTTTTTGGTTTCATGTATAAGGAATTACTGTTTTTGTTATTGTTTTTGTTGGAATTGGCTCTGTCGTTTCCATTTCTGCCAAAAATTTTCGTTTCCATCTCCATAGCGATATTTTTTGTTTTCGTTTCCAAAAAAGGTTTCTGTTTTCGTTTTTCTCTGGAATGGTTGGAAATTTCATTTCCGTTTTCAACCCTACACCGTATGCATGTATAAATTTAGTAGAAATCAGGAAAAGGTTAGATGCCATAAAATGTAATAATCCAATAACCATTTGAGTTATACTATTCAAAAAGTTTGGAAACAAGCTAAATCAGACGGGATGTCACCTTCAGCACCCGTGTGAGGATGCCTATATTCACTCGAATTAAGGTAAATAATCTTTTGATCATATTTGAATAATTTTAATCAAATATAGTTGCTTATATGTGAAATCACCCATGCATTGGAAAATCTCTTTTTAAGAAAACTCTAAATCGGATGTGTTGGAAAGATGGTTTGATGATGGATTGCTGAGGCATTAATTGTTTATTGATGTGACCATGTATGGCTCATCCCAAGGATTCGAATTTTGTTTTCAACAAAATTTTGCCCAGGGACAAAATCAGAAATTTTGGTGAAATTTCATCATTTCAGATGAAATCCGTTCAAAATTCAACAAGAAAAATTCAAATCCATTTTTTTCTACCGAAATTTCCGAAATTTCGGCCGAAATTCCCGAAATTTCAGCAAATTTGCGCTGACCAAAAAATGGTTCAAATGATGACAAAAAATTTGAAATTTTTTTAAGGTTCCAAACACATTAGAGATGTTCTCATAAAATTTTCAGGTGATTATCAGGTTTGTGTAATTTTTAAAAATTCAAACGTTGGTACTATGCAGATGAAACGTTGACCACAAGTTTGAATCGGATGAAAAATGGTACAAACGATGTTAGAAAATTTTGAAATTTTTTTGTGCGTGATTCTAATGAATTACTAATGTTTCCATAAAATTTTCAGAAGGTGATCAAAGATTCAAGAATGTTTAAAAATTTGGACAGTGCTACTATCCTGATAAAAGCCTTACCGGCAAATTTGAACAGAATGAAAAATAGTATAAACTATGTTGGAAAATTTTGGAAATTTTTTTGGAAGGTTATGATATATCAATAATATTTTTATAAAAGTTTCATATGATTATCATACTTTAAGATGTTCCAAAAATTCTGACAGTGCTACGTCCTGATAAAAGCCTAATAATCAATACATAGATTTGTTTTAGTGATAAAAAAAGGTTTAAAATTTGTGAAAATTTTACAGAAGAGTGATAATGAAGTTATTAAGATCTCATAAAAATTTTGAATCATGATCACACTCCAATGAATTTATAAAATTCTTACAAGGCACAGTAGCATTTAAGTTCTTTCTCTTTTGGTTTTTGCAATATAGTATAACAAATGAAGTTCAATGGTTTTATAGATTTGATTGACCAAACAAAATGTTTAAATTTTTTGAAAATTTTATATAATAGTATTGAGGCAATTATTAATCTGTTATAAAAATTTTAGGTCATGATCACACTCGAGAAAATTTAGAAAAATCTAACAATTTTATTGTCCCAATTATGTCCATTTTGTTTTTGATTTTTTAAAGATAAAAAAGAAGTTAAATTATTTTTAAAATTTTCTCTATGATCCTACACTAGTAAATATGGTACCATAAATTTTCCAAATCATTATCAAGTTCGTACAATTTTATAAAAAGCTGACAATGTTTCTGCCTAAATTTTAAAATGTCTCAAAAATTTAGCTTTTCAACAAATGTTCATGTAAGATGACTTTATTAAGGGTTATTGGACTAATTCTGATCAAATCTGGCCTTAAAACATTAAAATCTGGTTTCAAATCCCAAAATTTCACCGAAATTTCCAAAATTAATATAGCAAATTCAATTTTTTTTCAAAATTTTCAATTCGGCCGGTACTTCAAATTTTGCCCTATCCCAAAATCCAAAATTTCACCAAAAATTTTCCAAAATTTTTTACCCTAGCTCATCCAATAAAAGGAGCCGGTGACATATGTATATATGTGGTGGGTAGAGCGTGCCCGGGGTTGTGGATATTGAGTTGCTAGGCCCTCTACATGTGCTATAATATAAAGTCGAACAAACTACACTCAGGCAATCACTTATAATTTCGTATCAACTATAGTGTGTGGAAACGACCAGAAAAGATTATCTTATGAAGGTGTATGATCTCCACAACGGTTATGTATAGATAACTATGTATAGATAATGGTTATGTATCTGATAAAGTATCGAGTGCGCTCGATATTTTGTTAGCTAATACGCCGGATAAGTGTAATTATCTTATAGTAATGGCACTGTTACTGTAGTTACCCTAGGCTAATTATGTGGTTCACCACATAAAATTTATAGTATCAAATGATATAATTTATATGCTTGAGAATATATTAACATATTTTGTAGGCTATTTAGATTTTTAAGACAACATAAATCATTAAGAATAGTAAGTTGTTGTGGTTCTTAGAAACATAGCAACTCTTCAACTTGTATAGATTATGTAGCTATGTACCCATATTATTTCTCCATCAATAACTCTTTTTTAAAATATATGCAACACATGTACCTCTATTTAATCTTAAGTAATACGCTGATTATTTTATATGGTATTAGAGTACATTGTTCACGTATACACTGATACATCATGAGCGACTTACTTTGAACTTATCTTTCTCACACGTTGGCTGCCCCACTGAACCTTATAGATTGACCCATAAATTTTTCGCTTCAACCTCTAATAGCAAGCTCAATAGTTGATCGATTCCTTTTAGCTGCTACTCTTTTAATGTAATACTTTATCATATAGCTATCTTCAATTTCTCTCTAATTATTACTTAATGCTGAACGTTGTGGTACCAACATGTATACATGCACAACTATCGCTTATCCCTATCGGAGACACCCGTCATGCTCTCACTAGTGACTCCAAGCCTATTCCATACAATAGCGCCATCTCTAATCCAAGCTTTTTGCTCTTTGTTTTGATTTATACGAATTCAAGAGATACATATGTAGGGTGTTGGAGTACATTGTTCACATATACACTGATGCATCACGAGTAACTTACTTTATTTCTACTTGTCCCATGTCGGTCACTTCTCTTATTCGACATTGACCAACTCAATGGATATATATCCTAGCTACCCAATGGATATATATCCTCTGTAGCTCTTCTTCCATACAAAGCTTTATCTCCTCTGTACTAGGGTCTCCCTATCACTAAGTTTCTTTTGCTACTGACTTCAATTTTATTTTATTTTTTATTCAAAATTGTAGTTATTTTTTGTTGAATTCATATAGAAGTCCAATGGCTATTTTTTTATTTTTATGCCAAATTATATTTATTTAGTGATTTTATTAAGAAATTCCTATAGAAATTAAACTGGTGAGTTTTTTATATTTTCTATTCTGGATTTAATTATCATTGGTTTGAATTCTTATGTAAAACAAATTGTTTTTTTGTTTATTTGTATTCCAAATTATATTTTCATGGAGCGCTGTGAGGAGAGCGAGAGAACGAAGTGGGCTTTGGTGACGTCGGAATTTGCCAGATCCTTGTCAAAGAAATACGCTTATCCCCTGAATCCACAAACAAGCTGTCAGTAACACAAGATGCTTTTACACATCACTCATGCTGCCTCAGTACTAGATCTACCATAGCGAAGATGTTATGCATGTACTTATGCTAGTTTTTTTTTTCATTCATACAGACCAATTCTTCAGAGCCTGATCAGCAGTTGAACCCCTGGACGCCATCAGCAGTTACCCCGAGTTCTGGAGCTCAATTTTCTTATTCAGAGCAACAAACCAACCAAACTGACTGAAATCGCTTCTTCAGAAGAAGATCACGCACGCACGCATAGTTGAAACAAAACCTGTCCGGATGCCAATCTGAGAAGAACAATGAGCAGGGAGAAACAACACAGGTGTCTACTCCCCATTGTAATAAACGGTTGACTATGTGCATCTCACGATGTAGAGACCGAGAGATATAATCTTCCATTACCTTAAAAAGAGGTACTGTTCTTCCTCTGATCGATCGATTGATTGATGCCTACAAGTGTACTAGTATTTGGAATTGGACGGTCGAGACAAGCTGGTGCGTGTTCGGTGTTTATAAGCGGCCGTACTAGCTACTGTGGTATGACATGGCCATGCTCGGAGGCAATGAATGGTACCAATGGAGATGGAACAGGTGAGGTGAATTCCAACTGATGATGATGATGGTGTCAATGGGGATAGCACAAACTTCATGGAAAAAATCATTGGAAAAAAAAACAGCAGACAACCGGCAACTGTATTCTTTCATTCTGCAGAATATCATCAGAAACCAAATCACCGCATGTACACAAATTGCCTGATTGGACCGTGGCAAAAGCTAGAGATTGCCACCTAGATTAATGGACAAATCAAGATGAACCGGTTGAAGCAGGTAAGATTCCAAGGATCGATCATTTGCCGTAATATTCGGTCACCTCTTGTCTGCACTGCATAGACAGATTTCAGGTACCCATCGATCATCTGCCGTTGTGCTCTGCTCACCTCGTCGGGCGGGTTTACGGCTTAGCGCGCGGTGGGTGGGCGTGAGGCAAGTGCAGATAAGCCGGCCGGCAGGCAGCGGCCATCGTGTCAGATGGGCTACAGCCGAAGGCGCTTATGCCCATTCTATGGCGCTTCCTGCGTCGGTACTCGTGGTGGGCTAGATGAGATGCCACAGCCGTTAGGGAAAATACCAGGGATGGCAAGGGCCTAATCCTGCTTCCTTGCGGGGAATTTTCCTATTAGGAGATAGGGGCGGGTGAAATCTCTCTCCGTGAGAGGTTTATCGGGAAAATATTGTCACCGTCGGGGATCGCGGTGACCTCGCGTTATCACTAATAAGTAGGAGTAAATGATCATTATCAAAAGAAAAGAGAATATACGTGAAGTCATTATTAATAAATATGTTAAATATGGATTACTCTAGTGATTAATTCATATAGCATGTGATCTTTTTATATAGTGTTTTTGAGATTAGTACCCGTCGGGGCCCCACAAACCCGTCGGGGATCGGGGACAGGGGGAATTAAGCCCTGTGTACGGGGACGGAGATGGGGGCGGGGAAATTTTGCTTATCGGGGATGGGAGGGTGCTCCCCGTGGGGATTTTCCCCGTTGCCATTCCTAGAAAAAACGGAGCGGATCCCGTCCTAACTTGTTACTCTTGATGTTTGCCGACACCTAAACGGCGTGTGAAGGCTTCATGCGTAGTGACTTTCTAAAGGAGATTTTGAGAAGGCCCGACAAAGTTGTGACGGTCGGAGCTCACCTATCCGGAGAAGCAAAGAGCTATGACTAGTGGAATCAAGACAGGTGCTTAGTTCGTGGAGCGGTCCAAAGCAGTTTGGTCTTGCCTCAACGTGGATTAGGGGAGATCGACAAATCTCCGAACACCACGGTAAAAAGTACTATGTCTCTTTGTTTATACTTGCAATTCTTTATTTACATTTTTGCAATTTACATTTTGAGAATTAAATTGCTTGCTTGTCTTTAAAATTGTAATTTATTGTTAGAAACATAATTAGCTAGTGCATTTAATGAATCTAGTTGACTTAGGTCTTAATTGTCAAAATCTTAGTTTATCGCTTCCGCATCTATTATCATTTAGGTTTTGACATAAAGGTAATTAGACAAGATTTTAATTAACTATAAAAGAAATTTTTATTGATGCCTATTCACCTCCCTCTAATCGGTATCCTCGGTACAGCTACCGAATTGCCGAAGCTCCGATTGAGGCAAGCCGCCGAGGAACGCACAAAGGGGACGGAACCGCATGGGCGTGCGAAGAACAACCGTGGCGCGAATGCATGACGAGTAAAGATCCATCGACACGACGGACGGCTAGGAAACACGAGAGCCGTGACGGACGAAACGATGCCGCCGCGACTAAGAATGGATCTGCCGCCGCAAGATGAAACAGAGCGCAACCCCGAACGGGACGGCCTTGACGAGCTATGGGGAGGTGACGACGCGATTGGCCGTGGGCGCCCAAACCGTACGGCGGAGCGCTGACGAGCCAGGAATTCCCAGCGACATAAGATAGAGCAAGTATATTTCACTGGCTGTTCAATGCTAGCTCTGGCTCTCTTTAAATCTTGGAGTGGAGTAGGCAAAAGGGGGAGTGTCTAATCCATTACTTCCTGAAACTCCTGGAATAGAAATAGCCTCTTGATTTTCTGGCGGCCTGGATGAGATTTCAGTGTTTGCCAGCTTGTGCCGTTATGGGCAACCACATAGTGGCCGAGCACTCTCTTAGGACATGTTACTCTATTTCACTAAGAAATCTTACCGTAGATAACATAGGTAGTAAGTAGTGGTAGTAGAAATCAAATTTAACCATCCATTTCTCAAGAGCATTTTAGACTTTTCCAATCTATTCATCATAGGTGTTTTAAACTTTTCCTAATTCGTTCACAATTTTAGATTCACCGAATACCTAATGATCTTCAGAGGCCTCTTATCTATTCATCCGTCATTCATCAGGATCATAAGACATGTTTTGCCGTAGAGGATAAATAGTATGATAGAACTTTTTATTATTTTACCACTCTCTGAATTTTACTACTAATACTTCAGGTGGTAATATAACTAGATCTAAATTGATTTCAACCATTAGATTCAAAGGAATGAACGGCTTGTAGTGATTTTAATCCACCGTAAAAAGAGCTCATTTCGCTAGCTGTTCAATGCCTTCGTATCATGTTTCCCGCTTGCAATGCTCCGTCATTCATCAGGATCACATTACAATAGCTCGTCGATCAGCTCCTATATGCCAAGTTGAGGCCATGGTTTCGAGAATAATAATTAATATGTCACCATTTCGACTTTCGTTGATAAGTTTGCTTGGTGTGTTGGCAGTGTCCGAGTTTATCGAACTTTGAAAATAAAAGTTTTTATTTGGTTGATGATGAAAAAGAGTATTTTGACCAAAGATTACTTTGAAGAAAAGAGGGTGGATTGAGTAAAATAATTGTCAATTTTATGGTGCTGAAACTATAAATCATTTGTTTCTGGTATGTCTAGTGGCTAGATTTATCTAGAATATAGTAAAATGTGTTTTTTTTTTGTTTTACTAACATTTCTAGAAACATTGATCAATTGTTTTATGTTTGGATGAAAAACTTTCATTGTAAACTTAAGAAGCTGATCATGGTTGGTGTTTCAGCTATCTTTTATGTGATATGAAAAATACGCAATGTAGCTTGTTTTCAAAATAAGTTGCCTTCAGATCCCATTAATTTTATCTATTTGATTTGTCATTGGTTGAATTTCTAGGCTCGGTTACAGACAAAGGAGGCAAATTAAGAAGCAATCAAGCAGGGGCCAAGAGTTTTTGAGCTGGTAGGAGTTGAAGTCTTTCAAATTAAGCATGTGCAGTAACCCTGAAATTCCAGGTTCTATCCTGAAACTTTTGTGCGTCTCTCTGCAGTCGTGCTCTGCCAATGTTCCTGTGATTCAGTTTTACAGTGACACCTAATGGGGACTAGGAATAGTAATCGGGTAGGTATCTCCAGGTATGACTACCATCTACCTGAATCCGAAACCCGAAATCGTACCATCCACCTGAACTCACTAGACTTTTCGGGCATATATCTATGCTCACACCCGAACCCGATGGGTACTCATAAATAGTTTGATGTAACTAAACATGGGCAACTAGGATACCCATTGGTACCCATTGATGTAGGTAAACATATGTACCCGAATCCGATGGGTATCTATTGATGTAACTTAATGGGGTTACGTGTGTTTTCTAAAAAGTGAGACCTATATGTCATATGATACCTATTGGGTATTTATGGGATACAAATTGACATCTACATCCATCCTATGACCTTATTAGATACCCAAATCTAAAAATCCGTAGATCTGAAATACTATCTATAACCGTCCTTTCCGGTTCGGATACCTACGGGTACCCAATTATCTATGAGTAAAACTTTCATTCCTAATGGGAACTCAGCTTTTGTTATTTTTCTTTTCTCTAGCAATTAAAAGATACTAGATAATGACCCGCGCTACGCCGCGGCATGTGTAATTTGTTTGCTGCGTCACGTGAAATTTTGATCGCTTAATACTTATGGTGAAAAGCTGTAATCCGGCTTTTCCGCTTTTTTAAGAAAAACGTGTCAAAAATAGTCTAGAGGAAAAAGACAAAAATTATTAGAGATGAAAACCTTCTTTTGTCGAGTCGAATACTCTATCGTTCTGGGAGTAATAATACATGTTCGCAAAACCACCCACCGTGAAAAAATAGTCTAGAGGAAAAAGGGCGAAAAATTATTAGAGATAATAATCTTCTTTTGTCAAGCCTAATACCTTATCGTCCCACCGAGTAATAATACATGTTTAAAAAATATCGAGATCGAGATGGAAAATCGAGTTGGGGAAAAAGTCTAGAGATAGAGCCGCACACATATCGTGGCGATGAAAACTTTTTTCCTTGAAAACGGAGAACACAACCGCGAATAAAAAAATACGGTTTTTTTTAAACGGGAAAATAAAGGCGAATGACCCGTACGTGAACATGAGGAAAAAGGGCGAAAAATTATTAGAGACAACAATCTTCTTTTGTCGAGCCTAATACTCTACACGTCCACCCGGTTTTTTTTGGCGGAAACATTTTTTTCCGGTTTTTGGGCGTAAAACATTTTTCCGGGTTTTTGGTAGTGAAAACATTTTTTCCTTTTTTTTCGATGCCGAAAAATTTTTCCCGGGAAAAACGAAGAAAGGACCCGAACGTTATTAGAGATGACAACCTTTTTTTGTCAAGTCGAATACTCAACACGCTCACATGTTTAAAAAACCATGATTCTGACCGGTTAGCAAATCTCTAAGTTGCTATAAACCTTCGACAAACCTGTGTTTTTTTGGTGATGAAAGCTTTTTTTCGGTTTTTTTGGGCAGCGGAAACTTTTTTCCCGGTTTTTTTTGCGGTGGAAACATTTTTTCCGGTTTTTTGGGCAGCGAAAACATTTTTTCCGGGTTTTTTGGGCGGCGGAAATATTTTTTCCGTTTTTTTTCAGTGACGAAAAATTTTTCCCGGGAAAAACGGAGAAAGGACCCGAATGTAAGAAGCAGGGACCTGTTTGTTATTTTTTTAGACCTGTTCGCTATCCTGAAAAATTAGAAAAGGGCTTGTTCGCGATTTAAGATTAACGGGAGGCTTTTCCGTAAAATACCGCGCCAGGGACCTAAACGCGAAGAAAAAAAAAATTCCGTCTCACAAAAAATCGCGAAGGATCTATCCGTAATTTCGAAGAAACGGGGGGACTTTTTCGCGAAATTGCGCGGCGACACGTGGACGCCCTGGCCGGCCGCGCTTTCTTCCGCCTGTAATAGAGTTGACTAGACACGTTGGCGCGGCGCACGCCGTGCCGACCGCTGCAAGACAAGTAAAAAAATCACATGAGTTTTGGGAGACTAATAGGGGGAAATAGATAAATATGTAATTTGAAAAAGTTTTGAGTAAATGTTTGAAAAAAATGACGTGTTAAAAAATAAATCTTGGAAGCTCCGAAGAGTCTGTGCAAAAATTGGAGTGCTTCTCTGTAATATCGTGAAAAAAATAAATTCTGAAAGCTCCGAAGGGTCTTTGCAAAAATTGAAGTTTCTCACTGTATAAAATGATGTGCTAAAAATTATCTTTGAAAGTTTCGTAGGGTTTACGTAAACACTTGAGTGTCTCTCTGTAAATAAAGGTGGACCAAAAAACAAACGAAAGAAGCCTGGGAGCCGTCTAGGGAAAAAAATTAGGCTATCTCGTAATCTCAGAGAATTTTCGAGAGAAAAACAGATAATAATGTTTTTTGTTCCCTTTCTAAAGGAAAACAGAAAACGTTGTGTTAAAAATATTTTTTGGAAAACGTTTTTTCTGGTATTTATTTAGGCCCTCTCACGAAAGATTTGCGATTTTTCTGAACTGAAAGGTTCTTTTCGTAAAAAACCGCGGAAAGGACCTAGCACCTAACACATAAAGTGCTCTTAACACCCATCATGTAACTTTACAGGCCTAGCACCAACACATTTTTTAGAAGAAAAACAAATACTCAAAGGTCGTCATAGAAACAGATTGGAAATATATTTTACTATACATGATTACAAATTAGCAAGAAAATCCATGTACATATATTAAACAGGAAAAACACTCCATGATGCATGAAAAGGTACATAAACAAAGAAAGCTTGCAAAGGTTGTCAATATCAATATTTTTCATACTCGTGAAGCAAAATTATAAATACCTTATCCATGAAAGAGATCAATGTGGATACGCAGATGAACAACATCATAATGAGATACCCAAGGCAAGAAAGAGCATATATCATCATGAGATTTATCAAGTAATAAAGTAGAAATGCAATAGCGAGCAAGGAAGTGATAAATGCATGCCAATATTGAGTATGTGTCCGGTGAGATTTAACTCGAAATGAGAGTCGTTCATGCTTTAGGCAATCTGCAAGAAGAGCGAAAGCATATCTTTGAAACTCGCAAGTCGTGTTGCTGTAGAACTTCTTCTAGCTCATCAAGTATTGGCTGTAACAACATTAGTGCGACGATGTCACATGATTACCACTGGAGGATAGGAGAAACTTAAGTAAGATGCCTTTGTGTAAATGAGATAGGTTTGGAGGATATTACGTCTTGCATGAATTTCTTGCAAACCGGACGGATCTCCTTGTTGAGTGTTCTTTGAAAACATCATGACCGCTTATCATGAGGTGTCATTTCAAGATCTCTGGACATCCCTCCGCACATAATACATACTTGTCGCCTAAGGGATCGGTGGTGAAAGAAAACAAGAGGATAGGAGGAATAGAAATAAATCAAATGACAAATAGGCTAACAGGGGATATTAAATTATCGAGTGACTCGAGCATCTTGTCGCGCTCATCAGGATGGAATGCCTCACATTCTTGAAGGAAATATCCTTATCTCTGGCTAGAGTTAGAATCCTTCCAGGTGTGCCAACCACAATATGAGGGCATTCATTCTTCAATATATCCTTATGTTTTCTGATGTGAACACCTCCGTGGAAGACGACAATTTTTATTTGAGATGGATATTTGCTGAACCTCTCAAACTCATGGCATATCTACAGAACATAACAATGAATAATTAAAATTCTGAGAGATCTCTGAACAATATGAGATGCAGACAACGAATAATCACAAACGTGATAAGCCAGCTCCCTTGTGCGGCATAATACAAGTGCTGCTACTTGACTGGCAACGGGGCTGATTTGCTGAAGAGATGCAAGGATGTAAGAAGGGAAAAATTCGCAGAACTCACAAGTGTAAGCCTTAAAAAAGTCCCTTTGCTTTTATGGCAGATGTTTTTAAAATTGTCCATTGGCGATTCTTAAATCTTGTGAAGTTCAAATGATTCAGCTATGGCAGCATCATCAAGTGCACCTGGGAGATCCTGAATAAGGACGGACATGACAATGAATGAACTGGATAAGATATTATAGACCATAATAGGATAAGAGATCACATCATTTGTTATTAAGCATAAAAATACCGCCGTGGAACACGATATTAAGTCTAAAATGGTAATGTTTTTCACCTGTTTATCTATGCATACAAGGAAAATTGCAGCTGTTAGTTCATGCTTCTGGCAGGTAAAATGTATACAATCAGGAAATGTACTCAAATGATGAGTAATCAGATATATGAGGAATCTACATACTTTATATATACATGCATTAGTGGTCAAAGCTAGATAAGCCTGATTGCAGACACATCTTGGTGAGCTGGTGAAATCTGTTTGTAAACAGAAGAAGACAACCGGTCGGCGGCGAACCTGTCGAGGACAACCGGAATTCACTGGAGAAAAAGGGGGAAAAGCAAATAATCAGTACGGAGACACAAAGCTAATCGAACGAAGAACAACGACGCACTGGAGAAACTTACGGCGCTATCGAAGGCTGACAGCGCAGAAGAGCAATCGAGAGGAATCGGTGGTGTCACCTGCGCGAAGCACAGCGGAAGAGCGCTTGACGCAGCCGATTTCGCAGCCCCGCACGGTGAAGAGGCCGATGGGCTTTCCCAGGAATGGAGCGTAGAAGAGGAACCGGGAGACGGCGCCGCCTGCGCGAAGCACGGCAGAAAAGCGCGCGGCGCAGGATTTTTTCGCAAGCGCGCGCGCAGAGCGAAGAGGGCGACGGGCCTCCGCAGGAGCAGCGCGCCGATCTCGAAGACGGAGCGGACGGTAGCGTGGCGCCGCAAGCATTTGTGGAGGCGATGCTCACGAAGCCCACACGGCAACGTGGCCGTTCCTGGTTGACTGCAAGTTTTACTGAGAAGATGGAAGCACAAAGTTTGTTGACTGCAAGTTTTAGCGAGGAGATGAAAGCACAAAGCGAAGGGCAAACGCAAAATGGGAAATAACCAGGGGCCTTTCCGCACACAAGCCGACGTGGCATCGGCCTCCTTCCGGCAATCCTATGAGATATAATAAAGGTAGTATATATATATGCACAGGTATCCAATTGAGTATAAAATGCGGCGTAGAAATTTTTATTGCGTACGATTCACCGAAACATACAGATAGCGTACGTAGCTGCGTAGTTGCCTCTTATATATGCCCCTCTTATCTTATATATCCTCACGTACACTTAATTATGCCCCACTAATCCTCACATACATACTGCTCGGAGGGAAGTGCTAGCTTATTTAATGCCGCGTGAGCATCTCACATTATTCGTACGTACGTAATCGTGTGCGCGCATTATTTAATTAGTACATCATGAGGGGTAGTACTTGGAATCATGCTCACATGCATGATCACTTGAGGCTTGAGCCCCACTCGAGGAGGCTCCACTTGAGGGTCCCTGCCGCGCCCTCCTTCTCCCAGACGGCGTAGTCCTTGCCGTGGGCGGCCAGCTTGAAATCCTTCGGAATCAGGTGCCCGACGTCGTACCTGGACCCGATCTTCATCATCACCTTGCCGTCGATCTGCGCGACATATGCGTCGGCGTCGTACAAGAAGATCTTGAGCTTGCTTGCCGGCGTGATGCCGTTGCGCGTCCTCACCGCCACCAGCGCCTTGATCTCGTCCTTGAGCCCCCAGTCGAAGAAATGGTCGTAGAACTAGCACGGTTTTGCTATTCGTAAGTTGCCTAATTAATTAATTAATTTGGAGAACTAGCTAGTAGCTACTGTGTATGAGAGAGATGGTTTGCTTGCTTACGATGCATGGGTTGCCGGGGTGTGTGAGGATGTACGCGTAGCCCTGCATGACCTTGTCGGAGGGGAATGGCCACTTGGCCTGCGTGGAGCCGGTGTCGTGGTTGTCGACGAAGGTGACGGCCTTGGCCGGCCACCACCCGATCACACCGGGCGCCTTCCCCTGCGGGTCGATCAGCCGCCACAGCTCGCCCTGCACGGCGGCATTGAGGATACCCTTGGTCGTGAAGTCGAACACCACGCCCGGCGAGGCCGTGCCGCCTACCCTGTCCACCCAGTTCACCAGCTCCTGCCGGTGCGCGTTCTGGTCGTACAGTGGCTTGCCGTTGCCGCCGTAGGCCATGGAGTTCCACACCTGCGCGACGGCGAGGCTCGGGGACGTACCGTTGAGGTAGATCTTGGCGACCTCCGGGGAGTAGCCCTTGGCGAAGTCGAGGCGCCAGGCGTCGAAGCCGAGGTCGTTCTTGAGCCAGAGCAGCCACTCGATGAGCTCGCGCTGGACGCGGTCGTTGAGGTGGTCGATGTCGGGCGCGGGGGGGTAGTCGGCGCCGGTGTCGAGGTTGCCGGTGCCGTCCGAGAACTTTGTGTCGTCACGGCAGATCATGTGGGGGCCCCAGTCGAGGCGGCTGTCCGGCGTGCCGCCCTCGAAGATGCAGTAGATGCCGCGGTCGTCCTTGTAGTCGGCGCATCGGTGGTTGATGACGACGTCGGCGATCACCTGCACGCCCTTGCCGTGGAACGCGCCGATCAGCGACTTGAGCTCCGCCGCCGTCCCGTACTTGGACGCGTCCAGGTCGTACAGCCGCCCTGGCATGTAACCTGTGCCAAGCAACCACATGCATATATGTACGGTACATGTATGCATATACATACTATATACGTCTTTCTCGGAAAAAAAAAAGCTTTCATACTTTTCTTTTTGACAGGTGCATAATTATTAAAACATAAATAAAAATTAGATAGTGATTACTTATTCCTTTATCTACTTTTAAGATTTATACAACTTATACTAAAAGAGAAAACATTCAAACACTACTTAAAAAATATATATGTACTGTACACACACTACTTACTGGTATATACTAATCCCTTTAGTAACAAATAGTTATTGTTTTAAATATAGATATAGTTAAATTTTTGAAATTTGATTATTAATATCTTTTTAAAATATTTAAATCGGATATATGGGTATCATACGATGTCCACTCCAAGCCTTTATGATTCTTGATTACTTCTTCTGGAAGTTTAGACATGAAGGGATTCAGGGACAAGAGGAGTGACCCTGTTTGGAGACGGAGTGCGACGGCGGGGGCAGCCAGACGTGCGTCACTCCAGCGCCGGCGATGTCGTCGACCTTCCCCATCAGCAGGTTGTACCACCCGCCATCCTGCTTCCACGACTCCCAGTTGAACCCCTGGACGCCATCAACAGTTACCCCGAGTTCTTGAGCTCAATTCTCTTCTTCAGAGCAACAAACTAACCAAACAAACTGAGATCGCTTCTTCAGAAGATAAATCACGCACGCACGCATACCTGAAACAGGACCTGCCCGGATGCCAATCCGAGAAGAACAAGGAGCAGGGAGAAACAGCACAGGTGTCTGCTCCCCATCGCACCGGCTCTCGCACACAGAGACACTGTTCTTTCTCTGATGGATCGATGCCTACAAGTCGAGACGAGTGCAAGTCGGAGCTGGTGCGTGTTGGGTATTTATAGGCGGCCGATGCCACGGCCGAAATCTAATACCAGCTACTGTGGATGGAACGGGTGACGTGAACTTCTTAGCTGATGATGATGATGATGGTCACTCACTGGGGATCGCACAAACTACATGGAAAAAATCGTTGGAATTTAAACGCGGCAATGCCTTTTTTTTCTGTGTGGAAAATAAGCATGAATGAATTGCTGCAAAAGAGGTGAAAAATGGAGTAAATTGATTAGTTGCGTCTGGCATATATGTAAGTACGATTTGTCAGATTACCATATGCTGTATGTGTTCAGTATAGATGGTCACTTGTGCAAATGAGGAATATCTCTGCTACTTTTAATTATGAGTTTGTAGCGGTGGTCTGTTCTTCTCTTCTCTAAAACCGTCATTGTTCCGATCTTGTATACATTGGGGAACGGAGAAAGTTTTAATTCGGTTGGATATACATGCATGCGTGATCTGCGACATATCATACTTTTATCTCAATCAATCGATTCTATTTTCAAATACTGTACAGTCGATTCTTTTTCCATATACTGCACGCATACAATTTCTGAGTTACCATGTATCTTTGAGTTGCCATATGCATCCTTTCCATTAAGTATTTACTTGTATATGTAGATAAGATCATCTTTTCTTTTTATCTAATCACGTATGGACTTGATTCGGGCCGGTCAGCAGCATACGCACGGCTATGCATGACGCGACTAGATAAGTATGTTATCTCTATCTCTATTAATTCTAATTAGGAGTTGGTGGTGGTATATCCGTTCTCCACCCTCACCCCGACACGTGTGCGCACCCGTGTGGCTGAGTGGGAAGTGGGCAGTGGCTATCCCGGTAGATTGAATTTGATCATCCCGTTGCGAGAAGTAAATGAATATGCATTAGTCATTTATTGTTTTTCCTTCTCCTATTGATCTAGCATTCGAATCGGCGGCGATTGCTCTCGGTACTTTTTGAATTTGGTTGATTGATTCCCTTTCGAAGGAAGCAGAGCTCTGATTCATGGATTTGGGTCTCTTCTCTCCTCTTTCCCTTTTGTTGGCTTTCTTATTCGATGATTTCTTAATCTGGATTCCATAAATATCTTCTCGGTTGCTGAATCTATATAACCCCATCGTATTTTACCTCTACTGCAGATGTGTTGAGTTTATCCATTAAGCGGAGGTAATGGGCGATCTTCCTGATCTCATCGATGCGGCGCAGGGGCATGTCACCAGTGGTGAGCGGCGAGATAGACTAGCGGCAATGCTGGAGCTCGCGCGGTGGATGATGTCAATAGATTGAGTGAGGCACTCGCAGGGGGAGGCGAGGAGGCGGTGGAGCTGGTTGATGGAGTAGGGCTATGGTATGGCCGAAACAAGGCGTACGAGCTAAGCACACTGCTGATGGTGGCAGCCACAAATAGATGATGCCTACCTCTTTAATGCCTTTGCTCCCATGTGGCAGCAGGTGATGGCTCTTTCGGTCGATCGATCGATCTCGAATTACGGAGTTACAAATTTACAATTCCAAATGTTGTGATGTTATTATTTAAGTTTGTGAAATTAAAGATAATTTTAAACTCGAGTTTGTAAACATGTACTTGAAATTTGTATGCTTCGATGAATTAATTTAAACATTTAACCATTGTACATTCAGAGTGAATATTATTATTCAGATAAAGTTAGTGCTCTTTACAAATAATTTTTTGTCGTAAATTAAGTTTCCGTTGTATCGCATGGGCATATAGCTAGTTTGCTATAATATATTGTAGCCTTTTCCTTTACGGAACTAATATCTTCAAGCCAGCCCACTGCAAATAGCATCTACTGGAGCGATGCACATTTGATTTTGTTATATAAATCTTTTTAACTGAACTATTAGCTCTACCTAATTCGCTGAGCTTAAACTGATAAGACCGGATTTGCCCTGTGCCCTATCTGTCCATACACAATCCTCCGTACGGGGACACCTAAAATACTGCAGGCTAAATTTTTTTAAAAAAAATTATAGCATAAAATAATGTAACTTATATGCTTGAGAATATATTAACATATTTTGTAGGCTATTTAGATTTTTAAGATATCATAAACGTTAGAAATGACAATAGAAGCTCGAAAAAAATTCAACTTAAGTGATATAATTAAAGTATAAGTTTTGATAGAAGAAAATCGTTGAGAATAATAAGTTGGTGGTGTTCTTAGAAACGTAGCAACTCTTCACCTTACACAGATTGTATAGCTATATACCCCTATTCTTTCTCCATCAGTAACTCTTTTTCTAAAATATATACAGCAATATACCTCTATTTAATCTCAAGTAATACACTAATTATTTTATATAGTATTAGAGTACATTGCTCACATGTACACCGATACATTATAGGCGACTTTGAATTTATTTTCCTCGCACGCTGGCTACCCTACTAAACCGTGTGTCATAGAAATAAAATTGCAAACATTCTTTTATTTTTTATTCCTAATTTTCAATTATTCTTTAGAATTTTTTATACATATCAAGCTGATGATTTTTATTTTATTGTTAGTCTAAATTAATTATTTAGTGATTTTAGTTTAGTATTCATATATAAATCAAATTTTTAGTTTTATTTTATTTTTTGTTGTAATTTGTATGGAAAGCAAATTGCTAATTTTTTTATAAAGGATTATATATATTTAGGGATTTTACTTAGGAATTCATATGGAAATCAGATTGTTGATTTTTATTTTACTTTCCATCCTGAATTTACTTGTCTTTGGTTGGAATTCTTATGGAAATGAAATTTACATATCAACATGCGGACACACATGGGATGGTTTGCACGTGCTTCTCAGACCAAAGCGGAGAATAACTAATCTGCACACAAGCAGAGATTGGCGCTTCTGTGTATGTATAGGAAGCCTCTTTTCTACTTTCAAGAATAGTTAGTACTCCCATTGTATCCACCGTCTAGCAGCCTCAGGATACCACCAACTTGATCGGATCATTGGTCTGGATATCACCACTAATTGCTCCTAACAAACCCACTAATAGGGGCGGATCTACAGGCACACCCTGTAGATTCGGACAAATACAGTCCATAATGCCGTCATTATTTTATATAGTCAGCTTGTGAAGGTCATAACTTTAGATTCGTATATCCGATTGAGCTGATTCTTATTGCATTAGTTTATAAATTGAATCTAGTTTCTACAGTTTAAATTTCAAATCAATCCAACGGTTGGATCTTCAGAAATTACTATTTTAGTTAACATGTGTCAGTCTGTTTTTCTGAAATCGAAGCAGTTTTTTATAATTTGTTTAGGGGTGATATGAGAATCAATAAAAATTTGTTTTAGCTTCCGCGCAATCATTCACCCCCCTATGATTGCTATATTAATGTATATCGATCCTACATGTGATTTGAGTGCAAGACTGCTAGTTGATTTATAGAGTAGAAACAAATATAATTTCAGGACTGGTCGGGTGTAAAAAGCGTTTGGAGGAAATTGCTTGTCATGTTGAGTGATTGGAATCCTTTATTCACAAGAGTGCTGGAGGCGAAGATCTTAATGTTCTGTAGAAGCTTAGAACTCAACATTCAAGCGCCGCTGGCATTAGATTTTGGAGTGTCGTGAGGTTTTAGGAATTTCAAGTTTCTGTTTGTTTGGGAGTTTTGGTTGAGCTAATCTATGAGGAGTTGTGATTCTGCTGTTTGAGTTAAGTAGGAGTATAGTTTTCTGTAATGGGTGTGCTTTCTTGCTATTCCGTATGTGTTTCGGCCTATTCGTTGGGGTTTTGTGGGCTATGGTGGATGAAGTTTGTTGGGCATGTTATTGAACTCTTGCTTAGTTTCAGTAATGGAACTAGGGCATCTTTCTGATGCCCTTTTGATCTAAAAACAAGTATAATTGCTACTTTGCTAGAGACTAGAGAGTTGCTTGTTGATGTATTGTTTTTTTTGTTTGTAGAGTTGTTGAATTATGAAGAGAAACGGAGACATTGCATCTCTTTTTCGGAAACATGCAGCAAAAGAAGGCTACTGCTGCTTCATCTCTTTTCTAGAAACATTGCATCTCTTTTTCGGAAACGTTTATTAAGCGAGATATTTTCTTCCAAGTTGATGAAAATGATATAATCAAGAGTTTCATGGCTATTAGAAAGCGGAGGCTAAACAAGAAAGACAAGAAGTAATATTGTATTCTTTGAACTATTGTAGGTGCGTAAGCTTCTTTTATACATATTTCATACTTAAAATGTTCGAACTATTTATATTGTAATTTATACTTGTATTATCATGTTTCTAGTTATTTTATACTCGTATACCGAATTTCTCGAGAACATTTGTAGTTGTTTACCGAATTGTTCATTAGATTTTACCGAATTATATATTATAGTACTAGCTCGGTATACCATAACTTAAAATTCTAGATCCGCCACTGTCCACTAACATACGTACCACGTAGACCTAGTAAGCAACGTTCGTGGTATCTTTGAAAAACAAAAATACATACTTGCCCAACTGCGCACTAGCTAGTTTCTCGGGATCGTTGTGCATGCATACCAACACATACCACCTATCGTGTGCTAGGACGGCGCGGAGGATTAAGCTTAATTTACCTCTGAAATCTCGTCGGTGCAGGCCCTTAGAAACGTGTGTGATTGGTTTGGAGTAAGCATGGAACAACGTATGTGCATGGGAGAGTATATCTTTATATTTAAATTGAGGGAGTACGTATACCACTTTTTGGAGGCGCCTTTTCTGATTGAACTATTGAGAATAAAAAAAAAAGGAATCATATCTGTATCTTTCTGCTCGTCGTACATGTAGGAGAGGGAGTATATGTTCAACTTAAATGGGATTTACACTTAACGCTAATTACTTGGAAGTAAAGTATTTTCTTGTGCCGAAGAAGAATATTCTAGGAAAGCAGAAATAAGTATGTACGTGAGTCTGCTTGCTGGCCATAAAATTCAGTAGTACATATAATGAGTTCACCAAAGAGGTATGTACTTCTTATATATTTACAAAATTAGTGGTATATACTTCTCTCGATATATACATGTTAAGATGTATCAAATACTGATGAGATGACACGGTACATATGTACATGCATGGATGCCAGTGGTGAGTACTGGCGCCCCTCATGCCTGGATGGATCGAGGCAGGGTCTACCGGCCGTCACATACTCCCTCAGTAAGCAGACTATTACCACACGCGTCTTGAATTTTTTCTGAAATCACCAGGCATGCATGTATTAGGTGAGCTTGCATGGTTGTAAGATGATCGATGTTAGGAAAATAGAATTGTAGTGTGTATGCCAGCAACAAAAATGTGGTACGGAGTATGCTAAAAAAAATGCAATCAAATATCTCTGTCGACGAGGATACCACGGAAATGTTTGCTTTCGATATACTTTGGCTGCATGGCAGCTAGCTAGGGACCTTTTACAAACGTTGCAGGAATTGTTTCAGCTACCTAACATACATGGAGGCATTTAATCAAAATGTAAGGCTTTGTTTGAAAGGTCTAATCTCGGTCGGGAAATCCCAGTTCATTCATAACGATTCTGATCAAAATTAGGTCTTTCAAATAAGACCTAAAGGGAGAAAAAAAAATATATCCCACAGATGGAACGAATAACCGATCAACAGTACAAGACAACCGAAACAATACAAACTGAAATCGCCTCTTCAGAAGATGCCAACCCGTGAAGAACAAGGAGCAGGGAGAAACAGCACAGGTGTCGCTCTGCTCCCCGTTGCACCGGCTCTCGCACGTAGAGACACTGTGCTTCCTCTGATCGATCGATTGATTGATGCCTACAAGTGTACTCTCATTTGGAAATTGGAATTGGACGGTCGAGACGAGCTGGTGCGTGTACGGTGTTTATAAGCGGCCCTACTAGCTACTGTGGTATGACATGGCCATGCTCGGAGGCAGTGAATGGTACCAATAATGGAGATGGAACGGGTGTGGTGAACTCTATGCAATCGAGGAAACACGTTAATTACTAGTTTATGCCATATGGCCAACTAGTAGTTTCTTATTTGTACAGAATTTTGTTTTTTTATTCAGTTATAGTTTTCTATTGACCGTTTCGATTTATGAACAACTTTTACTATAGCTTCAGAATAATAAGAGCAATATAATAATATAAATCTCACTAATAAATACTATATAAATAAGATTTTACTACTAATTTATTAAATGTACGGTAAGATTTTACTACCACACAAGGTGACGAACTCTCTGGTACAACGAGACAGTACTGACAGCTCCTTGTCAAAGAGATATGCTTGTCCCCTGAATCCACAAATGCAGTCAGTAACACAAGAAGATTTTACACATCACTCATGCTGCCTGAGTACCAGATCTACCATAGCGAAGATGTTATGCATGCACTTATACTAGTTTTATTTTTTCCATTCATTCAGGCCAATTCTTCAGAGCATTTACTCAGCAGTTGAACCCCTGGACGCCATCAGCAGTTACCCCTAGTTCTTGAGCACAATTCTCTTCTCCGGAGCAACAAACCAACCTAACAAACTTGAATCGCTTCTTCAGAAGATGCCAACCCGAGAAGAACAAGGAGCAGAGAGACAAACAGCAAAATCGCTTCTTCAGAAGATGCCAACCCGAGAAGAACAAGGAGCAGAGAGAGAAACAGCACAGGTGTCTGCTCCCCATTGCACTGGCTATCGCACACAGTGACACTGTTCTTAAAAAGAGGTACTGTTCTTCCTCTGATCGATCGATTGATTGATGCCAACAAGTGTAATCGTATTTGGAATTTGACGGTCGAGACGAGCCGGTGAGGTGAACTGTTAACTGACGATGATGATGAATTGATGATGGGCAAGGTAATGGGGGTCGCACAAACTCCACGGAAAAAATCGTTGGAATTTGAACGCGGCAATGCCATTTTTTTCTGAGTGGAAAATAAGCATGAATGAATTGGTGCAAAAGAGGTGAAAAATGGAGGAAATTGATTAGTTGTGTCTGGCATATATGTAAGTACGATTTGTCAGATTATCATCTGCTGTAGGTGTTCAGTATAGATGGTCACTTGCGCAAATGAGGAGTATTTGCTATAATTTATTGTAGCCTTTTCCTTTACGGAACTAATATCTTTAAGCCTGCCCACTGCAAGTAGCATCTACTGGAGCCATGCACATTTGATTTTGTTATATAAATCTTTTAACAGAACTATGAGCTCTATCTAATTCGCTGAGCTGAAACCGATAAGACCGGATTTGCTTTGTGCCCTATCTGTCCATACGCAATCCTCCGTGCGGGAACACCTAAAATACTGCAGAATGCTAAATCAAATCGAATAATGGCGGCAAGCAAATAATCACTTCGCGATTTGTCGCCAAAGAGTTTCAAGGCAGGATACCCAGCACGAAATCTAGCGGAAAACTTCTCTTTGCAGAAGTGGTATTCAAGTAACCAAGAGACATGCTTATCCCCCGAATCCACAAACAAGCTGTCAGTAACACAAGATCTACCACAGCGAAGATGTTATGCATGCACTTATACTAGTTTTATTTTTGCATTCATTCAGACAGGTGATTCATCTCTACGGTGTTGAATACTTATGGTGTGTCTCTCGAGGTACACAGACGAGAAGCCATTGGCCATGGAACTTGAAATTCCCAACATGTTGCCGATCTTTCCAGTTGGACAGGTCGACCTGACCTTAGTCCGGAGCCACTCGACAAGGGAACGAGAAATATACTAGGACTAGATTGGTCCAAAAGACTTTGATGAAGTGGATAGGAACGGCAAGAAAGAACAGGATTGGATCATGACAATCGTGCGTGCTGTCCGTCCACGTTCGAACCTCTGGTTCGTGACGGATGCTCATCAGTTAATGGGATAGGACAGTGTGTACTAGTACTCCGGAGGCTACAGAGCCTCTAAGAAATTCCTCCTAGTATACTCTTTCATCAGAAACCAAATCACCGCATGTACACAGATTGCCTGATTGGACGGTGGCAAAAGCTAGCGGAGGCCAAACAAGAAAGACAAGTAATATTGTATTCTTTGAACTATTGTAGGTCGTAAGCTTCTTTTATACATATTTCATACTTAAAATGTTCGAACTATTTATATTGTAATTTATACTTGTATTATCATGTTTCTAGTTATTTTATACTCAGTATACGAATTTCTCGAGAACATTTGTAGTTGTTTACGAATTGTTCATTAGATTTTACCGAATTATATATTATAATACTAGCTCGGTATACCATAACTTAAAATCCTAGATCCGTCATCGTCCACTAACATACGTACCACGTAGACCTAGTAAGCAACGTTCGTGGTATCTTTGAAAAACAAAAATACATACTTGCCCAACTGCGCACTAGCTAGTTTCTCGGGATCGTTGTGCATGCATACCAACACATACCACCTATCGTGTGCTAGGACGGCGCGGAGGATTAAGCTTAATTTACCTATGAAATCTCGTCGGTGCAGGCCCTTAGAAACGTGTGTGATTGGTTTGGAGTAAGCATGGAACAACGTATGTGCATGGGAAGTATATCTTTATATTTAAATTGAGGAGTACGTATACCACTTTTGGAGGCGCCTTTTCTGATTGAACTATTGAGAATAAAAAAAGGAATCATATCTGTATCTTTCTGCTCGTCGTACATGTAGGAGAGGGAGTATATGTTCAACTTAAATGGGATTTACACTTAACGCTAATTACTTGGAAGTAAAGTATTTTCTTGTGCCGAAGAAGAATATTCTAGGAAAGCAGAAATAAGTATGTACGTGAGTCTGCTTGCTGGCCATAAAATTCAGTAGTACATATAATGAGTTCACCAAAGAGGTATGTACTTCTTATATATTTACAAAATTAGTGGTATATACTTCTCTCGATATATACATGTTAAGATGTATCAAATACTGATGAGATGACACGGTACATATGTACATGCATGGATGCCAGTGGTGAGTACTGGCGCCCTCATGCCTGGATGGATCGAGGCAGGGTCTACCGGCCGTCACATACTCCTCAGTAAGCAGACTATTACCACACGCGTCTTGAATTTTTCTGAAATCACCAGGCATGCATGTATTAGGTGAGCTTGCATGGTTGTAAGATGATCGATGTTAGGAAAATAGAATTGTAGTGTGTATGCCAGCAACAAAAATGTGGTACGGGTATGCTAAAAAATGCAATCAAATATCTCTGTCGACGAGGATACCACGGAAATGTTTGCTTTCGATATACTTTGGCTGCATGGCAGCTAGCTAGGACCTTTACAAACGTTGCAGGAATTGTTTCAGCTACCTAACATACATGGAGGCATTTAATCAAAATGTAAGGCTTTGTTTGAAAGGTCTAATCTCGGTCAGGAAATCCCAGTTCATTCATAACGATTCTGATCAAAATTAGGTCTTTCAAATAAGACCTAAAGGGAGAAAAAAAAATATATCCCACAGATGGAACGAATAACCGATCAACAGTACAAGACAACCGAAACAATACAAACTGAAATCGCCTCTTCAGAAGATGCCAACCCGTGAAGAACAAGGAGCAGGGAGAAACAGCACAGGTGTCGCTCTGCTCCCCGTTGCACCGGCTCTCGCACGTAGAGACACTGTGCTTCCTCTGATCGATCGATTGATTGATGCCTACAAGTGTACTCTCATTTGGAAATTGGAATTGGACGGTCGAGACGAGCTGGTGCGTGTACGGTGTTTATAAGCGGCCCTACTAGCTACTGTGGTATGACATGGCCATGCTCGGAGGCAGTGAATGGTACCAATAATGGAGATGGAACGGGTGTGGTGAACTCTATGCAATCGAGGAAACACGTTAATTACTAGTTTATGCCATATGGCCAACTAGTAGTTTCTTATTTGTACAGAATTTTGTTTTTTTTATTCAGTTATAGTTTTCTATTGACCGTTTCGATTTATGAACAACTTTTACTATAGCTTCAGAATAATAAGGGCAATATAATAATATAAATCTCACTAATAAATACTATATAAATAAGATTTTACTACTAATTTATTAAATGTACGGTAAGATTTTACTACCACACAAGGTGACGAACTCTCTGGTACAACGAGACAGTACTGACAGCTCCTTGTCAAAGAGATATGCTTGTCCCCTGAATCCACAAATGCAGTCAGTAACACAAGAAGATTTTACACATCACTCATGCTGCCTGAGTACCAGATCTACCATAGCGAAGATGTTATGCATGCACTTATACTAGTTTTATTTTTTCCATTCATTCAGGCCAATTCTTCAGAGCATTTACTCAGCAGTTGAACCCCTGGACTCCATCAGCAGTTACCCCTATTTTCTTGAGCACAATTCTCTTCTCCGGAGCAACAAACCAACCTAACAAACTTAAATCGCTTCTCCAGAAGATGCCAACCCGAGAAGAACAAGGAGCAGAGAGACAAACAGCAAAATCGCTTCTTCAGAAGATGCCAACCCGAGAAGAACAAGGAGCAGAGAGAGAAACAGCACAGGTGTCTGCTCCCCATTGCACTGGCTATCGCACACAGTGACACTGTTCTTAAAAAGAGTACTGTTCTTCCTCTGATCGATCGATTGATTGATGCCAACAAGTGTAATCGTATTTGGAATTTGACGGTCGAGACGAGCCGGTGAGGTGAACTGTTAACTGACGATGATGATGAATTGATGATGGGCAAGGTAATGGGGGTCGCACAAACTCCACGGAAAAAATCGTTGGAATTTGAACGCGGCAATGCCATTTTTTTCTGAGTGGAAAATAAGCATGAATGAATTGGTGCAAAAGAGGTGAAAAATGGAGGAAATTGATTAGTTGTGTCTGGCATATATGTAAGTACGATTTGTCAGATTATCATCTGCTGTAGGTGTTCAGTATAGATGGTCACTTGCGCAAATGAGGAGTATTTGCTATAATTTATTGTAGCCTTTTCCTTTACGGAACTAATATCTTTAAGCCTGCCCACTGCAAGTAGCATCTACTGGAGCCATGCACATTTGATTTTGTTATATAAATCTTTTTAACAGAACTATGAGCTCTATCTAATTCGCTGAGCTGAAACCGATAAGACCGGATTTGCTTTGTGCCCTATCTGTCCATACGCAATCCTCCGTACGGGAACACCTAAAATACTGCAGAATGCTAAATCAAATCGAATAATGGCGGCAAGCAAATAATCACTTCGCGATTTGTCGCCAAAGAGTTTCAAGGCAGGATACCCAGCACGAAATCTAGCGGAAAACTTCTCTTTGCAGAAGTGGTATTCAAGTAACCAAGAGACATGCTTATCCCCCGAATCCACAAACAAGCTGTCAGTAACACAAGATCTACCACAGCGAAGATGTTATGCATGCACTTATACTAGTTTTATTTTTGCATTCATTCAGACAGGTGATTCATCTCTACGGTGTTGAATACTTATGGTGTGTCTCTCGAGGTACACAGACGAGAAGCCATTGGCCATGGAACTTGAAATTCCCAACATGTTGCCGATCTTTCCAGTTGGACAGGTCGACCTGACCTTAGTCCGGAGCCACTAGATTGGTCCAAAAGACTTTGATGAAGTGGATAGGAACGGCAAGAAAGAACAGGATTGGATCATGACAATCGTGCGTGCTGTCCGTCCACGTTCGAACCTCTGGTTCGTGACGGATGCTCATCAATTAATGGGGATAGGACAGTGTGTACTAGTACTCCGGAGGCTACAGAGCCTCTAAGAAATTCCTCCTAGTATACCCTTTCATCAGAAACCAAATCAGTGAATCACCGCATGTACACTACACAGATTGCCTGATTGGACGGTGGCAAAAGCTAGAGATTGCCATCCAAGATTAACGAACAAATCAAGATGAAACGGTCGTACCAGGTAAGATTCCAGGCAGGGATGGATCATTTGCCATCATAATATTCGGTCACCTCTTGTCTGCACAGCACAGACAAGACAAATTTCAGGTACCCATCGATCATCTGCCGTTCGTTGTTGTGCTCTGCTGGCCTCGTCAGGCAGGTTTACGGCTTAGCGCGCGATGGGTGGCCGTGAGGCGCGACCTGCAGAGAAGCCGGTGGACGGCGGCCCGTCGTGTCTGATGGGCTGCGGACGGACGGGCACTTAGGCCCATCCTATGGCGCTCCCTACATTGGTGCTCGTGGTGGGCTGGGTGAGATGCGCGGGCCACAGCCGTTAGGGCAAAAACGGAGCAGAGCCTGCCCGATCCAACCCTATATCTGAAAAAAAAAATATCTGTACCAAATATTGTTTTTTTAGTCTTGATTTGTATTCGATATTATTTGTATCTATATTTAGAAAATATGGTTTAGTATCTGAAAAGATAAATATCCACTTCGTATCCATATTATATTTAGTAGGATATACGGAAGATATATGATAAATCAACAAAATAGATATATGATAAAACACCAATATCCTTTAACATCCTCTATGGCTTTGTAGTCCTGACTAATTTCTAATATGAATATACATTTAATTATGTTTATGTTGTTAGGCACGATAAATAATTCTCTAATAGGAACTACAATTTGACGCTTTTGTTTTAAAAGTTATATCTTTTCTTTACATGTATAGTATTCATCGAATCATTCATAACTGATTTGAATTTGATCCACATCTACCGTGTGTCTGTATCCTAAAATTCTATATCTGGATACAGAATATTAGTATCCGATTCTAAATATAAAGTAAAAATATGCATTAGAATAAAATAGAAAGGAATATCCCTCCACGACCCGTTTTCATCCATGAACAGGCGCTTCGTGCGCAAGGAATCGAGGAATGTGACGCGCGACCGACGCCGCGGACGGACGAACACCTGTGTTTGCGCTGCCTCGTTGGAAACACGAGCGAAAATGCGAACCAACGTCGAACCACGGCGCACCAACCGTCCTGTTCCAACGCGGACCAGGCTGGGGAGACGACGCGAGGGTCGCCACCGAGACCCAACGACTCCCTTGTCTTCCTCCGAAAGCCAAGGGATGTTTGTATTGTAGCCCATTCGTTTTGCTCGTCCCAACGCGAGCAGCAGCAGCAATGGTTCTTCGTTCAAAAGTTGACTTTGTCATTTTTCTTGATTGTAACGTTCACAAACTATATCCAGAAGTACAATGTTCAATCCTAGTGATTTTTCTTCATTGCTGCGAATTCTGACCTTTTAGTCATGTGAGATTCCTTCGAGTTGCGCATGTGAGACCAAAGATAACAGCATGATTCTACGTAATCTCCCTTTATTTTGTTAACCTTAGTATGCCTGTCGTGTCGTCGACTAATCAACGTAGCTGCATCTTGGTCAAATTTTGGGACTAGCAAAAAAGAAAGTATGATCCATAATATATCTCCCAGGCACCTAAACAAAAGAAACACAATGTACACCTCATGAAAATGTCCCAAGTACGAGGACTGATCGTCCAACCGACCTGGGATCGATTCTCAAACCCGGTGTTTCTCGTAAAAACGAGTACATATATAAGTGTGTATGCGCACAGAGGTATATTCATGTACGTAAGTAACTCGTCTGTTGTTTTTTTTTTCTATAATGAATACTATTGCACTGGCTATTTTTTTAAAAAAAAATGTTCCAATTACTACCGAGCTCCAACTATCATCTGAAAAATCGAAGGCCATTTCAGGAATAAAAAAGCGTGAAAAAAGAGGGAGAAAGAAAAATAGAGCAACACACAAAACCAATTTCCTTTCTCTTCCAAAACTCGCTCTGCTTTTCCCCTTGCTTCTTCTTCCTCTCCAAGCCTCCTCCTCCTCCTATTCTCCGTCTCCCTCAGCTTTCCCAAATTAGCACCACCACCTCCTCCAACCCCACCACCGCGACGCCCTGAAACGAAGCCAAACCGCCGAAATCAGCGGCCGCCCAACTGCTTATAACCCAACCCCAACCGCCCCCACTGGCCCGGCTCCCCTCCTCCTCCTCCCCCGCGTCCCCGTCGCCTCCGGTCGAGGCAGCCCGCTGCCTCGTGTTGGGGGAGGAGATGGCCGCAGCGGCCGCCGCGTGCAGGCGCGGCCTGCTTCTGCACCAGCACCAGCAGTGGCCGCCGCGGTGGGCCGGCCACGACCGCAGCATCTCGCAGCTCGTCAAGACTAACGGCCGCCGCGCCTTCCTCGTCGACACCCTCGCCCTGGTACCCGACTACTGCTACTGCTACTCGTATTTGCCTGCAAATGCTCGCTCTCTCTGGTCGTTTGCGCCCGAGATGTGTTCGACGAGATGCGTGTGCAGAATGCTGAGATGCGTGCACGTTGGCGATCGCAGGTGAGGAAGCTGGAGTCGCAGGGCGTCCCGACGAAGCAGGCGGAGGCGATCACCTCCGCGATCACGGAGGTCCTCAACGACAGCCTCGAGAGCATCTCCGAGTCCTTCGTCTCCAAGGCCGAGATGCAGAAGGTAACGCCCGCCATTGCGTGCGGTCTTCTGCCTCTGAGTTTCGTTGGGGTCGGCGACGGCTTGGTTAATTGTTGATTTTTGCTGTTTTGCTTTGCCGTGTGCAGGGTGAGATGCTGCAGGAGTCCAATATCTCCAAGTTCAAGTCGCAAGTGAAGAGCTCGCAGGTATTGTTTGTTGGAATCAAACTATTATTTTCGGTCAATGTGAATTGGACGGTCATTGACGTTTCTAGCAGCTATTGCTCTTAGCGAATTAACTGTTAGTGGCTTTTTGTTGAACTTTATCAGATAGCTGATAGCTTGTACAAGTTCCACCTACCATTGTTTTTCCTCTGGGTTATTCTATATTGCTTCATTTTGACATTGTAGATACCAGGTTGGTTAATCCCCATTTGGGCTCTCTTAAGTTGTTGCCCATTTCTGTTTTGGGGCTATTGGTTTGTGCAAATAGATGGTTGGGAATGGGATCAGGGTTTCGGTAACTATTGTGCAACCATTATTTGCTATTTGATTTTAATGGCTGTTCTGTCGTGGAAATCTCTTTAGGTCACTGCTATTGACAACAGTTGAATTCAATTGCTATAGAAGTCACTAATCTAACAATGCTGGCTAGTTTGCTGTCCTTTGTGGATGCCTTGCTTATATCTTGACAATTTTGTTTGAATTAGTTTTATATGGAGACTGCTATAATATGTACTTTCTCTAACATTTGACCTTGTATTTGATGTGAGATTAGTGGGTTTTTCTAGTGCTTAGCTTGGAGCATTATGTTCACCTTACCATGTCTCCTAGTCTTTTTTTTGATAAAGGATAACAATCCGGTCTCTGCGATTACACAACCGAAGGTTTACAGGGCCATAGCTATGAGTCATGAATGACTTAAAAACAACAAAGGAAAGGAACTTAAAATTAAAAGCAAAGTCTATAATTGCTCCTCCATCCGGCCTTGGCAAAGATATCTAAAACCACGACCTCGAATGCCACCTTGCGGTCGGATGAGTTCCTGTTGTTGTCATCTTTGCAATAGCGCCCAAAACCGCATGACCAGTATGTTCCTTGAAGATAACTTTGCATAAAGGAATAATATTGTTTGCTTTCAAAGATGAGATCATTGCGTGTCGTAAATAGCCCATAGAAAGCAAGACCCCACACTAAAATCGGTTTTTGTTCACCCTTATCAATGCACGTTAACCAACTATCAAGCATATGAACAATAGATTTTGGCGGTGATAATCGATAGTAACGCTCAATCCAGCAAATTATGCAGTGATGGCAATCAAAAATAAATGTTGAATTGTTTCATTACAATTACGAAACAACGATTCATATTCCCCACCAACAGTTTAGCGAGATTATCTTTTGTTAAAAGAACTCCTCGTTGTAAAACCAGAGGAAGATTTTAATTTTAAAGGAATTTTCAACTTCGAGATGACTGGCAATTAAAAGGGTACCTGGTTCATGAAATACACATACATAGATCGTCTGAGAAATGCCCATGTCTATGTAGATCCCGATGAAAAATATCTTTTCCATCATAAGGTGATAATGAGCTACTTTAAGCTATAAGATTATACCAAGCCGTCAATTTATTCCCAACTAATGATCTCCGAAAAGAAATATTCGGTGGCATCTGGGTCATAACCTTTTGAACAGTATCATGAGGGTAATGGGCAATATTATAAAGGCTTGGGAATTGAACCTTAAGTGGTGTGGAATCCACCCAAGAGTCCTCCCAAAACCTAGCTTGTGAACCATCTCTTATCCGAAAAGATCCACAACGCAAAAAATCATCCTTGACCTTCAAGAGACCTTTCCAAAATCACGAATCTCCGGTGTAGTTTTCACTTGGGACAAACATTTGGAACTTAAATATTTATTTGTAATCAATGTCTGCCAAATCCCCTCCTCATTCAACAACTTAAATAACCATTTACTAAGGAGACATTTATTCTTACTTATAAGATCCAAAATACCCAGACCTCCTTGATCTTTAGGACGACATAGGATATTCCACTTAGCAAGACGATATTTTAAGCTAGCATTATTGCCTTGCCAAAAAACCGAAAACGATAGAAATCCAACCTATGAACAACACCCTTTGGAATTTCAAAGAATGACATCATGAACATAGGAGACTACTTAGAACAGAATTTAATAATACAAGTCTGTCCTCGTAAGAAGGTATTTGGCCTTCCATGTCTTGAGTTTTCTTTTAAATCTCTCTCAATGACACCCCAATCCGCATTCTGAAGCTTATGGAAGTGCATCGAATACCCAATCTGCGAAATGGATATGATCCGATCCCACATCCAAACAAAGCGGTATATTCATGTTCATGATTGCGAGCATCACCAAAGCAAAAATCTACGCTTTTGTGAAAGTTAATTTTTAAACCTGATAATTGTTCAAACACACAAAGCAAGAGCTTCATATTTTTGGCCTGCTCAACATCATGATCCATAAAAAGGATCGTATCATCAGCATACTATAAAATCGATAAGCCATCCTCTAAAAGATGAGGAATAACTCCTCGGATCTGGCCATCCTCTTTTCTTGCGCTTAATCAAAAGAGCAAGCATATCGACCACAATATTAAAGAGAATAGGGACATTGGGTCACCTAAAAAACTTTTTTTGTTTGGAAGTAATGCCCAATATCATCATTTACTTTAATAGCCACACTACCTCCGAAACAAAATGTGCAACCCATGAGCACCATTCTTGCAAAATCCTTCATGCGGAGTGTTTCTTTGAAGAAAAGGCCATTTAACCTTATCATAAGCTTTTTCAAAGTCAAGTTTTAAAATCACTCCATTGAGTTTCTTTGAGTGCAATTAAGTGAATGGTTTCATGTAGAATCACAACTCCTTCCATAATATTACGACACGGCATGAAAGCGGTTTGAGATGGTCGTACAACTTTATTAGCCACTCCCATAATTCTATTATTAGCCACTTTTGTGAAAATCTTGAAACTCACATTAAGCAAACATATTAGTGCGTATTGTTGAATTTTTGTTGCTTCTTTAATTTTTGGCAACAATGTAATAATGCCAAAATTTAAACTATACATAGGTAAATTCCATGATAAAAATCATTGAACAAAGCCATTACATCATCTTTTAAGATATCCTGAAAACTTTGATAGAATTGACGAAATCCATCTGGTAAGGCGATTTATTATGTTCCATTTGGAAAACCGCGATCTAACCTCTTCTTGATAAAAGGAGCAATGAGAATGTCATTTTCCTCCTTAGTTACACGAGATAAATCATTATTATTATCCTCCACTTTGACTGAAATTATTTACCTCTGGCGATCCAAACAAACCCTTATAGTAATTTGTGATGTGTGCTTTTAATTCAGCATCACCCACTACTATACCATCTTCATGATCTAATTTGAAGATGTGTTGTTTTCTGTTTTGCCATTAGCAACAGGATGAAAATATTGAGTGTTATCATCACCTTCTAAAAGGTCTTTAGTTTTAGCTCTCTCATACCATTTAAGCTCATCTTCCCTCAACAAGTTCACCAATCTCTCATTGAGGTAGTGTTTCAAGTTTAATTCATGATCTAAGAGAACTGAAGTTTCTGCCTTTTTATCTAATCCATCCAACATGGAAATAATCTTTTTCTTTTCTTTTTTGTTATGACCAATTGTGTGTCTGGCCCATCCCCTAAGAAATTGCCTAAGAGACCTTATTTTAGTCTGCCATTTTTCCATCGCAGTATGACCTATATTCTCTGCTTGCCATTTTTGCACTATAAGATCATAAAAACCATCTCTAATCAACCAAGCACGTTCAAATTTAAATAAAGATGTATCAATTACTGTGCCCTTTCTTAAATTCGCTTTCATCCATCTGAAGTGTTCGCTTGCAACCCACAATGAGAGCTGTCAGTTCTTTGAGGCTTTTTAGCAGTGTCCGATCTGGACATGCTCAGCAGCAAAGATTGGGAAGGAACCAACTAATCTGCATGTCAAAACAATAAGTAAATGGGGGTATTAGTAACAATGCAGCTTGAGCGTGCCCACTTGAAACAAGTTGTGGTCAGTTTTAAGTATAGAGTATAGCATCCCACTATTCACTTTTTCATATTTTCAAATGTTAGTTCAAACATTGTACGTTTGTTGTTTGTTTCACAGATGCTGCCTGTATGTAGTGCCAACATTTAAGAGTTTTGTATAAAGCCATACTCATACACTGTTTACCTATTGTTGTCACCCAGAAGAGGTAGTTTGGTTTTTAATCCATGCTATTATTTTCTAATAAAGATTTTATTGGGACTTGCAAATAGCACTATCTTAGTCTATCTTGGAAACCGTTTTAGGTCATTGCTATAGAAGTCGCCATGGTTATTAAGTTGTAAAGTTGAGTCGAGTCGCCATAGGGCCGACTTGTCGACTTAGGCGATTAGTTGTTTGACTAGGCGCGAATAGTCGTGACTAGGTAGAAGGCATGGCTTGGTGCTAGTCCTGTCCTGCTGCTACTGCTACTACACCACGGCTGTATCTGCCACTAGATCCCAAGGGAGACAGCAAAGCAGAGCAGAAAAACCAAGAGAAGGGAAGGGACAAGGAGAAAAAGGATCTCAAGGGAGGGGAGAGGAACCTGGAGGAAGGCGATGCTGCCGATGGCAACTGGAGCCGAGGACAAAGGAGTCGTCGCCGTCGGCAGCCATCCGCAGCTCCCTCTCAAGCTCCTCCTGCTGGTGGTGGAGCGGGGGGGCAGCACCATAGCAGCATCGCAGGACAAGGGGACTGCAGCTGCGTGAGGGAGTGCTGCAGGTAGTGTATTCCTTTTAGTAAACCTTGCTTGCTTACAGTACTTGGCTAGTTGACCCATGTAGTCCATCAGCCCATTCATCCCAAGCAATCCAGCAAAGTGGAAACCCTAAGCTGCCGCTCCTCAACCTCTCATCCTCTCCCTTGCACCATCACCCCCATTTCCTATGTGCCAGCGCTGTTACCACCGCCGCTTGCACATCTGAGGTGTCTCTGCTCTCTTCCCTGCCCCCTCCTTGTCCTCCTCACCTTCCCCTCTTCTCCATGGCGCCAAGTTGCAGTGCCAAGTAGCGCCTTATTATCGACTTGAAATTCAAGTCGCTTGACTTGGCAACTAATCAAGTCGAGGGCCTCTAGTCGTGCTCCCTGACCGATATCGACTAATCGTCGGTTAGTCACGACCAATCGCGTGACTTGATAACAATTTTGGCTAGTTTGCTGTTCCTTTGTGGATGCCTTTCTTGAACCTTTTTTTTATTTGGTTTGAAATGGAGACTGCTATAATATGTACTTCCTCTAACATTTGACCTTGTATTTTGACGTGAGGTTAGTGTGTTTTTGTAGTGCTTAGCTTGAACTACTATGTTCACGTTACCAAGTCTACTAGTCTTAGGCATATTGGATTTATTACTTGCATCAATTACTATGCCCTTGAATTTGCTTTCATCCATCTGAAATGTACGCTTGCAACCCACAATAAGATATGGCAGTTCTTTGATGCTTTTTAGCAGTGTCCGATATGGACATGCAGCAAAGGTTGGGAAGCAACCAACCAATATGCTTGTCAAAACGATAAGTAAATGAAGTATTATTAACACTGCAGCTTGGGCATGCCTACTTGAAACAAGTTGTGGTCAGTTTTAAGTATGGAGTATAGTATCCCACTTTTTGCTTTTTCATATTGTCAAATTAGTTCAAAAATTGTACTTTTGTTGTTTATTTCACAGATGGCCTGTAAATAGTGCCAATATTTCAGAGTTTTGTGTAATGCCAATATGCCATACTCATACACTGTTTACCTGTAGTTGTCCCAAAAGAGGCAATCTGGTTCTTAGCCATGCTATTGTTTTCTAATAAAGATTTTATTGGGACTTGCACATAGCACTGTGTTCAAGTACTATCTAATCTTCAACCAATCAATCAACAAAATATAAGGTGCTGTCATCTTTAGCCAGACTTTATTAACCTGCATTGATGACTCAAAATGTACAGTATTTCCCGTCAGTAGTGTTTCTTTGAAAGTTTGATTTTTCTTAGAATTGAGAGACAATCATGGCAATGCATATTTATGTTAATTTTGCATCCCTGGATTGAGTAGTTTCGGTGAGGTTTATTTAATCGAGCATTCTAACTTTCAACATGACTTGTTGGTTGTGCATTTGTACTCATTGGTACACTCATCCATTGACATCTCTTTCAGCTTATCATCGAGCATTATGGAGAGAATCAAGAAATGAGACTGTAGTTTCTCCCTTGAACTTTTGTAAGAGTTATGAATTAGTCACGTGCTGATTCCATAACTGCTTCTATGTGGGTTGTTTTAATGTTCACTACAGAGTGTTGGATATATTGATTTGTAGATTTGGAAAAACCGAAAAACAGCTTCTGCATGGTGCAGGAGCCATCATCAAATAAACGAGAACGTGATGTGTAGATGATACTGCTGTGTGGCTCATTGAGACTCTTTTTTTTTCTGATACAATGTTTGCTAAGGAAATGCTCAAGATTGTAGAAACATGTTTACATGTCAAGAAAGCTTGACCAAAAGGTAGTAGCTAGTAGCTACTAGCTAGAATTGACGTACTCTGGTTTGTGTGGTTGTGTCACTTGTACACTAAAATTAGGTACACTGGTGTTCAGTACAACAGGAATAGAGCATAACATTTTATCTGAACTGAGCAGTACATATTTGACAACATAAACTGATCATTGACTGATAGTTCTATCTTCTGATGCCAATGCAATACATTTTATGCGCGCTGTATTATCATCGATTGCAGTTCTTGCACCCTCATCTTATAGCTCCTTTTTTTTTTCATTTTTTGGTATTTACAACTTCTGCTTTCTTGAAACCTTTATCCTGTACTTATTTCTCTAGAGAGTTGTGTTGGAAAAAAAATGCGTTTTGTAATACTAGCTGAAGTGGCCATTTCTGTCACTATCCTTCAGAGACTGAGTGTAATAGGAGCATCCGTTGACAAAAGGATCACCCTAAGATAATCATCTCATGGCTATTGGGAACAAATCAAATCAGATGGTTCAACTCACTACTGATATTTGTTTAAAGTAGCTCCTGAAGTACCTTTTCTGTCTGCAGGAAAACCATTTCTCTTTGTTGCAGCGGGAGACTGAGAAACTCCGTGGAGATATTGATAAGATGAGGAGTGAACTGAAGTCGGTATTAAGTTTGTGAGCTGTTTACAATAGGAATGTGAACTAGCACACTTGGTCTAATGCTTCATTTTATGTGAAACAGGTATGAGATTGACAAGGTCACTGCAGGGCAGCGGCTGGATCTAAACCTTGAAAGAGGGTAAGGTCACATGTTTCGATTTATATATGATGTCTGATAATTGGCTAACAGCTGTGGTGACAATTGAAACTTCAGAAAGTATACTTAATTTGAACTTTTTAGGAAAGAACAAGAAATCCATAATGTTTAACTTTCTCACTTTGAAGACAAGTGTGGTGACTGCTTGGTCATGGTCCTTGTTCATGGGCCTTTAATTTGAATTACTCGTCTGCTCTGGGCAATCATCGCTCACTTTTGTTCAGTATTTAAGCTTTGCAGACCAATCTACCGTTCTGCTAGTATCAAATGCAATTTACCTTTTACTTTTTGGTCCAGATGTCCATTATTTTCTCTTAACAAAATACTCCAGTAGTAAGAATGTAAGTAGCGCTCAAAAGCATAAAGGATTATTACCTGTTGCGCATTTTACTGCACTTGTTGACGTTGTGAGGTGGATTGACAGACCATCTACTTCCGCATTGCTACCATGAGAATTTTGTGCCCAACCTTAGTCCCCTTACATTGGCATATTAAGATATGAATTACACATGTGATTGATTTGTGAAGCATTGATGAGTTATGGGAATAACATCTTTTATAGAACATTTCCAAATAGTTGATTCTAGTAGCCCTTGCCCCTTTTCAACATATCGAAAATGGAACCTCTAGTGAGTTACACCAGGCACTAATGCCAGGGTCAATCTTTTTTGTCAATTTTCTGCCACAGTAGATAAAAGCTGTCTTGTTTATCTTACCTGATTAAAACACAATCACTTCAGGCGCATACGTGATGAACTCGCCAAGCAGAACGAAGAAACTACAGAACTCACCACAAAGCTTGACAAGGTGAGCAAAATGGCCTGCAGGTGTGGGCTTGTAGCGCTATCTCTGTCAAAGACAGCTGAATTTGTCTGTTTGCCACTATTTGCAGGAAATTCATTCACTGAAAGCCCAGCTGGAGGCAGCAAAGTATGATGTCATCAAATACTGCATAGGCACCATTGTTTCGATATCAGCTGTTGGCCTTGCCATCGTCCGCATCGTAATGTGAAACGAATACGTTCTTCCCTTTACCCATTCATCCATGGAAACAGTGAGAAGAGGGTATGTTCTGATTCTGTTCCTAGTTTTTTGGAAGGGGGCAAAACTTGGTCAGGGGAGATGTTGTAACATCTGTTAGAGAGAGAAGGTTCCGCAAACTTGTAAAATAGATTGACTTTAAGAAGAAATACACGCAAAATGATTCTTTGACTGTGCTTGAGCATCTTCGTAATGTGGATTAACCTGCTTCTTTGTCTCTGCGGAGGCGGAAGCCATTGTTGCATTAACACGCTATGGTTCTATGGACTTCTAATCCAAACAAGTAGGGAAAAAATCTGCTCTGTTTTTTTCTCATGTGTAGTTGCAACCAGGGTTCACAAAAAATCGAAAAGTTTAGATTTTCGAAAATTCATCAAAAATCGGTAGAAATTAAAGAAGTTTGAATTCAAAAAATTTGAGCCTGGCGGTCAAACAATGGTGGAAAAAAAAAGAAAATTGAGTAATTTTACCGATTTTTGAGAGATTTTAATTAATTTTTAGCATAGCGAAGGAAAATTTAAAAAAATAAGAAAAAATTGAAAAATTGCAAATAAATTTAAAATCCCAATTAATCTATAGAGCACCTTAGAGAAATCTTAACAATTTTTGAAATCATTGCTAGAAAATCAAAAGCAACAATTAATGAAAAAGAAACAGAAACACTATCAGAATTTTATAAAAATTTAAAAGATTGATCGTGCTCTGAAATTTTATTGTAATCATAATTAATGCCCAAGGATCATGTACTAAAATTTTCAGAAATATTAGACTTCATTTAATGGCCCTGTAAAATCAAAAACAGAAGACCATATACAATGACAATCACTTTCAAAATTTTAAAAAATTACATAGATCTGATCATCATCTAAAAATTTTACAACATCATTAGTATTGCCTTAAGACATCACACAAACATTTTTAGAAATATTAGACTTCATTTAGTGCCCCTATAAAATCAAACATAGAAGAGCATATATTTTAATAATACCACTGTTAGAATTTTTAAAAATACATAGTGATCTGAATATTTTACAGTGTCATTAGCATTACCTCAGGACCTATTTTAAAAGCCAAACTGGCTCGATATGGTCGATTTTTTTGTCATTTTAGAGTGATTTTCGTCGATTTTGTGAACTATGGTTGTCACAGTTAGCCAGTTACTCCTGTTTCTTTTGTTAGGTGCATGGCATGCAAGGTTCAAAATCCTGGAGAAATTTAAGATGAGATTTCAGATTTTGGCTGAGGACAAGATTCCAAATCCCATCCCAAAAAAATCAAATTGTGATAGCATCTAGGCCCCCTAATTCTTTTCTCATATTTATTTATATGGTTTTGGTGTTGATGACTGAGTCAATAATCTCTAATCTATGAAGAATATTGGATGAAGCATCAAAGAAGTCTCCTAAACAGTCAAGATTAAGGATCTTTATTGATAATTCTAGCTTGGGAGATGATTCAAGCTAAATAGTTAGACTTATTTTTGTTTGACCATACTATAAAGGGGGATTATGCATAAGTTAGAATGTTGGTTCATAAGGCTAAGACTAGATTAGATTGCTTGGAGTTAAAAGTCTTTAGTCATTCTGTCCCTTGAATTAACCCTTCTCCCTATACAAAGTCTAAGTATCTCCCCAGACTAAACTTCATTATTCATTCCTTAAGTCCGGTACAACCTTAGCCAAAATCCATTTACGATGGACCATTCCATTTCTAGTTTGGCGCCAAAACATACTCAGACAGAACCCTAACCGAGCACATTCTATTCACGGCGAACCAAAACGTTCCTATCAGCAATTCTAGTCCGGTGCAAACCATTTACGTCGGACCCTTTATTCCTTAAGTCCGTGGTGAAAGAATTCTTTATTTAAAAGCAAACCGAGCGCATACCATTCACGCTGGACCAAATTCTGTAGGATCGAAATGGCGAACAGAGGGGGGTGAATGGTCGCGATAAAATTTTCCCAACTCAAAGTATTTCAAAAGACTAACATCAAAGATCACCCAAGAAGGATGAGGTTCTTGATTAGGAAAGATGATGGTACCCCTTTGGAGTAGGTGAAAGTACCAGACTCAAGAACTCCTCAAGAACAGATAGCTCGACTCAGAATAAGAATCAAAGCAACTTTTGATCGGCTTAACAAAACTCCAAGAAACTTGGTAGATGTGATCTTGGGACAGTCAGAAACTTGATTCACAAACTGATTTCCGGGATTAATTCTAAAGCTTCGACCTTTTTTTTCTCGAGAAGAAAAGGCACATCAAGAAAAGCAGAAAGAACAGGGAATCTGGTTCAAAGCTTGCTCTTGGGATCTTGATGAACGAAAATATCTTAGAAACTTATCGCAGCAAGCGAAAAACCGCATAGATTTGAAACACAAGATCAACAACTCAATAACGCAAAAGACGCAAGAAGGAAAGCATGTAGAAGGAGGTGAATCAACTTGCGTAAAATAAATTTGCGTAACTTAAATCGTAGAAAGTAACTTGCATAATGTAAATGACAAGAAATAAAATGCAAGTATTGAAATCTTTGAGTGGTAACTTGTATTTCTAAAAGGGAGGTTACACAGCCACATAAACAAAAGTGGTTAAAGCTCAACAGAGCGTTCAAAACCTCTAAAACCCCTCAGGGATCCTTCTTGCAGAAGGCAACCCCTCCACACCTATTTATACAACTCTCGAGCCACCTACCACCCTTAGATGCAGCCCTCAACCGTAGAGTCTCATCTAAGGGCTAGGAAGAGCCCACATAGCCTACAAGGGGAAACCCTAAACCCGCTAACATAGGATTTTTCTTGCACGGTTCTCAAAGCATACTACTAGACCCGCTACTCCTATCAACTAGAACGTACTCCGACAGTCCTCATTGATCCACGCGGCATCTAACTAGTATCTGCTCCTTTTCTTGCCTTCTTGACTTGCCCGAACTCCATCTCCGGTCATCTTCCGGCGATCTCCCGACCGTTCTAGACCTCCGATGCACCTCGCCTAGTCCCGGTCAACTTCCGCCTCACCATGACCCAGCATCGTCGTCCTGTAACCATCAAAGACAAGGAAATCTTTCACATAGCAATGCCCACAAACATATTTGCTGATTATCTCAAAATAGTCAGACACAACTTAATCACAACCAGTCGGCAAACCCATATATTCTAGCCCACTCGGCTAAAACGCTTAGCTAGCCACTTGGCTAACCACTCGGCTAATCACTTAGCTAACCACCTGGCTAACCACTCGGCTAACCACAAAAACGCCCTAAGAATGACTGCTAGCGCCCCAAAGATTTTGACAGAGAACTCTCGAAAACTCAGATATGGGAACTTTACTAAGTCCTTAACAAACCCCTTGCCTGCAGCAAAGTACTCAACCAAGAAGGAAACCAGTCAAGAAACTAAAACCACTCAGCAAGGACTGGAGGCACTCGGCTTTCATCAAAGGAAGAAAACCAGTCAAAAAGCTAGACATACTTAGCAAAGCAGAACCACTCGAACCACGATGCTTAGCAAAGAAACGGTTGAAAGCTAGAGGAACTCAGCAAAGGCTGGTATCACTCGGCACTTAGCACTCAGCCAAGGAAACACAACTTGATTGAGAACCTATCAAAATGCTCCAAGTCACAAAATCAATTCAGATCAACCTTTAATCTAGTCTTTTACTCATCGGATCAATCTTTAATCTAGTCAATTACTCATCATACAAAGGTATAGGCCTCCACATGGTCTTTCAAATTCCGTTAACACAAAATTCAGTCCGACGCAAAAACAATCCTCTCGGTTAAACTCATATATCATTTCAAAAAGTCTGCTGCTGTTAACTCCAGTAAAACCCTTCTATGGCGGACCAAATTTTTCGATCCGGCGCACACATTAAATTCACATCTCTTCGCCGGACCAAATCATTCAAACATCCTATGTACGACGGACCAAGTTTTTCAGTCCGGGACAAATATCCTTAATTAGTGGGTGTTTGGGATAGCTCCAGCTCCACCAACATCTGTGGAGTTGGTGGAGCAGGGTATTTCTAGCTCCAAAAATTTATGGAGCTGGAGCTGTAGGTACATTAAGAGTGTTTAGGTAGATCATCTTGCTTACATTTTAAACTAAAAATATAAACTTAATTCACTTTATTTTAGCCTATAAGTTTCAGATCTGAGCTGGAGCTGGGATCTAGAGCTCTCCCAAACAGGACCTTAGTCTGGAGTATTAGGATCAGTATCGAAGATTAGTCCATAGCAAATGTGTTAAGCTGATTTTTAATAGTCTAACACGTTTCAACGATCACTGTGGTAGGTGTAACGGCTATTTTCAATCCAAATGCCTATATAAGCATTTCTGAGCCATCTACCATATAACTTCGATCTCCTTGACATTTTAGCATCCTTAGAGTTTTCATTCCATCAAGGAGACTGTGCTTCACCTTTGAACTCAAAATCTTAACACTTTACGAGTGTTTATCTCCAAGCTAAGTCTAATTGTATCGTCTTTGAGTGAACCAAGAGATAGGGCTAGTGCATAGTCTATTCCTCTTGGATCTTAGTGATTCTAGGCGGCTTGAAGGTCGTGTAGGTGCGACTGTCCAAAGGTGATTGTGGAAGGCCACCTTGATTGTGAGAGGTTGGAACTCACCTCACCGGAGTGGTAAAAGAGTTACCCAAGTAGAGACCAAAGCTACTGCGACTAGTTTTGGAGGAGCTATATTAGAGAAGTGCTCTAATGTGGAGTAGGAGAGTGGCTCCGAACCACGGGATAAATATTTGTGTCTCTTGTGCTTATTCTTGCTTTTGAGTTAATTTCTGTTGTTCTCAATTGTTTTGTGCTTTATATTCTATCATCTTATACTCGTTAGATTTTACTTAAGTAAGATAATTATTCTGTAATTAAGTCTAAAAATTTAAAAAGTTGCCTATTCAACCCCCTCTGGGCTAACTTGATCCTTCAAATTGCTACACTAATTTCAGAAATTTTAGCAAATTTCACTTTGAAATCTCAGTTATTTTGAATGAATTTGAACTTTTTGGATCAAATTTGGGTCAATACATCTTAAGAATATCATCTTCATGAATTTAGAACGATCTCACAGTCCTCATTGATCCACGCTGCATCTAACTAGTATCTGCTCCTTTTCTTGCCTTCTTGACTTGCCCGAACTCCATCTCCGGTCATCTTCCGCGATCTCCGACCGTTCTAGACCTCCGATGCACCTCGCTAGTCCGTCAACTTCCAGCCTCACCATGACCCAAAGATCGCGTCTCAGAACCATCAAAGACAAGGAAATCTTTCACATAGCAATGCCCACAAACATATTTCTTGATTATCTCAAAATAGTCGACACAACTTAATCACAACCGATCGGCAAACCCATATATTCTAGCCCACTCGGCTAAAACGCTTAGCTAGCCACTTGGCTAACCACTCGCTAATCACTTAGCTAACCACTGCTAACCACTCGGCTAACCACAAAACGCCCTAAGAATGATGCTAAGCGCCCAAAGATTTTGACAGAGAACTCTCGAAACTCGGATATGGGAACTTTACTAAGTCCTTAACAAACCCCTTGCTGCAAGAAAGTACTCAACCAAGAAGGAAACCATCAAGAAACTAAAACCACTCGAAGGATCGGAGGCACTCGGCTTTCATCAAAGGAAGAAAACGTCAAAAAGCTAGACATACTTAGCAAAGACAGAACCACTCGAACACAAGATTTAGCAAAGAAACCATTGAAGCTAGAGGAACTCGAAGCAAAGGTGGTATCACTCAGACTTAGCACTCGACCAAGGAAACACAACTTGATTGAGAACCTATCAAAATGCTCCAAGTCACAAAATCAATTCAGATCAACCTTTAATCTAGTCTTTTACTCATCGGATCAATCTTTAATCTAGTCAATTACTCATCATACAAAGGTATAGGCCTCCACATGGTCTTTCAAATTCCGTTAACACAAAATTCAGTCGAGCGCAAAAACAATCCTCTCGGTTAAACTCATATATCATTTCAAAAAGTCTGCTATTAACTCCAAGAAACCCTTCTATGGCGGACCAAATTTTTCGATCCGCGACACATTAAATTCACATCTCTTCCGGACCAAATCATTCAAACATCCTATGTAGACGGACCAAGTTTTTCAGTCTGGGACAAATATCCTTAATTAGTGGGTGTTTGGGATAGCTCGCTCCACCAACATCTGTGGAGTTGGTGGAGCAGGTATTTCTAGCTCCAAAATTTATGGAGCCGAGTCAGAGGTACATTAAGAGTGTTTAGGTAGATCATCTTGCTTACATTTTAAACTAAAAATATAAACTTAATTCACTTTATTTTAGCCTATAAGTTTCAGATCTCGATGGAGCGGATCTAGAGCTCTCCCAAACAGGACCTTAGTCTGGAGTATTAGGATCAGTATCGAAGATTAGTCCATAGCAAATGTGTTAAGCTGATTTTTAATAGTCTAACACGTTTCAACGATCACTGTGGTAGGTGTAACGGCTATTTTCAATCCAAATGCCTATATAAGCATTTCCTGAGCCATCTACCATATAACTTTACGATCTCCTTGACATTTTAGCATCCTTAGAGTTTTCATTCCATCAAGGAGACTGTGCTTCACCTTTGAACTCAAAATCTTAACACTTTCTGAGTGTTTATCTCCAAGCTAAGTCTAATTGTATCGTGCTGAGTGAACCAAGAGATAGGGCTAGTGCATAGTCTATTCCTCTTGGATCTTAGTGATTCTAGACGGCTTGAAGGCTGTGTAGGTGCGACCTGTCCAAAGGTGATTGTGGAAGGCCACCTTGATTGTGAGAGGTTCGGAACTCACCTCACCGGAGTGGTAAAAGAGTTACCCAAGTAGAGACCAAAGCTACCGCGACTAGTTTTGGAGGAGCTATATTCCGAGAGAAGTGCTCTAATGTGGAGTAGGAGAGTGGCTCCGAACCACGGGATAAATATTTGTGTCTCTTGTGCTTATTCTTGCTTTTGAGTTAATTTCCGCTGTTCTCAATTGTTTTGTGCTTTATATTCTATCATCTTATACTCGTTAGATCTTACTTAAGCAAGATAATTATTTTGTAATTAAGTCTGAAAATTTGAAAAGTTGCCTATTCACTCCCCTCTAGGCTAACTTGATTCTTCAAATTGCTACACTAATTTCAGAAATTTTAGCAAATTTTACTAAAATCTCAGTTATTTTGAACGAATTTCAACTTTTTTGGATCAAATTTGGGTTAATACATCTTAAGAATATCATCTTCATGAATTTTTTTGCAAAAACTGAATTTTTGAGAAGTTTTATAAAAATAACAAAAGCACTGTCAGATTTTTATAAACTTTATTATACTTTAAAAATTTATGGTACCATATTTAGCAGTCTAGGATCATACAAAAAAATTCTAAAATAATTAAAATTCATTTGTTATGTTTGAAAAATCAAAACCAGAAAAAACATAAATGAGATAGCAATGGTGTCAAAATTTTATAAATTCACTCGAGTGATCACGAGTGTGATCATGATCCAAAAATTTTAGGAGAGCTTAAGAATTTCCTCAATACTCTTCTCTAAAAGTTTCAATAATTTTAAACCTTTTTTGTTTGCTCAATCAAACCTATGAAAGTAATATATGTACTCAGCTAGTCTTTTATTATGACAATAGCATTGTTATAATTTTTTGAAACTCATTAGGCTTGATCATTACCCAAAAATTTTATAGGAACATTACTGATGTATGAGGACCATCCACAAAATTTTCTAATTTGGCTTCAATCATTTTTCATTCAGTTGAAATTTACTGGTAAGGTTTTTATTAGGCAGTAGCACTGTCAGAATTTTTGAAAATTACTCAAGGTTGATCATTATTTAAAAATTTTATAAAAATATTAACGATGCTTCAGAACCATCCAAAAATTTTTAAAAATTTCTAACAAGGTTTTGAATTATTTTTCATTTGGTTAAAATTTGCAGTAAGGTTTTTATTATGATAGTAACACTATCAGAATTTTTAAAAATTTCTTAGGCTTGATCATCATCTAAAAATTTTATGGGAATATTAGAGATACATTAGGACCATTCAAAAAAAATCAAAAGTTTCTAACATGGTTTGAACCATATTTACTCGGTTGAAATTTGCGATATTTCCACAATTTTGGACGAAATTTCCGCAATTTCGGCCGAAATCTTGGTCCAAAAAATTCTACATTTGAATTTTGCCTTTTGGATTTCGTTTGGAATTCCAAAATCTCTTTGAAATTTCTCCTCCGAGATAAGGTTCGAATACGAATTTTGAAACCTCGATGGCTCGTCGGTAGAAGCATTTTGGCTTCACCATGCGCCAGGTAGAAGCATTTTGGCTTCACCATGCGCCAGGAAGAAGCCAATGAGTTAGATGCAGCGTCGCCGGTGGCATCGAGAGCCCTATGTATACTATATATTAAAGTGCTAAGGATTGGAGGCTAACCAGGAGTGCCATGTCGCCACCCTCGTGAAGAGGCCCTTTGAAAAATTAGAAATCGCGTTTAGATCCTTTCGGTGGTTTTTAATAAAATAGACCTGAAAAATATCAAAATTATATTTAGGTCCCTCCGCGGTTTACATTTAAGTCCTCCTGGTGGTTTTTAGCGGAGCAGCTCCTGAAAAAAATAGATTACTTTAGGTCCATCTACGTTTACGATTGGCTTCACAACCGCTTTTAGAGAAGCGGACTCAAAAATAAAAATACATTTCAACAAAAAAAACGCAAATTCATCCAAGGTTTGTAGCAGCCCACAGATTCGCCGACAGGGCCTAGCGGCTTTTTTTTTAAAAAAAACACGAAAACCGAAAGTACATAAAAAAAGGCGGCCGCGGTTTTAAAAAAAACACAGATTCGTTGAAGGTTTATAGCAACTCATGGATTCGCCGACAGGTCCTAGCCGCGATTTTCTAAAAAAAATATAGATTCATCGAAGGTTTATAGCAGACCATAGGTTCGCCGACGGGTCCTAACGACCCATTTTTTTTTAAAAAAAATATGAAAACCGAAAATACGACCAAATTTCCCAAAATATGTAAAAAAACAACCGCGGTTTTCTAAAAAAACACAGATTTGTCAAAAGTTTATAGCAACCCATAGATTCATCGACGGGTCCTAAACGCGTTTTTCTAAAAAAAAACACAGATTCAACAGAGATTTATAGCAGCTTATAGATTCGTCGGTGGGTCTTAACAACCCATTTTTAAAAAAAATATGAAAACAAAAAATACAATCAAAATTTACACGTTGCATCGTCGTACGTGACACAGCGTAGCGCGCTATTTTGGATAGTTGTAATTAAGACTTGTTGAGTGGTCAAATGAATGATGAAGCTAAACTATTCTGAATTGAGTTGATTTTTTTCTCGTATTTGATTATTTCTTTATGTAGGAAGAACAACTATGTGTTAATTCTACCACACAAATGCATGCATTCTTTCCAGCCAAAGCAAGGAAATGCATGCATGCCAGGGTTAACAAAACCGGCAAAAAACCGCTCGAAAACCAGAGTTTTCGACCTTACTACTCTGGTTCGAGATCCAAAACCGTTTGGTAAACTGCTCTAATTTTTAAAAAAATAAAAAAATAAAAAATTGAAAAAAAATTTATGTGTGCGGTTTTCGTGAAAAACCGCGGTTTTCATTGAAAATTGCTTAAAAACCGTTTTCGAAGAACATTCAATTGGTCGGGTTGGTTTTTCGTGAAAACCGAGCAGAAAAACCACGGTTTTTGTTGAAAACCGAATGGTTTTCGATTTTTTTTAATTTTTTTGATTTTTTAACCCTTCGGTTTTTGACGGTTTTCAAACGGTTTTTGCAAAAACTGTACCACGAAAACCGAACCGGTTTGCACGGTACGGTTTTGTTAACCTTGATGCATGCTTGCCAGCCAAGTTAGAAAATGGTTCTATGAGTTAATTCTAGCACACAAATATATCTTGTTAATCATCACTTGTTTTACTGTGGCAAGTTTTTGTTTTAGTTTGTCACCGCAGAGAAGTGCATGAGTGATTAATAGTGATGTTTACTTTTGTAAACAGAACTGTAGAATGCCTAAAAAACGGAACAACAAATTGGATAGATGCTCCACTCAGATTGGATATTCCTGTCAATTGTGCATGTAAAGGCTTAGATCAAGGTCCAAGCCTTTATTTGAATCTGGATTGGATATGGGCTTAGTTTTGGACTTGGACTGTGTTAGATAATAGAAACAAAATTTTAGGCTTGGGCTCATTGGCACCCTATGTGATTCACGTAGTGCCATCCTACTAGGTTGCAAAGCTGCTGAAAAGGCTGGACAAAAGTTGAAACCGGTCAGAACCTTTGCCACTAATTATTGTTTGGTGGCATATTGTCTTTTTCATTAATAGGATATTACTCAAAATCATTATGTTTTAGGGCCTATTTGGTAGAGCTCTAGATTGCAGTTTCTCCTGAAATCTGAAACTTATAGGCTAAAATAAAGTGAATTAAGTTTATATTTTTGGTCTAAAATATAAACAAGATGATCTATCTAAACACTCTTAATGTACTCACAGTTTCAGCTTCACGAATCTGGTAGAATTTTCAGGTTCACCAGATTCACGAATATGAAGAAACTAAATCCCCCTAAGTAGACTTATTCTCTATGCTTCTGCCGTTCTTATCTACATGTTCCAATTCTCCCCTTTGTTGGTTTCAGAAGCACATGTTTTGGAGCAGCATCTTTCCTCCTTTTTTAGCATTACGAAATGTTCTCATGTTTACTAGTATAGTTTGCATGTTTTGCCCACCCCCACAAAACCCACCACTACAAGTAAACTATGACTCTCGGACCTAAGTTAGTGCTGCTAAGGTATGGCCATGATTCACTATATCGTCTATAAACAATCGAATATCGCGATTATCAAGCGTATCGAGCCAAATTGGTATCCAAAAATACTCGATAAACTGATAAAATTTAAATACAAATTTAGGGAAAATTTATAAAAAGTTGGAAATATAACCGGCATGGGTATCCCAGAGCCCGAGAAGCTATGGGCATGCCGAAATTGGCCTCAAACAAGAAGCCTGCTCGAGGTCCACGACTTCGCCAATCTAGCCCGAGAGGCCACAGCATTATAAGTGGACGCCCTCAAAGCAAGAACTATCTGAAAAATTTGGAAGGCCGACCAACCGCTAATGATGCGTAAGTTGCTCGTGAACCAACCGTATCTAAAATCGACAACGCTACTGATGGCGCCTCACTTAACTTGTCAGAGCGATCAAAAGTTGTTTTCAAAAGGTGGACGATCGCCACGAACAAGCTCTGATCACTTCAAATAAGCGAGTCAATCGTCATTAAGCCTCATTGGTCACCTAAATGTCCGATAGCGTTTTCATTTTCAGACTAAAGGATGAAAATCGCACCTTCCAAGGGTTCTGAGGATAATCGGCTCGTTAACTTTTATTATTTTACATTGAATGTTCAACCTTTCGAGGAACGTCGAGCAGTCGAAAATCGGTCAAAACAAACAATCGGTTTTCACTATCCGTCAAAGGTCAAGTCACAAATTGAATTTGATTCGAGGCAAAGCCGACTTCAGGCGTTGAGCCCCATCCAATTTTCATTTACACACTCGTAACCTCCCGGTAACGGCCTCCACAAGCTATATAAGGAGGCATGACCTCGAAAGGAGGAGGTAGGCATCGAACATAGACTCGAACTACACTGCCGGGGCCGCAACCTTGCATGAAGCAGGCCTCAGCGGAGCTGGCTGCTTGATACATAACGGATACACGAATCAATAACACCGACCACCTCGGTTGAACCCCGAGGAGGACGTTTTGCCTACTGACATGTATAAATCTTGGACCTCTTTCTTTCGGTCTAAAGATTCAGGACGGAGCCGTAGCCCTCTAGATCTACAAATTTACTTGCGGTTCAAACACCGACAAAAGTGTTAAAAATTTTTACAAGGCCCCAAAGCAATGCTAATGATGCTGTAAAATTTTTAGATGATTATTAGATCTGTGTATTTTTAAAAATTCTAACAATGCTACTGTCTCTGTGTATGCTATTCTATTTTTTATTTTCTAGTAGTACTAAATGAAGTATAATATTTCTGAAAAAAAATTTGTGAGGTCTAGAGGAAATGCTAATGATGTTGTAAACTTTTTAGATGATGATGATCGGACTTATGTATTGTTTTAAAATTCTGACAATGCTACTATCTTTGTATATGCTCTTCTGTTTTTGATTTTTTTAGGAGCACTAAATAAAGTGTAATATTTCTAAAACTTTTAATACATGTTCCTTGAGAACTCTTTATGGTACCATTAAAATTTAAGAGCATGATCGAGTTTGTAAATTTTTATAAAAATATGACAGTGTCTCTATTCCTTTTCATTAATTGCTATTTTTGATTTTCCAGAAGCACTAAATGAATTAAAAAATTGTTAAAATTTCTATGAAGTGTTTTGTAGATTAATTGGGATTGTTTTAACTTTTTTATTATTTTTAAAATTTTTGTAATTTTTCTTAACATTTTCAATTCCCCTTCAATGTGCTGAAAATCGAAAAAATCGGTGAAAATAGCTCAAAAATCAGTAAAATTGTTCGGTTTTCAATTTTTTGCCGTTTTTTAACCGCTGTATTCAAAATTTTTGAATTTGATTTTCTTCGATTTCTACCGATTTTTGACTATTTTTAAAATAAAAAATCGTTCAATAATTACGACATCGATATTTTGAACCCTGGGTACAGCCTAGCATAACATAATCATTTTCTTAGAGCCATGTCCATACCTGAAATGGAAAGGAAAAGAATCGCACTCGCACTAGCAAATACAATTTTCAATTGCGCGGGTGGGTACAAGTAAAGTTGTGCGTGAAAGGCACATGGAACCATCAATTCGCGGCTGAGCGTGTGTGCTGGGCTGGTTGCTCAGTCTAGCCTTGACAGGCACTTGGAACTGTTTAGCTGCGGTTGAAAGCCACCTGAGGCTGACATTTCTTGGCTCTCTACTGTCTTGTTCGGTAAATAAAGCATTCAAGATTTTTCGGTCGTGCCAACTTCCATTCCGTTGCATCCCCGCTGCCCTCGCTGAGCCTAAAATGACTGATGATTAGGGATGGTGATTGTGTGTGATTATCTATGTGTCCACGGGTAAATACCCGAATAGAGGTATATATGGGAGTAATTCTTTGCCCACGGATATAGAAATGGACGTAATTCTTTACCCACCGGGTAAGCAGGCACAGTTCTGGATAATTTCTACCCGTACCCGTTTATCCGTGATCAACACTACAAGTGGGCTATGTAAAACCATATGACTTGCGTCACCTGCCCACCCGAGTGCCGACTCCCCCACACTGCCCTGCCCAGTCGCCAGCCGCATTCTCCCGTGAGGCCCATGACTCCTGTGTCCCCATCTACCCCAATCCCCATTCCCTAATCGCTCCAGTCGTGAGCCGGCCAGCCACCTACGGTTTTGTGAACCTGCTCTAAGGTAGGTCATTGTTATCTCATCTCCTCGGTTCTCCGATGGCTGTTGATGCGCGCCCCCAATCAAAAGTTTCCTGATCCAGATCGTATATAAATTATTATAAAGTACTTGTCTTGGTTGGGAACCCATCTCGAGTGTACTAGTCCACAAACAAACATGGTAATGGTGTGGTATGGTTGCATACACAAAAATATCTATGGTCCATGGCCAAAAAGCCTCATGCTATAATGTCTCGTCTATGTACACTGGCCTGGCATCTCAATCCAATGCCGTGTACACTATGTGTACTTATTTTCTGAGTTATTATTAATATAACTCAGAAAAATTTTCAAAGAAAATGTACACTAGTTACATACAGATGCGTGTCTTAGGCTGAAAGCGACGCGAGGACCAGCACTCAAAACTGACTCGCCAATGCATCCATGTATGGAAGAGCGGATGTTTGACACGCGAGGGCCCAAGCGCGACGCCATAAATGATCCGTCGCCGACCTTTCCGGCCCATACCGCTGCTGGTCCCTGCCATGGGCGATGCCAACCTTAACCCCCTAGTTTGGGATCCTCTGTGCTGCGGTCCTTCCTCATCCCCCGTAGCTGCGTGCTCACCGGCAAACCACGGTGCGGGCTCTCGAAGCAGGGGTGAAAAAAAAAACTTGAAACTCACGAGTTTGAAGAGTACTTGGGAACTCAATTTGACTTGACTCGAGCTTGTTCTTTAACGAGTCGAGTCAAGTTGGATTTTGAACTTATTAAGATAACGAGCTTAATGAGCGAGCTAACGAGCTTAACGAGTCAAGAAAAAAAAATACTATAAGTCTGTAACTCTAACCTTATTTCTTCAACATTCAGACCCAATTCTTTTTCCCCATTTCGTAACCACAATTTCCCAATTCTCGGCTCGGCTGCATCTATACTCATACAGTCACAAAACTATTGAATATTGAAGATTTTGTAGCACTTCCATAAAGCATTCTCCTATTTTAGATCTGCTTTCAAAAGCTGTAGATAGTAGAAGTCGATGTATACGAGCTTAACGAGCTAACTCGAGCCAACTCAAGTTTTTAACAATCGAGTGGTTGAGCTTTCATCGTTATGAAACGAAGTCGAGTCATCTTGATCTGTTATCTTAACGAGTCGAGTCAACTCGATATCCACCCCTATCTGGAAGCCCTCGCTAACCTGCTCTGTATGCCTTTTCTTTTGTGTGCAGTCACACTGTATGAATTTATAAATTTGACATCCTTTCTATTGTGAAAGAGACAGCAGACGATATATATCTCCTACCATATTAAAAATAATGAAAAATGACCGACGCCACGATAAGATAAGAGGCCGCGGAAGCGACATTATAGAGCAGAAGGATGGTGCTATCATGCTCTGTAGCGCGGGAGCAGGTGCGTCCCAACGCCCTCATGCCTCACATGCTATGCTACTGCAGCTTGGCATCACCTCTGAGGCTCCAACATCGCTTTCGTGACGTTAACCATCTTCCACGCTTTTCGAACGCAGTATAAAATATGTGTCCCTTTTTGTAATAAAAGAAAAGATCAAATTTACAAATATTCGTACACATAAAACTAGGTTCGAAGAAAAAACAAGCTTACGGAGGAGAGGACTGACAAGTGAAGAATTCCGGGCTCTCCTTCCGAGGCTTGCTTATAAAGTCGCCACCTTCGTACGGTGGCGCCATGTGATTACCGCACCAGCAATTCCTTCCTAGCTTTTGAGATGATGATGGGTTTGCGTTGGACTTTGCTCTGGATCTCGTGTGAATAATGTGGCCTAATAGGGAGCATGATGGATCGACCTCAACGTCGCCGGGTTAGTTCGCCGAAAGATACCACAAACTGCCTGAGATTAATTCGCAAAGTACGAAGGATTGTTGCTCTGCTACGGCATTGATTCGAGATCTTTAAATCGTAGTCTTGGCCTTAATTTTTTGTCTATTCAGTAGTTAGGGGCACTCTAATGCCCCACCTTAGCTCGTCTCTACGCAAATCTACGTACGAAGGATGGTGATGCAGAGGAAAATCGAAGAGAGAACAGATCGAAGTCATTTCTTCCTCAAGATACGACTGGCCACGGAATCCAAATCTGAAAAATACAACAAAATCTTGCGTTGGGGAGCTAGTTGTTTCTCTTCACACCGCGGGAACTTCACCCGAAATCGTGCACGCCACTGCTTGGTTTCCACGTTGAATCGCCGACCGAGCCCGTGTCCGCTCCACTGCCGCCCGCTCATGGCCAAGCTGTCGCCGGCCAAATCTAGGCCGGATTTGGGCAGGGCTGACCTGGAGTCGTCGGTGAACGACGCTGACAAAGGAGTGAAGAAGAGCGACGCCTGAGGGCAGGGAGAGGGGTGGCGGTGGCCGGAGGCTAGGGGGAGAGAGGTGGTGTCAATTGTCAAACTTCAGCACGTGCAGCTGCAGCATCGCCCTCGACGAAGACCATGGCGTCCCGGGACACCAGCCACTGCCGTCACCATCCATTGTGGCCATTGCCGCTGCCCTTCGCATAGACCATGGCGTTGCGGGCCACCGGCCGCTGCCGCAACCCGTCGTGGCCACTGCAAAGCCCTTTGAGCCACTAGATAGGGGTGAAAACGGATCGGATACGAACGGATAATAGCTCTACCATATTTGTTTTCATATTTGAAACATCTCTCTCCACCGTAAAAGACTTGGGTGTTGATACTTGTCTCTCGCCGCGTCTAGAGAGTACAGGAGGTGCCTAATGCTGTAGGAGAGCGGGAGAATGCGCTCCCACGCTCAGCCTCCCTCACTTGCACACGTGCGCTCACCCGTCTGCACATAGCCGCCTGCTCGTGTGCACTCAACCATGTTGCCACGACATCAAGAACTTCCCACACTTCCTAGGTGCGGCAGAGGACAAGTGTCACCTGTTGCGCTTTTCATGGTAGGAGAGGATGCCATTTTTGCAATAACATGCGTGAGGAAATTAGATTCGTAAAAAACGATATACATGGGCTAGATATGAATAGTGTTCACCACATCAAGCCGGTGGACACGACTCAGATTCAATCGAATCTAGATTCTAAACCCTACTGACTTAGATCCGATAGTAGTCAGAGGGTAGAGAAAGAGGTGGCAGTGGCAGTGGCCGAAGGACAAAAGGAGAGAGATGACGCTAGTGGATCTCTGAGGGCCGGAGAGAACGTGGAAGGAATGAAGCCGACACCGGTAAAGGTGGATAAGGATGATGGGAGATGTGATCCGAAAACAAATTTTGAAAACTTGGTGGGAAAAAACTAGGAAGTACAATTTTACACTAACAGTTAGTTAAACCCCCCATGAATCCAAAAGTTTTGCTTGAGTTGATGGCATCATTCATATTGATCACCAAAGGTCCCCACTGTCTCCAATCACCAATGCACAAATATGTCCTAAAAATTGCATCTTGAATTTGGGATCAGAAACCAATCGAACTAGCTAGAAACTAAGCTGGTTCCTCCCTGTTTTGTAGGAGGAAGAAAAGAGGAAGTCGTCGCCGTGGCAACTAAATTGCTGTGCTCAGTTGTGTACTCTTGGTTGACCTGCAATAAGGCAAACAGCAAACGGGGACCGTCGATCCACGATGCAGATTAATTAGCAGCAGTTCACTTGAGGACAGTACTAATTAATGGATGAGTTGAGCACGCTACTAATTAATGGATGAATTGAGCTGAGCTCGTACACACCAGCTGGAGTGGACCATCCATCGACTAGCTAGAACATGCGTGCCCTATTCTTTTTCTCCCACATGAATCATACTACTTGTAGCACGAGTCCGGAATCGTGATCTGAGGGCGTGCTTTGACTTTTCAGGCTAATAAGGACATATACTTGTACTTGGTTCTTAACTTATACACATCAGTTTTAATCTATATGAAAGAGTGCGAAAAGATGAGAGAGAAGAGATCTGACTCTTATTTAGTAGCCAACTTTGCACGAGAGTATAGATAGATTATTTATATACAAGAGAGAAAAGATAGTTATTACACAACATAGAGACAACTTTTAACAAGTTAGCTTTTAGTTTACTATTTGCCAATAGTAGGCTTTACTATTGTACTTGGCCTTAACACGTAGAAACATGCGTCTTATTTTCTTTTGTCACGTACACCAAGAAGATATTAAAAATAACTATATTATTTCTAATTATTATCTCTAAATACTATATTTAATGTATGTATGTACATAATACTCCATCTGTTCTTAAATAGTAGATGTTATTTTAGGTTTTTGTACTTCCACTGAGGCATAGTTATAAAAGACTGTATTACCCTTTTTTATATATATTTAGATGGTATGTCTTACTCTAATCCATAATAGTAAATAACATTGAAAATCATTAAAGGAGAGGGATATAGAAGGAAAGTGGTAAAAATCACTTTAAAATTGTAGAATGATATGTATTTAAGAATAAAATTTGAAAGCTACAATAAAATTTTTTCGGGAACAGAGGGAGTATCAAATAAATCTAGATATTTATTAGAGATATAAAGGAAACATCACACTAATTTATATTGGAACATAAAATACACCTTATATTTATTGATAAGACTATTAAAATAAATGCAACATATAGATTTGGAAGAGTACTCATACTCGGGACCCTCCACAGATCTAACCACCGGAGTTCGTCAGACAGGCAGGTCGATAACCTCTCACGCAGTCACACTACGATGCTGGAGTTGCATGCACCTATCAATTGCCAATGGACTGAAGTTTTGCCCATTGTGTAAGACTGTTAAGTAATACATGAACCAAATAGCTGTCTCTCAGTTAGCACGATGATCTTTGCACCAAAGCATGACTTTTTTCCCTTTCTTCATCTAATCCCTTGTGCTAGTAGTTTACGTGGTTGCACCTAATGATACTGGGTAGAGCGTTTAAACTTTGATCCCTAAGTCTAGTTTGAATTGTAGGATTTTTTTTTGGATTTCTACGTGAAATAAACTGTTTTCTTTGAAATTTCTATAAAATTCTTGTGAACTTTATGCGTTTCAGATAGGACCAGGGGGGCGAGGCGAGCTAAAGCCACCGCTGTTGGGTGCTGCCTACCCCAAACGAGAGATCTCGTCTGGCTGTCATGGCCGATAAAATAATGTCACCACCCTACTTATCGTCCTCTTCCTCTGTTTTCTTAGCTCCCTCCCTGCTTTCCCTCCACTCCCTCCTCCCTCCCATGTCCTCTCGCTTTCTCTCTCCGCCTTTCAATTAACCGCCTGGTCGTCTCCTCTCCTCTCCGAGGAAGCCGCGCGAGGCCGATCGATATGCGGGTGCAGTGCAACGTCTGCGGCCAAGAGCCGGCCGCGGTGCTCTGCTGCGCCGACGAGGCCGCGCTCTGCTCGGCCTGCGACAGCCGCGTCCACCGCGCCAACAGGCTCTCCGGTAAGCACCGCCGCCTCCCCCTCCTCCAACCCTCCTCGCCCGCCAACGGCAGCGACGCCGCCGCGCCGCCGCTCTGCGACGTCTGCAAGGTGCGTGCCCTGTCTGCCTGCCAGATATATGCTACCAACACCTGACATGTAACCGAGCTGAGCTGCTGCTGATTGCTCATGGTGTTGTTGGATTGATAGCAGGAGCGGAGGGGGCTCGTGTTCTGCGTCGAGGACAGGGCCATCCTGTGCGCCGACTGCGACGACCCCATCCACAGCGCCAACGAGCTCACCGCCAAGCACAGTCGCTTCCTCCTCGTCGGGGCCAAGCTCTCCGCCGCGCTCGTCGACCAGGCTATGCCCTCTCCGGATGAAAGCTCCGACGAGCCCGACGACGTCGCCGCCTGTGCCGCCGAGGGCTCCTCCATAGACTATAGATAGATTATTTATATACAAGAGAGAAAGATAGTTATTACACAACATAGAGACAACTTTTAACAAGTTAGCTTTTAGTTTACTATTTGCCAATAGTAGGCTTTACTATTGTACTTGGCCTTAACACGAGAAACATGCGCCTTATTTTCTTTTGTCACGTGACACTAAGAAGATATTAAAATAACTATATTATTTCTAATTATTATCTCTAAATACTATATTTAATGTATGTATGTACATAATACTCCATCTGTTCTTAAATAGTAGATGTTATTTTAGGTTTTGTACTTCCAATCGAGGTATAGTTATAAAAGACTGTATTACCCTTTTTTATATATATTTAGATGGTATGTCTTACTCTAATCCATAATAGTAAATAACATTGAAAATCATTAAAGGAGAGGGATATAGAAGGAAAGTGGTAAAAATCACTTTAAAATTGTAGAATGATATGTATTTAAGAATAAAATTTGAAAGCTACAATAAAAAATTTTCGGGAACAGAGGGAGTATCAAATAAATCTAGATATTTATTAGAGATATAAAGGAAACATCACACTAATTTATATTGGAACATAAAATACACCTTATATTTATTGATAAGACTATTAAAATAAATGCAACATATAGATTTGGAAGAGTACTCATACTCGGGACCCTCCACAGATCTAACCACCGGAGTTCGTCAGACAGGCAGGTCGATAACCTCTCACGCAGTCACACTACGATGCTGGAGTTGCATGCACCTATCAATTGCCAATGGACTGAAGTTTTGCCCATTGTGTAAGACTGTTAAGTAATACATGAACCAAATAGCTGTCTCTCAGTTAGCACGATGATCTTTGCACCAAAGCATGACTTTTTTTCCCCTTTCTTCATCTAATCCCTTGTGCTAGTAGTTTACGTGGTTGCACCTAATGATACTGGGTAGAGCGTTTAAACTTTGATCCCCTAAGTCTAGTTTGAATTGTAGGATTTTTTTTTTGGATTTCTACGTGAAATAAACTGTTTTCTTTCAAATTTCTATAAAATTCTTGTGAACTTTATGCATTTCAGATAGGACCAGGGGGGCGAGGCGAGCTAAAGCCACCGCTGTTGGGTGCTGCCTACCCCAAACGAGAGATCTCGTCTGGCTGTCATGGCCGATAAAATAATGTCACCACCCTACTTATCGTCCTCTTCCTCTGTTTTCTTAGCTCCCTCCCTGCTTTCCCTCCACTCCCTCCTCCCTCCCATGTCCTCTCGCTTTCTCTCTCCGCCTTTCAATTAACCGCCTGGTCGTCTCCTCTCCTCTCCGAGGAAGCCGCGCGAGGCCGATCGATATGCGGGTGCAGTGCAACGTCTGCGGCCAAGAGCCGGCCGCGGTGCTCTGCTGCGCCGACGAGGCCGCGCTCTGCTCGGCCTGCGACAGCCGCGTCCACCGCGCCAACAGGCTCTCCGGTAAGCACCGCCGCCTCCCCCTCCTCCAACCCTCCTCGCCCGCCAACGGCAGCGACGCCGCCGCGCCGCCGCTCTGCGACGTCTGCAAGGTGCGTGCCCTGTCTGCCTGCCAGATATATGCTACCAACACCTGACATGTAACCGAGCTGAGCTGCTGCTGATTGCTCATGGTGTTGTTGGATTGATAGCAGGAGCGGAGGGGGCTCGTGTTCTGCGTCGAGGACAGGGCCATCCTGTGCGCCGACTGCGACGACCCCATCCACAGCGCCAACGAGCTCACCGCCAAGCACAGTCGCTTCCTCCTCGTCGGGGCCAAGCTCTCCGCCGCGCTCGTCGACCAGGCTATGCCCTCTCCGGATGAAAGCTCCGACGAGCCCGACGACGTCGCCGCCTGTGCCGCCGAGGGCTCCTCCATAGACTGCAGCAACGGGGAAGGAGGAGGCAGCAGCAGCATCTCAGACTACCTCACCAACATCTGCCCCGGCTGGCGCGTCGAGGACCTACTTCTCGATGACTCCGCCTTTGCCACCGCCGCCTCCGCTGTAAGTATCTAGCTACCTCTTTGACGTGTTCTCTCCACAGCTTCACGGATCATAGGAGTGAATACTAAAAGATTGGAGCCTCTTCGAAGCAGAAAGGGCGCGACGAGCGGGTGCCGTTCCTGGACGCGGACCTGTTCGATGTGGTCGCCGGGCGGCCGGAGAAGCCCAGAGCGTGGGCGCCGCACGTGCCGCAGACGCCGGCGCCGGCGTGGGGTCTCGGGGAGGTGGCGGCCGCAGCAACGGGGAAGGCCAAGCAGGGGCACGTGCGGGAGAGGTACTGGAGCGAGAGCGACGCGCTCGCCGTGCCGGAGATCTCGCCGCCGCCGGCCAAGAAGGCGCGGCTGTCGTCGTTCTGGTGCTCATGAGCTGCGGCGTAGCAATCCGGCGAGCTAGCTCGATCGACCGCTTGTGTAAAGTGTAATATTTACTTGTAGCTTGGCGTTAGTGTATTACGGTTACTAGCTACTACTAGTACTAAATTAAACTACTGGTTAATTTTAGTGCAAATATGCTGTGCTAGTGCTACTACGTATCAGATTGAGATGTTGTTATCGTATTGTAAACATCTAATGTGTCCTCATCTCCTTCCACTATCGATCAATAAGGCATAATGGTTTTTTTGTTCTCCGTAACTATAGTTTACATGGGAAAAGTCTATAGTCGGTTTCTCTACTTCACAGTTAGTCCAATTTAGATTTCTACTTAGAAACCGGTTATTTTAGGGTCTGTTTGGTAGTACTCCAGATTCCAGCTTCACTTGAAATCTGAAACTTGTAAGCTAAAATAAAGTGAATTAAGTTTATATTTTTGATCTAAAATGTAAACAAGATGATCTATCTAAACACTTTTAATGTATTCACAGCTTCAGCTTCACGAATCTGGTAAACTAGAATTTTCAGCTTCACCAGATTCATGAATTTGAAGAAGCTGAATCCCTACCAAACACACCCTTACTTTATCTACTTTGAAAACCAGATCAACTAGCCTCTTGAAGGTGGTATTAAGAGCGGTTTTGTCACATGGGCCGGCCATGTCACTCACAGTGGCAAATATTTTGTTTTTGTCCTCACCATACTATTTGTGGGGTGGGTTCAAGACTAATAACTTGAGTTTGGTGAAGTTTGATAGCTAGTTTTGATGTACACTAGATCTCTCGAGCTCATATCTAGTCAAAGTAAGCCAAGAAACTAGGTGAGAATGCCAAATTTAGAATACATGTGAGATTTCAAACCATATAAGATAATCCAACTAGGTCAGATCGATCATCAGTTAGATCAATTCTAAAAAGGGCATGTCTTGGAAATTTCATTTCAATGGGTATTGGATGATCCAAGTGACTCGAAACATGGGTTAGATCAATTTCACAGTGGACATGTGTTGAAGTCTTAATAGGAGTCAGATGATTTGAGTGACTCGAAGCATGAGCCGGATCAATTTCACAGAAGAAGTGTGGGAGTATCAATGGGAATCGGATGATACAAGTGACCCGGAGCATGGGTTGGATCAATTTGACAAAGAGTTGTCTAAGTTGATTCACTTGGGAGTAGGATGATCTGAGTGGATCGGAACATCGGTCAGATCAATTTGATAGAGATGGTGCTATGGAGATTTTGCATAGATCCGCATGATCTGAGTGGGTCAGATGATCCGACTTAACTCGGACAATCCAACTGTGCATAGCGGCTATATTTTTTACTGTTGGAAGCGTTTAGATCGGATAATCCAAGCGGGTCGGATGATCTAACTTAAGGAGATATTTTGAAATATATGTGTCTACCTATTAGTTTTTGAAGAGTGGAGCTACATACAAACCATGTGGAGGTTCATTTCGTAAGGTCTCCAACTCCATCTCAGTGTCTATCCTAGTTAGAACATTGAGGGTACTACAAAACTTGGATTGAAGATCCTTTGAGTGCTTGAGAGAGTAGACAGGCCTAGTTTGTTCATCACTCCTAGTTGCTTGATCTAGAGTTCAAGTAAGCATTTTGGATTTATTAATCTTAGAGGTCACCGACCTCTAGATGTTTTGGAGGCATTGAGGCAAAATCTTCCTTCTTTGTAACTCAAAAACCGTAATCTTGACATCGTCGGAGGCAAAGGCGACGGTGCACGTATTTGAAGCACATTCAAATGCTAGACATTCGATAGAGAAACAAACAATGACTAGCTGTGTGTTGTATAACAGTTCTGCGAATAAAAACATATCGAGATGTGCTTCTATGTTTTTTTTAAATTATATAGATATTAAAACATAAATAAAAAATAGATAGTGATTACTTATCTCTTTGCTTACATCAAAATTTATACAACTTATATTAAAAGAGGAAACATAGAAGCACTCCTCGAACATAACTTGATCTGTCATAAACAAACATACCTCTTGCAAGTAGGTTAGGTAAAAAGCCACGAACAGGAATCAGACTGAATTTGGTATCCAGCATCGATCCTTCCAATATGAATGAGAATCGATGGTTGTAAGACGTTTCCATTATTCTGTAGTAAGCATATTTGAAAACTAAATTGCGTGAACATTAAAGCATTACTGATTTTAGAGACAGCTGAATTACATGATTTGTTTCTATTCTGGTCGAAATGTTGAGATCCCTTAGAGCATGTACAATAGTCCATATCAGCAGTCTCTAAGCTATGTCATGTAGGATAAAAAATGATGTGGATGAGAGAGGGTGCATCTAGAGAGTTGAGCTGTCTCTTAATCTAGAGTCGACTCTAGCACGAGAACCAAGACAGATTGTGTCTGGGAAGAAGCTGTCTACTCATAAATGAGCTGTCTATACCATTGCATGGGTTGTCTCTAACGCTGTCTATAAATAACATGTTAACTTGTTATAGACAGCAGTTATCTATACCATTGTATATGCTCTTATTTCAAGAGCGATTGCCACCCGACAACAATACTGCCAATTGCTTGTTGAAAAAAAAAACTGGAATTAAATATCTCCACTGCTTCTAAAGTCAGGCTGATATATGCATCTAACTTTAGTAGTGGTTAAGTTTGCCTGTGGGGACTCCCCCATGACAAAGTGTGTCAATTTTTTTCTAATCAAATTTCAAGGCAGATAATTAATTAACTCAAACTCATGATCCATGCATGTTCGTGGCTAAAGAAAAGGTGGTACCGAAAGGGAGAGGAGTGTTCTTGGTGCAGTGCACGCAAGTATAATTCCTATCCGGTGGGGGTGAGCTGCAGCCTGTAATGCACATCACTCGCATGCATGCTGTCTGTCGACTCTCGGTCACCATTTTGGAGAGCTGCACTTGCCAAAGATACAGCCGTCGCTGCCTGCTATTATTGCCCAAAACACTTTGGGACCCGGTGGCTGCCGTGGAACTAGCTAGAAAATTTGTATTGAATGTGCACATTTGACATCGGACAATTGACATACATGATTTTACAGCATAAATCCACCACATAGGTTCAAAGATTTTAATCATCACATCCCATAAATCTAAAGCTTTATATATGGCACGGATTTAAGCTCTTGTCATTTCGGTCTTTTTCTTTCAAGCTATTTTGCTTCTACTTAATCGATTGATCTAGGAAACCAGTCGGATAGATCAGAGAGTTTATTAGAATTAATCTAGTGATCATCAATATCGATCTACATCTTCGAAGATGCAGAAGGGGATTGGTGTCATTAAACCTTGGGCGCTTCTTATTCTTGTCCTTGTCGGCAGCTATGCGCAAGCAGTAGATGAACGGCGGCGATAGGAGGAGGAGGAGGCGTGCAACGTTGACCCAGCCAAATCCACCATTGACACTCCTCAAATCCGTCGTTGGCCCGGCTAGTAGCCCGCACTAGTGCCTACTGCGTCATGCGCCTAGCCTGCCGCATCCTTCGCACGAGCCACTAGTCCACACTGCCACCTACTGTGCTGCTCGCCACCCACGGTTCGCACCTGCGCCGCTAGTGCTACCTACCGCCCGCGCTGTCTACACCCAATGATTAGGGTTTGGGAGGAACGAGGAGCGGGTGAGGGGAGGAGGTGGGTAGGGAGGACGCACTGCCGATGGATTACCCTGGGAGAGCTAGGGACGGAACTTGGGCTTTCAGTGCTACTGCTAGTAGTAGTAGTAGTTTAGCACTTGGGTCACGACACTGGGAATACTAGTAGTAGTTAGGCTATCAGGATTTTTGAGGTGCTCGTGCATACACGGCACCCCCTAGTTCCGGCCATGCCCAGCGGCGTATGCTAGAGAAAAATAGAGAATATGTTCAGTGTTGCTGTGCTTCCTTACATTCATAGTAGACAGATGGTGCGGCGCCTTAAAGATCACCAAAAAAATGTTGCGGGATTAATTAGGGTACCAAGAGCACAACGATCAAAGCCGGTTAGCCCCTTCGCGTCCTCTCCTTGAGTCTGTCGCTGTTGGCACCGATTGCTATCTTATTGAAGTTTGTATGATACTAGACAGGGTAGCGTGCTATTGCACGCCGTGCTGTGTGGACGTGGGAAAAAATCGACGAAAGGACGTAAACACGATTTTCAACATATTTCTCGCTCCGGAAAACAGCAGAAACTGAGTTACGGGAGAAAAAATAGAGAGTAGCGTGCGACTGCACGCCGTGTTGTGTGGGCGTAGGAAAAAAAATGACGAAACGACGCAAACGCGATTTTCAACATATTTCTCACACCGAAAAACATCAGAAACCGAGCTACGGGGAAAAACAAAGAGTTAGAGTTGTAGAAATATCTCTTTCGACGAATTATCTGGGAAATATCGGAGACTGAGGTGGAAAAACGAGGTGGGAAAACAGGCTAGAGGGAAAAGGGCGAAAAATTATTAGTGACGACAACCTTTTTTGAGTTGCACACATATTTCTGGTGACAAAAATATTTTTTCCGGCCAAAATGGAGAAATGACCTGACGTGATGACAACCTTCTTAGAGATGCACATATATTTCTGGTGACGAAAACATTTTTTTCGTGAAAAACGGAGAAAGGACCTAGACGTAAGGAGCGAGGACCTATTTGTTACGTTTTTGGACCTATCCGCTATCCTGAAAAATTAGAAAAGGGCATGTCCGCGATTTGAATTTAACGGAGCTTTTTCGGAAAGTACCGCGCGAGGGACCCGAGCGAAAAAAATTTTAAAATCTTCCCCTCACAAAAAATCGCGAAGGACCTGTTCGTAATTTCGAGGGACCTATCCGTAATTTAGAGGAACGCAAGGGCCTTTTCGCAAAAACAGGAAGGGTGACACGTGGCCACTTCCTTCACTCGGCAATCCCAGGCGGAATGTATTGGTTGATATGACTATAAACAGTAAAGCAGAGAATGAAATGCAAGGCTGTAACAGACTGATTTATATATTTTTAGTGCACACCTGACATTTTTTGTTCTTAGCCTTAAAGAGGTTTCTTTCTAAAAAAGAAGCCATCGGGCACAACAGAATGCGGAAGCCATCTCTATTGAAATCTCTATTGAAGTATAAGTGAATTATTTATCTTTCCTCATCAACTTAACTGCTTAAGATTTTAGGTGAATTAGCTGATACATGCAATTCAATATGGTATCAGAACCAAGAGATCTCGGGTTTAAAACCCGGTTGGCGCAATTAAAAAAATAATTGCAGCCTACTTCTATTCCACATCCTAAGCCTGGAAGAGCTTATTTTGGGTGAACTGACTGATACATGCAACTAAATAATTTCTATATACGTAAGGGTCATACGACACAGATTGAAGTGTCCATGTATCGCAGATGATCTATATGGGCGGGCTTATTGTACGTCCGCATGGAATTCCCACCTATCAGTGCAGTAGTGTTGATATATATGAGTTGCATGCACTAGCCAAGTGGGCTGTAATTATTATTTTTAATTGCGCTAACCGGATCTTGAATTCGAGACCTCAATTGGCTCTGATACCATATTAAATTGTCCAGTCAATTCACTCAAAAGCTTAAACTGATAAGAAAAAAAGGACAATTCGCTTATACTTCAACACATTGAATATATCTATCTGTCTATACACCGAGCGGTAATATCGATCACTTGCTGTGATCATCCCTTCTTCCATCACGTAGCTCTCCCAAACGGCGCTCCTTAATTTCCCTCTCTCGCATGTCAGTTGATCACACGCTCGCGCGTTTTAATAAGTAGCGTGCGTGGCGATCGATGGAACCAAAGCGTGAGGTGATCTCCGACGAGTTCCAGGCCACACACACGTACGGTGAAGAGCATGCAGCAGGAGATCAGAAGCATCCGCGTCAGTGTCACTGTACGTGTTTCTTCGCTCGCTCCCATGACGATCCAAATCCTTGGTAGTTGGTACGGCGCTGCGTTTTCAACCGGTTTTAAGGTAGATAGAGATCGATGCATGGCTCGATCTCCCCTTCCATCAATTCCTAGTTTGTCTCCTCCCTAGCTATAGCTAGGTTCTTCCTGCTAGCTATTGGCTAACACACACTTTCTAAGATATCTATGTACTTGCCGATCGATGCATACATAGATACATAATTAAGGGGACTTGTTTTAGATACCATCGATCGATGTTTGCAATTACTATCAAACTGCAAGAAGTTATCGTTTTTCTTCGCTAAGAGGCAAACTCTCTCTCTCTCTCTCTCTCTTTTTATTCACTACTACAGAATCGACCTTCACAAACGGCCTATTATAAGCGGTTAATTGCAAGACCGCTATGCTTCTCTGCACCACAAGCGGTTCATGGGCAACGGATCAAGGAGGTCTCTGAAGCGGTTCTGACACGAACCCTTCTAAAGCCCTAGCTCTAAGCGGTTCGTGTCCCGAACCCTTCTAGAGCTCTGCAAGGGTTCGTGACACGAACCCCTTCTAGAGTCGAGTCTAGAAGCGGTTCGTGTCACGAACCCTTCTAGAGCCCTAGCTAGAAAGCGGTTGAGACGAACCCTTCTAGAGTTGTAACTCTAGAAGGGTTCGTGTCCCCAACCGCTTGTAGCCTCCGGCCAAATAATAAAGGAATGCATGCCCTACTCTATCGAGAGCACGGGTGGGTTGGTTAGATGGGTGAGACGTGGGTCACGAGGAGGGGTGAGGAGGTCATGAGTTCAATCCAGCCTCACAATATTATTTCTTTTGAAGTGACTTCTACAAGCGGTTATAAAACCGCTTGTGATACCGACGGGAGTATCACTCGCGGTTGCTTACAAGCGGTTCTAAAACCGCTTCTAAAAACGGTTTCAAACTGCTTGTGATAGTCTCATCTGTAGTAGTGATTCTCCTACGTCAATAAAAATCATACACGGTAGAAGGAAGAGGCAACCAACATCATGCCATTATTGTATATGCCCTAAGATATATATCGCCAATAGTAGTAAGGTAGGATTTTCTTTTGTAGATATAACGTTCTTTAATTTTGTGTCACTATATATTGCTGCAATGGAAAGAAAGTGGCCGTTTCTTTTTGTTTTTTTTAAGACCCAAATGGCCATTTCGAAGCATGCCGCTGCAGAACTGTTCCTTAATTAGAACCTCCAAACAATTTGTTGCATGTAATACTACTACAACACCACTGAAAAAACGATGTACCTTTCTTAGAAGGCCACTCCAACAAGGAGGAAAAGGGTAGTTTTGATTAAGGTGTAAATGAACAAATTCCAAAATTACATCACACACTGCGGTTTTAGAGAAATTTTCGTATCATTTTCCAACGAGCAGTGCTTCAATGCTTTCTCTCTCAATACAAGTTGCATAAATCTTGAAGCAAACGAAGGGGTAAGTAGAGTTCTTCGCTAAGAATGTCTCTACGTAGCTTTCTCTTCATCTTAGCTGGTGCATTTTTCACCTTTTGGAATATCCGCAATAAGGTGCTTCTAAAACAAAACAAACGTGATCACCAAGTAGGCTTGAAGGATTATTCTCAACGGTAAAACAGGTTAAAAAATCATTGATTTTGTTTTATGCTTGCTAGTGGGGAATGCTTCTGATTCCGCTCCACCATTGTGCAACGCGAAACCGAGCTGAAAGATCCATATTTGTCTCAAACAAACAAAAAGAAACCGATGAATTGTTATTAAGCAATTGTTGTCAATTTCGAGTAGTTGTCAATTGTTCTAGATGCCATAAATCCGTCTCAAAGGTGGCAACTTGGATCAACTCATATACTTATTCTACTCGAAATTGTGGTTGATCATGCATGCATCATTTGAATTCTTTGAGAGAGGTAAATGCTTAAGAAGAAGAAGAAAAGAATACTTACATATTATATGAATTTTCAGGTGTTGCTTTATGCTTGTGGATCTGACAGGAGTGACATGCCAGTTTGATAAACAGATATGATCATGGCTCTCAATATAATATTATTAGTAGGTCCTAGTATTATTATTAGTATGGAATAAACATGTTAACCATCCCATGTAATATGATGGCCAAAATATGGTCCTTCCTATTGCATATTGTTGTACTTTTCTAATCTATCTTGAGATAAATAAAAAAACATGTGTTGTCCCATCTGAAAAAGAAACACTTTTGTCTTTTTAGGAGAGAGTTGAGCTCCACAGCCACAACTTGCTCGTCCACCTAGCATTCACTAAGGATGTATTTGGTTGGTGAGATGAAATTGAATAAGATAAGATGGTCCTGTACCATTTGGTTCTATTGTTTTAGATGAATGGAATGATTTAGCATCTATATAGAATATTTCTCAAATTTGTATCACACTGTCCTGGACGGGATGGTTCCATTCAAACAACCAAACACATGGATGATATTTTTCTTGAACCATCTCATACATGTATCACTTGGTACAAGCAACCAAACACACCCTAGGAAACTCTCACAAAAAAAAAGCCTCTAACTGCAATTGAATTGTGAACACTCATGATGGCAAGCACAGTCCAGTAAAATTTGAAACATGAGTTGAATGAGCTTGGGAATTTGCAAGCTCCAGATCACTTTTTAGTACAAATTTCAGCACGAATTAGTTGGTATATATATAGCACTTCCACACCAATAGTTAGGATCTGTTCCGGAGTACGGTACATATGTGTCCATGCGACCATCATTTGGGTGAAAACCACTCCAACAGACAACCCTGAATGGAAAAACAGGCTATGAACCGATTTGAAACGACGAATTTCACGGAAATCCTACGAGGATCGCACCATATGATATTTTGATGTAAGATTTCAACCAAGTCAGGTGCCATGATCCAGTCAGCCTGAAATTTAGGGTGTGTTTAGTAGAGCTCCAGCTCTACCAGATTCGTAGATATGGTGGAGTTGGGTATTTCTAGCTTCAGCAGATCCGTGAAGCTGGAGTTGTGAATACATTAAAAGTATTTAAATGGATCATCTTATTTACATTTTAGACCAAAAATATAAAACTTAATTCACTTTATTTTAATCTATAAGTTTCAGATCTCAAATAATACCAAAATCTATAGCTCTACCGAACCGTCTTTACAGAGCTCGATAAGCCAGTCTCTGTCTCATCGTGGGCCGTACGATATACTCTAGGCCCAGGAAAATCTATATCTGGGCCTAGAAAGCCCAGAGCAATTGCATCCTCGCTTATCCCACTGACAGGTAGGCCCCGTCCTCCAGACCGACCGGACGAGAGCCCGAAAGCAAGACTCCGACCCGACCCACGGCCTCAGGCTGACTCTCCGAACCGCATGCCACCAAGCCGACTCGCTCCTCGCCTCGCGGACCCGCGCCTCCTCTTCCGCGCCCTAAACCCTAGCCTCACCATGTCTCCGGCCGCCGCCGCCGCCGCCGCCCTGACCGCGGCCTCCGACCCCGACGAGGACCTCTGCTCCGGGGCCGCCGAGGAGATCACGCCACTCTCGCCCCTCCCTCCGCCGCCGGCGCCGCCGGTGTCCGGGGAGGAGAGGGTGGAGCGCGCGTGGGCGCACTGGAGGCGGCTGGGTTCCCCGAGGCTGTTGGTGGCGCCGATGGTGGACAACTCGGAGCTGCCCTTCCGCATGCTGTGCCGCCGCTACGGCGCCGGCGCGGCATACACGCCCATGCTCCACTCCCGCATCTTCTCCGAGAACGAGAAGTACAGGTCCATGGAATTCACCACCTGCAAGGTAACCTTAGGAGCGTCCAAGTCGTCACCTCAGTACGATTCGGCTTTAGGATGCCCCAATTAGAGCATTCACAATGTAGTTCAATGCGCGTATGTATAGTCATGGTAGCTGCTCACTGTTGGGGTCGGATTTAAGTAGGTTGGATGATGAAACATTGGTATGACGAGTTTGCCATGGCAAATGCAAATCGGTGGAATAATAGCTTCGATGTAGATATGGATGTTGGGTTATTTTGGAGAGGTGACGCCAAAATGTGGAGATTATCCAGAAGATTCCAAACGTTACTTTTTCATAGGTTTAGAAAATAATTTATATATTAGTGCGCTGTTGCTTTTTGTAATGTTGTACTAATCTTTTTTAGTGATGGGCATAGTTACTGGATTTGTTGTAAACCTCTGCGAATCGTGAATTGTATTCATCGAACCTGAACAAGTTTAGGGTATGGGGTTCATGTTCGTAGTGGAAATTGGAAGAAAAAGTGGCGAACTCGAATCCCGTACCGTGACTCAGACGAACCGCGTTTCTGCTAATTATGCCCTTGGGTATGAATTGCAATAAAAATTTTCCTTGCACATAATTAAATGTTGATTACACATTATACAGGAGGACCGTCCGCTTTTTGTACAGTTTTGTGCGAATGATCCTGACATTTTGTTGCAAGCTGCAAAGATGGTGGAACCGTATTGCGACTATGTTGATATCAATTTTGGGTAATGTGCAATTCCTTATGCTGCTACACTGAAAAATATCTTCATCTTTACTAATCTAGTGCCTTGCTGGAACTTACTGCACTTTTGTAATCGCTCAAATATTTTAGTTACATAAACCAAAAAAAAACTACAAAATAACCCTGTTCTGGACTATGTTGCTGAAGTAACCCTGTGACTGGTGCCTCAAGCCTGATGTTAGCACTGCACTATGCAGTGGCAAAGTTCAGACTTCCTAAGCTGTTGTGTTTTAAAGTTTAGTCACTGGTTTCTAAGATGCTAAATTAACCTGTCTGAGATGTCTTTAAGAGTACTGATACTGAATATTTTGCAAATCTGTCTGTGATACTATTAGTTCTTTAAATTTATATATTCATCATTTTTGCATACTAAATTAAAATGTGCGTTTCCCCCCTATGAGCATTACTTGACAAATATGGTTTAAACTGAATACTCTTCTAAATGGTGATATTGCCTCTCCGAAAACCTTGCAGATGCCCGCAGCGCATTGCTAGACGGGGCAACTATGGAGCGTTTCTCATGGACAACCTGCCCCTCGTAAAATCCCTTGTGCAGAATCTATCAGCAAACCTTCATGTTCCAGTCTCGTGTAAGATTCGCATATTCCCACGACTGGCGGACACGCTGGCCTATGCAAAGATGCTTGAAGAAGCTGGTGCTTCCCTTGTAGCTGTGCATGGCCGGACAAGAGATGAAAAGGATGGAAAGAAATTTCGAGCTGACTGGGATGCGATCAAAGCTGTCAAAGATGCTCTAAGAATACCTGTACTTGCAAATGGAAACATTCGCCATATGGAGGATGCAAAGAACTGCCTGGAACATACTGGTGCTGATGGCGTGCTGTCAGCTGAAACTCTTCTGGAAAATCCAGCATTGTTTGCAGGTTTCCGGACTAAGGAGTGGAAGGAAGAGGATGACGAATATGGAGATAGTAGCTTAGACCAGGCTGATCTACTCATTGAATATTTGAGACTCTGTGAACAATACCCTGTGCCATGGAGAATGGTTCGGTCTCATGTCCACAAGATGCTGGGGGACTGGTTTAGGGTGCATCCACAAGTGAGGGAGGAACTCAATGCACAGTCCAAGCTCACTTTCGAGTGGTTGCATGACATGGTGAAGAGGCTCAAGGAATTTGGTGGAGGAATGCCACTTTACAGAAACAACAGTACTTTACAGACCACAGCGAATGGGCTAGCCGCAAGCAATGCCTGATGGTTGCCTATCGATTTTGCAACCTACAGCTTACGAAATCCTGGAGAAAAAAAAAAGGATGAACAACGGAGTTTAACTTACATTAGTATACATTGGAACAACATTGATGTAGTGGAATACTCCTCTTCCTTAAAAAGGAAGTACCATGTCTGGAGCAAAATTTTGATTAAGCAATTTTAATCACCTCATTGTTGTAACAGCTAATGTATATTTGCCTACGTTATACGATTTCAGATAGGGTCGATTTGCTATTGGATTAAGCTGCCTTGCTAATTGTGTTGGTGCTGACCTACTCTTGGCTAATCAAATCGTGTAAACCCAACACCGAAAGAAGCAGAAATCCTTGAGCTGGCAAACCATCTAATTTTTTTTTAATAATACATTTTTTTCAAAATTTCAAAAATATACTACAAAAATTTTTTTTACATAAATATACCTCTATCGCCCGTTGGGCGACAGGAGGTCACGTCGCACAATCAATGGGCGTCAAAAGCGTCACGTCTTTGCACTAATCTGCAACGTGGCCTTCTGTCGCCAGGCGACAGAAGGCCTGTCGCCAAACCAACGAACGATAGGGGTATATTTATGTAATTTTTTTTTCCGTGGTATATTTTTGAAATTTTGAAAAAAAATATATTATTAAAAAAAAATTCCGCAAACCATCAGCAGCGCCTCAGCTGCTGCAGTCATCGACATTGGCAGAACCATGTACTACCATTATTGATGGTGATGTGTACATTATTTGTAGGGTAACTACTGCAGAACTATATCAAGTACTAACCAAAGAAAGTAGAGAAAAGCCCTATCTATCTATCTTGCGTTGGAGAAAATTGGCCGTGAAGATTTAAGATGGCTCCGCGAGCAGCTCCGGCCGCCAATCCGATTTCTCAGCATACAGTACCCTTTCATTGTTCTTGGAGAAGGTCAGCCGCACATCCCAGTGAAGCGATCTCAATATCTTCTCCACCTCGCCGACAGCGCCAGGCTTGTCGCGCACAATGATGCTGCCTCCCGGCCTCACGATCCTGTCGACCTCGACGACGACCGGCAAAACCGCGCATCTGAAGAACACACATTTGCCATGTTAAAGCGGGATCTATACAAACACTGAACCGGTCATGGCTGAAACAGGTAGTATATATACTGAATTACTGAGCTGTGAGGACTGACCTCTCTTTTATCTTTGAGAAGAGGTGATCAGCGTGCAGGAGGTCGTAGGTCCTCGGGTAGGTGCTGAAGGACTCGCACCAGTCATGGTAGATGCCGAACAGCCCGCGCTCGAAGATGATCGGCAGCGTGTCGGGCGCATCGACGTTGACGACGTTCATGACCCAGACCTTCTGATCTCTAAGCGCAGCGGCAAACCTGACAGAGATCATTTGGTCATGAGCAATTACTCAATGTTGCGCAGGATGGCCGGTAGCAATGGTGGGAGGAAATTCTTCTTACCCGCCATAGGTGGCTTTCATGTCCATGACGTTCCTCACCCTGGACCAGTCGATGCCCAGGCCGTTGAGGTACGACTTGTCGATGACGCGGCGCCAGTGCTCGTAGTCCACCGCGAAGTCCTCCGGCGCCGGCTTCCCGTACACCCCGGCCTGCGAGGTGTTGAGCCAGTACGGCGGCGTGCGCACCCGCCGCGGCCACTCCGCCGGCCACCTCGCGCCGCGCTCCGACGGGCCGGTCGGCATCCGGTGCACGCACGAGTTGAGACGGATGTACCTGGCACGTTGCAGATGATGCGCATCGGTTAGTTTGCTCCTTCAGTTCAGAAGATGAGAAGAGAAGATGCAGTGCGACGATGGCACTGCCGATGCAAAGAAGCTCAGCGAGTACCACGCGGCGTTGGCGTCGTCGTCCTCGCTGCACATGGGAGGCTGCTGCCGCCTCCTTGTCTCGTAGCACTCGTTGGACGTCGGCTTGCGGTAGAAAGCGGCGCCGATGCCGTTGAGCCTGTCTTTCTTGATGGTGACCAGCTCCCAGCACATGGATTTGGTCAGAGCTGACATCGCTATACGTGTAGGAGAACAAGAGTAATAAGTCACACACGAAGAAACCGATCGATTCATGAGCCTCATGGCGGTGATGAGAATTCAGATGTGAAATTGAGCCTTATGCCTATATACCTTTCCAGATCTCGACGTCTTCCGTGAGCTTCTGGTACACCGGCGTCGCCGACCAGACGAAGAAGCCGCCGGGCCGCAAGACGCGGTTCAGCTCAAGGAGGAGGGCACCACCTACATGGAGACAGAGAGGCCATTGGCGCCATCAGTACTGAATATGAACAGCTAACGATCTCAAGTAGAGTAGCAAGCAGCTAGCGTGCGTACCATCGGCATGCCATGGGACGCGGCAGCGCGCGCAGTGGACGAGGTCGAACGCCTTGCTGGGGAAGGGGAGGCGCTTGGAGCCCATGACGGCGGAGATGGCCGGGATGCGCCGCTCGAGCGCCATCTGCACCTGCGCCTCGTGCTCGTCCTTGGGAGCGAACGACATGGTCACCACGTCGCGCTCGAACAGGTAGCCGCCGAAGCTGGCCACGCCGCATCCGACGTCGAGCACCACCCTCGTGTGCTTCCCCCATGCGATGTCACGGACAGCCTGCATCGAAGGACCGATTTTTACTCTGATTAATTTAATCTGCGTCATGAGACCGATCAAGAAGTGGTGATCATTTGATGCTACTGTACTGCTATGAGGGAGGCTACCTGCTGAAGGAAATCGATGTAGTGCAAGGCGCCATGGATGAACTGCGTGCCGCCGCCGGGGAAGGTCAGGTACTGCCCGCTCACCTTCACCCAGTTCTGGTGACCCTTCACCTGAACAAGCTTCGTGTGAGGCACATTGCTGTACCAAATCTGCGCAATTGATGGTCATCGTCATCAACATCGCAAGTCGATCAGTAGGCAATTCATGCAAAATGCATGCCAAAAACACGTTCGTATATAGCCCTGGTTACGTGCATACCCTGTCTCGGCTCTTGGGCCACTCGACGGACCGGCGGTAACCGCTCGGGAGCGCGACGAGGCACGTCGGGCCCTCGTCGGGGCAGTGCCGCTCCCGGTGCTCGTACCGCCGGTAGTTCTCGGGCCGCAGCTTCTTGATGGCCTTCTCGTTGTCCAGGCATGGGATGTAGTCCGCGCCAGCCTTGACGTTGCACAGCCGCCACTCGTGCTCCTCGCCGGCGCCGTCTGTGTCGTTGGTGCCCACCTCCTCGTTTCTCAGGTTCTTCTCCCTGTGGGACTGATCGGCCTGCATCGGCCGCGCCTTCTGGTCTACGGTGCGGGTGGCCGACACCTCCTCCGTGCGGTCTTCTTCGCCAGGGAGTGACTCGACGACGTTGCGGTTTTCTAGGCTGGCATTGCCGACCACGCCCTTCCTGTGCTCTGACACGGCTGGCTTGTCGTCCCCGCCGCTGCCCTCTTTTTGGTTCTGGAAGCCCTCGCCGCCGGCGTCGAACACCGACGTGTGCGAATCTTCTTCGCTCTGCGACTGGTCGTCGCTACGCTCCTCCTCTGTTTGATGCTGCTCGGGCCTCTCGTCGTCTTCGATGTGACGGTCCACCTCCGGCCGCTGCTCTGTTCTATCGCCTCCTTCTCCGAACTGAGTTTCTTCCTGCTCTTCCCGGCGCAGGCTTCCGCCGCCGGCCTGCTCATCGCGTGCGCCGATCTGCTCCTCGCGTTGCCGCTGCCGCACGTTGCTCTCCTCTTCAATGCCACCGTCCAAGCTCTTCTCCTCCACGGTGCCGCCGGGAGTCTCTTCTTGCGGCATCTGCAGATGCGGCTGCTGTTCCTGTTCGAGTGGCACGTGGCTCTCGGCTTCCTGCTCCATCTCGTTCTCCGGTGCTTCCTGCTCCTTGTCCGCGCCCGTCACCGCCGCGTCCTTCGCCTCTTCCTCCTCGGAACTGGCCTCGCCGGCGGCCACGTGGTCGGCCTCCTCGCTCCGCTGGTCGTCCATGGCCGCCGCAGCGCTCTTGGGCTCCACGTCAGGGACATGCCCATCCAGATCAGGCTTTGCATGCGGGTCGTCCAAGGCGGCCGTGGCGGCGCTGTTGTGCTCCTCGTCGGAGCCACTATCCCCAGCAGCCTTGCCCCGCGCCACGTCATCGACATCGACCTCGCGCAGCGGCGACGGCACAGCCCTCTCCCTGTTCACCTCGTACGCGAACGACGACCGCGTGGTGTGGCGGTACGCCGTGACGCTGCCCTCGTCCCCGTCCGACGTGAGGAAGTAGGCCCCCGCGACGCAGAGCGCGACGAGCACCCCCGTGGTAGCGTAGTAGACGCACGCCGAGGCCGACGACGCGGCCCCGCGCTTGACGGCGCCGCGCGAACTCCGGCCCACCCCCGCCATGGATCGATCTCACATGCAGACGCCGCGTCTATCTCTTAGCAAAAGGTGTTTTGAGTTTGGAGGAGGGTTTAGGTCGGTGTAATTTTGAGGGACGCGGCGCGCGCAAAAGTCTGGGAACGTGGGGTGATCCCCACGCGTCGGGAGTCGCCACCTGCGTGGCTGACATGTGGGGCCCGCTAGAGAACGCTTGCGCATTAAGCGGCGAGTGACCTCAATCCATCTCATCCCCTCTCGGAAAAAAATTCTATGCTGTCGTGCTGCTTACGGGCGGATGTGCAGCACGACTGCCGATGATCGCCACCTGGAATCGCGCCAATCGGAGTGAATCTCAAAGCTTCTCCGCTCAGGGCTCGTTCGATCGATGCTCGTGTTCATCAGCTACGGCTTTCGTTAGTTACCGGGCGAAACAGAGCGAGCCGACAGCCGAAGCACTCTCCCACGGAAACCCCGTCCTCATCCCCTATGACATCGCCGGACCCACCCTCATCGTGTCGTCCGGCCCCTCTCCCACAGTTCGTCGAGGAGTTTGTCGAGGGCACCGCCCCATCCATTCTTCCCCTTCGCGTCGTGGCCACCCCCCTCAGAGGGCGAGGTGAAGGCCCCCTGCTTCCTGCCATCGATCCACCCCAGCTTGCGGCGCGCCCAGTTCGTGTGCTTATACCATCATGGCTCAATAAATAAACACGTCAAAACTTGATCCAACTTGTCTTGTTATGTAACTTGTCTTGCTCCTTGTCCTTGCGCCAGCTTGCGGCGCGCTTGCCCCCCGCAGAGGTTTTTGAAGCGCAATGCTATGTTGAGATTAATGTTGTGCATAAGAATATCAGTTTTTGTTATGGTCAGGAGTCCAGTAGGTTTCTGTTTTTTGAGTATTCTGTTATTTAGTTTAGAGTCCAGGTCGTTTTGGTTTTGTTTTCAAATTCAGAGTTTGTATTGGTTTTGAAGTATGGTGTCGGACAAGCACAAGAGTTTGTTTCCTACGGAAGGTTCAGAGTCGAGTTAGAGTTCGCTTAGTTATACAATCCGGATTGTCTTCGTAATTAAGTCCCGATTATGTCTTTGTAATATCTCGACTATATAAGTAATAGAAGAGAAAACAAAAACCGACAGAAGTATTTTGAAGCACCAAAAGTCCGAACTCGCTTGCCGTTACTTTCTTCATGTCATTTATTGCTTTCTACATTGCGCTGTTATTCGCCCAAGAGCGAACAGAATCGGAATACAGAGGAGCTAGTCCGACCATTGCTCGTGCTAAATTCCGCAACACAGTGTCAGACCCGAGACTCATCCGAACCAAAGTCTGAATATGAGCCGCTAATTTTAATGGAAAACTACAAGAGAAATAGGGTTCTAATCTCTAATGAGACCAGTAGCTATGAAATTGGGAAAGCATGCTATTCCATATCCATTCTCACGCATACATAGTCTCGAGTTATCAATCATGACAGTAAAAGTAAAAGTGAAAGTAAAATAAAGGTAAATGTCTTTTACGTAACGTTCGAGCCATGAAAATAAATGACAAGTGCTAGTGTTTCACCGAATTCATCAGTAGCTAAACCATTCACCGTCAGATTAGGACGAAACCTTCGTGAGTTTTCTTAACCGTTGATGTTCACTTACTCACTTCAATACTCAATCAACAATGCCACCGATTTTCAAAATCAACCTTCCATGCATTGACCACTTAGTTGTGTCTGAATATATTTTCAAGTTCCCGACAACAGGTTACTAGTTCGGATATACGAAACTTGTCTAGATAGTTTCGTGTGAAGAACCGCAATATTCGTATGAAGTCCGAATACTTCGTGGCCGCATCTTCGACAACGAGCACGATCATCCGACAATAAGAAGCTTTGTTCAAAGTTCTCAAGAGAAGCAATTCGAACAATCTGCAGGAGGCGCTTTCAACAGCTAATCGCTATGTAAGAGAAGCAATGTTCAAAATCATTTCACATGTTCGTAAATCATTCCTCGTGACAAACACTTTCTTAAAAACTATATCACCATTCTGAACCATTCGAGACCAATTTTGTTCTCAATCTTAGTGGCTTTCAAACCAGGAGCTCCTTTCCTCACAATGAATCTAGAAGCAATCAAGTGGATTATGAGAAGACAAGATAATCTCGACTCATCAGATAAATGACTTTTTAACATGTGAATAAAATTAGCACAAAAGGTACTACATTAGATAACAATACTAGCTAATTTCATGCTCAGTCGATGTTTCAAAGTGAAATTTCATCAAGAGAAGACGATTTACCCATTTAGTTGTTTTGTATCCGCATTCCTAGCTAATACCACGAGGACATCTGCAAAAGCATCATTACCTATCCAAATACTTTTGTCCATCTATGTGCCAACCGCCAGTACCTAGGTTCGCCGATCATGCGTGACGGCGCCGGACCTCGCCACAACGATGGCTGTGAGGGACTCCATGGTGTTCTTCGTGCGCAGGACTTCGGGATCATGCGCTCCTCTGTTCATCAGCCGTGGCCATCGTTGAAGGCTCTGCTAATTAAGTTGCATGCATTACGGGACTGCATTATTGACAAACGGACGACGAGGAAGCCGAAAGTGCATCTAGGCACTTATGTTATTTTGGTGATTAATGACAAACACATATAATGACAATCTATATAATTGTGTAAATGCTTAACTTAGTGTTTAACAAATGACAAACCTCTAATATGATTATATTGCTATGAGGCTAACATGTTTATTGTCAAGTTGAGTATTAGTCTCATCTATTTAGAGGAAAATAAAGTGGGATGGTTAAGCAAAGATAAGGTATGCAATTTTGGTATCTCTTCTATATTTGTTATTGCATTCCTTTTGTGCAAATGCATAGTGAACTCCAAGTAGCATGTTGATTATATATATGCACATTGGTTCATGTCATATTTATTTGTGCATATATATTCATTTGAGTTCATTATGTGCTTTGTTTTTAGTATGCATGTATTAACTAGAGTTAAACTTCATATTGCTACAGATTGACTTGGTGCATGCATGTTTTAGTTGTGTATCCTCTCATGCACTTCTCTTAGTGAAGTTTAATCTAGTGTTGGATCACATATTTACTCTTATTCCAAATATTATTTGCACATGTACAATTCGTGTATATTCTACCATGTGCTTCATTTAAGTAAAGACTGTGATCCTTGCCATGATTTAATTGATTCATCATATTGGCAATTATCTCTAGTGCATATAGATCAATTACATATTCATCATGATGCACTTAGTAGAGAATATTTCTTATGTCAAGTGTTTCCATTTATATTGTTCTTCGTTATATGAAACACTTGTGGTACTTAATTGCTTACAAATATCAATTTATTCATATCTATTGAGCTTTTGGGACTAATGTCTTTCATGAGTGACTTGAAAAGAATTAGGTCCCTTGTGTGTATGATGACCAAGGTAGTTTGAAGGATGATCGTTAAGCCGAGGTCAACAAGACGGCGGTGTCACCAAGAGTTGAGGACTAAGTCAAGATCGACTTGGCGTGGAGATCGTCAGAGAGGATGATCAAGTCAAGGTTGATAGGACGAGAGTCTCATGAGGTGAATCGAGTCAAGTTGCACAAGGCGAAGATGTCATCAACTATAAGGTAAAGGTCTTCATGCACTGGCATTAAGAAAGAAGACGGCATGCGGATTGAATGTAAGACTTTATTATCTTTGATTTAATTTGAGTCTAAGGATTGCCGTACTATTAAGAGGGATGCGACGTTGAATGACTTTTAGATGTGTCAAGTGCTCAAATGATCCATCCTTGTGAATTTTAGAGAGAGAGTGGTAGTGGTGGTACCGGAAAGTGAGAATTGTAGGTCTCTCTTGGATTCTTGGTGAAATCTGGATTTATCCTTTGAGATTTGGGTAGTGAGACCTTGTTGGTTGTGTAGCCCTTGTTCTTAGCTTTCAATAGAGTCCAAAATCACTTAAATCGGAGTCCGGAATCAAAAGTTATGCTTGTTTTCGTCGGGCTGCTGAGTCAAGTCCGGAGTATCCGAACTTAATTCCGGAGTATCCGAACTAAATGTCCGGACACTCCGGTAAAATGGTCCGAGTATCCGGATCAGCGCAGCTTCAAACGGCTAGTTTTTTGGGGCCTTTATTTAAAGCCCCTCTTGGATAGCCGCTGGAGGGGTGTTGTTGGGCTGGTTCCTTGGTGCCTTGGGGTGTATTCTTAGTGATCTTAAGCTCCCAAAAGCTCCTCTAACCCTAGATCTTAGTGATCCCTTTGAGTGAAGGGTTGGGTGTGAGAGGGGTAGTGCTCGGGTTGAGTGTGATTTGAGTTGTTGAGCACTTGATTTCATCTCTAAGCTTGTTCTTCGTGAGCATTTGTTACTCTTAGAGGTTGAGGGCTCCTAGACGGCTAGGAGGTCGCCACGAGCCACCCAGACTTTGTGTGGTTGGCCGGGAAGTTTGTGAAGGCCGATTCCGCCTCCGCAAGGGAAGGAATCAAAGAAATGAAAGCCATGAAAGTGCAAGGTGCAACACCCAAGGCTAGTGGGTTGAAAGAGACCCCGTGTCTTGGGTGACGGTCGCGGCGAAAGCAAAGTGCAACACCGGAGGATAAGGGTTGAAAGAGACCCGGCTTGGTGCCGCCAACGGAGACGAGGATCCTCAAGGATCCGAACTTCGGTGAAAAATCATCGCTCCAAGTTTGCCTTTCATTCTTGCTTACTTTTGTTCTTGCTTTAGTATTTGATTTTGAATCTTGAAATTGCCCGATCTATTTGATTATTGAGTTTCTCGCTAGGCATCTACTTGATCTAGGTTCCTCGCTAGTGTTTATCATTTTTGTGTTCAAGTAGATTGTTTAAAAGTTGGAGAAATTTCAAATTTCATCTCGAGGTGCCCAACCCGAGTATCCGGATAATTACCCTGATAGTCCGGACATTTATACCGAGTATCCGGATAAAATACCCGGACACTCGGCCGACCCCTCGGCTCTTCAAGGTCTCCAACTGAGTATCCGGACAATTACCCTGATAGTCCGGACATTTATACTGGAGTATCCGGATAAAATCTCGGACACTCGGATGAAAACCTTGGATTGTTTTATTCCACTTGTGATTTAGTTTTAAATTTATTCTTCGCCTATTCACCCCCTCTAGGCGACATCACCGCCCTTTCAATTGGTATCGAGCTAGGGCTCTCATTTTATTAGACTTAACCGCCTAGAGAGTTAAAGATGTCGACTAGAGGAGTAGAGCAATCAAATGATCTACTTGTATTAAATGGCTCAAATTATGCTTTATGGAAATCTCTTATGACTATTCATTTTAAATCCATGAGCCCCCAAATATGGTGGATTGTAGATGTTGGCTTTTCGCCTCCTTTGAACGGTTGATCCAATCAAGGAGAGACGAAATGCCTACATCTCGATGCTCAAGCTACTAACATATTATTTTGGGTTGTGAGCGATGAAATTTTTGATAGCATTTGCGAACTCAAGAGCGCCATGAGATGTGGATAAAGCTTCAAGAACTATTTGAATCATCCACGCCTTCAATTGAGGATTGCATTAAGGAAGAGATGTCGGAGATGAAACCTCAAGCTCCATCTTAAGCTCAAGTGATGAAGAACCGACATCTCCATCAACCTCAACCTCCACCTCAAGTGACGATGAAGATTCACTCACATCTCGAATCCGTTGCTTCATGGCGAAAGGTAAGAATGAGGTAAGTGATGATGATGATGATGATGAGCTCTCTTGTGAAGAGTTTATGAATATGTTAAAGGAGCTAAATGAATGTCTTGGGAGGGAGAAAAAGAAATATAAAACTTTGAAGCTTGAACATGAATTACTTCAAAATGATTTTAATATGCTTCAAGAAGATCGTGAATCCCTCCTTCTCAAAGAAATCCATAAGCTTAAGGTGGATATAGGAATTTCATGTAATTTAGTTGATGAAATGCAATACTTAAATGTCAACTCTAATACTTCATCAAATAAATGCATATCCACTTCTAACGATGATTTACCTTGTTGCTCTAATAAAATTTCTTCTAGTTCCTCTATGTCTATAGATGCTAATCTTGTAGAGGAAAATAAAGAGCTCAAGGCGCAAGTCATTAGATTGGAAAATGACTTGAAGAAGTGCGTAAAAGGAAAAGCCATTCTCGATGAGATCTTGAGCAAGCCAAGGACGCCTCAAGATAAGCGAGGACTCGGTTACAACTCCAAGAGGGAGAAGAGCAAGAAGAAGCACGATACAAGAATGAAGACGATTGTGTGCTTCGCTTGCAACAAGAAGGGTCACTTCGCCTCCGTGTGCCCTAACAAAGTGGAGATCAAGCCACAACCATCAACAATGAGGCAAACCGACAAAGAGCAAGTCAAGAAAAGGAGACGCTCAAAGCACACTTGCTACAATTGTCGGGAAAAGAGGCACATCGGTAAGGATTGTCCCAAAGGTATCATTCCTAAGCCTATTATTGTCAATGATCATCATTTGTTTAGGAAAGATAAAGATGGTAATGTGTTTACCAAATTTGACAATTCTTCTAAGTCTATGCAAAATAATGACAATCATTTGCTTAGGAGATATAAATCTAGAAATGTATTTGCTCATAATGCTAGATTTCCAAAGACTATAAAAAATCATGTTGATCATGTGCTTAGAAAAAATAAAAATAGCAAAACATTTGCTAGAAATGCTAGATCTTCTAAGCCAATGTATAACTCTAATAATCATATGCTTAGAAAAGATCAAACTAGAAATAGTTTTGCTAAGTATCATTGTCCTCCTAAGCCTTATTACAAAAATGTCAATCAATTGCCTAGGAGGAATAATAATCGCAAACCTATTACTAGTCATGTTAGTTTACCTAAGACTACTAATATTAGGAGTATTTGGGTTCCTAAATCTATTGTGACTAACATTGTTGGACCCAACAAGGATTGGGTACCAAAAACCACCTAAAAGATTTTTAGGTAATATGGGATGGATTGGACGCTTGGCTTCTTCAAGAATATAAGGACTTCATCAATTACAAGTTGGAACCAAGCATAAAGATAATCAAGTCCATCATGAGCCAATGTCATCTCGAGTAACAAGTATTTAAATAGATTCTTATAGCTTATAGCCTTGTGTAGGTTATATTGCATTATTCATGAAAATCAATTTAGATTGCTTGTTATTTGCTTGCTCATGCTTATTAGTTGTTTTGATTGCAATCTTGAGTAAGTTTGGGAAAGTGGCACATTTAGGGGGAGTGCTAAATCATAATCATGTATATTACATCCCTACATGTGCCCATATTTATATAAGTGCTAATATATATTTTCAAAATCAAGCCATTTAGTCAAAAGTCAAAATTTTGTATACTATTAGTATTCTTATGAAAAACTAATTGCAAAATATATACAAATGTATTTGAAACGTTTTTCAAAAGTTTTGGCTTCACAAAATCTATTTTGAAAAGAAAATGAGTTTTATGATCAAAATCTAGTTACTAGTATCTTGTTTTGGATTTAAACTTCTAATTTTCATAGAATTGAATGTAAAATTATTTTGAAAGTAATTCCAAAACGAAAATCCTAGAGTTGGTCATTCTTAACAATTCTTGTATTCAAAAGATCTTCAAAAGACCAACCTAGCAAAAGTTATTTGATTTTGAAACTCACCGAAAAACTATAATTGACTCATAATGGTCATATTATTGCACTTAGTGAGTTTCTCTGTTTGGACCGGATCTTGTGTAGTATCTTGGTTCAAAATGGTATTTTAGACTCATACACAAAATTCAAATCTCTATATCTTATCACTCGGTTTATTTGAATTTTTGTGTTGTTGGATTTTGATTTTTTCTCTCTTTTGATCTTATTTGGCATATTCTTGCATAAAGTTGGTTTTTACAATTTGAATGGATTTGATTATGCTAATAGGCTTATAAACATCTCTCTAACACAAATGAAGCCATATAAGTGCACATTTCCATTCAAAACTCATTTGGTTCCATTTTGAGGATTTGGTGAAAATCTTAATCCTTTATGTGATTCAGATACATCTTTCACCATATCTCTCAAAATAAAATTGATTTATTGAAAATTTTTGTTGGAAAACCTTCTCTCGCATATGGAGCTCATATCTGGAAATTCTCAAATTTATTTGAACTCATTTGCGAGATTATTGACTTTATTTGACTTAGTGTCAAAACTAAACCTCCAATGCTCCTAATGGCCCAATTTTTGATTGGAGGGTGATATTTGAGAAATTCTCTTTGGAGAAGTCTCTTGGATGTCCATGGATCATTTTTGCAAAATCTCATGGCTATTTGACTTCATTTGATACCTTTTTGGAATAACGTTGAAAATCATATGCATGCATATGCTTCATATGAGCCTGTTTGGTCAAAAAGTCAAAAATATTGTTTAAAAGGCCAATATTTGTGAAAATTTTTATAAAAGTTCTCAAATATGTATTTCAAATGTTTTACAATGCTTTCGGAGTAAAAATTTCTATTTTAGAAACAAAATAGCAAATTTGGCATCAAATGGATCTTATAGGATCTTGATTTTGGATTAAATGAAATATTTTCATAAGTTAAAATTTATTGAGTTTTTGAAAATGTGGTCAATACAAAACTCGTTGGGTTGGTCATTTCAAGCATTTCTTTAGTTCAAAGTTTTTCCAAACGACCAACCGTTCAAAAGTTATAGCTATTTGAACTTAGCCAAAATTCTTCACTTGACCCAAAATGACCCATTCTTGCATATTGTGGGTTTTGCTATTCGAGTTGGATTTCTTCGTGTTTCTTGGCTTGAAATAGTATTTCTAACTCATACAAAGCCATGAAAGTTCAAATCTCCATGAAATCCAATTCGGATTGCGTTTTGAGCATTCGGCGCAAATTGAACTTATCTTTTCGCCTTCAAAGCGCAATCTGCCATATCTTTTGATTGGAGACTCCTTTTTGAAAAATTCTTTTTGGAAAAGTTTCACAGGAGTCTAAAGTATGTTTCTGCACAATTTCAAATAGTTTTAACTTCATTTGAAAAAGTTATGGCTTTTTCTCACTTTGATCAAAAGGCTGAAAATTCAGACTTTTGCTTAGTTTTGAGCTGATTTGTGATTTTTGTATCGCCAAATCAGAGCATAATTTGAGGGGACCACCTTTGTAAGAATTTATCCTCTATTGTTTAACTTTATTGTGTAATTTTTTCAGAATTTATGAACTTTTTTTGAATCTTCTTTCAGCCCTGTCAAAAAGCTTCAATGGAATGTCAAAACTGAATTTTTCAGCACATTGCTTTTTTGAAATCTTGCCTATCTTTAAGATGATTTGAGTATTTCCTTGTGATGAAAACTAAGATAACTCAATTTATTGCTCCATGATTCATCTAAAACTATTTGGGAGCTCATTTACTGTTGTTTTCATCCTCGGGACCATTTCAAAGCGAGATTTCTTTTCTCGAAACCTTCGGTTCAACGTTCACTATTTTCAAGTTTTTGAGGTTTTTCTTTGCTCAAATGAATTTTTGGCCTTCATAGCCCTCGAAGAGAATTTCGAGACGGATCTTTTTCACGTTGATGATTTTTGCATTTGAGCAATGGTTTAAAAGCTATAATCGATTTTGTGCTGCTATTTGCATCTCTTAAGATTTTGAGTGTTTTAAATTAGAATCTTAGCAAGCCTTTCAAGATGAAAACTAAGTGAACTTATTCATTGCTCCAAGCTTCAAATTGGAGCATATCTATTTAAGTTTTCATTCCTATGAAAGTGCATCTTTTGGCTAAGTTTTTCTGGAAATTGGATTTAATTGTAACTTAGCCTCAAAATGTTTTCTCTCTTACATAACTCAGAGTTTATTATGGAAAAGAGAAAATGTCCCTTGTAAGTTCAAGAGTGAGTGAGTGTGAATGTGTTTTACTCATTATCTCTCTTACAAGTGGATGTCAAGATTAAATTTGAATGAGTTTCAAATATTTTTTATTGAAAATTGGTATAATGAAATCTTCAATTGATATCTTGAATTTTTAAAATTGCGTGCAAAGAGTATTGTCTTGTATATCATCTATATCATGCATGTTGTACTTAGACATTGTCAAACTAACTTGGGTCAAGTTGAGAGATATTTGTTCCCGAAAATCGTGTGCTTGTCTATTGATGTTCAAGGTATTGGAAAATGGGTCATCTTTGACGGTGGGATGAAGGAAATGGAGAGAAGCTCCATAGTCCGAGGGATCTAAGGCCGGGCGCGGTGATCATGACCGATTCGAACATGCGATGGACAAGAATCGACAAAGGGACGTGTTTCTTTCTTGACCATATTCAATAATGTCTTTGCACACCATTATGCTAAATTGTGTCATTCTAAATGGTGTTGTATCTTTTAATTAGTTTCATTAATTGGTATCTTTCGAGAGGTATCCTCAATCCTAAATTATTTTGAAGTGTCATCTAACTTGCATTTGGCATTATCATGAATTAAAAGATACATATGGGTGACACTTTGCAAAGAGGTATGCCCTTGATAAGTTTATGAAATTCTTGATCATGAAAGCGCATCTTACTTATATAATTTTGATTCATGATCTTGATGTTTAGAATTTAATTTGATCATGAGCATGTGCTTAAATTATATGAATTTGCTATATGATCTTGATGTTTAAGAATAAATCTTCTTCATGTGAAATTATATTCATGTGTCATGTTTAAGTATTACTCATATCCTGTGAATCATGACTACTTTAAATTGGTATAATTAGAAACATCTATTACCTAAATCTTGGATATAATTGGTATCATATCTTGCCTAGATTTAGGGGGAGCATAATATCATTGCCCATGGTATTCCTAGCTCCTTATTTTTATCTTGTTCTCAAATCTTTTTGTTGAGTGTGCAATCAAGGGGGAGAACAGACTTTATTGAATGAACAATAAGGATCTTTTAAGCACCTTTTTGGGATTAATAACAAAAGGGGGAGAATTTATGGATTTATCAATTGTCCCCTAATCGATCGACAAAAGGGGATAATTTGTAAGTACGATCTCTTATCGTTTCTTCATGTTTGTTTTTAATGCTAAATATCTTAATATTGTCATTCGGAGCAATTGATAAAAGGTTTGTCATAAATCACCAAAAAGGGGGAGATTGAAAGTGCATCTAGGCACTTATGTTATTTTGGTGATTAATGACAAACACATATAATGACAATCTATATAATTGTGTAAATGCTTAACTTAGTGCTTAACAAATGACAAACCTCTAATATGATTATATTGCTATGAGGCTAACATGTTTATTGTCAAGTTGAGTATTAGTCTCATCTATTTAGAGGAAAATAAAGTGGGATGGTTAAGCAAAGATAAGGTATGCAATTTTGGTATCTCTTCTATATTTGTTATTGCATTCCTTTTGTGCAAATGCATAGTGAACTCCAAGTAGCATGTTGATTATATATATGCACATTGGTTCATGTCATATTTATTTGTGCATATATATTCATTTGAGTTCATTATGTGCTTTGTTTTTAGTATGCATGTATTAACTAGAGTTAAACTTCATATTGCTATGATTGACTTGGTGCATGCATGTTTTAGTTGTGTATCCTCTCATGCACTTCTCTTAGTGAAGTTTAATCTAGTGTTGGATCACATATTTACTCTTATTCCAAATATTATTTGCACATGTACAATTCGTGTATATTCTACCATGTGCTTCATTTAAGTAAAGACTGTGATCCTTGCCATGATTTAATTGATTCATCATATTGGCAATTATCTCTCTAGTGCATATAGATCAATTACATATTCATCATGATGCACTTAGTAGAGAATATTTCTTATGTCAAGTGTTTCCATTTATATTGTTCTTCGTTATATGAAACACTTGTGGTACTTAATTGCTCACAAATATCAATTTATTCATATCTATTGAGCTTTTGGGACTAATGTCTTTCATGAGTGACTTGAAAAGAATTAGGTCCCTTGTGTGTATGATGACCAAGGTAGTTTGAAGGATGATCGTTAAGCCGAGGTCAACAAGACGGCGGTGTCACCAAGAGTTGAGGACTAAGTCAAGATCGACTTGGCGTGGAGATCGTCAGAGAGGATGATCAAGTCAAGGTTGATAGGACGAGAGTCTCATGAGGTGAATCGAGTCAAGTTGCACAAGGCGAAGATGTCATCAACTATAAGGTAAAGGTCTTCATGCACTGGCATTAAGAAAGAAGACGGCATGCGGATTGAATGTAAGACTTTATTATCTTTGATTTAATTTGAGTCTAAGGATTGCCGTACTATTAAGAGGATGCGACGTTGAATGACTTTTAGATGTGTCAAGTGCTCAAATGATCCATCCTTGTGAATTTTAGAGAGAGAGTGGTAGTGGTGGTACCGGAAAGTGAGAATTGTAGGTCTCTCTTGGATTCTTGGTGAAATCTGGATTTATCCTTTGAGATTTGGGTAGTGAGACCTTGTTGGTTGTGTAGCCCTTGTTCTTAGCTTTCAATAGAGTCCAAAATCACTTAAATCGAGTCCGGAATCAAAAGTTATGCTTGTTTTCGCTTAAGTTGTTGAGTCAAGTCCGGAGTATCCGAACTTAATTCGGAGTATCCGAACTAAATGTCCGGACACTCCGGGGTAAAAATGGTCCGGAGTATCCGGACTGTGCGCAGTTCAAACGGCTAGTTTTTTTGGGGGCCTTTATTTAAAGCCCCCTCTTGGATAGCCGTTGGAGGGGTGTTGTTGGGCTGGTTCCTTGGTGCCTTGGGGTGTATTCTTAGTGATCTTAAGCTCCCAAAAGCTCCTCTAACCCTAGATCTTAGTGATCCCCTTTTGAGTGAAGGGTTGGGTGTGAGAGAGGGTAGTGCTCGGGTTGAGTGTGATTTGAGTTGTTGAGCACTTGATTTCATCTCCAAGCTTGTTCTTCGTGAGCATTTGTTACTCTTGGAGGTTGAGGGCTCCTAGACGGCTAGGAGGTCGCCTACGAGCCACCGGTACTTTGTGTGGTTGGCCGTGGGAAGTTTGTGAAGGCCGATTCCGCCTCCGCAAGGGAAGGAATCAAAGAAGTGAAAGCCGGCGAGTGCAAGGTGCAACACCGGGCGGCTAGTGGGTTGAAAGAGACCCCCCGTGTCTTGGGTGACCGGGTCGCCGGCGAGTGCAAAGTGCAACACCGGGAGGATAAGGGTTGAAAGAGACCCCGGCTTGGTGCCGCCTCAACGGAGACGTAGGATCCCCTCAAGGATCCGAACTTCGGGTGAAAAATCATCGTCTCCAAGTTTGCCTTTCATTCTTGCTTACTTTTGTTCTTGCTTTAGTATTTGATTTTGAATCTTGAAATTGCCCGATCTATTTGATTATTGAGTTTCTCGCTAGGCATCTACTTGATCTAGGTTCCTGCTAGTGTTTATCATCTTTGTGTTCAAGTAGATTGTTTAAAAGTTGGAGAAATTTCAAATTTCATCTCGAGGTGCCCAACCCGGAGTATCCGGATAATTACCCCGGATAGTCCGGACATTTATACCGGAGTATCCGGATAAAATACCCGGACACTCCGGGCTGACCCCCTCGGCTCTTCAAGGTCTCCAATCTGGAGTATCCGGACAATTACCCCGGATAGTCCGGACATTTATACCGGAGTATCCGGATAAAATCCTCGGACACTCCGGACTGAAAACCTTGGATTGTTTTATTCCGCTGTGATTTAGTTTTAAATTTATTCTTTGCCTATTCACCCCCCCTCTAGGCGACATCACCTGCCCTTTCAGAAGCATGTACACGATCGGAACAAATCCTCTGTTCGTCGGCGCAGAACAGATGGAACAAATCCTCCGATGACAGAGGCGTCGGTTTTGATCGTGATGACGTAGGCGTCGGTTTTGATGACTTCACGATCGGAGCAGTTTTGATCGTGAGACTTCCCGGAGAGTGCTTCGTCTGTGATCGCGATCGGCTCGTGGGCGGAAGATGCGCGGCGATCGTGAGACTTCCCGGAGAGTGCTTTTACCGTGATCGTGATCGCTCGTGTCGTGGCGGAAGCCTCGCCTCGCCGATCTATTTCGCCGGAGCGAAGAAGTCTTGATGGAACGAGCGGCAGCTTTGAGATTCACTCCGATTGGCGCGATTCGGTGGCGATCATCGGCGGTCGTCTTTGCACGTCCGCCGTAAGCAAGACGACAAAGATAGAATTTTTTCCCATCCTCTCTCTATTGGTCTCTTCTCCATGCGTTTCTCCTCATCTGTCACCCCAATCAATAGAAGCTAGCATTCCTTCTTTGTTTAACTTCTATCTCCTCTCCTGAATGTTTATGTAGTAGTAGGAAGAGTTGGGACTTGCAATGCTGCATTTTTTTGAAAAGACGGCAGAAGCTCTGCCATGCATTAAAGAAAGAGGTAACCAAACAACAGAGTCATACAATAGGTCGACTAGATCCCAACTGAAACCAACAGAAAGCAAAAATTACAGGGGCTGAATCCTAGAGCCGGGACAGGAGGGAGACACAAACCGCCAAACCCCCCCCTCCTCGCTAGCGATAATCCAGACGGAAAGGTCTAGAGGTGACCGGTGTGCAGAGCCAAACTCCGGTTCTGAACATCCTGCTGAATTAAAGACGGGACCGTGTCCGTGGACCGGTAGACGTTATTTAAGATTCGGCATTGTGCCCCTTCCATAAGTTCCACAGAGTGTACATAATCATGCCGTCTACCTGCTTGCGCGAGGGGGCCGTCACTATGCGAGGGATGAGCTGCCACCATCCCGACAAAGAAACCCCATCCCGAGGAATTGGGGACACTAATTGCATTTGGGAAAAGATACGCATCCAAATGAGGTTAGCAAAAGGGCATCGAAGGAAGAGATGCACCGCTGATTCCGGTTCGGAGCTGCAGAGGGGACAATAAAAGCAATTTGGCCATCCTTTCGCCGCTAACCTGTCCGCTCGTAAGAAGCCTGTCGTGGATGAACAACCAGTCGAAGAATCTACACCTGTTTTCCGTACCCGCCTTCCAAATTCTAGTAAAGTTGCAATGCTGCATTTTAGGACATAAACTTGTATTGGTTAGGGTTTCGCAATTTCGTTGAGATTCGATCGCCTTGTTCTCGCAAAGATTTTTCATTCAAGATTCTACTTTACCATCAGCAACGGATTTTCTACTTTCCCAGAAATCAAGAATTAAGTTATTACCGAACCAACCACGGAAGTAATATATCTTGAGTTTCTGCAATAATAACTTAATTTAGGGGTTGTTTGGTTGGTGCCACATTTTGCCACAACTATGACATGCGATGGTGTCCTAACATTCCAACCTACTTATCATGCACACCTTAGCAAGAAATATGTGACAAATGGATGGCATCCATGTATCCAAACAGCATTATGCGCGTAGTCTCCATCGATCAGTAATAGAAGCGGAACTATAGGAAACATATCAGGTATGTACTCCTGTACAAACCTCCCTCCAAACTTGACTTGTCGCAAGTTACGAGTTGGCACGAAGCAAGCTAGCACACATCCCAACCTCGAAGTGCCGTTGACAAACAAAGTAGCTCCAAATTCCTAATAATTCAGGCCGGGTGAGAGTCAAAAGGTTAACCAAAGCAGCACATTGTCCATTGAGGCAAACCAAAAGTCATTAATAAAAGCAACTTTCTTTTCTCCCATGTAGTTTGTGCAATGACATGTCACATACAAGTGCTAGAAATGACACCATGAGTTCATGAACTCATTGCCTGGACTAGAAAGTTGCACCAAGTGTTTCCACTTGTAACCACAAGCGCCTGATTGACCGAAGGAATTGCATCTGCAGAATTGAATCCACAGTGTCGCAAGCTAGCGCCCATCACGTCCTGTCCTGTCCTCTCAGATCAAGTTTCAGCTAGCTAGTAGCTCGAGTAAAAGACAGGCACCCATTTCTGAACTTGCAACTTTGCATGTATACCCATGCATGCATGGTTACCACAGATGTCCGGTAACAACACTGGTTGTCAAAAGACCAAAGATACATGGACGGGTGATATTGGATGTACATGCCTAGTCATGAGCTGTTGAGCTATAAGTGGTTAAGTAGCACCTCGTTTTTCTTGTTGGACAATGAGAGTTCTGCCCTAGATGATCTTGCTTGAGTGGTAGTAGTAGAAGTAGTAGTAGTAGTGCACCCTTTTGTCCTCACAAGAATAAACAACAAAAAATTAAGCAAGGTTTTCTAGGACATCATCGTCCAATGCTAAACAGGGTTTAGTCAGGTCAAGTTATAATGCGTTAGTGATTAGTCAGGTCAGGTGCACCTGAAGTGCCTGCCTTAGTCAGGTTGCCCCTCACAAGGATGAATAACATTAATTAAAGCAAGGTTTCCTAGCCAGAACATTGCCTAGCTAATGCCACAAGCAGAGTCATAGTCATGTCAAGCTCTACTTTGTCTTCGTCAGGAGAAACAAAGTCTTAATTATATTTGAGTCTTAATTATATATATAGACGTACGTGTAGTACGAAGTTAGGATTACTTTTACGATACACCACTTTAGTACGAGCTATTAGCTTCCTTTGATCTTATGGATGTGATTCGATCGGATGCCCTGGCTATTAATATGTTAAGAGGGTGCATGGGTAATAAAATGGGTCACGTTCATTGTTACCTGAAGTTACTACCAGAAACTAGGGCAGTCACTGTACACTATAATTTTGATGTATGTATACTTAAAATCGTATCAAAGTCGCTGGATATATACTTGGTGCTATGATCACCATAGATATATACATATGTCGACTGGAATTACTCTGGGTTGAGTCTAATTTACTGTTTATTGTCTCACAAGATCCCCTGTTCGATCCTAACCTATATTAGTTTGGCTTGCAAAGACGAGGTAATGCATGGTAGCCATTTTCTAAATCTTTTGATATCACGTACTATCATGTACTTTCCTCGCTCCTCCTTAATACATAGACAGAGCACCTGCCGTTTTATTAAAAAAATGCATGGTAGCCATGGGAAAGAAGAGCCAATCTCTCTCTTTCTGCGCGTGCCTTGCAGCCTTGGAGACAGCGTACAGGGCTCAGGCAGGCAGGCAAAAAAAAAAAAAAAAAAACAATGAGGATCCGGAAGCCAAAACCGTGCTAACCGTTGGGCCGATGGGAAGCCTTACTGACCGCCCGCCCGGGGCATCCCTGGAAACGTGTGCTGCTGATCTTTTCTCTATTTTAAATTGTCTCGTTTAGAAATCTAAACCTTGTACGTTTGTTTTAATGAGATTTTTATTACTATACCACTATTTATTCTTTCGTAACTATATGTATTTATTTATTTACCATCTCTACCATCTCATCTTTCAAAATAATTATATATATAAGAGTTTCTTCTTTTATACTTTTCTCGGTTTCACTGCAACATTAATACTTATGGTGTGTTTGGTAGAGCTCCAGTTTCACAAGATCTGTGGATCTGGTGGTAGAGCTGGGTATTCCTAACTCCACCAGATCCGTAGAGCTGGAGGCTTGGAGCTATGGATACATTTGTTTAGATGGATCATCTTGTTTACATTTTAAACCAAAAATATAAACTTAATTCATTTTATCTTAATCTATAAATTTCAGATCTTATATGAAGTTAGGATTTAGAGCTCTACCAAACAGTCCCTTATATAGAGCTAAAGTCGGTCTTACATTTCTAAACCGACATTAGAAGCTAGTAGCATGCAAGAGCAACTCAGTCGATCTTAAACCCACCGACGCTGCGCCTGCGCGTAGGCGACGGCCGGATGCGTGGCGCGCACCGGGGCACGGCACCACACGCTTTCACGAATTCGGCAACCGTTTCCGTCTGCGGCATCCCCTACCTTTTGTCCTCACCACCCCAAAACACATTAAACTGGAGGGAAGCCGGGAAGCCTTTCTCCTTGCTCTTCCTCATCTCCTCCCTTCATCGATCCGCAGCAGGCTAGGTAGCTCGCTAGCAGTTCGACCCGCACAGGTGGAGAAGCAGCAGCAGCGGGCCGGGGGTGACCGATCCATGGGGCGCGGCAAGATCGAGATAAAGCGGATCGAGAACGCGACCAACAGGCAGGTCACCTACTCGAAGCGCCGCACGGGGATCATGAAGAAGGCGCGCGAGCTCACCGTGCTCTGCGACGCCCAGGTCGCCATCATCATGTTCTCCTCCACCGGCAAGTACCACGAGTTCTGCAGCCCAGGCACAGAGTCAGTCCATCGCCAACCTAGCTACCTGCTATTGTTCATCGATCGGTTGCTTAATTTTGTCTGTGCAATTCGATCTCTTTAATCGTGTATATAATGCTTCTGTCTGTGGTTGCTGTTCTTGTAGTATCAAGGGGATCTTTGACCGCTACCAGCAGGCCACCGGTAGCAGCCTATGGATCGAGCAGTATGAGGTTGCCTCTCTTTTGTTCTCTTTTTCTTTCCTTCTTTACCTAATTAAGAACACTTTCTTCTTTCTTTCAATTGCTGGCTCATTTGCTGTTGATTTTCATGAGTGCATGAGATAAGATCTGTACGTGCTCCCTTTGTCTTCTTGTATTTTCTTTGGGCTAATTTGTTTGCTTAATTTGATCACAGAATATGCAGCGCACGCTGAGCCATCTCAAGGACATCAATCGGAACCTACGCACAGAGATCAGGTTGCAGGGAGTTCTTTAATTGCTCTTTACAGTTTCCCCTGTTTTTCGTAAATTTTGACCAAGGCAAATTAACAACTTGTCGAGATCTACTGGATTTTTGTGTGCAGGCAAAGGATGGGTGAAGATCTGGATGGGCTGGAGTTCGACGAGCTGCGCGGTCTTGAGCAAAATGTAGACACCGCTTTGAAGGAGGTTCGCCACAGGAAGGCATGCACGTACAAAAACCCTAATTTGTGCTTCAATTCCTACCTAGATCTATGCGTTCTATACACTGATCTCCCCTTCAGATCCGTGTATATTTCATGCTCCTTGGTAGATCTATGTGTTTCATCAACTTTCTTTTGTGTAGAAAGCGAGGGCTTATGACCTCAATTTTGCTCACACTTAAACAACGTATATACTATTGTTGTTTGCTAGTATAAAGATATCTAGCTATGTTCTCAATCTCGAGTAAATTAAAATCTGCGCTTCATTCTTTTGAGTTTCAAATTAAAGATCTGCTTGGAGCTTTTTTTGAATAATTTCATCTAATGCATGTTTTAAGATCTCTCCTCTTTCTTGATTCTTTTGGTTTTGATTTTGCAGTATCATGTGATCAGCACACAGACCGAAACCTACAAGAAGAAGGTGAGAAAACCAAGTCCTCTAAATATTATTTTATACAGATTGCCATAGTTCGCCAATTTGACTTCCTTTGTGGCGAGCCCTCTTACAGTTTCTTAATTTGTTTAATTCTTCATGTCACTATTCAAGAACCAGCTTTTATTGTGCCATCACGTCAATTGGACACATTTTTTCATCGATATTAATTTTCTCGAGATATCATTAAACTTCGTGAGCTATATATATATATCATTGGCATTAATTAGTGAATTAAAACTCCATAAGTTGTAATTTGTCCTACGTACCTAGCTAAATATCCATATCTCCCAATCTTAGTACCTGAATATGGTTGAACCCTTCAAGTGATGAAATCAAAGATCTGACAGAAACCACGACGCCTCAATTGAGGCACGGATGCAAATGTACAGTGTGCATTAGCATGCGTGTCTGTGCATTTCCACGTTCAACTCGAGACACTACACATCTAGCTAGATCAACGTTATAGCAGATCTTGGAATAGAATGCATGTCATGTGCTTAATTACATGCACACAAAGGCACACGATGCGATTTATAGATGCAGTGCCCCGTCTCTTTTTAGAAGCTAAATCTGAGAAAGAGCAAAGGACAATAATATCGGAGTGTCCATGCATCTATACATCTCTTGTTAAGCCTAAGCTCGATCAGTAGCTAGATGCCTAGAGAGTATGCTTGTTTGGTCCCCCGGCTATTTGGGAGTAGCATGTCAAACACGGATTTTTATGAGATTGCACCATAGCATGATACCTTCGGTAAATGAGGTCCAACATTGATACTTTATGATTTGCAGAAGTTTGGAAAAGAAACCATATATTACATCTGTTGGCTTTGCTGAATGCTGAAATATAATTAGGACCGAGGAAAAGTGAAAACCGTGACCTTTCTTTTTCACTGATCGAGTACTGGTTCAGCTTGTCCTCGAGTATAGTTCTTAATGAGAATCAAAACTATGAAGCTAAATCGGTTTAAAGGTCCAGTTCTTTTTCACATCGGCGTAAAAAAAATCACCTGAGCACCTCGCTCGATCGACCAATTTTTATGTATCAGAGAAAGATGGTTTCTCCTCTCTTTTCTTTGAGCCAAGAATTACATATCATTCTCATCCCTTATATATATTTATAAACGTTACTTTACTTTTTTATAAGTTAAATGTAAATTAAACATGATTGATAATCTTGGAGTTTAATTTCTTCACTACAATCTCCAACAAGGAACTAATTAATAGTATATAAACAAGCTAGGTCTACAAGCCTTTGATAGAGCATGCGTTAGTAAATAGGGCTATTCCTGCTGTGATTTGAGAGGAAAATGCATGCCTTTTAATTTTATGTGAATGGACGATCGCACAGGGTAATTTTGTAAGATTGCACCATTAATTTGTTACTCAATGCACATATATATGCCAGTAGTTATTTTCTCATGCTTGTAGAAGTTCATGTATATACGCTAGCTTTTGGTCTACTCTTGAGAGCTATCGATGATGATATTGCTTTTCCCTGTTTTGCTATTCTAGTGAGACTTGTCGTCAGGGGAAGGATATAGCTAGAGTGATGTATATACAGGAGCAGGACCATGCATATATAATAGTACCCCTGCATGCATATATGGAGAAAGTGGAGTGATCAAATTAAGAGCGTAAATTAAGAAAATCCTCGGGGCCCCCACGTTTTATAAGTCTTAATTAGTCTCCGTATGAACTGGATAGATCCTACTTTTTTTTTTTTTGAAAATGGCGAAAGCCGTGAATTATATTAGGAGACAGAAAGGAGAATAGTTACAAGGTGTGAAGACCGCACTTTTGGGGTAAAAGGGATACCAGAGGAAAAGACAGGAGAAAGGAAATGAAGAAAAAAGCGAGAGGGTCTTTACGGCTAACCCCGAAGGAGGATGTGATGTCCCTGCCGAAGCCCAGGAAGCAGCCTCGTCCTTGATGGGCTAGAGGATCTAGTCGTGGGTCACCCAGGTCTGCCGGAAGATTCTATTGTTTCGCTCCTTCTACCATTGCCAACATGTTAGGATGATGATAGTTTTGAGACTTTTCCTATGGTCGGTGCGAAAATTTATGCGTTGCAGGTTCCACTGGTCAAGGAGTACGGAGGAATCCCATTGGTCCGGTTGGAGGGACGGTACGCGAATCCAGCGTGCAACGGAGGCCCGCATGTGTCGGACTTCAGGGCAATGGAGGAACAAGTGGGAAACCGTTTCTAGACTCCGGCAGCACATAAGGCAGAAGTATTGATTAGGCCAACCCCTGATGTACAAACGATGTGCTGTCCATAATCGATTTTGTTGAGCAATCCAAAAGAAAATCTTAGTGCGTAGCAGTGCTCATGCCGACCAGATTGTCGTATGAAAAGGTTTTGTTGTGCTTCCATTGAACTGGAAACGGTACGCAAAGCTAGCTGAATAAACACTATTAGAAGTCGGCATCCATATGATAGCATCCTCCGTCTAAGGATGAAGAGGCGTAGACTGAACGGTGGACCATAGACGAACGTATTCCCTTAGGAGCTGTGGTGTGAGGTGGTGGCGGATGTCACGGATCCAGTTGTTGTTTAGCAAGGCACCCGCCACCGATCTTGTCTTCTGCTTGGAGTGCTTGAAGAGTAGCTGCACGACTTGGCAGGGCGCTCTGCCGTGCAACAATTTGGAGGTCCAGAAGGTGGCCCGTCAGCCATCACCAATGATGATTTTGGTGGTCGACATGAAGAGTTGTTGGTCGACTCGGTCACAAGACGTGGCGAGACCAGTCCATGGCCTTTGTGGATTTGTGTGCTGAGCCACAACTAGCGCAGTCTGAGGACTCATGCGAATCTATCGAGGTCTAACACTCCAAGGCCGCCCAAATTGAAAGGTCGGCAAACTGTTGCCCACTGAACCTTGCAGTTTTCCACCGTGCATTGGTGCATTGCCAGCCCAGAGGAATTTTTGCCTTATATTGTCGATGTCAGTGATAAATTTCTTGGGCGTCTTGAGCGCCGTCAGAACGTAAATCGGTATGGAGATGAGCACTAATTTGACAAGAGTCAGACGTGCACCCATCGTGAGATGGTTTGACTGTGATCCTGCTAGACATTGCGGCACCTTATCTTGGATGGGCTGAAGGTGGACCCGGCGCAGACAGCCTAGAGTGAGAGGCATACCCAGGTATTTGGTAGGAAAATGCGAGATGGCGCCTAGGAAAGGCTGAAGGATGGCATCCAGGTCTAGGCTCTGACATTGGATGGCAGCTATAGAGCTCTTGTGCATATTGACCCGCAAGCCCGAGGCCTCTCCGAAACAATGTAGGATTGAAAAGATGGCATGCAGTTCCTCCCTAACTGGGTTCAAGAAAATGACCACATCGTTCGCGTATAGGGATAGATGAATGGACGACGCACAGCCTTTCAGTGGTGACAGGATGCTGTCCTCGGTTGCCTTTTTTGAGAAGGAAGTGGAGCGGGTCTATGGCTAGCATGAATAGGTACAGCGATAGCGGATTGCCCTACCGTAGGCCACGTTGATGCAGGATTGCCGGCCCTGGCACCCTGTTTAATAGGACGGATGACGAAGATGTCGCGAGAGAGGCAGACAACCACTAACGCCATCGATTCATGAAACCACGGGCTTGCAGAAGGTCCAGGAGATATTCCCAAGATACAGAATCAAAGGCTTTGGTGATATTAAGCTTGAACATGAGGACCGGGGTTTGCGTTTGATTATAATGCCACGCTTGGCTACGGACAGCCAGGTAGTTTTCTTAAATACTTCGTCCTTTGATGAAAGCACTTTGAGATGGCGATATTAGAGAGTCTATATGGGAGGATAGGCGCAGAGCGAGGACCTTGGATATAATCTTTGAGATGGAATGGATGAGGCTGATAGGTCGATCGGTAGTCGACAGGCGTACCAGATCTTACTCATTTTGATCATTGCATTGCATTCAGACAACAGATCTGACAAGCGCACGACATTAATTATCTGCCATCTGTAACCCGTCTATATATTGTGGATTTTGTCATGCGATGCCTAATGCCGGATCCATGCATGGATATATTTGAGTTTCTGATCATCTGTTATGCATATATAGCCTGATAACCTAGCTTGCAGCAGTCGTGTAATGCGTGTTGTTTCATCGAATGTATGTATATATATGCAGGTGAAGCACTCGTATGAGGCATACAAGAACCTGCAGCAGGAGCTGGTGAGCTGGCCAGCAAACTCTCTAATATATATGATCGATCACTCCTAGCTCGATCCGGCCTTGATTAGTGTTACGTTTTTGATGTATTAATTGCATTGGATGGCAGGGCATGCGCGAGGACCCCGCGTTCGGGTTCGTGGACAACACGGTGGCGGCCGGATGGGACGGCGCGGCGGCGGACATGTACGCCGCCGCCAGCTTCCGCGTGGTGCCGAGCCAGCCCAACCTGCACGGCATGGCCTACGGCGGCTCCCACCACGACCTGCGCCTCGGTTAATCGGACGGCGGCAGCTACCATTCCATGCGTGCGTGCATATGCATGCCTGCAGCAGGTGGCCTAGCTCGCTCCTCCGTATAACGTCGTCGTCAAGCAATCAAGTAACCTAATGAGAAATAAAATGCATGCATGCATGCCCATGTTATACATGCATGGAACCCATTGTGTGTCTCAACTTATATATGTCCGCGATTAGTTCGTGATTGTTGTTTTATGCCCATGTTATGCACGCATGGAACCCATTGCACTGTATTGTATTAGTCTCTTGTGTGTGCGCGCGCGCAAGTGACAAGCGAGGTTTATATATATGTAACGTACTTTTACTGTATGCATGCGTGCATGGGTTACATCGTAATTAATTAGTACTTGATTGTGTTGCGCGCGTTAAAATACTAGCCAGTGATTGCGAGCCACGTAGTTCAGAAATATAGGTTATTACAGGATATTTATAAAACTCAATAAAATTATAATGTTACGATATTACTTTCTAGGCAAAAATATATGGGATTTGATAAACATCAACCGGATGTTTTTTTTTATTGAAATCATCCAAATCTAGAACCATTGGATCATTGTTGAGATTCGGGAGTATCGATTACATTCGATCCTATGATTTGATCCAACGGCTCGGTGAATTTGGATGTTAGATCCAACGGCCCACATCCGATCCTATGATTTGATCCAACGGCCCGGTGAATTTGGATGTTAGATCCAACGGCCCGGTGAATTTGGATGTTAGTTAAGACAAAAACATCCGGATGATACCTATACACTCCCAAAGTATATATATAATTTCTGTTTATCCAATCGAAATATTTATAAAGATATTGATAGCCTATGTTGTGAATGTTTGACTGTACGTATTCAAAAGCAATATATATGTGTGATGGGAGATATCTAGTAGCTACGTACGTATGTTTACTCGTGAAGATCATTTGATGCGTACGTTCGTCGAGTACGAGTATCTAAAGGTATCCGAAGGAAGCCAGGCGATGGAGGGTGTGTTTGGCAGAGCTTTCAGGTTTAACTTCTTCATGAAAAGTTGAAAAGCTCTATCAAACAAGAAAAAATCAACTAGCTTCACATAGAAATTTGAGGAAGTGATTCATGTTTTTTTTACTTGCAGCCTGGTAGTAAAAAAAATTTGCTTCCCACCTGATTCACAACCTCTCAATTATGAATCTCTCCACCAAATTCATAACTATTTCTCATCATAGAATTAATTCTATAGAAAATCGAGCCGGAAAATTAAGATCTAATACTCTGCCAAACAGACCGGAGTCGAAGCCATGAGCGCATCGGCCGTAACCTCGGAGCAGCCTGCCTATCTTGTGTTTGCTTCTGAGACCCCCCCTGCTCGATCTGCCCACGTCGATCGTTCTTCGCCGTGTGTATACAGCCGTCACGCCGCGTCGGCGACACGCGCGCAGGGAAGGGAAGGGCAGCCGCGCGGCGCGACAACGCCATGACCTGGCCGCTGACTCCACATCCGCTGCCGTCGATGATCGATTTTCTCCTCGGACGCCGCGCGACGCTCGTCGGCCGGCCCAGCTTGGCGCTCAAGCAGGCCGTCATGGTCCATACAGTTGGAGCTCAAGCTGAGGCCTCCTTCTCTGAACAGGCTGCCTCGCCTGCCAGGCCCATCATTTATAGATAGTCCATCTTACAGTAGTCTCTTGGGATGCGTCAACTTCATTTTTTTACCGTGCGTGCGTGTGTAAGCTAAACTTCATTTTAACAGTCTACAAACCTACAGGCCTTACATTCACTGTGGTTTGGGTTTTGTCCAACGAGCCTGGGTATTTTCTCCTGCTACATAGGTTAAGGGTATATCGAAAATGATCTTTCAACACTATATCTAATACATGCACTATAAATACAGGACATATTTTACGTTCCAATGCAAAACGAAAAAAAAAAGATACTGGCAAATTGCCCGTGTGGCTTTCCGCTGTCTACTTTAAGGTCATGTGCTAAGCAAATGGCGCGGCTAATGATGGTGTCGAATCACGGAATCATCGTCGTCATCTCCACCATGATTACACAAAGAAAGGCAGCACCGAGCACCGAGCCCGGCTCGGTTGGTAGCGTTGCCCCCTCGAGCAATGCTCGTGCCCGCGTACGTAATCTCTAATTAATTTTTCTAAGCATACGAAGAAGACACACACTTATATTTGTACGTACCTTAAATGAGTGTGGTGAACGTGGGTTATGTGCGTATGCTTGTACTTTTAAAAAAATTCAGAAGAAGCTAACCGAGACTGGGCCCAAACGGAGACACCGCGCGCGAGGGAGGAGACTTTCTGCAGCAAAAGAAAGGGCCTCGCCAAAGATGCGTGGCCCATCCGACCGGGATAATAAAAATTAATGTGATCCGTCACCTTTAGAAGCTGCCACAGGTATCGACGACAGTCAGACACCTCGCGGCCCTTTTCTTGTTTCATTTGTGATGCTTGCTTTTTGTTCATCTTAATATATTTTTCCAAACACTACTGTTCTAATGTAGTGGTAGTTGTCTATGAGCTAATATCACTTACTAGATATAGCTGAATATTTACTACTAGCAAGGGTCGACCATATGTAACGCGTAGTCTAAGTAAATTTCACAAAACTACGTGTTTTTTTTGTATATATATATATAGTGTATTTTAGTTTCTATTTTATAAAATTATAGATTTTAAGAGAACTTATATCACAAAACTCCAGGTTTTAGAATTGGTTGTTTCTTATAACAGGCCTGAGAGTGTGGGCCTACATGGCAGCATTACACGCGAATGAAACAAGAAGTGGGGCACGTGAAGCTGGCATGCGGGCTTAAATCAGACTGTTAAAAGATACGGTAAATTATAAAACATATAGTTTTGTGACACAATTTCTCCTAATTAAAATCTATAGTTTTGTAAAATAAAAGATACAAGCTGTATTTTCTGATAGTTTCTAATTAACACAATTATAGTTTTATAAAATTTACTTAATTTAAAATACAGAAATTTTATCCTCGGTCCCTCCGAAATTAAACTGTTTGCTGTTAAAATCCCACGAACTAAATTCCTACATCTCAAAATGACCTCCCAAAGCATGGCACATGACATGCAAGGATTAACCGATACATATATACATCACATTCACACCGTCTAACTGGACTTAATTACTCGCGCTAGTTCCCAGCAGTGTATATCCGAGCTAGCTACTTTACCTTCTCCTTCTTCTCTTCCTTTTGTGATTGCGATCGAGCAAAAAAAACTTCTTTCCAGCCACAGGTCAAGGTGATACGTGTGTGGGTCGTCGGGCCCAGCGGTCTCGGGGAAAATGGCTTTCCTCCAAATTTGCTCATCTTCTCCACAGTGACCACAAACCTAGCTCCCTATGGATCTATCTAAGTTTGTCCGTTACGCATTGGCAACCTCCGGGCCGGGGCCGGTCGGATGCATCGCCATTGCCATTCATTATATCTGATATCTCCGGCGATCTTTAGTAGCAGTCAACATTTGTATCATCACCGGAAGCAACTACAGCTAGTGTGTGTGTGTATATATACACTGTCCGTCAACCCTGAAGGTGTGATGATGCGCTTGCTTTCCACATCATCTGAATTGGACCGTCCAGATGGAGGCGATTGGACAGAACATCGCCGAACTTTGGTTAATCAGATGATATTAATTTAGATGCATGTACCTCGATCTCTATCGAATTAAGCGGCAAAATAAGGGATAAGCTAGCTATCGCCATCGTAAGATCGAGGTGCCATGAATGAAATCTTACAACAGTAACTAGAGTCTAGCTAGCTAGCTCTGTGGTTAGGAATTAGTAGACGGTTTGATTAGGAATCTTTTTTATATGGTTCGTTACTGTTGTACTTGCGATATGGCCTCTTGCACTTGCGCAGGTCCAAAGCTCAATTAACCAAGAGATGCGACGATTACCTGCTTATCTATGCATGGAGCTCATTCATTTGAGAGTAATTTATTCTCATAATAGGCCACGCTCATGATAGAACGTACTCTTGAAGAGACTTCCTCTGTTTTCCCTCTTGAAATTAGCACTCCACTGGCCATGCATCAACCGGTGTCCGGTGAGCCTATATGGGCTAGTCATTAATTATACAACATATAGAAACTACATCTCACGTCTGAAATTGTATATATACTAGATAGTACAGCGCGCTACGCCGCGCCGCACAAATCTCATTTTGGAGTTTTTTTGGTTGCAAAAATAGTAGAAGGACCTAAATGTAATTTTAAATATTTACCAGACCTAGACGTAATTTCAAATCTTTTAGACTTAAAGAACCATCGTCCGAGTTGAAATTAAATATGTTGTCCAATAACTTGTAAGAACTATATTTGTTTTTAATTTCAAATTTCATTTTAATTCACATTTAATCTATTTCTTAATTTAAATTAAATATATTTTCAAATTAATTTTGAATTATATTTTTTGGAATTTGAATTTATACATAGCTTGAAATTTAATTTTCCTTCATTTATATTAATCATTTTTAAATTAACTCCAAAATCTATGTTAATTCTTTTTTTGAATTCAAATTCAATTCTAATATTCCAACTCAAATTTATTACAAAATTTAAATTAATTATTTATATAATTAATTAATATATTTATATATTTACAATTTTACTAAAAAGAGTATTTTGTATAATCAAATTTCATTTAGTTTTTAAACTTACTATTCTGAATTTTGTGAATCCAAATGAACTCTTTCTTTCGGTGGCATGACACGAGTAGGTAAAACTAACCCGTAGTTTAATAGTTTAATCAGTTAGAGAAATAGGATGATGGAGATCTTTTCTTTTTCAAGATTAATTTGAGAATTTCTGGTGTTTTATTTGATAAATTTACTTAGTAATTTTGTATCCTAAATTTTAAAATATGATTATTTTTGCATAATCTAATTTTTATTTAGTTTTTAAAACTTACTTAATAGCCAACATCGCACAAGAAAATAGGTACTATCGTCGGTTAAAAGCCGGTGTTAGAGCCGGTGTGACCAACTGTTAGTGTTTTGCAAATAGTCACAACGGTGAAGTTAGTATTAAATGCTCAAATTAAATGATTTAATGTTTCTCTAGAGACAACTTTTAGAGATTGTTATTATAAAGCATGTATAATGTTACATGTTAATTGTCAGTAAGATTATACCATATATGATTTTAGGTGATGTGAAAGAGAGAGAAGGAGGAGAGAGAAAACTGTTGTCTCCTATATAAAAGACGGTTTTATAGACATCTTTCTATTTTGTGTGCTATTGTATAGACAGTCTGTTAATTGGATAAGAGACCATTACAGAACACTATATAGATGATCCATTGTATGAGTTATTTTTAATGCTGTCTATTGAAAGCATCTAGGCCCCCATGTGGTTATGGTTTTGATAATTAATGACAATCACGCTAAAAAGACTAACGATGTTTGTGCAAGTTAATTGGAAACAGGATAAATGTATTCCTCGAAAGATGTTGGATGGTTTCAAGTGCAAAGATGGAAGGAGTACGCGCAAAAGAAGCTAAAGAAGTGAAGGTATAAAAGTTAGAAGTATTTTCTAGCCTTTTCACCGATCTCGGAGTTGGGAAAAGATCGGATTTTTAGGATAGTAGCCGTACTATCAAGGGGACTTGGTTTGAGCATTAAAACTTGAAAGTGCATTTTAATATGGCTCATTAGTTCATCCGTAAAATTATGCATTCGAGAGAAAATCAAAGTGTTGAAAAAATTGAGGCAAGACTACTGCTTGGTTGAGGCGGTAGTACATAAGAAATCTTGATACTACCGCACCCACGATTAGCGTAGCTATATTCCATGAGGTGTGTTTGGGGTCTCTCCCACCGGCACTATCAAGATGGTCATAGCGGTAGTACATGAATCTTGATACTACCGCACAATAGTTGGCGTAGCCTTTTTCGATCTTTTTTGTTTTTCGATCGGTTGGTGCGGTACTACCGCACCCATGGGCGGTAGTACCGGCCATATATTAAAAACGTTGTAACGGCTACGTGTCGGTCAGATTATTACGCCAGATAGCCGTTATATCATGAGTCTTGATACTACTAGCCCCTATAGGGCGGTAATACCGCCCTGGCGCAAAATCGGTGAAGTGCGAGATAACGGCTAGTTAGTGTGGGGTGGGGTTATAAATACCCCCACCTGTATGTAGGGCAGGTTGGTGACTCCATTGAATACTCTTGAGCCCTAGAAACACTCTCCACTCTCTTGTGCATTGAATTCTTGATTCTTGAGTTTTGGAGAGCAACAAGTGAGTGCATTGCATTTAGTGAGCCATATTGTGTGCACTCTTAAGTTTCAAGCCTCGTCAAGTTTGTTACTCTTGGAGGTTGCCGCCTCCTAGGCGGCTTGGAGGCGTGAGGCTCCGTTGATCTTCACAAAGGAGGTTGTGTGAAGACCCGGGCGGTTGTGAAGGCACGAAGCTCGCCTACCCGGAGCGGGGAAGAGCTATCGCTAGTGATCGGGGAAGGCTCAAGCGAGTGGAGCCGCTTGAAGGAATTCAAGCTACCTCAACGTGGAGTAGGGAGACCGCAAGTCTCCGAGACCACGGGAAAAATTCTCTTGTCCTTTAGTTGTGGTTTGCTTGTTCTCTACTCTCGTGAAATTCTAGAAATTTGATTCGTGTGTGCTACTTGCTTAGAAATCAATATACTTGCGTAGTGATATTATCTTGCGATCACTAGAATTGTTAAGTATTAAATTCGACAAAATTAGCACTTGTTCTTAGCAATCATTAAACTTGAATTTAGTAATAGAAAATTTTAGAAAAGCCTATTCACCCCCCTCTAGGCTCATCCTCGATCTTACAAGTGGTATCAGAGCTTGGTCTCTCTATTTCGGCTTTACCGCCTAGAGAGCAAGGATGGCCAACGAGGGTATGTCAATTGGAAAAGCTCCCTTCTTTGATGGTACAAATTATTCTTATTGGAAAATTCGTATGACGGTTTATCTAAAAGCTATGAGTCCTAATATATGGAGAATTGTCAATGAAGGTTATGTTGTGACCACCGGTGCCGCTTTAAATGAGGAACAAAATGAAAGATTTATTCATCTAAATGCTCAAGCTATGAATGCTATATTTGGTGCCTTAAATGCGGATGAATTTAATCGTGTTAGTAATTTAGAAACCGCACATGAAATTTGGAATACATTATCGGAAATTCATGAAGGGACATCCATGGTTAAGGAAGCTAAATTGCATATGCTTAGAGTAAAGTATGAAAGTTTTATTATGTTGCCTCATGAAAGTATAAATGAAATGTATTCTCGATTAAATAATATTGTTAATGAGCTCAAGGGTCTTGGTACAACCTTGAGTGATGTTGATATTGTCAGGAAAATGCTTAGAGCTCTTCCGAGAAATATGAAACATTGGTTACATTATTTCTCAACTCACGGAATTGCCAAGGATGACGCCAACCGGTCTTCTCGACAATCTCATCACCAACGAGCTCTACAAGAAAGACAAGGAAGAATTGTTGGAACAAAACTCTTCCAAGAAAAAGAACATCGCCTTCAAGGCAAAAGCGGAGTCAAGTGATGAGGACTCCGAAGGTGAGGATACCGAGGAGGAAATGGCACTTCTCGTAAGAAGGATGAAGAAATTTATGAGAAGGCGATCGAGCTTTAACGGTCCACAAAGGTACAAGAAAGGACAAAATTCTAATACTAACCGATATGCTAATATTCGATGGTATGAATGTGATGAAAAGGGACACATAGCCTCGCATTGCCCTAAGAAGAAGGATGACAAGGACAAATCACCCAAGAAGAAGAAATTCTTTCAAGGCAAGAAGAAGCTATTCAAGAAATTCCAAAAGGACGGCAAAGGTGAAGCTCATATTGGGGAGTGGGATTCCGAAGAAGAATATTCGGACTCCGACTCATCCGAAGAAGAGACTCCTTCAAAGAAGAAAGGTTTTGCTGGTGTTGCTATCAAAGAGGCTTCATCTCCATTCGTCACTCCTTTATGCCTCATGGCTAAAGGAGAAACCAAGGTAAACTCTAATGAAGATAATGAACCATCATATGATGAGCTAATGGACATGCTAGAAGATTTAAATGAATATCTTGGCAAAGAAAAATCAAAATTTAAGGTTTTAAAGAAAGAATTCCTAACTCTCAAAAATTCATATGATGAGCTAAAGGAAGATCATGAAATTCTACTTGTCAAGAATAATTCAAAATTAACAAATGATATTGGTATCGAGTGTGATATTATAAATGACTTGCCTAGACTAGCAAATACCTCATCTCATGTAGAAAAATCAAGCATATCTACTTCATATTGCGATTTAGTTGATTTATCATGTTCTAATGCTAGTTCATGTCATAGAAATTTAATTGTTGAGAATAATGAACTTAAGAAGCAAGTGAACAAATTAAGTCAAAGTCTAGATAGATGCTTTAAGGGTAAGGACACCTTAAATAAGATTTTAGGTAGTCAAAGATGTTCCTATAATAAAGAAGGCTTAGGATATATCCTAAAAAGAATAAGAAAATAAGTAACAAAGCTCCGCTTTGTGAAATCAAATGGTAAATTTTGTTATAAATGTCATGAAATAGGACATTTAGCGAATGATTGCACCTTGAGTAAAGCATCCAAGAATAATGTTCATGACTCTTGCTATGTTCTAAAAAGGGATAGAAATGGTAATGTTTTTACTAAGTTTGTTGGGACCCCGATAATTGGCCAAAGAAAGAAAGCCGTTTGAGTTCCCAAAACCTTGGTTACTAACCTCCAAGGACCCAAACAAATTTGGGTACCTAAAAAGGCTTGATTTTCTTTTGTAGGTGAACTACAAAACCGGCGGACGGCATTGGGTGTTGGATAGTGGTTGCACCCAACACATGACCGGTGACCGAAAAATGTTCACCACATTCGATTCGGGAAATGGACAAAATGACAAGATCACATTTGGTGATAATAGCAAAGGAAAGGTATTGGGCTTAGGTAAAATTGCTATATCAAACGACCTTTCCATTTCTAATGTATCATTAGTTGAAACATTAAATTTCAATTTGCTATCCGTTGCTCAAATATGTGATCTTAATCTTGTTTGTACCTTTTCTAAAAATGATGTAGTTATTACTAAAGAAAATGATAATTAAACTTGTGTTTAAAGGATTTAGATTTGGAAATTTGTATTTAGTTGATTTCACTTCAAATGATTCATGTCTTCAAACTTGCTTAATGGCTAAAACTTACTTAGGATGGTTATGGCATAGAAGACTAGCTCATGTTGGAATGATTCAACTTAAAAGTTATTTAAAAATGATTTAGTTGTGGGCTTGAAAGATGTGAAGTTTGAGAAAAATCGACTTTGTAGTGCTTGTCAAGCCGGTAAACAAGTCGCTAGTTCTCATCCCTCAAAGAGTATCATGTCCACATCTAGACCATTAGAGCTCTTACATATGAATTTGTTTGGCCCGACAACCTATAAGAGAATTGGAGGAAATTCTTATTGTTTAGTGGTTGTTGATGATTATTCTAGATATACTTGGGTTTTCTTTTTAGATGACAAATCCAAACCTCAAGTATTTTCAAAAGATTTGCAAAAGGGCTCAAAATGAATTTGATTTTATAATAAAGAAAATTCAGTAGTGATAATGGTTCCGAAGTTCAAAAATACAAGAATCGAAGATTATTGTGATGAACATGGAATAAAGCACGAAGCTTTCATAACCTACACTCGGAACAAAATGGAGTTGTGGAACGGAAAAATCGTACATTAATTGAAATGGCAAGAATAATGCTAGATGAATATGGTACTTCCGACAATTTTTGGGCGGAAGCAATTAATACCGCTTGCCATGCTACAAATAGACTTTATTTGCATCGTTTTTGAAAAAGACCTCTTATGAACTTCTTGTTGGAAGAAGGCCGAACATTTCTTATTTTCGAGTTTTCGGTTGCAAATGTTATATTTTGAAAAAGGGTGTTCGGCTCTCAAAGTTTCAAAGTCGGTGCGATAAAGGCTTTTTGCTTGGTTATTCTTCTAATAGCAAAGCTTATCGAGTTTTTAATAAAAACAAAGGTTTTGTTGAAGAAACATGTGATGTTGAATTTGATGAAACTAACGGCTCTCAAGAAGAGCAAGAGAATTTGGATGATGTAGGTGAGGAAGGTCTAAGAGAAGCAATGAAGAATATGACAATTGGAGATGTGAAGCCGGAAGTGGATAAACATGATCAACCTTCATCAACTCAAGCCGAGCCTTCAACTTCCACAACGCCAAGTCGGATCCAAACAATCGATGAAGATGACAAGGCAAATGATCAACAAGTTCAACCTCTACCTCTACGGATTCATCATGGTCTCTCTAAGGATCACCCAATAGACCAAATATTGGGTGACGTGAGTAAGGGTGTTCAAACTCGATCCCGTGTCGCTTCTTTTTGTGAGCATTATTCATTCGTATCTTCATTTGAACCTACTCACATAGATGAAGCATTAAGTAATCCAGATTGGGTAAATACCATGCATGATGAATTGAACAATTTTGCTCATAATGATGTTTGGACATTAGTAGAAAGACTCAAAGAACATAATGTAATTGGCACAAAATGGGTTTTCCGTAATAAACAAGATGAAAATGGTATTGTAGTAAGAAATAAAGCTAGATTAGTGCCGCAAGGTTTCACTCAAATTGAAGGATTAGATTTCGGTGAAACTTTACGACCAGTAGCTAGATTAGAAGCCATTAGAATTTTGCTTGCATTTGCTTCAAGCTTTGACATTAAGTTATATCAAATGGATGTAAAGAGTGCGTTCTTAAATGGACAAATATCCGAATTGGTATTTGTCGAACAACCTTCCGGTTTTGAAAATTCCAAATATCCTAATCATGTCTACAAACTCTCTAAAGCGCTATACGGACTCAAACAAGCTCCTAGAGCGTGGTATGAGCGACTTAGTGATTTTCTACTCTCAAAGGGTTTCAAAATTGGGAAGGTTGATACAATGCTCTTTACAAAAATAATTGATGATGAATTCTTTGTATGTCAAATTTATGTTGACGATATCATTTTCGGTTCTACTAACGAAGATTTTTGCAAAGAATTTGGTGATATGATGTCTAGTGAGTTTGAAATGTCGATGATCGGAGAATTGAGTTTCTTCCTTGGACTTCAAATCAAGCAACTCAAGAATGGGACGTTCGTAAGCCAAATCAAGTACACGAAGGATCTTCTTAAAAGATTTGGCATGGAGGACGCCAAGCCGATCAAGACTCCAATGGCATCAAACGGGCATCTCGACTTAAACGAGGGAGGTAAACCGGTAGATTTAAAGCTTTATAGATCCATGATTGGTAGTTTGCTTTATCTCACCGCATCTAGGCCCGATATTATGTTTAGTGTTTGCATGTGTGCTCGCTTTCAAGCTTCTCCCAAACAATGCCATTTAGTTGCCGTAAAGAGAATTCTAAGATATTTAAAACATTCCTCAAACATAGGGTTATGGTATCCTAAAGGTGCAAAATTTGATTTAATTGGATATTCGGATTCGGATTATACGGGTTGCAAAGTGGATAGAAAAAGCACCTCCGGGAGTTGCCAATTGCTAGGTAGATCCCTAGTTTCATGGTTCTCCAAGAAACAAAACTCCGTAGCTTTATCCACCATGGCTTTAATATATATCCGCCGGTAGTTGTTGCGCTCAATTGTTATGGATGAGGCAAACTCTAATGGATTATGGAATAAATTTTAAAAAGGTGCCTCTCTTATGTGATAATGAAAGTGCGGTTAAAATAGCCAATAACCCCGTCCAACACTCAAGAACAAAACACATTGATATCCGTCATTATTTCTTGAGAGATCATGTATGTAAAGGGGATATTGAGATTAGTCACATTAGAACGGAAAATCAATTAGCGGATATACTCACAAAACCCTTAGATGAGGCTAGATTTTGCAAATTGAGAAATGAGTTGAATGTCATTGATATCTCTAATGTGGCCTAAATGAAATTTCTTTGGTTGTTTTAATTGGATTTCATTTGGTATTTGTTCTTTAGATGAGTCTCACATCAAGGGAGAAATATACAATTCATGTATATATCACCTCTCCTAAATGTGAAAAATTGAAGATTGTGCTATGAATATCTTGAAAAGATAAAACTAGACTTTATAAGTCAAAAATATTTGGAAATAATCTATCTTGGATTTACAAAAGTGCAAAGGGTTCTCAAATCTTCAGTTAAAATTTATTATTATGTAAATCTTATTCCTTGAAACTTATACCATATCATAACCTCCTTATGTTTATAAAGAAACAAAACTTTTGTTTTAAAAGGTTTGATGAAATCCAAAAGCTTGATCTATATTGATCTACTAAAAGCACAATTGAGTTCTGCCCATAGAACTAGCATACCTTGTCTCTAGTTCCTCATGTGGTATTTAAACTCAGACAAATCAAACTATTAATTCTTTTTCTTTTGATTATGTTTAAAAGTTTGTCTTGTGTTTTTCTTGTGATTGAATTTGATCTAATAATCTATACTCATACACAATATAGCAATATATATAAAGAAAATTCGCAATCTAATTCCCCCTTTTCCTGCGTCTCAGCCCTTTCCTAAGACTATCGGCCGCTCTGGCGGTAATCTATAAATCTTGATACTATTAAAGGTCCAGAGCGATAGTACCGCTCAGATAAATTTGTGGGGCCACCTCATTTCCGGCCGTTTCTCTGCCTTCTCTCTCTCTTCTTCAATTCCCTACTTTGAAACCGCCTCCTCTCCCATTATCCCGTGCGGTTCTCTCTCTCCCTCTCAAACCCTAGAACTCTCCCCCTCCGAAATCTTGAAGATTTGTGGGGATTCGTCCATCAAAGTTAATCCTTGTGTCTTTCTCCTCCGAAAGGTATCTTTCATTTTCTTTATTCTCTTTGGATTCATCTCATTTGGAGCAATCTAGGGTTTAAATGAAAAATTAAAATGTGTAATCGTGTTTTGAGGCAAAATACTTAAGGATTAGGTATAAAATTGATGTCCTTAATATTCCCTAAAACCCTAATCCTAGTTTAAATCATCAATGCCTCAACATTGCCTCGATTTTGCCCAAGATCCTCCTCGGTCACGCTCGTGGCACTACGGCCACCGGGAGTAGTAATCCGACCTTGCGGTACTCTGGGTCTCGATGTGATAATCTGCGTAGTGCAAACCATGACATCGATTTTGAGCATGTCTGAAGTGATATTTCTCCAACATTTATTCATCTCATGTTCTTAATATTCAATCCCACACAATCAATGCTCATATTCTCAATTCCTTGAAATTCTTATCTAGATCATGCCTCGCACTAAAGTCGTCGGAACCGGTCCTTCTGGAGGGGGTAAGGGTACGAGGAAGACGACTAAAGGTCGTGGCGTGCCCACTTCGGACTCGGACAGCGGAGATAGCGACACCTCCTACACCGTCGCCATGAGGACCACAAGAGCTAAAGGGAAGGGTCCTGCCGAGCCTTCCCAGGCTAAGAAGAGAAAAGTCCCCGCTCCTGCTCCTCAAATTACTGGCAGCGACGACGAGACTGAGAGTGAAAATGAGGAGAGCTCAGAGGAAGAAGAAGTGGTGCCTCCAATTGGTAGGCACGATCCTTCTCAAATTAAAGGAGATGACTATTATGCTCGCAGAAGTCAGAATCTGTATCTCCAACCTCGCTCCGCCCCAAATCCAAGATTCCATTCTTTGTTTCAGCAGAGGGTGTTTGAGCAAATATATCTGGAGAAGGAGTTTGCCAACCAGCGCTGGGTCAGTTGGAAGCACATCCGTGAGCAGCCTGAGTTTGCTGGTATTCCGGAACTTTTTGGAGGAGCTGGCCTGTACAACTTCCTTGGTACAAGGACTGATTACCATGAGAAGGTCATCAAGCAATTTTATGCAACGCTCTATGTTTCTGAAAATCTTGAGCAAATCACTTGGATGACTGACACTACTAAATACACTGCTTGCAAGGACGATTTTGAGCATGCTTTGGGAATTTTCCATAGCCAGTACCCTAAAATCCATGACGAGCCTCCTCTGTCCTTGGAACATGCTGCAACCTTCTATGACCAGTCTCATACCTTCAGAATTGGAAACTCAGCCGGTCTACAGCTCCAACCAAGCATGGTGAACAAAATTATTCATGTCACTATTCATCCGAAGAGTGGCAATTTCGATGCCGTGAGAGGCCATGCTTGGAATGTCATTGCAAAAGTCATGGCACGAGAGAAGTTTGATGTGGTGGACTTCATAATAAGGGAGATGTCTCAATCGGCTAGGGATAGAGGGAAGACCATCTATTTTGCTCCGTACATCATGGCACTAATTCGGAAAGTTGCCGAGTACAATGGTGCCACCCCTACTCCACATAAGCCGTACAAGCCTCGAGTTGCTCCTCCTCAAGTCTGCATCACATCGCCGAGCAAGCCGCTCAAGCAAGAGCTCAAGCGAACAAGCAGCCCAAGCCCAAGCTCAAGCCGCTCAAGCCGCCTGCGTGCCGATGCCTATCTTGCCAGCCTTGAGACCCTCCGTTCGGACATGATGGCTGGATTTGCGAGACAAGAATCCTATATGCAGGGCCAGTTTGCACTTGTTATGGAGCTTCAATATCAGAATCGCGAAATGGTTGAGGATGTCCGAGAGCGTCTGGGTTAAACAGCACTTCTTTCGATCACTATCGCTCCTACCATCAGTCGTATCAGCGTCGTCGTCCGGATAGCGGCAGTATTCCTCCTTCCCATGATCCTCCTCCGTCATCCAGCTGGGATCCTTGGTCTCCTCATCCGCCACCCGGCTCTACTCCTGGAGATGGTGAGGAGTAGACGCTTCCGTGACGGTCCCCTTTTGGTCCTTGATGACAAAGGGGGAGAAGTATGAAGAATTGGAGCTCAAAATCTATCTATCCTTTGTAATAAAATTGATTAACTCTTGTGGTTGTTGGCTTTGAACTCTTTGTGTTTATTTATGTTATTTATGTCATCATTTTGCGTCTTGTTGAATATCTTTTGTGAACTTGTTTTTGAACTAATTTCTATGATCTTTTGCGCTCAAAGTTTTATCCAAAACTCATCCTTCCTTATGAGTTTTGCATTATGTCATGTTATTTCAATTGAATAATATCATCTTCATTGCCATACATAACTCATATACAAATGTGCAAAATTTATTGTTTATCCATGGCACACTTGTAGGGGGAGCTATTCTCATGTAGCAATATTTTCATTCAAATATCTTTTGTCTTCCAAAGACAAAATATTGCTAAATAAGAATCCCATGGTGTGAGTAATTGATTTCTATTGGTCACTCACACTAAATATAAATTTACTTCAATTCGATTATGAGGATTGTCATCAATTACCAAAAGGGGAGATTGAAAGCATCTAGGCCCCATGTGGTTATGGTTTTGATAATTAATGACAATCACGCTAAAAAGACTAACGATGTTTGTGCAAGTTAATTGGAAACAGGATAAATGTATTCCTCGAAAGATGTTGGATGGTTTCAAGTGCAAAGATGGAAGAATGCAGCATAAAAGAAGCTAAAGAAGTGAAGGTATAAAAGTTAGAAGTATTTTCTAGCCTTTTCACCGATCTCGGAGTTGGGAAAAGATCGGATTTTTTTAGGATAGTAGCCGTACTATCAAGGGGGACTTGGTTTGAGCATTAAAACTTGAAAGTGCATTTTAATATGGCTCATTAGTTCATCCGTAAAATTATGCATTCGAGAGAAAAATCAAAGTGTTGAAAAAATTGGGAGGCGGCACTCTACAGCTTGGTTCGGCGGCGATCAAGAAGTCTTGATACTACCGCACTACGATTAGCGGTAGCTATATTCCAGTGAGGTGTGTTTTGGTCTCTCCACCGTAAGCACTCAAGCATGGTCATAGCGGTAGTACATGAATCTTGATACTACCGCACAATAGTTGGCGGTAGCCTTTTTCCGATCTTTGTTTGTTTTTAAGGCGGCATTATGCGGTACCCATAACCCAGGTAATACAGACCATATATTAAAAACGTTTATGTGACTCGTGTCGGTCTGATTATTGCGCCAGTATAGCAGTTATCATGCAGTCTTGGTACTAGCCCCTATAGGGCGGTAGTATCTGCCCTTAGCAAAAATCGGTGAAGTCAGATAACGGCTAGTTAGTGTGGGGTGGGGTTATAAATACCCCCCACTGTATGTACTGGCAGTTGGTGACTCCATTGAATACTCTTGAGCCCTAGAAACACTCTCCACTCTCTTGTGCATTGAATTCTTGATTCTTGAGTTTTGGAGAGCAACAAGTGAGTGCATTGCATTTAGTGAGCCATATTGTGTGCACTCTTAAGTTTTAAGCCTACGTCAAGTTTGTTACTCTTGGAGGTTGCCGCCTCCTAGACGGCTTGGAGGCGTGAGGCTCCGTTGATCTTCACAAAGGAGGTTGTGTGAAGACCCGAGCGGTTGTGAAGGCACGAAGCTCGCCTACCCGGAGCGGGGAAGAGCTATCGCTAGTGATCGGGGAAGGCTCAAGCGAGTGGAGCCGGCTTGAAGGAATTCAAGCTACCTCAGCGTGGAGTAGGGGAGACCGCAAGTCTCGAGACCACGGAAAAATTCTCTTGTCCTTTAGTTGTGGTTTGCTTGTTCTCTACTCTCGTGAAATTCTAGAAATTTGATTAGTGTGTGCTACTTGCTTAGAAATCAATATACTTGCGTAGTGATATTATCTTGCGATCACTAGAATTGTTAAGTATTAAATTTGACAAAATTAGCACTTGTTCTTAGCAATCATTAAACTTGAATTTAGTAATAGAAAATTTTAGAAAAGCCTATTCACCCCCCCTCTAGGCTCATCCTCGATCTTACATCTATAGATGACATGAATATATATTATAGACAATTGCCATTTATACCACTGTACATACTCATACAAGCTGGCTTTATTACTTACTCTAGATAACATAGATTCATGAGTGGAGTAACTAATGGGCTTTATTGTTGACTTATTGTACTTAAGGCCTGTTTGGTAGAGTTCTAGATCCCAACTTCACCTGAGATCTGAAACTTGTAAACTAAAATAAAGTGAATTAAGTTTATATTTTTGGTCTAAAATGCAAACAAGCTGATCCATCTAAACACTGTTAGGACCTGTTTGGTAGAGCTCCAGATCCCAGCTTTACCTGAGATCTGAAACTTGTAGGCTAAAATAAAATGAATTAAGTTTATATTTTTGGTCTAAAATGTAAACAAGATGATCCATCTAAACACTATTAATGTGTTCACAGCTCCAACTCCACGGATCTAGTGGAGCTAGGAATACACTGCTCCACTAGATCCACGGATCTGGTGAAGCCAGCTCTATAGATCTGGTAGAGCTAGAAATACCCAGCTCCACCGGATCTACGGATCTAATGGAGCTGAAGCCCTGCCAAACACACCCTTACTCTTAAGCGTTACTCTAGTGACGTGTTGGCTGGGTGGCATTAATTTTTTGAGTTTGACTTGGTCTGCATGCACCTACTATAACGATTTCAGGTTGTATTCAAAACTCCCTATTTAGCACAAGACATGACGTTGGTGTGCCTGTATTTAATCTAAACCATATATTGCAAATATGATATTTTTTTTACTTCTTAGAATTAACGTGGGGCCTTTTAAAGAGCCTTCAATTAGTCGTTTTTTATTTTCTTCTATTAATATGATATTTTTCTTGCTTTTTACTACTTACTAGGATTAACTAGGAGCCTTCTTCTACGAAAACTTTCGATTAGCAAAGATATAGGTAGATTCGTTCACACAAGAATCCAGAATGTCTGTAATCCCAAACATCAAAGGCGCCAGCCGTAATTTGCGCTAAAAAGAGAAAGGGACAAGCCGACAGAAGGAAAGAAGCATCACAACATGATACTAATCGAATAATTAATTGCACTGATGTCATCATCACACAGACAATACAGTGCCATAATAAGGTCAGGAGTTAATTCGCTTATCTTCAGGCGATGGTTACAGCTAGTAGTATATCTACTAGGCACGTGGGCGCGGCGCACGCCGCGCCACGACGTGATAGCCAATCCAAAACAAGTAGTGCACGCCGCGCCACGACATGATAGCTAATCCAAGACAAGTAGTGAAAACTGCGTGAGTTATAAAAGTTTAACAAAGAAAAAATAGACCAACACATAATCTTTGAAATTTCTAGATAATTTTTACGAATATCTTCATGTTCCTCGGATGAAACAAATGAAAGCCACGGAAGAACTCTGTCATCATATTTACTGAGGATGTTGCATAAGAACGCCACACCAAATCAGCTTTGCTCTTCATATGTAAATTTCTTGGTAAGCAATGGGAAGACCTAAAACAAATTCAGATGATCAGCCACCAATAAGAATGAGGTGACACTTGAATATGTTGAGTAACCGGTTGAAGGCTCAAGCACATAATCCAACGAAAAACTGCCATGTTTTCTAAACCTCTGGAGACAGATTCTAGTTCATTCAAGTTACTATTGCAACCTGACTTCCCCACTTCTTTGCCTCATACTGCTAAAAAAACTTAATCAAAGCTTCCACACCATAATGAGAGGTCAATTCAGATTGCAATAGAAAAGGACACAATAACTAACATCCCAATTACTAAAATGAGGATCCACAACTAAAATATATACTTGAAATATGCCGAGCAGCTGTTCATATGGAAGAAGAAACGATGTAAAACTCAAAGAAATCATTATTCCCATTTTCTTGTTACCAAACCAAAAGTAAGACACATAAAACTCAAACAATCAGCTCCTATGCAACACTTGCGAGAGAAAAAAAAGAAAAATAAAATATATAGTTAGCATTTCGTATGTAGGTCTTACCTTCTCTTCTCCTTTTTAAGATTTTGCTTCTCAAGATGTTTAGACCGCCTTTACGAAGGTTCTTTGTGAAGACTGCCAAGAACAAAATAATAAAGCATAAGAATAATGGGATAAATTTCATAGATAAATGTTTCACCTTTAATGTGAAAATAATAAGGAATATATGGAAGCAAGTTAGTGCTTGTTGATTCAAACAATTTCATCCCTTTCATTAAACACCACACTACAAAGACTTAGCGGTCAGCAAAATCCTCCCAAGGATTGCAACGCGATGGTAAGTATAGTAACTACCGAGTTTACACACAATTAGTTCAGCAAAGGCCTACAAGAAGAGTTCTGAGAATACATACTTTGTTTAAATCAACCCAAAAAGTTGGAATTATATATCAATCACACGTTGGGTACAAATGCGTTAGTCTTAATAAAAGATCGAGCTATTGTTTAACTCAAGTTTCAGTACCAAATGAAGTAAGAGTGTATATTTTTCAATAAAAAGGAAATAATGTTTGTGCTGTGTGTATATATAACGCAGATGAATTGTAAACCGAGTTGTGACTTCAAACTTGTTGACAAATGTTAGACACCAACAATATGCTATTCATTTCTTTCATTGGCCAACTAACCATACTTAATGGAAAATGTTAACAGCGGTAAAGCACAATAATACATTTCACAAATATTTACAGCAACATGGAAAGGAAGTTCTGGCGATCCTTTGCTTGCCGAATCTACCTCCATCACCACGCCTATGCCTTTCACCAAAGCTTGGCGTGAAGCAATCTAAAAGGACAAGAGCACGTGCTTACCAAGTGAAAATATGTATAGCGACACAATATGTATCAACTATTTTATTTGGTATATGCCTACACACTTCAACATTTCTAACAGCGTTTATGTCTTGACATTTATGAGTGCTTTTGTTATCGATTACAATATGAAGTGATTAACAGAATAAGAAACCGTTTAATAGGGGTATGCTACCGACACGTGTTCTTCTTCCTAGGACATATGTTGAGCTAGGGCACCAGTGGGCATATGATTAATAGAATAAGATACTATCTGAAGGTGTTTTACCACTCATGAAAACCAATTTGTGCAAACCCTTGTCCCTTTCGATATAAAAGAGAGAGAGATCAATAAAATGTGGAAAACTCAAGGAGAAAGGAAGCTAAATCATAAATCAACCACACCTACTTTCTTGTAAGCCTTCTGCGCTTGCGGTCTGCGCTCTGGGGATGCATCTTTCGATCCCTAGCAGGCAAGTAGGACTCAAATCAAATTTTGGTGACCTAAACAACAATAGGGAAGGGACCAACGGCTTAGAGAGACTGACACATAACAAGAGAAAGCAGAGCTCTATATGAAAATTTTATGTCATCAAGAAAAACCGGAATGACCACAACATGGCAAATTAAAACACTAATCAAATTAGAGCATTAAATGAAACAAAGCTTGGTGCAAATGAGAGTAAAAACAATTCACTTTTGCAAGTTTGGCAACCGAATGTCCTTTTCAAGGTGCTAGGCCTATCGCATTACATAATCTGATTCTAAAATGTCTAAGGTAGAATTTGTGCATGCCCTCAATATATTATCTGATTATTTCCATATTCCAAGATAGTGTAATCGGATGGGTTATTGCAGAGGCGGAACTCACATTTCGCCTTTGCATGAAGAACAAGAACACAATATGCCGATATGTTTGATGACTCCACAAAGTATTGCTTTCATTGAAGCAAGACCGAAACACATTCCTAGTGAAAATTGCAGCACTAGTGAGATGGGGAAAAACGAGATGGCAGATGCAACAGGTCACATGATTTTAGATCTTCGCATGTGGAACATTAGAGGAGAAAATATATGTTATCTCCCATTTTCTTACATCATCAAGAGAAACATGTAGACCAAGGTTAGTTTTAAGAGTCTTGTATGAGACCAAAACGTGGTAATTTTACTACACAATATAATTAGGTAACCAAATCAAAAGAGACGATACAATAGTAATAGAACGATTCTTCTTTTATGGTAGAAGAGAATTATATACGAATGTGATGCTCAATTTTGTACAGCCCGTTCCAACATTACATTTCTTTTTCTTGTGCAAGTGGTGTCCGAACTGTATCGAATCCTACCCTAAGAAGTATGTGTGCCTCCAAAAAAAAAAATCTGATGTCGAAATTTATTTCACTTGTAGTGCCTGATTTATGAAGGAGGTATAGGAGGGAGGGAGACAAGAACAACAATACCTTCGCTTTCCTCATGATGTGACGGGCTGGGCTTCGAGCAAGCCCGTGGCGAGGAGCTCCTTGAGGCTCTTGGGGATGTTATTTAAGGATATGTTCCTGGACAGCTTGAGCTCCATGTTCTTGTTGCTGTTGGGGGAAGCTGAAGAGGAATTGCTGGCGGTGGTGATACCTGATAGGTCGGCGGCGGCGGCGCGTGCTCTTTTTCAGGCTGGCATTGGTCCTTCTCCTGCTCCTCCTATTTGGGTTTGAACCTGAGCTCGAGTTGAGGAGCCAGCCGGAATCCTTCCAGATTTAATATAGGAACTATGAAGACCTGGCTGAGAAGAAGAAGTGAGATACCGAGGAAACTTGGGACAAGGAAGCGGGGAGCAGAGGAGGAGAAAGCACTAATCTTGGATAGAGGCTCGTTCGCTTCACCGTCTCCTCGATGGTGGTCTCGAAGCCCAAACCGCGCAATCACCGCGTGGTCAGCTTCCTCCTCTCCTCATCGGCGTCTCAAGGACCTTGGTGAGCAGAAGGCAGCAGTCTCGAAGGAGTGGCTCCTCATGGTGAAGGAATGCGCGAGGAGAGGAGCAGTACATGTTAGCCCATGAAAGCATCGGAAGAATGGGGGGATCTAGTGGTCGTCGCAGGTAGAAGAACCGGCGGGGGAAGCCGACGCCTCTCCACAGCGAAGAATTTGCGTGAGCTGAAGAAACCGGCGCCGGGCAGGGCGAAGAACAACCGAGGCAAAGCGAAGAACAAACGGGATGCGCCCAAGGCTGCGGAAGCAAAACCGGCGGGGGAAGCCGGCGCCTCTCAACAGCATGCGGAGGAGAGGGCAAAAGGGCGAAGGGCACGGGTGCGGCGACGGGCACAACAGCAGCGCGGCCGCCAGGGGGGGGCAGGAGGAGAACGGCGAGGGCTGGCTCACGGGGAGGAGCGATGGAGGCGGAGTGCAGCGGAGCGACCGAAGAAAGAAATGGGGAGCGACGAAGCGGTCGACGGACGCGAACGCAAAAAACCAACAGCAAAACCACGGGCTACGCCAGCGCTAAGCGCCACGCGTTGCTCACAAAATCGGACGCAAGCGCGCGACCGAATCGAACGCGTGGCGTCTTTGCTTTCGCGAATGCTGCTACCATCTGCGCTATCGCGACGTTTGAGTTTGATCTCGCGATTAATTACTTAAGGCGGACAATTGGGTTAATAGCGGCGGCGCGGCGCGATAGTACAAGCACGCCGGCCCGAAATCGACGTGGCGACGAGGAGCAACAAAACCTCCCATATTTAATATAGTAGTTATACGTACAAAAGTACCTAGCAACATGCATCTGCATAACGTGAAAATGCATGCTAATTGCTAATGGATCGAATTCAACTTTAGTCTTCACCTAAGCAACCGGATGCCATGCCCTGCAGGGGCGCATTCAGGAAAATTGATCGATGGGGTCATCGCCGATATACGGCTTACGGGCTGCTTGTTTTCGGATGACTAGTTAGGCAGGATGAGCACGGAGCTAGGGTTCAGACTAATCTGCCGCCGGGGTCATCAACAGAATTTGGCGGAGGGTATAAAGGATTAATACATGGGCGTCGGGGTCAACGGACCCAGCGCCAGGGGCGGATCTACAGTACTGTCATTGGGGTCAAATGACCCCAATGACTTTGCTAAAATCACATATAAATCTAATTGTATTCTATTAGTATATAAGCATATATAAGTTATAAGTTACTGTAATGACCCCAACGACCCCAATAGCCTATTTTTCTGAATCCGCCCCTGCCCAGCGCCACAACTGCCGGATGCCATGCCCATTGCCCTGCCTTACCAGTTAAATAAGAATGTACCAGTGCTTGTGCTCCTAATTAATCTGAGTTCGAATTAGTTTGGTGCAATTTGCTTTACCTCCAAATGAAGTACCGAGCATAGAAGATATATGGGACGATCGTGGTGTCTCGATCCCTGACACTGAATTGGATCTGGCGTTGCTTTTGTACGTACCGGCTACACTGTCAGATGGAGGACCATGCATGCAGTACGTAGGTGCATGCTATGTAGGACTGATTGATTCGAGTTAACTGACTATTTATATATTTTACCAGCAAGAAAGCAGAAGCAGACTGACTCGCTGCATATGCCTCCGCTGCAAACACGCAGGGCAGGAACGCTGGAAGCTCCCTAGTGTCTCCATCCAATTCAGCTAGCAGCCGATTCATCGATATATTCTCTTATCTACACACATATACATATGTGTGTGCACCCACAGTCCAGCTGCTTGATTGGCTTCTTCACCTCATTAGTTATAGTAGAGCTACCTGCTTGCTCCTGGTAAATTATATATGCTGTTCTGCAGTACTGTACATATATGATTGTACTATCATCATGTTCTAGCTACTGTATATCGTACTGAACACTTGGAACAGTACTATGTATGCTACTATAATCTTTACTTTCCTGCGGCTAGCTCCAAATTAGTACTGGCAACGTACACACACACACACGCATGCAAATACGCCGTCGTAGCTAGAGATATATAGGAGAGAATCCAGATTTCCATGCGTGCCCTTCTTGAATCTTGATTCAGAAAGAAAGAGAAGGGGCAAAGAAAAAGGAAAACCTTTGAGCTGAGTGAGATGCCAAGTCGCTGCTGCCTCCCATCAGCAAGCACTAGAAAACACAAAAGTACTCCTCTCATCTCGATTCTGACGAGCCGAGCGCTGAAAGCGTTCGCCGGGCGCGTCCGTCACACTGCCCAAGGCCAGCTCTTTGCGTCGTCCACTTTCAATTTACAAATGCTCGGTCTCCTCGCAGCTTCACAAATTATAATTCGAATTTTAACTTTACTTAGCAATTAATGTCGTAGTAAAATCAAGAAAAATACGAAAAGAAAATAATTTAGATACTCCCACTTATCTCGAAGAGAAGCGCTTCTATGCTTTTGTTTTCGACAGCTACACAAATATTAAAGCATGAATAAAGGATAGATAGTGATTACTTAGCTCTTCGCTTGCTTTCAAGATTTATACAATTTGTATTGAGAGAAAAAGCATTAAAGCACTGCTCTATCTTGAAAGATGAGAGACGTAATACTTTGTGTGGTAGCAACGACGAATAAATAACCCATAGGGTTAAGAGAGAACAAATTAATAGATGTACAATAAAAAAGCTTTATTAAATATATATATGCAAGCTTTGTGCTATTCAAGCTATAGAGCATAGGCCTTACATGGCCCGTCATTTGTCTAGCTTAAGGTAGCGATTAAGTTAACCATTGTTTCCTTTGTCACCACTAGCGATTTCTCTCTGGACTAATCAATCTCTTGTTCCCCTATATGCGCGCGTCCATGTCTAGCTAGGCCGCGTAATTACTGCTTTACTATATTCAAGCGCGCGGCGCGCGCACATGCTAATCACGGTGTCGCGCACACGGTGTGCGCATTTGACAATTAAGCTCGGACGGACGCGTTTTGCCCGCATAATTATATATATCCGTGCCGCGTCATGCATGCATGCGCGCGGCATGTGCGTTCGGTTTAAGTATGTATATAACGTACTCCGAGATGAGTGTAGCTAGGTACGCCTCTCTCCTTTTTCCTAACTAATCCTAGCTAGTGCGAAAGGTTGGCAGCATATATGCAAGACAAAAAGTTCAAACTTGATCGGTTTATAGCAGGGAATTGATCATGAGTAAGATAATGAGTCGTTCGTGCATGCGATGGATGGATACTTTTTTTTCGTCTTCTTTTTGAGACGACGGAGGCACGTATGATAGTATAGATAACGACTGTCTAGAGTATCCCTCTATGACATCTACGTATAGCAATAAAGACACTACCTCTATGATATATATATGTTGTTTTTGACATATCTCTACAGACATCTAGATCTCCTCCATGTTCAATTAATTAATGTCTCTTGTTTCGAATATATATCATAGTCGACTGCTACACGAGAGACAGCCTAATTCCCTGTACTCTCCTTCTCTTCACATCAACTCGATCATGTCCTACGTGACAAGATTTACATACAGTTTATATCGTACTATTGTATATACTCTAATCACCTCTATTTAATTAGTAGAGAAAGGTTTCATACGTGCATGCAAGACAACATTTAGTGCAAGAGTTGTTTCGACAGGAAATTAAAAAAAACTTTGTTTTCGGGATGGCGGCAGTGATAGGCCAAACCAACATTAATTTTATGGTATGTATACGTTATATATATATTGTCATTTTTGGTACTATCGAACTGTTCAAGCATATGTGTGATTCTCTCTATAGGTAAAATGATCATGCATGCCTGCATGACATATCGGGCCAAAAATTGGACTAGCAAATCTCTTAAAAATTTCTCCCGACTTAAAAATATTCCTCACACTTAATCAATATCAATCAACTACTTTTAATAAGAAATTAACAAATCAAAAGTCCACAAAATTTGGTATCCAGCTACCTGCAGAGACTATACGTCCTCAGTAAGATAGCCAGAGGAGCTAGCTAGTGCTAGCTACAGTACACACCACTATTTGTGACCAAATAAACCTTGCGCTTGTTTAAATTTGTGTCAGGCATGTGAACCAACAACCTCTAGAAAGCTTCCCTTTGGGACCATACAAGTTTTTGCTCTTCCATATATCCCCGGTATTAGTCTTATCCCACACTTGTGTTAACCATCCCTGGCTAAGTGGCCGGCCCCTTAGGCTAAGATTAACTTATAGCTGAGCTTCTTTTATGTTGGGAAATTCTTGTGTGAATTAGAAAACTTCCGACGAAGATTTACACTTCACACATACAAATATATAGCCCCAATGATTTCATAATATCATTAATTCAATATATATATTTAAGGTTTACTAAAAGTACGATATAAATAGTTCTAAGGTCTTAAAACTCTGAAAACCATCAAATCGAAACAAATTCAATCAATAAATTTGGCTTATTAAAAATGTCATCTCGTAGCAATTTTCAAAAATTTTAGGGTCCTTGGATGGGCCCCTGCTTGCGTGTATGTAAAGCTTGCAGACACAGACAATTGACCAGGAAGGCCCCATGCACCAACCAGGCCAACAAAAGCTCAGTATATAAGACACACTGAGAATGAATATGGGTCTTTACAATTAGGACCCTAGAAGGGAGGCTATGGTTGTACATATGGCTAGATAGAGGGTGTTAGGTGCGGTTAGCTTGGCACAATAAATTTTTTCTTGTTAGGTCCGATTCCTTCTTTGTTGAATTGCAGTGCAGTAGTAGTAGGATTCTGGTGATGGCAAAGGGAGCGACTAGCTCTTTCTTATAACAAGGTCAAATTTTTGTTGTTAGATAGAGGTCATGCATGGAGGGAATTAAAGTGGTCCACAAAATCTAAGAAGACCTAACTCATGTCCCTTTCCTTCCTATATGTGTGATGGAGAATGAACTGCTATATGTAGGCTTATGTAATCCGATTTATAGCCCATTTAGTTAATTTGTTTGCCGTAAGACCCAGCAATGTATATATCCAGTACACATCAGCCGCTTTAGGTGTTCGATCCCTGGTCCACTTCGTACTTATATGCATGAAATTGATGTATTAATCTCAGCACGCAACCTAGCCTCGATGTGCCAACTGGTCCGGGGTACGTCGAGTTATGCGTCTAAGAAGTATATATAGCTAGCTAGATGGCGAGCGATTGCTCCTTCTCTTCATCTACGCATGAGTGAAAAAAACATGAGAAAAGAAATGATGAGTATCGATCGATCGATCCCGTTCTCATGGAATGGATTATTTCAATGTGTCATTGTAAAAGCCCAAGTCGACTGTAAACTTCATGGAAACCATGTGTAATATAAAAGCTTTCATAAACTAACACCGTCTCCCCTATGTATACAAGTTTCTTTTAGAATTTTTTTGAAAACTTTTACACATAAATTCCCACAAAGTTTACACTCAATTTGGGCCTGGTCTTAGATAAGACCAGTTGAGGCATGCAATTTAAGAATTTTACCTAAGCAACCAAAATAACAGAGTTTTCATGTCCTCCTCATGATGATTAGATGCTGAAGTAGCTGTTTAGTTAGCTCCAGGTGCAAAAGCCAGGGCAAAAATTCTTTTGTAACGCTGGAGCCCCCAAAGTAAACCTTACTTCTGTACTCTCTTCTTGGGTTCCTGACAAAATTTGGGCTATGCTTTGTGCATAATGAGAAGGATATATACAACAGTTAGAAACTTAGGATGTGTTGAGTTTCATCCAACAACTAGTTCACCCAAAGGGTCAAGCTACAGAAAAAAGCATAGGCAATATACTTCAACAGGATCCCCGTGAGAACATAGGTGTTGGTCTAGCTAGATTCTAAAAGGAGAGTAGGGAGTTCGGTGATTCAAGGACATGCTCGACGGTTCAAGCAATGATATATTCATCACAAGAAAGTCGCGCAACAGCATTTCGATCTCAATGCAATTTGTGCTAGCAGCTAGCTTACTTGATCTATATTAGGCCACGTCCATTGGAAAAAGGAACAACCAGGGTATCAATCAAAGATCCTACAGGGTATACATACCTCGTTCTATAAATTAAAGATCCTAATATATATATGCATGTATAATGCGAAATATCGCGGAGAGAGACGAATAAAATTCATAAATTCGATTTCTTCGCGCATATATGCGGGTTATACTTTGGACTTTGTACTAATGGAAGATGAAAATAATAAAACTATACGTAACGTACAATTTTTTGTTTAAATACATGTATACGTACCAGACACCAGTCATGCATGCATGCATGTATATATATATGTATATATTCTTTTTTTCTTTAGAATTAAACCCATATGTTTTTTTTACAAAAAATGGTCAAGAGCTAGATATAGCATTTATTAAAAAAGAGAACAACAGCCGGACTACAAATGCATCCCGACACGCACACACACCCAAATATGTGCTACACCATGGCTCTACAAGCTCCCCGCACTTGAACACGGGTGGCAGGGCTCCCACACTAAGTCTCAACCAATTAAGCTAGGCTTGGTGCTCTAAACCCGCATATTTAGCTAGCTGCAAGCCTACAAACAACAAACAGACCTTCATATTAAATTTTTTTGCACTACCACGTTTGTACATGGATTATACTCAAAGAGTCAAAGGTGCAATTGCATATAGAGCAAGCAAGCCATGCATACTCACGTGCTAGCATTGCATTCCCAATATTTTTTTGCGACAATGCAATTAAATCCCACAAAACATCAGGAGCTGATCATAAATACTAATTTTCTCATGAATTATCGTGGCTCTGTCACTGGTTTTATATATAGTACTTCAACATGCATCTAGCATGCGAACTTCTGGTTGTACACTCCGTCAATTAGTCATGAATGTCTAACTTATTCCAATGCCCAGCAAGAACCGATCAGGTCCAACGAAGCTTAGCAATAAACCCATTAGGTTTTAGACCATTCCATTCTACCCCCATGCTGGTTCCTTTTCTGAATTATCATAATAAATAAGGTTATCAAAATATTTACACCTCTGTACGAAAATACACAGCATAAAAGCATATTGTTTCTCAATTTTAAGTTATTATATGCTGGGTAGAGTTGAGCAGTAATTTTACCTCAGTAATTAATATTCTCAACTTCAAATTTCCATTCATCTTCATGAAAGCCCAATTAAGAACCAGTTGTTGAAAACCCGTCCCCACACATGTAGCCCCATGCTGAGCATAGCATGTGTTTCACTAAGTCCAAAAGGAATGCACTATAATGACTAAAGATATATCAATGTACATGCAAATTTCAAATGGCAGTGAAACATACCATATATAGAATTCATTAAGACTATGCTTACTTCACTAAGACGAAATGATGAACAACAAATAGACAAACAACTGACCGGATGCGCAAGAAGATCGAATTACATCAGATCGATGCTCTTTCAACGGGAGATGTTAAATTCTACACTCTATATATGTCAAAGATAAAATTTGAAGCATGGGTTTGAGAGAACATGCATGCATATATATATATGCATGTGAGGTTGAGGCTGCACTAATCTTAGTTGATCTCTCTTGTGATAATTAAATCATCGCTATTTTTTTTTGCAAATTTTATTCTGAATGCTTGAAAATATATGTATGCATACCATGTGAGACCTATCTAGAAACATTTATGTAATGTATGCAAAAACAATGTACCAAGACTTCAAATGCAAATTGATCGATCACTTAAGTGGGAGGAAGCTAGCTAGCTAGCTAGCTAGACAAGTATGGATCCCAATTAAACTTGTAATTAGGTAGCAATTTGCAGTACTGATTGCACCATTAATACATCATATACTATAAGTTAGCTCTCAATAATCCACAGACGTGTGATTAATATTTGCTAACTACTTCACAATGTGTAAATATATCATATGAAGGACTGAAAAAAAAATCAAATGCACACGAGTGTAAAAGCAGCACATGATGAATGATGTTTTGGTTCTAGTGATCATTCGTCAGGCTACAGTGCATTACAATCCAAAGTTCAATGGTTTTGTTGAAAATAAAAGAAAACAAGTGTACAGAAGGGGAAAAAGAAACAAAGTAGAGATGAGGCTACAGCTAGATATAGCATATGGACAGTACTCACACTGTACCACTCTACGTATAGGCCGGGAGCTAAGCACAATTGCAGAGTGCTGACCCGAAGGAAAAGAGATATATATCACAGTAACACCGACGACTTTGTTCTTATTCATTTTAATTAAAAAACAATTAAAACACTTGTATATGTGCACAATGCACAAATAATCCTACATGCTAATCGAAGGACTACAGAAAAACGAAGAAGCAAGAAGACAAACTACCTAGCGTTACCCAGCAATGCTACTAGCTTCAGACCATGTAACACAGGTGCTAATGCCTAGGCTTATATAGATCAATGTTTACAATTGTTTAAAAAACAAATCATACACATTGTTGACATTCCATCATTCCATGTGACCTGTATTAGTTTGTATATGCATTTCTCTTTTTTATTTTAAAGAATTGCAACATCGATCTACATCACCAACAAAGAATATTAATAATAGTACCCTAGGAAAAGAATGAACAGTGGTGTGACACGGTCACTATGTACTCTAGCTAGAGAGAGAGAGAGAGAGAGAGAGAGAGAGTAGTCCAAGATGGCTCAAGCTAGGTAGCATTGTCGACATTAGCCAAAAGAACTACTAATTCAAAAGCCACATCAATCTCTGCAAATTAATGCATAGAATTGCTGTACTTCCCTTGTTCCGGAGCAAGCACGAGCTGATTGCTCGTCCATCCCAAGGCAGAACAGGATGGCTGGCTGCTTAAAAAGAACCAAACTAGCTAGGAGCAGAAGAAGAACAAAACATGCACAAATCATAGAGCCTAAAAAACATGCAACAAATAATATAAAAAGCACCAATGCAAGAAACGCCCAACTTTACCCATGCCAAAGCCAGAGAGAAGCTTCTTCCCCCATGCACTCATACAAAAGCAAATCCCAGCTTACTACTTACTTACTCAAGCTAACTAATGCCGCATGCCAAATGGAGTAAACAATTAAGGAAAATTAAACTCTCTCATCATTGGAGGAATCAACGTTTAATTTCTCTCTTTGCATTGCATTAAGGTCATTAATTAATTAACTCGAAATTAAGATAGAACGACAAGTACAAGCTCTACTAGCTAGCAAGATGCATGCGAGCGCATTAGCTAGTGTTCATCAACGACGACCCGAATAACAAATATCTTCTGCTTGTCTTGCTTTTGTTTGCTCACGTACGACGACGCCGACTTAGAAGAACTCATCATGTTTGAGAGTAAACGAAATTTGCTAGGAATTGAAGCAAGGAAGCTAGCTAGGTTCTAGGGTTATGAGGGAAGAACTGGGTGCCTGCGGCGAAGGCGCCGATCGGCGTCGGGTAGGGGTCCATGAGCACCGCCGCGGACGTCGCCGCCGCCGCCCCGTGCCCGCCGGCCGCCTCGCTGCTCCCAGCCGGCGACGACCCCTCCCTCCCCTGCCCCGCCAACTGGTGGTACTCCGCCGAGGACGGCGGCAGCTGCCCCGCCGCGTCGTCCGCTTGCCCGTGGTCCCGCAGGATCCCCTTGAACGTGTGCCCCCCGATGCTCACCGCCGTCTGGTACGCGAACTCCGCGTCCGGCTCGTCCACCGGCCCGATCCGTACGCACCGGAACACCGCCTCCACGCTCAGCTCCGGTGGAAACCTCCCGTCGCCCTCGCCTACAATTAAACACCGCCTCGGCGTCAGCGTGCGTGCTCAACAGTGCAGTGCACTGACGGCGGTGTAATTGAGTAGCTCCATTATAAGTAGGAGAGCTGGAAGCTAGTTAGTAGTCTAGTACCCGAGGAGGTGGTGGTGGCGACCATAGCGGCGGTGGCGGACGGCAAGCGGCCGAGTGAGCGAACGAGCTCGCGCGGCCGTTTGTTGGCTGCGGCGGCTGCGGCGCTGGCACTGTTGTTGGCTGCGGCGCCGCGGAAGAGCGCGGCGAGCTGGTGCTGGCGTTCGCGGCGCTTCGCGGCGGGGACCCAGGTGCTCTTAACGTGGGTGGGGCAGTTGAACCCGCGGCTGCGGCAGCACGTGCGGCAGCGGAGGTGGGTGCAGTCCTTCTTGGCGTTGTTGCCGCAGTCCTGGCAGCTCGTCCCCGCCCTGCCGCCCGCGGCGCCGGCGCCGGTCCCCGCCCCGCCGATCCCGCCGCTGCCGTCATGCGACGAGAAGCCCAGCACGACGCCCGTGGCCACGCCGGAGGAGAAGAACTGCGACGTGTGCGGCGCCACCGCCTGCTGGTGCGGGTGCCACAGCTGGAACCCTATCCCCCCTCCCCCGCCGCCGCTGCCCGCCGTGTCGGCGGCCGCGGCGGCCGCTCCTCGCGCGTACAGGAACAGGCTGTCGGCGCCGATGGGGTGATCGCCGCCCCTCCCCCCGCCTCCTCCTCCTCCTCCTCCTCCGCCTCCCCTCAGAGAGAACCCGGCCATGCGCGGCAGCAAACACCCATCAAGAATCCCCGAGTGTAAGACCAGCTGCCGCTTCAAGGCTGCTCCTCACTTTCTTTCTCCCTTCCTTTTAGCTCCTACAACAAAAAATAAAAGTAGATCTTGGGTGTAAGAAAAGGCACCAGCAGCAGCAACAGAACAAATCATGGGATTGTGTGATATATATGTAAGTAGGTTAGATAAGCTCAGAAGCATAGAGATGGATGGGTATAGCTCACTTCTGGATAGATAGATCTGCAGTGAGATGCACATAGATATAGAGAGTTATATGCATACATAGGAGGATAGGCTTGCTTATGACTTGTGACATGTAGTGATGAGAAACTTGTGCCTAACTTGCACTACTAGCTCCTCACATATCCTCACTACTGCTACTACTACTACTACGCACCTTGCCTTGCTGAATATAGGTTAACTCAATCTTGCCTCTAGCTAATTCTTCTCCTCCTCTCGGTTAATTTCTTTCTTCTCTTGGCCGCTTGGGGCCTAAGGCTTTCTTTCTTTCTTTCTTTCTTTCACTAGCACTAGCGGTGGTAGTGGTAGAAGTAGAAGTGAGGCTGCTTTTTGAGGTGGTGAGGAGGGTGAAGAGTGTGGCTATATAAAGAAGAAGACGACGAGGAGGGAGAAGAAGAGAGAGGATGGGTGGGAGTGGGTGCGTGGGAGGAATTCTAGAGCGCCTGCAAGCGCCGCCATGGAGGCGGCTCGAACACCTTAATTTCTATTTATTGCTCACGCAGCTCAGCTCAGCTCTCTCTCTCTCTCTCTCTCTCTCTGATGCCTCCTTACCTCTCTTTGTTTCCTTGCTTCATTCTCTGTCTGCCCAACTAAATGAAAGATCAAAAGATGCAAGAGGGAGGAAATATTAAAGAAGAAGAAGAAAATGGAGAGAGAGAGAGATTCTTTTTTTTTTTTTGAGATTTTGCTATGCTATGCTTTTTTGCCTCCTTTTGCATTTTGTGCCTTGGCTTGTTGCATTATTACCAAAGCTGCGCTGCCTTGTCAAAAACAGTGTGACTACATGGCGACAAAAGGACATGGAGGAATTTTTATTGACAGAATACACCTTTGCACTGGTCGTCTGCTGGTTGGTAGTAGTTTAGTTTATGGTAATTAATTGTTTTCTCCCTATTTTTTGTGGGTAATGTAATGTATATACTTGTAAGTTCTTTAAAAAAAATGCACTCAGTGTTTTAAAAAAGGTTAGCATGCTAATTAGATTAGATAAAGAGACCAGAATTAAGTCCATTTTATGATTACAAATAACATAAGCAAGTCTCTCTCTCTCTCTCTAAAAAAATCATGTGCTTGTGAGCCTGTAACATTCATGTTTTATTTAAGCTACCAAAATACTAGTACAAAGACAAATTAAGCATCTACAAGTATGGTCAAAAGCAACGTACATGCATGGAGCCTACCTGCGACACTACAATTCGTGCAATCAACTTAGAGTGCATACTTTGCGCATATGCATTAAGTATATATCATATGCATGTACAGCTTGTCGCATTGAATGTGTAATTGTGTTAATCCGAAACAACTGATAGCTTCATTTCGATATATGTTAGTACAATAAAATTAATATAGATGGATTGTTTAAAAAAATGTTGCTTTTTTAAGGACTGTCTGCATAATTTACAAGAATTTGACTGATTCAGCCCACAAAATCAGTCACTTTCCAGCCGCATGATCTCAATCGAACTGTCCATATGGTTCCACCCATTTCTGTAGAAGCCAAACCCATGCCCAAGACCCCAACTCTAGTACCAACGCTTCCCTTGCCCCGCTGCCACCCATCGCTTCGCCGGCGCCTCACTGGTGTCGCTTCGCCGGCGCCGCTCCGGTGCCGACGAGGCCCATGCTTATTTGGCGACTTCTGGAGAGGAAGATGAGCTCACCAAAGTGCGAATATTCAAGCAGATCAAAAGGCGAGAAATTTGACTGATTTTAAATAAATACGAACAGATTCCTAGCGGTTCTGTTTCTACAATACGTAGTACACATTAATTAATTACTCGTGTTTTCATTCTTAAGCCTATCCCGACACGCATATGCATTTTATTTGTGCACCACCTCTTTTCTTACTAAACATCGTGACATTTTTTTTAAAAAAAAATTGTGCCACAAATTAATGCACACCAGACAAGAGTCACTTTTGAGAGCCGAGCCTTGCTCGGTTGGCTCAGTGCGCTGGGGCGCACGCAGCCCGTCCGCTCACGTTTAAGGACATTTATGTAGCCGAGTACGTACGTGTGTGGACGTGCGTTTGTAGCTCGGCTATTGTTATTCTTTTTTAATAAAATACTAGAGTTCTAGCCAATTTTTTTTAAAAAAAAACAGGAGACAGTTTTATATATGCGCAGAAAATTCATGTGGAATGAACTTGTACAGCTATATATAAAGCGACGACAAGAAATGTTGCTCGCACTGACGATTGTACGTTAACATTTCCATTTGTACCATCACGTACTAGAAAACTGAAGGGAAACGAGAAGAGAGAAAAAAAAATAAAAGGAAGACAATTTGCTGCAGCAGCAGGTGAGCAGCGAAAAGAAAGAAAAGAAAAGAAAAGAAAAAAAGAGAACGGAACGGGACGGGATCATGGGCAGCTAGGCCAGTAGCGTACGTGTAGCTAGCTAGGCGGGTTTAAAACCCCGAGGCGGTGCCTCGTGTGGGGCCATCTTGGCCGTCTAGGCACGAGCGGACGGCGCATGTCTCGCCACGTGGCGGGGATGTGTCGGGTCCCTTACCGGCCGTGAAAGCCGGTGCCTTTCCCGGGCCCACACCACCCCCCCGTTTTCGAAGGCCATGCGAGGGAGAGGAGAGGAGAGGAGAGCGTAGCAGTAAACAACCTCTCGTCTCTGCAGCTGAGCGAGGGAATACATTATACATGCACAGTGAGTAGATATGTTGAAGAAGCTTCGTCAAGTTCACTTGTGGCCATGGCGTTTTTAATTGGTGTCTTGTTGTCACCATATGCTCCTTCCTGGCTTTCTGCTCTGCTCTGCCCTGCTGTGCTGCTGCTGAGTGCTGATCCTGCTCCTGCGCCTGCATGGCATGGCATTGGCACCACTTGGTCTAGCGCCTGTCTGTCAGTGCCTCCTCTCCCCTCATGGCTTGCAAAGGCCGCTGATCTCTCATCATGCAAAGCACCCAAGGGCTAGCTGCCGCACTAGGGGACACCCAGCACCAGTGGCGGACCCAGGATTTTTTAAGAGCCTGGGCGGACTTATCATTAATACACTAAAATTAATTGTGCCTAACAATTTTCCAGTGCTCCAAGCTGTTGTGTCACCTGAACATATATGCATACCTCATCTTTTCTTGGCAGAGGAGCCCGGACGCCTGCCCGGGCTTGCCCCCATATGGGTCCGCCCATGCCCAGCACTGTGCTCATCCGTCCGATCGAAAAAGAACCGTCTAGATCTTAAAAATTCTCAAAAAAAAAATCACCATACATAGGGAAGATCAGCTTCTACAATCCTGCAAAATTTGATAGCCAAACTCGATCGTATTCGAAAGATACGAAAAAGAATATTAGTCTTGGACCAGATCTGTGCCGAGCTTCGGCACATTAGAATCCTTACATGGGTATGGCAAAAGTAAAAGTACGATAAATTTCCTTAATATATACCCACGGATCGGAGTAAATCCCTTAATTTCTTTGGAAACATATCCACGAATTAAACCATTACCACACACAGGCTCACCTAGATGAAAACTTGAATTTGGAATTGACAATTATATATACTAGCTAGCTATTAACATGTGCACCTGCACAGGCTAGTAATTTTAAAGAACATATTTATTATTTTTATATAATTTTGTAAGACCAATATTTATTATGTACAAATATGTTCAACGTATAGCTCAAACTCCATCTAAACAACAAGAAAAATGGCTTTTCATCGGGGGTTTTTTGTTCCCTTACCCTCCTAAACATAGCTCATATTTTTCATCCTTGCCAAACGAGACTTTTATTTGGGTGTCAATGAATTTGTAATTTACTGTACCATAATACATACTTATTCGATTTTGTATTGGATAGATAGCGCTGTTTTTTTTTCTCTCTTCTACCTTCCGATTAATGTTGAAAGTTATAGCTTTTCTATGTTCAAGGTCATATTTTAGTTAATTGCTACCTAGTTGCATTCTCGAAGTGTGAGATTAGTAAGAGCTAGCTATCCCCTCCAAGCAGATGATTGTTTGTAATTAGCTACATTAAGATGGATGGAGAATGCAAATTTGTTTCACTACTACAAAATGGTACAACACTATAACTTCATTTGGATCAATTCCTAACTTTTCAGGAAAAAACCGATTGTGATATATATATGATTTGGCGAGGGTATTAATAATTGATGGGGAACTATCCCAATTGGTTCTCAGGTAAGAACCGATTGTGATGTAGGTTGAACTCTCCTCTGTTGTTCCAGAGGCAAAAAAATCATCGTCGTCCCAAAAACACAACATCCTCTTATTGGAACTAATACTTAGGTGAGAAATTATAAAATCCCCGAGGATAGGTGTTAGGAGGGTAAAGTTGAAGCTCTAGCTTGAGGAGATTTTTCCTTAATTTTTTCTCATTTGTGATTTTCTTTAAAAAATGAGCATTCCTTCAAATCCCGTTAATTTTGCTATAGGTAATTTGATATGTTGCAAAGAGTGTTTAGGTTATACTGGAATTGTGTGTATCCTATTAGATTTCACACCCTTTATTTGAAAACACACATTCATTTATCTGCTTTTTAGTACACTCATATTAATCTGGAATTATTGTTACTGTAACATGATGAATGTTAGAGTTTAGGTTGCGTATATGAACTTATTTTCTTGCACTGAATACCATTTAATAAGCAACCATTGAGTTCTATTCGTGGTCGCTTCGAGTGAAAACAAAGTCTATACTTTTAACTCGATCGAGAAGAGACCGATAGTTTACGTAATCAAGCCTGTTTTGTATAAATAAGTATATTCCTCTAACCTAACATTTTTTGTATTTAACTACATTTATTTTTTTACCTCAATGGCGTCTCTCCAATGTATGTAAGGCTTTCTTGTCTTACGTCGCTGAAAGAGGACGACATGATGTGAAACGAGGCAACCAGTTAGAGTGGAAGTGCTTCAAGGTACAAGTGCTTAGCATAAGATTTTTTCTTACATATATTCTCTTTCTCTTAATTTGATTTTCTTTGTTCATTGTGTCATCAAAAAGGGTACAATGATTTGTGTGGCTTCTATGTCATACATCACATGCTGATTCTAGTCGGCAACGCATATCTTTTCCCCAAGATATATATACATGCATAATACACTCAGTCTTTTACTTACAAATTTTAAAACTTAAATTAGTACACTCATTTCTACTTTACAGAAGATCGATATCCCCTCAAGAGCTTACAAAACAAATATCTCAACAAATTACGAGACCACATATGCCAGTTGTACTGGATAGAAGTTCTAGCGGAGGATGATAGGTTTAGAGACTCGACAGGTTTATACTAGTTCATATGTAAACAATATTATATCCTGTGAATGTGATATATGCACTAATCATTAAGTTTATGTTTATGTTCTATATTGTGAAAATATATGATATATATATATATATATATATATATATATATATATATATATATATAAGTGTTTGTGTTCTATATATTTTGTGAATGTGATATACATATTGTGTGTAATCTGTATTGTTTTCGAGAGGATATACAAAGAATAAATAACACATCACAATCGATTCCAAGCTAGAATTGATTGTGACACAGTCGGTTTAAACTTAGAACCGATTATGATGACCATTTATCACTATCGAATAAAAACTGACTGTGATAGCGCCTCCTCATCACTGTCTAATGACTTTGTATCGCCATCAAAATTAACTGTGATGACGAAAAAGAATCAATTATGATGTACATTTCTCTAGTAGTATTTGGAACATGAAAATAAAATATGAATTTCTTCATGATTCATGTATACAATGTTTTCATGCTTGAGTGTGGCCTATTGTCTACTCTCATATGTAGGGTCACCTATAAAGTCAATATTTGTGGCACTATCAAATGTGATTTTGCCTCACACGTCTAGACGGTTCTCGTTATATATCTTTTTGAGTCCGACTCAGTCCCGCGTATGTTTACAATTTCCCTGGAACTCTTTGTTTTTATTGTGGGATTGTGAAAGACGTAGTATAGATGTATGAATCTAGGTCATAGATTATTGTTTTTTCTGATTATTTTGGGAATTTCTAGATGATTATCTTTTTATCAATGAAGGACTCCCTAAAGGAGCTTTTAGTTAGTAATCCAATAGAATGGTTTAGTATGAGCTATTGGATCAAACATATGACTGGAAAACTATCGAAATTGGAACTATAAAGGAATATATGTTGACTTAATTGTGCTACGAAAACGTGAAGCGTGCATACATGACTTTATAAGTTTAATGCAAATTGATGTCTAGGATAGAAAAAGGCTTGCAAATCTAATACCTAATTAATAATTGTAAGTTGCCTTGCATATGTTTTTTTGTTGATACTAATGTCTTATTTTATATAGTTATTATTATGGGAGGAACTAGCGCTCGGACATCCGATTACTATTTATTCCATCGGACGTCTCTTGCAACATTTTTTCCCGATGCGTGCAACATTTTTTTGAACGCTTGCAACATCCGTTCACTGTGCTGCATTTCACTGTTTGTCGAAGGAAAATGTTGCACACGTTGTAACAAAATGTCACACGCGTAGGAAAAAAATATTGCAACGTGTTTGAAAATTTTGGACGTCCGGGCACAAGTCATTCCATATTATTATTGATGTATCCAGCCCAACATTTGCTTCATGCCCATAACCGAATCTGCCTTGAGGGCATCCATGCATGTGTTACGTATGTTTTTTTTAATCACGTATTGTGTTTTGCTTTGTATTGTCCGACACAAACCCTTTCTCCATATCCATTGACATATATGAAGAGCATCTATGCTGACACTAATCTCAAATGGAAGATTATATTGATACAACAAATTGATGGCTAAGATGCTTTTCCCAATTGTTTTGATTTGTAATTTCGTATTGTAGCACAAACCCTTTCTTCATATCCATTGACACATCTCTCTCCATCCCATAATATAGGGCGTCTAATTGTTTTCACCAATACCTAGGCATGAGATGGCGGGCTAATTGTTTCCAGTAATACCCCTAATAATTATTCACGCTAATTATCAAGACATGCATGCTAGCCACTAATTAATGCACACCGCTAATTATAGGCCTCATGCACCGCGGGAGCACAGGGGTAAATAGGAAAAATGTGCACCATATATCAAGAGGCGCACTATATTATGGAACTGCATGAAAAAACTTAGACGCCCTATATTATGGGATGAAGGGAGTATATATCAAGAGCTAGCATCTATCTTTACACTTAATGCAAACCATAGATTATATTGATACACCAAATTGGCGGTTAAGGAATGTGAGAATTTCTAGTTTTTTCTCTTTTTTCCTTATTAACCAAGGTGGTAATTTATTAGTGTTTATCCATCCTAAAACTAATATGTAATATATATACATATATACATACATATATGTGTATATATGTATGGACAACCACGTTTAAAGCTAGCTTTACTCCCGAACTCATCCGGAGTTGTAGCATGCATGTTATTACGTTCATCTATTTTTTTCTCTGTGAAATCATGTATTGTGTTTTGATTCCATATTTTGTGCATTCTTTTTTCTTTTTTGTTAGTTTCCTACGTACTCAGCGTCGGCACCTTTTTCCATTGCACGTCACCAATCTAAGCCGTATATATACGAAATCATTAAGGGAACTTGGTTGACCAAGATTTTGTTTTTACTATGATTAATGTGGAAATTTCTAGCGTTTTATTTGTTCTTTGATTAATATGGTAATTTATTAATTACTTGTTACTTTCTAGGACTACGCGGGGCTCCTAGAGGGAGTCTCTAATTGGTAAAAAGAAAGATGTGGAAAATTCTACTCTTTTGTTCTTTTCTCTGATTAATGTGGTAATTTCTTGCTTTTTATTTGTTAGGATTAATTAAGCTGTGTGTTTCTGGAGGAGCCTTTGATTAGTAAAGATAAAGATGTATTATGTTTGTTTATGGGTTAAGTCATTATCCCTTTCGTGTACAACGAAAACATGAACCATATGACATGATAGCAAAACATGGGCCTCCACTCCACCCGTCGCTGCATGCACCTCCAAGCTAGCTTTGATCCTACATGCACCCAAGTTCATCTATCCTCGACCATAGCCAGTGTTGTTGGTTAAGCTAGAGGTAGCCTGATTAGCTTAGGTCTCTGGTGTCTCTACCTAGTGGGTCCCTATCATCTGTCGGTATGTAGACAGTGTGTGCCTCATGATGCACCATGGAGAGTGATCACCCACTCAAGTCCTTTCGAGCTACTAGTATGTTATTACGTACACTAGACATGTGCCCGTGCGTTGCAACGAAAACTCAATTTGCGATAAAAAGCTTATTTGCAAAGAGCACTAACAGTGATAAAAGTAGGTAATTAAAGATCAATGGTAAAGATGGGTAATTAAAAGCACTAACAGTAGCAAAGGTAGTTAATTAAAGAGCAGTGGCAAATATGGATAATTTTGATGAAGTAACGTGAGAAGAAACTCACATTTTATATAGTAAAGATTGGCCGGCCGGAGACCAAACAAGTGTAGGTCGTATGGTGTTGCTCTACAAAAGGAGTGGGTAGAAACTATTGCTACCTAGCTTCATGCAACTTGAACTTAAGCTAGCTATAGAGATCAATCACCGGTACATTTTGAGTCAATTGTGCATGTTCCGTTGGAACTAATGTACCGATCGACATGCGCTGGGTTACATAGTACATTACCAAGCTGGGGATATATTGCGACGGGGCAAAACCGTCAGGGATAATGGAAAACCCGCCGGAAATATACTCGTGGCGGTTGCCAGTCTGGAGATACCGTGAGTAATATGAGCACGCGAAAATCTTTTTGACTGACGGTTACCCGACAAGGAAAATAACTCCCGACGGCATTCTCTGATGGTAACCGAAAGGGAAGTGCCTCCCATGTAAGGATTTGATGGGTTTATCACTTACGGAAAACCGTCAGGAAAAACCATGCAGGTATTATTCCTGTCGGTTAGTCCCTTCGGGGTATGCGTCCTTTTGTTGTCAGTTCAATCATACCGTCAGGAAAAATGAAATTGCAACAAAAGAAAAAAAAATAAACACAAATAAAACACACTAATTTAACTTTGTTTCCAGTTATTACAGCTAATCCATACACACATCTATCCAAGTAATCGACACACTAATATGAATCATCAATTGAACACCATATACATCAAATAACTTCCATTGGACACACATCCATCTATCCAGAACCACACACACCAAGTTCAAGCTTCCATAAACACACTCTCCATCCAAATTCAGTAGTGAAGTATTCATCCAAAAACATTAGTGCCACAGAAACATCCAACCCCTGCATAAGGACATAAAAACAAATCTGAGTCAAAAGATCATCTGTATGCACCATGTCTAGAACTCATCCAACTAGTAAAAAAAAAAAGGAAAATTACAAACTTTGGTATTTGAAGCAGAAAGCATTCCATACATCTCAATTGACTTTCATTTTCCGGGTCTCTAATAACATGCACAATGTAAATGTAGACTTGGATGTTCTCATGTCTCTTTTCTCTTTTGAGTGATGCATGACAAAGAAAAGAACATTAGTTCAGCCGTCAAAGCAAATTGATAAAGATGTACACCTAAGCCACTAGAACAAATGAGCTTGGCCATGCACAAGTATATTTTCAGAAAGTTAGTCGATAGATATACAAATGGCTAGCCAGGGTTCACAATATCGATTTTTTTATTTTCAAACAATTTTTTATTTTTGATTATCGGCAAAAAATGGTCGAAAATCGTTAGAAATTGAAAAAGTTTGAAGTCAAAAATTTTGAAATCAGCGGTCAAACAACATAAAAAATGAAAACAAATCAATTTTCTCAAATTTTGACCGACTTTCTTCGATTTTTGAGCGATTTTATTCGATTTTTGTCACACTCAAGGAAAACTGAAAAAAAATCAAAGAAAATTGTAAAAATTGCAGAAAATATGAATAAATCCCAGTTAATCTGTAAAACACATCAAAGAAATTTTAATAATTTTTGAATTCATTTAGTACTTCTGGAAAATCAAAAATAACAATTGATGAAAAATAACAGAGACACTGTTAGATTTTTATAAAAAATTAAAAGCATGATAGTGCTTTCAAATTTTAATGGAATCATAAATAGTGCCCAAGGATCATTTAGTATAATTTTTAGAAATATTAGACTTCAGTTACTGCCTCTATAAAATCAAAAATAGAAGAGCATATACAAAGGCAGTAGCACTATCAGAATTTTAAAAAATACACAAGTTTGATCATTATCTGAAAATTTTACATAATTATTAGCATATCTCAGGACCTCACACAAAAATGTTCAAAAATATTAGGCTTCATTTAGTGCCCCTAGAAAATAAAAAACAAAAGAGCATATATTCTCACAATAGCACTGTCAGAATTTTTTTAAAAATACACAAGTATGATAATGATAAGAAAATTTTATGGCATCATTAGAATTGCCTCAAGACCTCACACAAAAGTTTTCAAAAAAATAACACCTTTTCATAATTTTTTTGAATATGAATTTGAATTCCACCGGTTTAACGGGCAGTTTCAAAGATCGAACCGCGGCGATACAGTCAATAATAGAGAAAATAGCTCGATTATCAATGATATTATGAACCCTATGGCTAGCTAGTAGCTACAACTAGAAATATGCAGTTTCTCATACTTGAAAGAACTTCATAAATCAAATGGGCACGTGAACAACTATCAGGATGAAAAACTGACCTCTTATGACATCTGATTAATACTATTTGCACCTCAAGTTCAAATTAATGAAACTCTAAGAGTTTGTCTAATTTTCACAATACAACATTTAGATTAATTGCTTCAGAATGTAGAGAGAGAGTGTGTGCGCGTGCGCGTGTTACCTTAGTTGCAAGACAGCTTGAGGCGGCATAGCCCACAAGTTATTCCTAGAATAAGACATCTTTGAACACTCTTGCTCTTTCTTGCTCGTCTCCTGTACAAAGGGAAATATATGAAGCATTATTAAAATGCAGCTGGCTAAAACATTCTAAATTACAACACACATTATCGGGCAGCAGACCAGAATTCCAACGAACTTATAACTAGTAATAGAAGAATGGAATAGACGAGGTAAAACAGAGTACAAGTGTACTTGCATTATCTGGATCTTCATCGAATGTTTCCTTTGTTTTCTTGCTTACCTGATAGATATAGTCAACAAGTACTTCCATTAGCCTTTGTTTTGTTGGCTAAACAAACAATATGCAGCACTATAGTTCGCTAGTTTCTATGGTCTTCCCTAAAAGAACTCTGACTTACTATATTAGTTTTTCCTGAGCTTCTTTTACGATCTTACGTCATTTTTCTTTATCTAGTTTTGTCCATCCTTAGAACGTCAACCTGTTTAACAACAATTTTATAACAAACTGGATGAATGAATATATTTTGATATCTATTAGACATGAACTACCTCTGCTTAGTTCTAGGTACTGACTGATTCCAACTTTTACTATGTCTATGTCCAAAGTGGCATACAAGATTCAGTCCACAACACATAAACAATCTGCCTTCCAACGCCATAACTTGAAAACTAGAAATACAGGACATACAAATAAATGGTTGCTAATATACAATTCTCTAGTTCAATGTTCTATGTAGTTATGCCTAGATTAATCCCAGATTTGTGAACAAACATGGTCCTGCTGAACGACGACGAAATACAGTACAGCTCACTTGAAACAACCAAAGATTTTCTGTACACTTCACATCAGTATGTGTTATGGCCTGTTGGAAAGATAAGAAAGCCCTTTAATATTTCAGTATCAAACATCTCAAAATTACAAGATATTGTACCAGCAGCATACCAGATTTTCCAGCACAAAGATACAAACTTCCCACTCTGCTCCCAGATGCAAACCATACAAGCATCATACTGCCTAACCATTCATCAAGAACAAAAGAAAGTATTTGAATCAAAGATTTACTACAAGGATGAATCCACCAGGCTTGGGGATGGAGAAACCGTTCGCTTCTCCCCTCTTCTTCTGAAACTGGCCAGCACCTTCTTGGAGGAGGTGGATCTTGGCGGAGGTGACCCGATCCTGAGCAGCAGCGACCAGATGTGCATGGAGGCAACAGGATATGAGCGACCATGACCGGATCTGACTTGGCGGCCGCAATTTGGCTCGAGGAGAGAGAGGGGGGTGGCTGCAGTGGCCAGATTTGGCGGATGAGGAGAACGGAGAAAGGTAGCAATAGGGGCTTCGTTCTGGGATGTGGAGGCGGTGGGCGGCTGAAGCCGACGGCGAGAGGAGGAGGTAGCCCAAGACAACGGTGAGAGGTGGAGGCGGCGGGATTAGGGAGTTAGGGTTTGGAGAGCGTGGGCTCCGGGTTGGGGATTGGAGACTCCGCCGGTTGGGAGGAGTGGAAGCTGCAGCGAGGTTTTTGTCGGTGTGGACAACGTTAGGAATGTCTCTTTTGCTAGCAGTTGCTGTTAACCGTCACGGAAAGTACATATTTTCCTGGCGGTTTTATGATCCCGTCAAGGAAACGATTATCTCCGATGGTTGGTTGCGGGCCCGTCAGGAAAATCCGTAACCTCCGCGAAACACAGCAAGTCTCGTAGTGATAGGCGAGTCGTGTCAGACTGATGGTGATCAGATATATATCAACGCAGCTGCACTGCTACAAAATACTCCCTCCGTTTTTTTTATAAAATGTATTTTGATTTTGCACAAGGATTAAGATTGTGTTTAAATTAAGAAAGATACAAGAAAAAATGATATAGATGTCCCACTTAATTATCTTGGAAGATAGAAAATATACTTTGTGTGAGTGCTAATGAATAAATACATATGGATGAGAGAAAATAAGGAAATGTCTCCTTAAATCTACATACAAGCCTTACATTTATAAATAAGACTATTAAAAAGATAGGTCTTATAAAAAAACGGAGGGAGTAGCACATAGTTGACACTCTATTTATGACAGTTTTTTTTTTGAACTATATAGCTGGTTGGTTATATGGTTGATCGACCTGTGTTTGTGCTCTAAATAAAGAAAAAAGAGGAGAGAGAGATGGGCAAGCGTGATAACTACACCTCGCTCTCTTTTAGAGAAGAAAGTTTATTGAAGCGTATACTTGAGAGTTGAGAGGATATAAAGTTCACTGAAGCGCATACTTGACAAGATGTAGACATCAGAAACGGCGATGAATTTGACATGTAGTTTCCAGTAGATTAATTAATTCATGTCGCTGGAATAAACGGATGGAGCTTCCAATTCCCTCCAGGTGCCTGCATGCAGCTCCCATTTTCTTTCTCTCCTGCTGCTGCAGCGGTTTGTCTGAACCCCATACTGCTAGTGCAGAATATCGGTGAATATATTCCCTGCCTGCTTTTTGAGTGAATTAATCATCACCCCATTCATCTCTTCGGCTGGGCTCAAAGGAAATGAATACAGCATATCATTGCGCTGGTACATGTGGGTCCAAACTTGACACGAAATTCTTTTGAACTAAATCGATATGAATCTATCCGCATATATAAACTAGCCGGCTGGTTAATTGTTTTGCTTACGTAATTTTAGTATGTCATATTGAATTTCAACATACGTACGTACATATATACGTACATACATACGTAAATACGTACATATGTACATACATACATATGTGTGTGTATACTCCCGGTTCCATCCACCTAAATTTTGTTAGGATTTCACTCCAACAACCAAATGCGTGAGAACAGTGTGCATGCGGCATTAATAATGGTAGTTGTTATATATGCATCAATGAGAGGTATGTAAATTTAACTCTGTGCATCCCCACTCCGATAGATACCACACGTTCATCTTGTCAATCTCAACCATTTATTTAATTTCTCACTCCTCCCATTAATAATACCCTTGATTTCTCACTCCTCCAATTAATAACACTATTAGTAGGGTGGGGTTGAGATTTAGCTAGATGGACACGTGGTATTCATCGGAGTGGGGATGCACATGATTAAATTTGCATACCTCCTCCACATAATCTGTTTCCCATCAATGTGGCAATAACAAATACATTTATTAGGTCCACTTGATTAGGGAGGATGATGCCCATTAATGGCAAGAGGGTATGGGAGTATATATGTATATATGTGTGTATATATGGAAAGAGAGATGTTATTCTGTAGCTGCATGTAGAATAGGCCATACTACTCTCCAGCCATTACACATAGATCGACCGAGCCACTCTGCACAACCGAACAGTCCATAGCAACCCAACTAGTAAATGATTAATAAATGCTACTTCTAGTTTGTATATGTTGGACATTCTCTAATAGCCATATCCATAGCATGAATAGTATCATGTGTTCCCTATGCCTACCGCCATGAACTGCCCAATTGATTTGTGTTGAGGTCCATACCACAAATATTAAGGATAATTTCAGGTGACAATATATACACAAGCTATGATACCATAAAGGCAACAAGCATATATACCTTGAGAATTAACATTATTTGATATATCAACACAAGAAAACCTTAGAACTTTTTCATATCTACCATCATATATGCCATAGTTTCCACAACAGAGGCTTTTCAATTCTCTTTGAAGTTCCATAACTCCAGCACAGTGCCTATTTGTTTGACACGAATAACCGATTGACTTCCAGTCATATCTTTTAATCCTGATAAAAGCGATCATATTGTTGTAAAATGGGTATCTTAGTATATTATCAGTAATCATGTCGAATTAAACATTAAAAACCTTTATATTACCTCTCTCTAAGCTCAACTTTGGTTTTTTCTAGCTCTGTATTCACCCTGTGGTCCTTAATGATAAGTGTCGTGTTAAGAGATTGAAAATCTTATAATTTGTCATCTAAATCTTTTAGTTTTTCTTTCATCTTATAAATCTTTTCAGTTAACTCAGACTTTTTCTTCATTTATTATATCTCCACCTCAAGTTTTTGTTTTACATCCAGCAGCTTTTCCATATCACCTATTTTACTAAATCAGATTTCAATTAATTTAGATTAGAAATATATAGGAATAAAGAGAGCACACAGCTGCAACAAACATATACTATGAGAGGGGAGCAGTTTATCTATCAAGCATAGTTCTATATACGGATGTTTTAACTAACGTTCATCTACTAGACATATATTTCTCAATGTAACTGACAATAAGGGGATATGCACCATATAACAGGTAATTATCATATCAACAAGACATAGTATATGATATAAGCTTTGCTTGCCTTTGGGATTACTTCACACAACATGTACTTAAGTAATGATATGTAATACAAAAGAGTTGGACTTCTTAAGTGGCATACCCATGGATTGTAGGGAAAAAGAAGAAGCCAATACATATTAGCTAAGCAACCACAAATTGCTTACACAACAATACATGTTGACATGGCCTTCACATGATCACCTCCAACAATAGATAGTTCTATGTGCAGCACTTACTTGAATTAATAGGCCACAAAATTTCATATGTAGGCATTAAAACAACCATGTCGATATAGTCTTCACATTCAACAACAAATAGTTATATGAGTTGTGTGCACCAGAAATAACAGACCTCAAAATTCATGTTTAGACATTTGTAAGACCTGCAATAACATGTTCTAAAGTTGGGAGTCTGGAGCCACACACTATTGGATCTATCAAACTTATTTCACCTATGCACCTTAAGAACCTTAACCTCCTAAATATAACTTACATACATAACCTAGCAAAATCTTAACACACACTAGCCTCCAATACATGCATAGACTTACACACAGTAGCCTCATCAAAGTCAAATCACCACCAAGATAGTGCTTGCTCACAGAGGGGGAGGTCACCATGGAGGAGGTTGCCGACAGGGAGGTTGCTACCGAGGATGATGCTAAGGGGGAGGACACTGACGGGGAGATCACCGCATCGAAGGATGCTACGAGGGAGGATGCCGATGGGGAGGACACCGACGGGGAGGTCACCACATCAAAGGATGCTGCGGGGGAGGACACCGACGGGGAGGTCACTGACGAGGAGGTAGCCACGGGGGAGAACGCCGAGGGGTGCAGCCGAATGGACGAGGAAGGAGGCGAACGACTTTCAATTTCATTTGACTGATGAGTGCGGCGAGCACAAAATCTAGAACAATATATATACTTAGGGAGTGTTAACACATACGGTTCTATTAAAAAAACGTCTGTGATAATCTAATATCACAGACAGTTCTATTTAAAAACCATCAGTGATGACTCCCATTTACATCACTGACGATTTTTTGCAAAAATCATCTATGATATTCAATTATCACAGATGGTTTTACAAAAATCGTCTGTGATTATATATAACACAGACGGTTTTTCAAAACCATATGTGATGAGGTGCCTAATATAAGTCTTTTTGTAGTAGTGTATGGTATTTATTGGCAAGACTTATATCATGCTATTCCTTTTGTTGTCAGTAAGCTATTGGTGAAAATCGTTCATGAATTGGACCTGCTAGTAAATAGTTATGAATAAAACAAAGAGGAAAAGATTAATGTACAAACAAGAAAAACGTATTAACTAGTTGGTTGTCCAAGCTACTAATTGGCTTAGCACACGAAGCAGGCGTAAGTGTATGGTTTGGACACGCTTCTCTGGGGTTATCGCTAGCTTGTAGAATGGATAGCCAGCTCTGCATGTATGCTTAGAATAACGCTACCATGTGTGTATATGTATATGTGTGTATGTATATATATGTGTATATATATGTATGTGTGTATGTATATATATGTGTGTATATATGTATGTGTGTATATATATGTATATGTATATATGTGTGTGTGTGTATGTATATGTATATATTTGTGTGTATATGTGTGTGTGTATGATGCCTAAAGGGCATCACGGTGCCTGGGCACTATGATTTTAAATACGCGAATTCAAGCCAAATTCAGGTATATTTTTTTGAAAATTTTAGTTTTAAGGTATAAACTCGTCTATAACAATTCAAATGAAACATGTATCTTTGAAAAAGTATACTTGGATTTCAAAGATTTTGAATGAAACTAGACCACATGCTTTGCTGAATTATATATATAATCAGTACATACCTACAATCAAACCATCATAAAAAAGCAAACTTTAGTTTGAATTTCAGTTCAAATTTGTTTGAACTAGTTAGTAAACTAGCTAAACTCATCCTAAAAATTTCAATTTTTTTTGCATGCGATACATAGGAGAAATATCCATTTTAAATCATAGTGCCCAAGCATCACGATGTCCCAGATAATTATACTTTATATGTGTGTACAATCTTTGTTGACTTATTTAGTTTTTAACTCTCTCAAGTAACAAGATATATCATCGCGGGTGCACAATTTCTCGATGATCCCTTCAGTATATGTACTTGGTAAGTAGCCCAATCTACAGGCGATCTTTGGACTTGAATTTTAAGGTGGGTCTGGGGCTTAATTTGTTACGCTAGCACGACCATTTGATTTTTTTTTTGGGAAAACTGAAATAGACGTAATTAAATATAGATCGTGCGAAAACTATGTTTGTAACAAAATAATAATATTATGCATGGGCCTAAATGGCATTAGGCAAAGCGGGCTTGAAGTTGTTGCTATATATACAACCATGGCATGGCATGTGCAATTAAATCCCTGTAATAAGCGCCGTGCCGTACATTGAGTGCAATTAAACCCCACAAGTCTAACGCTGAGCGTTCTGTTCAATGTGAGGATGAACATCGACATGGGATTAAAATCCTACACAAAGGAAAAGGTAATAAACAGTATTTATTTTCAGATTCGCTTTGTATGTGCTCAAAGAATATAATTCGATCAGTTCTCCACAACAGCAACAATTAAAGGTCCCGGTGATAAGAAACTTGCCTAACTTTTCTTTAGTGCACACATGAACAGTGCTCTGCATCAAACAAACTGCAGGCAGCGTGTGCCGTGTGGGTCATTCAGCCAAGGCAAAAGGAGAGGAGAATATGTACCACTTTATATTCATTTCATGTTGTGAGAATTACATATGCAGCATATTTGTGATTTCCTCCTTAATTATGATGAGAGATTTTATGCGTGGCATTCAGGGACCTTTTCCTGCCCCGTTAGCTAGCGATAAAGGTGGGCATCAGGCCGGCCGACCGTTCCGACACAGATCTATCGTGCTTTGGACCTAAACCGTTCCAGGTCGCGACCGCCATCGTGCTCGCCATGCCAGCTCGCCTTCGGTGAGCCTAGGCATAAACTATTTGCGCTTTGTGTTGTGCCGGTCTAAGTCCGGCTTATTTATACTATTGCTACGATAGAAAATGACCACGGATTGATTTCTTTCTTTATCTGTTTAGGACTTTTTTTTCTCCGGTCGAAACAAAATCCTATTGTGTTTATTCTTCTCTATTTCCTTGATTCAGTTTCTCCTTCCGCTACATGTATGCAGTCATGTATTTACTCACCCACACATATAACACATGCATGCATTCCCTTCCTTTTCTTTAGTCTATCCAGAGTTTTCTTTCTTTACTTCTTGATTTGCTCACCCGCATATACAACGCAGGCACGCACGAGTTATTTCGAGCCATGCCGGCCCGAGCATGGCCTGGACTGCCGGGCCGGGCTGCCCATCGTGCCCAATTGGCAGGCCCGGCACGGCCTGGACAACCATGCCGTCCGGCCCAGCCTGTTTAGAACAGTTCCGTGCTGGACCGTGAGTTGAGCTGAGCCGGACGTGCCTCGTGCCAGCCTAAAATGGCTCGGCTCAGTGCCCACCTCTAGCTAGTGACTTATATATCTGTCTAATTCCCTAGCTTTTCTTCTCTAACGTTATTCTCACGTCCAAGATTCAAATGCACTTTTTTCCGTAGAGCATTTGCTTTTTACCATGCGTGACAAATTAAAGTAAACCATTAACTCGATCGCTTTCTCCCTTCAAACATTTGAAGATAACATAAATCCGTTGACCTGCAGCTCGAGTAGAATGGATTTACGTCAGCTGACGATCGACTAGTCTCCTTGGTATGGATCTCTTCAAGAAAAATTTCCTTGGTAAGGAAGAACAAATGCATTCATAGCCTTAATTAGCCATTTGATCCAAGTAGAGCGAATTATCTATGACTTGCTTGATTATGAATCGAATGCTTGCTATTACATGAATACTCAAGAAGAGTAGAAGACACTATATATAATGTCTCGTGACTTATGCAGGTTTCCACAGACATGGTTATCTTCGTGTGGTTGGCCGTTGTATACGTTCTCACAATTAGAGGACCAAAAAAAACCACTTCAGCTTCCAGTTCCAGAAACTTAATTACATATGAAGAACATCTCCACCAAGAAAGTAAGTTGAAGGTTGTTTTATTTTATTTGAGCTCTTATATATATCGTTCATTCTTTTTATCCAGTGAATCAGATTAAGTAAAATCTGTTTATACTTCCTCTGTAATATAGCAGTAGAAATACTCTTAACAAATCAATAGTTATATATTATTTCTAGTAAATATTTAGGTTCAATAGTTATATATTATTTCTAGTATATATTTAGGTTAGCAAAAATCAAATGTAGCTATTGATTTATTAAAGATATTCTACTGCTCTATTATCAAAGAAAACATAAATAAATTCTAACAAATCTAATTTATTAGATAAAAAAATAAACTGTATATGTTAAATTTAGTGTACTAAAGGACCTCTATTATTTATCCTCTCTCCTGTCGTTATTTGACATTGACAGTGATGTGGGTGAGGTCCCAATAATTGAGTACTTGTTGTGGCCTTTGCTCTCGAGCCCTGTGCAATACACGAGTTGACTCTTCTTTTACTCCCTTTCACTCATTTCAGTCCTTTCTGTCCCCATCCAAAACCACATGTATATGTGTATATGTGTGTACGCACATACGCAAAGGCATGGCATTGGCATACACACCCGAAGAAAGAGAAAGAAAAGGCTGAGAGAGAGAGAGAGAGAGAGATGCATGGAGGAGAGAATGCCATAATGCCCAAATCCCTATGCTTAACTAACTCATTCCCTTTGGAGTTTGGGGTTCACTTTGTGAGGATGCAACCTGAGTGAGAGGATGGTGCCTAGAGAGGTGTGCCATTAGGGTTTTGAATGACACGCTTTGGCTTTGCCATATACTAGATATGATGCTCCAGCTGCTAGGGTGGGAAAATCCAAACTCGACAAGCAATTCTTGTCCTTAACCAAATACTACTTGTTCAGATAAAAATTATCTCTACCGATATTTCATCGAAGGTTTGTTACCTATATATCGTCCGTTGATAACAATACCAAGGCAATCACTGCAAGAAAACCGTTTTCAATTAAATCCTGTGGGTGTAAAGTGGACAAAGAGGTGCAATTTAGTGTTTGGAAGGCAAAAATATAGCATGGTCCAAATACAAATGTGAAGATTGCATGCTTTAACCATGCATTATATATATAAGAGAGCTAGAGACTGGAATATCCAAACTTAAAGTTGCAGCGTAAGCATTTCAAACGGTTGATTGCTTCATTCCCTCACGTCCGTTTGCCCTAATGAAGTAACATCCTAGCAAGCTGCTCATAGATTTGTGCTAACTAGAAAGATGCCCATTTATGCTAAGTAACTAACAAGAAAGCTGCTCTGATGATCAGCTCGGAGGATGGCCCGACATGATGATTTGAACTAAGACCTAACACATCTCATCACATGCGAATGAAGTTGACAACACTTGTACCAGTGAATGAATCAATATCTGCAGGAGAGAATATCTCAAATACATATTGCAGTAGAGAAGGAAACAAAAATCAGATTAAACCTCCATTTTATATTCGACATAAAATTATAGATTTTTTATTCAAATTGCAAAAATATACCTTGATTCAAAAAATTGCAAAACTATACCTCTGTCGTCGTTTGAAACGCCGAAATGGAAATGTCACTATATGATATGGTGACAAAGAGTTGTGTCGCCATTTGAACTAATGAGAAACAGCCATGTCGGCGCCACGTAGATGAAAAAAATGGTCGGACTCTTTGTCGCCAAATGAAATGGCGACAGAAGCTTCCCACCGCAAAAATTGACCGTTAGTTTGGCGACGAAGGAGGCGTGCGTCTCTGTCGTCAAACTAAATTTAGCGTGAGGAGCTCACTGTTGCCAATTGAAATGGCGACAGGTCTCTATCGCCAAATGGTTTGGCGACAGAGGCTTGTCACCCTTTTATTTGGCTATAGAGAGGCCACATCAGTGCTACTCAGTTTTTTCTGCGTTTTACGCTAATGTCGCCTAACCATATGGCGACAGAGGTATAATTTTGCAATTTTTTTAGATCTAGATATATTTTTGCAATTTGAATAAAAAAATAAATTATTTTAAAAAAAATCTAAAATTATAGGCACGCGTGCAGGTTTAATTAGGGGGTGTTTGGGACAGCTCCAGCTCCACCAAAATCTGTGGAGTTGGTGGAGCAGGTATTTCTAGCTCCAAAATTTGTGGAGCCGGAGTCAGTGGGTACATTAAGAGTGTTTAGGTAGATCATCTTGTTTACATTTTAGACTAAAAATATAAACTTAATTCACTTTATTTTAGCCTATAAGTTTCAGCTCGAAATGAGCCGAGTCTGAGCTCTCCCAAACAGGCCTTAGGGTCTGCTTTGGCGAGGATTCAGCTTCTCCAGATTCTCGAGAATCGTGAAGTGAAAATTTTAGCTTCACCAGATTCATGAAGTTGGAGCTGTGAGTACATTAAGAGTGTTTAGATGGATCATCTTGTTTACATTTTAGACCAAAAATATAAATTTAATTCACTTTATTTTAACCTACAAGTTTCAGATTTCAAGAGAAGCTGAAATCTGAGCTCTACCAAACAGGCCCTTAGTTCTCCATGATCATGCATGCAGGCTCAGAAACTAGCTAGACAAAATCCCAAGTCAGGTGATGGCCCTTTCCCCTGTGCTCCAGCTAGCATGTTCCACAATAACTATTACGTACAGAAAATCCTTACTTATTATAAGTCTAGCGATCAGTTGTTTTCTCACTAAGGCCAGAGTTAGACTAATCCCAGCAGCAAATTCTTGCCTATCTTCAAACTAATAATAACTTGATGCGATTTTTTCCTTTTTTTTGGAAGGTTGATTTATATATTTTTTTTCGAAGTTGCCAAATCTTGATTTACGGCCAGTCCTTTTGGAACGTTTAAAATAATTTCTACAACAATATTGTACTCTAAATTGATGTTCTAGCAAGATGTAATAATTAATGGTCGATTATCTCTCGAGTTAATTAGCATGTCGATCCCTTAGGGCATCCGCAATGGTTAAAGATAGTTGCTCTCTATAGTAAGATCCATGTCATCTATATACCATGCTATAGTAAACCCTTGCAATGGTGAATCTATATAGATGTCTATAGCTATTTTTAATTAATAGAGTACTCTCTCTCTCTTTCTTCATTTAATTAATAGACAATCTACAGGTTTGTAGATAGCAGCGCTCTCTCTCTTCATTTAATTGCTTGCCACATAGGATAGATACTGATATGGACTTCTTATAGATAGCTGACTTGGCACCATTGCGGATGCCCTTATTGTAAATACCAGTTGCATGTCTATTTTATCTCGAGATTCGCGCAACTTTTATCTCTTACTATATTCTCCATTTCCCAAAATATCTATCTACACACGGGTCTCAAGGTAAGGGAGACGAATCGGACGGTAGATGATATAGGGATGTCCCCTTAACATGTAAAGATCCGTTTCATGTACTGCATGCCTTCTCCTCTCTGATCTACTCCCTTGCAGACTTATTTTTTTGATTATCTTATCTATAAATATAAGACTTATATGTAGATTTAATAATATATTTTTTTCTATATCCCTATTTATTATTCTCTCTTAACCATTTGTATTTATGCATTACCATCCACACAAAGTATCATCTTTCATCTTCCAAGGCAATTAAGTGGCGGAGGACATCTAAGTCATTTCTCTCGTATCTTTCGTAATTTCAACGCAACCTTAATCCTTATATAAAATTAAAATATACCTTGTGATTTTGGATGGAGTATATGCCAGGCCAATGCAACCACAAGAAAGGGAGAAGAAGAAGAGAGAGAGAGAGAGGGGGGGGGGGAGGTGAAGGCGAGGTGAGGGAGGGGTAGCTCTGGCTTGTCCAAGAAAGAAAGAAAGGAAGAGTGGCGAAGGCTATGGCCTCGATGGATGCATCGATCGTACTGGTTGCACTGTAGGCTAACAGTAGCTTTTTCCAACTCCAGGCCGATAGCTGGAAACAAACGTTCCGTTTCTACAAGGAAATAGATGCAATAGGGATACCCCGTGTCCCCTGACAAGAAAGCGCAATAGAAGCTCGACTTGATGGCTGGGCCAACCATCACATGCATGCACGCCCCTCCTCTCTCTCTCCCCTGGTTTCTCCTCACCTCTCAACTCACACCCACATGTACGGACTCCATCGCCTCCCTATCCTTCCTACTACGTACTGTACCCGTATCTCTCTACATATATGTATGTACACGTACACCGGACAAACTAGTGCTCCAAAATTCGCCATATATACACCTTTCGCGGTTAAATTCTGAATAAAAAGAACAAATCACACTACTACAGATCAGACCTTCCATACCGGCTCATCAGTCCCGGTTGAATTTGAACCCGTATCGATGAGGGCTTCATGCAGTTCATTGGCTCTGGATCGTGGGCTTCGATGCGGTTCGTAACACGAACGTCTATCTTCATCGATCGGTTAAATTACGAACCGGTACTAAAATGCCTTAATGCGGTTACGTAACGAACCGATCGATGTGAACATCGATGCGGTTGTGTTCTGGAATCAGATCGATGAGGTTGATGCGGTTAGTATTAACCGTTCAGTCGAGGAAAGTTCAAAAGAATGCATATCCTATGTATATCGATGCGATGGTGGGTGGGTTGGTTAGAAGGGTGAGACGTAGTCACGAGGTTCCGAGTTAGTCTTGGATTCGCCATATTTTTAGACACCGTAGGAGGGCTTTAGTCCGTTGAGCGACCGGGACTAAAGGTCGACCTTTAGTCCCGGATGGGTCTGTCCGGTTTGAGCAACCGGGACTAAAACCCGTTGCTAACCGGGACTAAAGGCCATTTCCCTGGTAGTGTCAGTAAACCTTTGACGTACAAGAGGAGAGGGCGTATCGATCCAGTGCATCATACACATTTTTTTTTTCAGTTAAGGAGATGATAGTATCACCCCTCCGTCCTCTACACTCCATGCATAGAACGTAGACAGCCCAAGCAGCGCATCATACACGCATGTGTGATCAACTGATTTGTAAGCTTGGTTGGTTGGTACGGCAGGTGAGCGCGGTCTCAAACAGAAAAATATGAAAAATAGATATAAACATATGCGTATTTATTGAGACAACGTGTTCCTGTGCTCCAGAGCTCTTGAAGCTCTAGATTAAACTCTTAGTACACATAGACGGTATGTGTGCGTGAGTATGGTGTGTGCGTAGGTTTATCTATAAAAATAAACAGGTCTTTAAGCCTGCACCTACCAATGCGCAAAAGAAAATGGAGAGAAAGAAACACTTTCTTGTCCAGTTCTGTATTCGGCCCCCATTGATTCCATTTGTAGCAACCCTGCCTCCAATGGGCCAGCAGTTGAACAGGGTAGACTCAGTAGGCTCTTGTGATCACTGAAATATATGCTCCAAAACGTATAAAATATTTGGCCGTAGGTTACAGTACATCATCCCCTAGCTACCTAGCAGCTAGGCTTCAAAACTTGACCCAAAAGATAAGTAAATACCGCTAATAAGTATATATATTATGGGTGTCTTGTGTGTGTTGCAGCACCTGCAAGCCGTATTCACCCTTAATTTAATGAAGCCTTACTAGTAGCACATGTCTCAAGATCACTAGGCAGCATCTTAAACCAGGCTATCATCTCCTAGTACCACTAGAGACACAAACACCTGCTGTGTTGGTCTAAAAAGGATCACTAGGGGTAGGCCCCATGCCCACCCCTTTCAAAATGGTGGTGATCATGTGATGTTTAGTAGTGCTAATTAGAATATGCCCTAATTGCCTCTCTTGCTGCTCCAAAGAATAACCATGCGTTTGAGAACCATCATTGATTCTGCCACTCCCTTAGTTGTGATTAAGTGACCTACATATACAGCCATGGGCCATGGATACAAGAAATGTCTCATGTATTATACAGTACACGTACTGTATAATACATGAGACATTTCTCCATTTGTTTATGTGATGATGAGTCCAAAGCTTCAGGTAGTACAAGAAGGTGTTTATGCCCCCTGTGTAAGACATGTAGCAGCACAAGCGGTTCATGCATACAGCTGGAGCGGAGTCCCTCCTCCAGTGCCGGCATCAAATCATTTGACCATCCATGCATCTAGTCCTACAGTACAAGCGTGTTGATATACTAGCAAGCTCCTAACTGATGTTTTGCAACACAAACTAACCAAATCTGCTTCCAATTTGACACGACACAGCCTAATTAGAATACATGATTCAGCAAAAGTGAAGTGTAGTACTCACCACTGTAGCGGCTGTGGCTGAGAGATTTCTGAGGCATCCACAATAGATGGATGGATCGAGGCCAGGGTACACACCTCTCCTGATGAACAGTAGCCGCACGCTGTGATCGATTCATGGAGGCATGTGCGATGTCCGCACGGCTGCATCAATCAAACCATCAATGTTTCGACTCCACGAACACCGAGTCAATCAACAGCTGCACCAGCATGAATGCGTGATGTAACTCCACGGGGACAAGTTCATGCACACGTGCACACGGCGAAGACATCTGTAGCTGCGGCCCCCAGATCGAACGACCGTGCCTCCGCGTGCGGTCTTCTTCCTCCCTCCCCTGGTTTCAACTCTGAACCATGCAACTGGTCACAGTTCCTGAATTATTTGCAGTCTGGTGTATATGGCGGGAGTCATTTTCATCTGCCAGGAAGCGTGCAGCATAAATCCAACAATAGAATTGCACATAATGATCGAGATGATGCATTATCAGCAGGAAAGATTCGGAGAAAAGAACAGAACATGGGAATGCACGGCTCCATCGATCTGATCATGAAAGAACCTGGCGAACAGCTCTTATATACGAGGTCAGTTACTGTTTCGATCTTGTTAAATGACACCAGGACTTGCACAGAGTTCCAGCTACAGAATCTAGCTGTTAAACCTATCCACACTAGATCCTGTGAGCATTCATAGAGTACGGCGAAGTGGGAAAAAATTCAAAGGAAAGTGACCAGATGGATAATGATCAATGGAATTAGGCATGTCTGCGGTACATTGAAAGCGATCCAAGACACTTTCAAAGTGTGATACAAACTGGAAACAGTAGTGTACCCGCGCCCCCTTGATTGCCACCTATTGTACAATATGAGCATAATTAAAAGAGACAACATTCCTAGTGGAACACAAGATACAACAACATATATATTAATTTGCACTAAGCATCATGGCAACATCAATTAATAACAATACCATATGTTCTTATTAGGATGTATTCTGAATGTCCACGTAGCATACCTGATGGAAGTTTGGCAGCACAAGAACACCACTGGGTTTACCATTTCTGGAGTTTCCATGTCTTGCTCCAATTCCTGGATGAAAAAGCAGGTTACTCTTCAGTGAACAAGGCTAAAAAACATCATGGGAATTTGGAAGCAACCAGCAATCAACATTTAAGTAGTTCATAAAAGAGAAATACTGGCAATATAAAGAGATCTTAACATAGACTTTTTTATGAACTACAAAACCTGTGGCTGCTAGTATAAAGACTACCTTGACAATGTTCTAAACATGGATTTTTTATCAAAAAGGTCAATAGAAGTACCACATCGCAATATAGGAACAGTAGTTAATAGTTTCAGATGGTTGAATGAGACATGCTACAACACTGCGATATCACGCTCAAGTTTAACTGGGAAAAACAAGATCAGGTTGATGCAACTAGATCTCTATTTTGCTTCATAGAAAGAAATCTAGGAACCTATTCCCATCCTATCTAAAACCTACGTCCAACAAGTTAACAACATTAGCCTATAGTTAAAAAAAACAGCGATTTCCAGGGAAGGCGCTATATATACCAGACAATGCCAACTAGAATAATAGAAAGATCAACGATGGTAAAACCACAAGTGATTGAGCCTTCTCTCTGTTGGCAGTTTCTGATGTTTTATGTTTATATGCCCATTCTTTACAGGTTGAACTGCTATTTTGTTTGAGGCAAGAGAAATCGTGATTTGGGTTCATAAGGAAACCCAGTCCATAGCAAATTTCATGCACATCTTCGTCACATCATGGAACTATGTATCATTGAGGCTTGATGTAATTAAATCTCTTTCTGGCTATCCTGAGTAAATTTTCTTGGGGTCTTGTCCGGTAAAATTCTCGCCTCTTCAACCAAGCTTAGAAAAAACTTATGATATGATCAATAATTAACCATGAAGAAAATCTAGTGAATAAATTATTCAATCACAGTTTAGCTAGCTTGTTAAATTATGAAGATCAAAGATAGGAAAACAAACAAAAGGGATTGATCCTTTCTTTTTCCTTTATTTTTTTTAAAAAAAAACAAGTACAGGCATGTTATCAAGGATTGGTAAACAAATGTCAATGGTTAACAAACTACTATGCCAATAAGTTTTGATCAACTAAAGAAGTCACCATACTTCTTAAGCCTGGCTGAAATCTTGAATGCCTGATTATTTGCTAGCCCTGTTAGAAATATCTTGATTCTGAAAGCACGCTTTTCATTTACCAGTGAGAATACTTCTTTTATGGGCCTGTGACACTGCTTGAAGTCAAACACGAATATCTCAATATACAAACAATTTCTCCATGTCTCTAAGTGTTACCACTGCCAACTAAAAATTACGTGCAGTAAATATCATGCCCACTTCAAAGCTCAAACAGAAGCATAGACTGAAAGCTTGACAATTGCAATAGACATGAAACGATCTTTTATATATTTGTGCTAGTGACATGTATAGTTTTCGAGAAACAGAGAAGGCTTCATGGCTACATACATAACGTGACAACCACAACTTAACACCGAAGATTGATTTATCCTACCAGCAAAGTTGACATATTAATTCTACTACCCAACAACCTCCCTACTAAGGAAAGGATCCATTGACAAACACAATGTTACTATTATAATGTAACATTCCTTTGGCTAATGCAATCTAAACACGTTCATATCGGATTCATCAACATTGACTAATCACACAATTCGGCCGTTTCTCAGACATCAGTACAAAATTAAAATCAGTAATTCCTCACACATGAAGGCAAGGGCACTCTATCATCGATTCACAACGCAACACACGTTATTGCAAAACAACGGAATTCCTATCCAGAGACCAGCAAATGTATGTTCCTAACCTTGCAGTACGGCTGCAGTAGTAAGCAAGTCGAGGCAGAGTAGGCAGAGAGAAGATACCTTAGCTGCTGCGGCTAAGGCTGGGGCGCCTTTCCCCCCTCGATGACGACCCACTCGAACTCTCCAGTGAGGCGGAGGAGGAGGGCGCGCGACGGCCAGGAACCCATGCGGCGGCGCCGGGCGAGGCCGAGAAGGGAGCGGAGCAGCCCATGCCCGCTTGAGTTTCGGAGACGGACGAGGCTGGCAAATTGCAAAGAGCCATCTCCCATAGCGTGTGCTTGCCTTGCGGGGAGCAGTAATTTGTGATAGATCCTGACCGTTCATCTTGGAACGAACGGGTCAGACACTCAGGCCATCCAGATTTCAGACGACAGTACAGAGTTGGTCGTAGACAATGCTGCAAAACAAGAATCACTTGCCAATACAGGCCAAATGACATCATTACATACACAAATTCAGACAGATCATTTATCATCTGATAAAAATCACAGGGTGTTCATCGTTCTTTTCAAGAGAAAAAGAAAGGATTAAAAAGAAAGTCCACAATGGACTAATGGAGAAAGCAGTACAAATGGGCGAGGCAACTACGTACACTAGATACCTGACAAATCTAATAACACGAATAAAGAGAATGCAGTAGATCAAGTTACTACTATAAAGGAGCGAACTTCTTTCGTAAGTCCCAATTACTCCAATGTTCATCAAACAAGAATGGATGCTTCAGGTAGCGCCTATTGACTGATCTTACATCCACGAACATAGGGATGCTCATAATTGATGTTCTTTGTCCAGTAAGGTCGGTATTTTGTCATTGCAATTTCCAGCCAGGGCTTCATGTTACCGTTGTAGTGGATGACGGCGGCATTATCTATTTCTGAGCGCTCGATGGTTGGGTTGTACCCTAAGCCAAGCACATGCCATGATTTGTCCAGGGGATGAGTCAGCTTGTAGAAAGTTAGGAGACCCGGAGGTAGTGTCCCGAGCTTCCAGAGAAGCCTGTTTTCATTCTGTAAAAATAGGGAAACAAAGTGTAAAGTACACTAATGAGATTTCGTAAATGTATTACTACTATTTTTATTTGGTCTGCACATCTCACAAAGTGCATCTATGCTTTTACTAGTTTTAGATGTTAAGAAAATGAATGACCTGTTAGTGCAGCAGAACTGCAGATCCTACATCTGTTGTTGATATCAAGAAAGATACATTGCAAAGGCTGAAATATGGCATCTTCTTTGCCAAAGAAATTTACCAGTGAAGAAGTCCACACACATCATGGTATGATCAGAAGCAATTGGAGGTTCAAATGCAATAATACTCATAAATAAAGACTATATGTACAATGGAAAAAAACAATTGATGGGAATCTGAAAATATGAAGATAACTGGTTCTGTCAGAACACCAAGACAATATTCTACAGTAAATTGGCAACAGTAAATGTAATATAGACTGTATTCCAAACTCACCATGTTCTGCCATTTGTGGTAAATGCCAGTGATGTCCTTCTTCTTCCATTCTTCCAGATCAAACATATTCATTCCATAAGCCCAACCACATGCATTAGGATCAAAATTCTGAGCAATATGTGGATTTGAAAAATTGAGGTACTTGTCAAATCGGTGAAAACTCTCCCCACAAGTTTCCACAGCACCATTTACATTCCCATTAAGATTGACCTCCCAGAGCCCTGTCAGATCCTTCTGGACAACTATGTCATCATCCAAGAAAAGGATTTTATTCAATTTAGGATAGACTTGTGGGAGGTAAAATCTTAAATGGTTGAGCATGGACAGATATTTCGGTTTCGATATTTCAAATTAGAAGAACCAGCAGAGAGAGTTTTTGGACGATCTGCCTTAAAATAGTACTCTTTCATGGCTGCAGACTCAAGCTGTTTCAGAACAGGGCAGTACGAAGAGTTCAACCATTTGAAGTCGTCCACATTTTCAACATGGATTGTTGCGTCTCCAGGTGGATTCAATAAAAACCACATGTTCATTGCTCCGAAGTTCAGTTTGTCAGTAACAAGATGGAATACATGTTTCTCAGGCTCCTGCAGTTTTTCAGCAAGAAGATGAGGGATTGCTAATGAATTCGCTCCTACAATTATACATTGTAAACCACAAACTGAACCTCCAAATTGAGGTTCAGATAGCACTCACCTTTGCGTTCATGATGGTTGAGTTGACAACAACTGATGCTGCTAAAACATTGTCTGAAAAAAGGGCATAGTGATAAAGATCAGCATTTTCCAAGTTCTCACTCTTTGGAAACTTTCTTTTCTCTGGAGAGAGAAGGTAGTAGTCTATTGTTAAGCGCATGGACAAGCAATGGATGCCATTTGGGATTGTCTTTGCTGCCAACTGGCTCAGGAAGGTGCTCTGCTTCTTTAAGCTCCTGACCTGCTCATCAGCTGACTGAAGCATTGCTCTTAATCGCTGAGTAATGGCCTTGCAATCATACAATTGATCTCTTGCTTTTGATAAAACTTGACTCATTGCTTTGACTCTCTCAGAAGCACTTCAAATTAGAGAAGAAAGAAATCAATAGTGCAGAAAATTTTGGTGAAAAGAACAGTTAGAGCAGACAATCACCTCTTAGGAAGTTCAGCATCATCAGTAGCTTCCCCGAGGGAGCGCTGGCTTTCCTTGAGCCTGGCAAGTAGCTCCTGATAAAGATCAAGCTTGTCCCTCGATTTGGCAAGCACAGAATATATTCTGGCCATGATCATTTGATCTCGCATCAGACGAACCTTCGAATCTGCCTTCTCGTTTTCATTTTCACGTCTCCATAAACTATATTTACCCAGCACAGCAGAATCAACAGCTTTTGAACGTTCAATACCAGCATTCTCGAGCTTAACTAGGGCTTCATCATCCTGCTGTACTGGTTCCATTTTCTTCCTTATCCTGGTTCTCTCCCTCAATTTCTGTAATAAGGAAATTTCAAACAATGGTCAGAGTTTAGCAGAGATAAGATTTCATTTCAAAACAAGCTTTAACGTATAAAAGAAGTGACATAAAAAGGATGGTTATCCACTGCTATCCCTAGTTAATTTGCAAGGACTAAGTAATGAAAGAAAAAATGTTACCCTGCGAGTCACTTCTTCTGGCCTGCCCAGCAGCTGAGGTCCATCTGCATTAAGAAATATTGCCTTGTTAAATGAGTTGTTCTTAGTATATGCACTTACATAGAACCACCATTTCTTGTTAAAACTCACCTTCTTCAGTCAAGGAGAAATTATTCAGTTTAAAGTTGGGTTGCCTACTCCAGTCCAGTACCTGCCATCACAGAAGTCCACCAATGTAAGCGCATATATTTCAGTAACACTGAGAAATAAGTAGAAAGGCAGGATAACAGTCTGCAATGGTTGCCTACTCCAGTCCAGTACCTGCCATCACAGAAGTCCACCAAAGTAAGCACATATATTTCAATAACACTGAGAAATAAGTAGAAAGGCAGGATAACAGTCTGCAAACCTGTTTGCCGGAATAAAGTGGGTCCACTTGAGCTGCACAAAGAAGAATGTTTACGTTAGATTATCACTCAAGGAAATAGGTTATAAAATCATCATGAGTTTCCAGAAGATATTTGGACTATGGGTACTGTGTATTAGTAATAAATATTCAAGAGCACTCATTTCATGTTATTTCTTTTGAATTGTGTGTGTGTGTGTGTGTGTGTGAGAGAGAGAGAGAGAGAGAGAATCAAATACTTAACAGGTCTCCTCAAAAGTCAATTGTTACTACTAAGCTAAAATGGGCAATAGCAAACTGTAAACGAAAGAGAACAAGATTGCATTGTTTGAAAAGGATAAAGGTTGTTTATATGTCACTACCAATTCCAAACTCTAAACAGAGGAGTGAAGGGACATTATCTTCTTAAGAGGCAAGGATACTATTCCAATCCGAAACATAATTGACCGTTTCCAAAACAGAATGCCAAAAGGAAGGTGACATATATAGTCATCTCCTCCATGATTTTTAGATGCTTGTGTAAACTGATAAATAATGAGTTTCCTGATTGGCCACACTCGAGCTAAGCGAACATATATAACTCTGAACCTTGTCAGCATATGCCATTGAGAACATGATCATTTGAAAATGTATTGAAGTAATACAGACACCTCATGACTAGAATAAATCATATATGCCTGAATGCCAGAAAATGTTTCTAACCATCTCCAAAATGGCATCTGTAGTTATTTCCCCTGTAAGCTTGATATGCTTGTCAGGAATAACAGCTAAGAATTTGACTGGAGAGCTCACTCTAGGCGGCACAAACAAATACAAACCCTAAAATTTGTCAGAAAATGCCAATGAATGCAAAATAACTGCATGAAGGAATAATCTATGCTAAAGATTGCCTTCTAAGAATCTAAGTTGATACTAGCACACTATTGATGCCAGATGATCCAGGTGACACTGTTCTAGAAACAGGTCCACTAGGTCATATACAAGGGAACGGGTGCCCTCACTGTTCCCATATGATAAGCCGGTTAGGCCGTATGATCAGTTGTCTGGTGTCTGACAATGTATTCTAGGCAACATTTGGACAACCAATGTATCAAGCTTTGCTTGTGATGCAGTAATGTAGATGGCCACGCAGGCCATTCTCCAGTCACCGCACAACTTTCATAATTTCCAAATCACACTCATGTATATCTAAGGAACTTCCCTCAAACTAGCATTGCATATAAACTACAATAGCTAGTTCTATCCAAAAACTGTATTTACTTGATTTCACAAGATGTCAAATAAAAATAGAAGTAATGTCGGCCGAGCAATTTTTTCCACCAGAGAAACTGGTAACCGCAAATTTGCATGTCCGCAAGAAATCGCTGTTGATGCCTCGATGGTTCCCACTTCCCACTTAAATTTGAAGATGCTTCTCAATATATAGATTATATTCCTAGAGAACAAAATCTAGAGTATTTCAACTGTGAACACACAGATCAACTACAAAACGCCAACAGCTGAACCCGATTACCCTACACTAACAGTTCAAAAGGCAAAAATTGCCGTATTCCATAAGGAAACAAGATAAATGCATTTGAAACAACTCGTATCTAAAGAACCGTCACTGTTTTTTTTAACAAAAATTACTATCAAGATGTGACTACACTGCACCTGTAGATCCCAATCTCACATGTAAAAAACAACGGCCCAAAAGGGGGAAAAGAAAGCGAAAAGAAACGAACTCCTCACCTCCGGCGGCGGCGGCGAGAATGCAGAGAGCGACCAGAGAGATCGCGCGAGCCCTCGCCATTCCCCGGCCCGATCCGACTCGATCCGCACGAACAGCCAGGCACTGCGCCCAGGAAAAAAAGAAGAAGAAATCACGAGAAACGCGGGAATTAGCAGGAGGCGATTTGGGCGGAGACGCTGGGTAATTGCGATACAAGAATCCGCACCTTTTCCCTCTTCGCTTCTTCTAATGTCGGTGAATCATCTCCTCCGCCGGCTTTCGGGGTGGGGGAGTGCGATGGCGAAGTGGGAGTGAGGAGAGGACGACGGTGTATGACAGCCCGGTGGAAAGCGACGGGTTGGGCAGAGCTGCTGGGCCCAAGCAAAGACAAAGAATGGGCCCACACCAGAATATTGGACCACATTTCAGCCCACTTACACTGCCTCACGGCCAACTGAGCGGCCCTGTTCACGGCCTGGGCTTTTGGGAGGCTGGCGTTCGGTTTAACCGAAAAATTCAGTTTCGGTTTATTTGGAAATTCGATTATTCCAAAACTGAAACTGAATTGTGTTTGAAAATTTTGATAACCGATACTTCGGTTAACCGATAGTTCGATTTCGGTTTCGATTTTAACCAAATTAGCCGAACTTGGCCAGCACACAGAATAAACAACAGAATGTATAACTGAATGAACAAAGATCTGAATCCAACATGCGTGCCGTTTTCCAAACAGCCAACATATAACAACACTACAACAGAATGAACATATTACAATCAAATAACTGAATGTCTGAATTTCAAAACAGATAATTGTAATTGTCAAGACTTTATTAATTCACCAGTCCACCAAACATCTCTGTATGTTTTTCCCAATATCATCTCCCTTATGGTCCTTTACCTTGAAAAAACTAATGATCTTATGCAATTTTCATTCATGGTCAATAAAATATGCTGTTACAGCCATATAACTATCTTGTTGTTGTGAAGTCCAAGTATCAATTATAAGACGAACCCTTTCACATAATTGTTTAAAAAAGGTTTTGAGCTTTGCTTTCTCTTCAAAATTCGATTAATCGAGGGTTAAAACCGAATTAACCGGAAAAAGTTCGGTTATTCCATATAGCTAACCGAATCAACAACCGAACAATTCAGTTTCGGTTTTTTCGACTTTGGTTCCGATTTTAACGGTTTTGATTTCCAGTTTTTTTGCCCAGCCGTATTTGGGAGGCAGTTTGTTAGTTAGCACTTTAGTGGTATAATAAATCATGGAGGTGGTTGCTGCGGTGAAAACGTATTGGGCATATTGGACATAGGTGGAAATTGTTTTTTTTCTTATTCAAATCTATATTTAGCGTCTATTTGTTTTTTAAGATCTGTTTGTTTTAACTTTTGATTTTGGATTCTAATCTCAAAAGTAAAATTAAAAATAAATAGTTTGATTATAGAATCCGATTATCACAATCTAACCCACCCATATACATTAAAATCCATAATCCACTTCATATGTGCTTTTGGATTCCAGCTTTTGAAGAACCAGCTTCTCTATAATCATAATTCAGAATCAGCTTTTAGAAAATCCAAAACTGAAACAAATAGGTCATTACTCTACTTTTGAGGTTAGAATCTACAATCAAAAGCTAAAATAAGGGCCTGTTTGGCAGGGATTCAGTTTCTCCAGATTCGTGAATATGATGAAGCTGAAAATTCTAGCTTCACCAGATTCGTGAAGCTGGAGCTGTGAGCTGTGAGTACATTAAGAGTGTTTAGATGGATCATCTTGTTTACATTTTAGATCAAAAATATAAACTTGATTTACTTTATTTTAACCTACAAACTTCAAAACTCAGATAAAATCGAAATCTAGAGCTCTACCAAACAGACCTAATGAGTACCTTTCACTTACTGCACACGCCACTCGAACGGTTGGATCCAACGGCCGAGATGCGTGCGAGATCGCGTGTATATTTGCTTTAGCAACCCTGAGAAAGCTCGGTACTTATTCGCAGGCCGGAGAAAGAAATCGCCGCTTGATTATCCGAAAAGGGTACGCGCTAATCTAATGTTAACCCAACACGCAGCGAGTCGTCTTCTCCAAGCAAGCTGCTCCAAGCAAGCGCGTGCCATTTACTTCCGTGCTAAGCTTTCATCGCCCCTATCCAAAAAACGATCGACGTGGCACGCGTCTCGTTCGATCTACCCCTACGAAGATGTTCGAACACGTATTACCATACGACATGTCATAGTCCTGTGTTGCCGTCTATACTGTAATGAACTTTTCAGCATTTGATTTGGTTGGGGTTGTATGATAAAGAAATACAACCAACTAGGAACATAGCTGTAATATCTCCTTTAAAAAGAAATACCATAGTCTATATATATACGGCTGATCGATGTGCTTAGAGTAGTAGTAGTTTGTTAGTTAGTTGCAACTAGCAGCCGTCTTGGTAGAGGCATGGAAGAGCATCAACCACCACCCACGTAGGAGTAGTCCCCAAGCCTAATGCCAGGCCCTGCTGCTGCTTTTCTTAATCGTTTTAGAATGCATAGGATCAAATCTTTTGATATGTGAAAGTATTCTAGTTTTGATTAAAAGATATAGTCACAGAGGATATATTAAAGACCATGATGATATTCAAAACGATTATGTTGTTTCTGAAGGACATGATCATAATTATCTCCGCTCGACACAGGAGCTCTCTCTGGAAGTGAATAGAGGGCAGTGTTCTCGTGAAGGTACCCTCCGGTTATAAATAATTATCGTTTTGGATATAAATACAGTCAAGTTTTTAAAACTTTGATTGTTAGTATCTTTTAAATATTTAAATTGAATACATGATAATCGTATGTGTGGATTTATCTTGAAAAATACTTTCATAATATAATAATTTTATCAGATTTTATAAATATAGTATAATAGAAATTACTGGTTAAAGCTGTGTTTAAAATGTCAAAAACGACAAGTAACCGAAGGAGTATATAAGAGTATAAAAGCATCCCGGCTGTAATAACTAACAGGCTCCCAAATCGCAGATTAGAGAACTAGAACCCCAATTATCCTAAACCACGGGGACCAAATCGAAAACAGACTCGATAATAATCTTCTGCAGTTTACAATAACCTTACTTATACCCCCCTGGCCTCCTCCCACGTCCCACCTCACCCACTGTCTCGAATTCCATTGCCCTCCTCCCCATTTCGCCCGTCCTCTCCTCCAATCCACTCCGCGACACCAGAGCTCGCACGCCTCCTCCCCCGACGGCGACTCCGTCGGCGACAACTAAGGTTGGGGTTCCGGCGACCTAGGGCGCCGATTTCAGGAGAGATACATGTCCACCGACCCACCTCCGCTCCCGTCGCCGGCAACGCCGCCCGGCGCAGCGGATCCCGAGCCCACGCCGCCTACCGAAACCCCCGAGGTGATGCACAAGACGAGGGTCGTCGACTTCCTCGGCCGCCGCACCCCCATCGTCTACCAGAACGACAACGGCCCATGCCCGCTCCTCGCCATCTGTGAGAGACCCCTCCTCTCGCTTCCCCGAACCCTCTCCCTAGATTCCGCGCCATGCGTGGTGGTTGCTTGGCTTCGCGGTTTCACCTGGGTTTTGGGGGCGCGCGTGTTGCAGGTAACGTGCTGCTGCTGAAGAATGTGATCAGCTTGAACCCGGATGCAGGCGAGGTGTCACAGCAGAAGCTGCTCTCGCTCGTCGCCGAGCGCCTCATTGATTCCAACAGCAGCGTGCAGGTTCGATCAGCTCCCGCGGAATCAGGTTGCGGTTGTTTGTGGTGTTCATTTGTGAACGGGGTTGTTTCGGATGCCATTTGCAGGGCAAGGACGAGGAGTACGTCTGTAACTGGGAGCAGAACATCTCAGACGCAATCGACCTTCTGCCGCGCCTCGCAACTGGCATCGACGTGAATGTGATGTTCAGGAAGTGCGTTTGAGGTTTTCAGTTTGTTGATTGGTGATTTACCGATTTGTGTGTGTATATGTGGTATTCCATTTGTTTTCATGCATATTGGGCCGTGGACATTGCAGGATCGATGACTTTGAGTTCACCCGGGAACGTGCTATATTTGACCTTCTGGATATCCCATTGTACCACGGATGGATAATGGATCCTCAGGTATGCTTTTTCCTTATGATATGTTGTTGTCTGCAATTACAGAACCAAATTGGTGTGTGGTTTATGCTTCTTTCAACATGGAACAGAATACTTCTGCTTGGAGATAACTTCATGCTGCTTAACAATTCACAGCTTCTGTTTTTCTTTAGTCCATAGACTATAAGTTTATGATTTTCATCTGTAATGACTGTAAGCAAGGTCCAGAAAAAAATAGTATAATATGCATGTTTGTTGGTGCATACCATGCTTTTATCACATATGTGATCTAGCTTGCACATTTTATTTTGTTCACTGTCAAAACCTGCTTATAAGTGCTACAACCAACGGTTTCCCCCACTTGCAGGAGAAGTTCCCCTGATTTCTTGAGTGATACTGAGTTGTACATAGTTAAAAATAAATGTATTCGATGATTCTGCTTTATGCTTACTACTGGAGTAGTGCCCTACTAGCTGTTTAGTGTTGAGAGTTACCCTGGACTGGTTATTTAATGACCCATAAGCAAACCTTTGTTTTATTGTTTCAGGAGTTATGCTGAACTGGTTGCTTGATGAATGACAATTAAACTTTAATTGCTTGGTTCTTAATAAGATGTGTAAAGGCTGGCTGTCTCACCTAACTGGCATACTACAACTTGAGGCAACACCTTATAATTTTTATCAATTACACCATAGGTCCTTGTGGAATGAATGGTTCTCTTAGGTCCATGAACCTGAGAGAATTCAACGTTTAGATTCCTGAGCTTAATTCAAGGCTATCTTGCATATGGTCCTTTAGGTTACTTCGTTCATCCACTTTTATGTTTCCAAGCTGAATGATTTGATTTTTGACTATGCCAATGAATACATCAATGTGGATAACTCTTATATTACATGGATGAATGATAGAGCATCAAATTTGGCAAAAAAAATTAAAGTCGTGTGAATAAAAATATTTGAGTGATGTGGAGCATGCAAATGTTTTTTTTTTCTTAAAAAGGCATTTCTATGCATGTGCAAGAATAGACCGTCTTGATTTTTTCAGCTGTTGTCTGTTTGTAAATGCATGTGACTGAAAATGTATGATATTGGATTTCAGTGAGGGTCGAGAGTCGATAATATCTTGCTAGGTATTTTATATGACATTATATTCAGTCTCTAAAGCCAATTTGCTTGCAGGTGCTCCCTGCATGGCAGATGAATTGCCTTGATTTTGCTAGATGTTGTGAATATTCATGTGACAGTGGCCTTTTTGTTTGCCTTTTACGTCTTGTAGTTGTGTGGATAAAAATTTGGGTGTTCTACTATGTTGTTTATTTTTGAAAACCAAAGGCGGTTATTTGAAAACTGATTATCACTCACCACATAGCAGAATGCTGGAGCTCTCTGCTGTCCCTTGGCATTGCCAATGTGCTCTGCATTATTTATGTTAGCTTACTCCAACTTTGCACTTATTACTACATTCCAATCTGCAGTCAACTAATGCAACTGATTCTTTTACTCCAATGGACCTATGTTTGTATTGCAATTCGAATGTCGCCTGGGGTGCTCTAGCAAAATCTTATGCTTACACTATGGAGACATGATATGTAAATTTTGTCATAGGTTTGGTAGATTTATGGTTTTTGTACTGACCAAAAATTGATTTATTTATCTTGTGCAATGCAATTTGTTAATCTAGGATGATTAACCAACATGGTCTCTGAATGCCTTAAGTCTGTAACTGCTACATGCACTGTTCTTCAACATTTATATTCTCTTAAATATACAATGTTTACAAAATAGATACAAAATTACCTTATTAGTTAGGCCTGCATCACCACCTACTTGCTAATACTGATTCATACTCACTTTTAGGATATTGACACTGCTACTGCCATTGGGTCAAAGTCCTACAACGCTCTTGCTTCTGGGCTTGCTGAATTTAAGTCGGGGAAACCAGCAGAAGAGAAAAAACTTGTGGAGGAGCAAGAAACTGTTGATTTTGCTGCTGCCACAACTGCAGCATTAGGGGTTCCTTCACCCAGCATTACTCGAGGGAGATCATTTGATGAAAATACACTCACAGACCCAGTTGAACTGCAAATAAGGTGGGGCGACCATGAGGAAGAAGAGGAACTAATGAGAGTCCTTAGTCTATCCAAAGCTGATATCACAAATGCCGTAGATGGATCTGCTTCCATTGACACTTCACTGGGCCATTCATCCTCCATTATGGAGGAAACAGCGCATAGTGAGAGCTTTCGATTAGTGGCACCTGAGATGGTGGGACCAACAAGTAAAGGGGAACATGGTAACCATGCTTTGAGTGATGGTTCTTTGTTGCAGGACACATATTCTGTTGCTAATGTCAGAGAAGTTGTGTCTGAAGAATCCCAACAACTTTTGACATCTAAAGAGCCAGAGGACAATGGCCAAAGAAATGTGTTACCAGGGCACCTTGATATACCTATTCAATCTTTAGAATCTACTCTTGCTTGTTCGTCCCATGAATCTTTTGCTCCCATTGACCAAGCTGCTGTTCCTGCTCCTGATCTCGGTCAAGCTAATAAAGAAACCTACAGAGGACATTCTGCTGTGCAAATGCATGAACAAACTTCCGATACTGAGGTCGGTTTTGACTCAGCAACTGTGACTAGTCAAGCTACTCCATGTTTTGCTACAACAGAGCTGGAGGAGAAAAATGATTCTTTAGAAACCCCTGAGCTTGTCTCTTCAAGCATTCAATGTAGTGAGCCAATATATCAAGGTGAAGAGCACATACTTGGCACTGAAAACATGGCATATGAAAATAAGGAGCCGATGTACGAGGGTGAGGTGGTTCTCGCCAAGCAGGCTGACAAGATTGGGACAAGTAGTCATTGCTTGGAAAATGGAGCTACAGAACATCAATGTGAGAATTTTTCCAGTTCTCAATTAGTTCAACGTGTAAATCTCCTTTGGTCATGAATATTTTATGCACAATATTTGGCTTTACACTTTTTTTTTTATTTGCAGGGGAACTGATTGATAATTTTCTGCGGAACACTGCTAACCAGCTGACTGTCTATGGGTACATATTTATTCTATAGGTTAAGCGCATTTATTTTTTTTCTCATTTATATTTTTAATGAATATGTGGCCATTTCAACATTACAGATTGTTTTGTTTACAAGAGGGCCTTAATGAAAGAGAGCTTTGTGTCTTCTTCCGTAATAACCACTTCAACACTATGTTCAAGGTATGATAATTAATTAAGTTATAGTCTGCAATTGCTATAATAAGCTTGCTGGTTTTATGCGTTCATGCATTTTCTGCAGTACAATGGAAGCCTATATCTCATAGCAACTGATCAGGGTTTTTTCAGCCAAACTGATTTGGTATGGCAAAAGTTGGATGAGGTAATGTCCTAGCCCTTTTCGCCACCATCTGTGTTTGCTTGAAATGAAAGTTATGTGATATATTTTGTTCTCAATTGACAATCATTAGGTGAATGGGGATGGGGTTTTTCTGACTGGCAACTTCACACCATTTAAGGCTGAAACACCGAGAAATGACTCATGGAATGAGCAGCAGGCTATGACGAGTACTGCTGTATGCTTAACATCAATAGACTGCTGTGATTCTCATTGGGTTCTATAATATTAGCTGATTTGACTTGTATTCTGTCTGCAGGACTATCTTGCTCAATTTGACAATTCCACTCTACCGCAATCATCTGGAAAGTATGACCTTCCTACCTGCATTTTTTTTTATTACCAAGTGCTATATTTTTCAGATAGTAGGTCTTACTCAGATCACTGCCGTACAACGTTTTTGACCTTTGCAGCCATGTGAATACTTGTATGGTATTGTGCTGTGCAACAAGTGATGCCAGTTGAATCCAGAAAATCTTTGTCCACTCTGTTGTTCTTGTTCTTAGCTATGCTTTGTAGTCCTTGGCTCTGTTCTGCTTGTTTTAGGCTTTAGATATTGGTTTATTGCACATCACTATCCAATTGCGTTTGACTATTTCCCATTATTAGTTCCTTGCCTAGTTGATGGGTTGGCTTGTGGATCTTGAAATTTGTATTGGTCTAATCATTTAGTGTTTACTTGAATGTTCATCTCTAGGTATGGTTTATGGAGATCATGTGCATGCTTAATGTGCTGTATCATTACGTGACGTGTAGTTAACATGTTTGTAAGTTCTCTATGGGCATCAGGTTATTATATACTGTTTTCAAACAACGGTAGGATGGAAAAGCATGGTTATCACGGCGCCCCGGCGCCTGGATGCCTAGGCGAGAATTAGGCGACCAAAAAATGTCTATTAATATCAGTATATCATCAATACATATATATCAATATCAATGCATTTCTCTCAATCTCAGCCCATTCGCTGGCCCAGCTGAGCGGCCCAATCCCCCTCCCTCCCTCTCTCTCTCTCTCTCTCTCTCTCTCTTAGCCTAGCCGTCAGGCCAGCCAAGCCAGCCCACCCCCATCTCCCCCCCCCCCCCTTGATCTTCCACTCCCTCGCCTCTTGCGGCGCACGGATCTGGTGACTTCCAGACCACCGTCCGTCTGGATCTACCCGATAGCAACGGCGACGCAGAGGAGCTGGCGGTGGAGGTGACGCAGAGCAGGCGGTGGAGGTGGCGGCGCCGCGGCGGAACTCCCTTAGCCTCTCCTCTGCATGTGCTAGGTATGCCCCTGCGCCCTCATTTCCAGGCCAGGCCAGGCGAACGGCCATGGCGGGCAGCCACCGTGATAACCATGTGGAAAAGTCTGTTGTAAGGTGCTTTCTGTAACAACTTTGTGATCCATGGTAACCTGTTTAACAAGTTTGTGTGACATTAGCTTGATTAACAAAATGTGCATGACAAAGGAAGAGTATTGCATAATGGATGGTTGCAGAAAATACAGTAACAAAATTTCATATGATCATTGTGCATTTGCTCTAGCTTTGTTTCGTTCATGTCTCTATTTACGTACATTTTCACATGTATTACCTAAGGTCTAACCGATGTGTTTGGTTTTTCTTCTATGCTGGCAGCTCTGATCTAGAGCTAGCTATAGCACTTCAACAACAGGAGTTTGAGCGGCAACCTCAACGATACCACCAGTCTCCACCACAGCAGCATGCGCAGCACACACCCAATCAATCATATGGCACAGGCCGGCCAGGACTCGTTGTTGGTCCAAGGGTACGTTCTCTTTGCTTTGAAGTATATTTTTTCTAGTACAGCAAATGTATAAACTAGCACACACCTGTTTATCATGTACTGCCTGTTATGACCATTTGATTTGTATGGTGGTGGTGGTTTGGGTGGGTGGGGGGGGGGGGTATTCTTTCTAGTTTATGATGTTAAGCCCGTGCGGCTGTGCGGGACTCGCCAGCCCGTTATAGGCTTATAGCATGCTGCAGCAAGTATGTGTAATTTTTTGTTTTAGGGATGTCATTTTAATATTTTATTTAGAACCAAATATTGCCACAATCCGTAGTCCTGAATTCACATTGTTTATCTGCTTGTGAATCCTGAAGAACTATAACCACTATGTTCAAACCACTTTTGTTCTTACTGGTCTTTAAATTGAAAGGATAACTTGTACACCCTGCATACCGGTATTAAAATGTCGCAGCTTACCTGTAAACATAACAAACTAGTCCACTGCGCAAAATCATTTTTTTTCTATGTTCAGTTGTGGACGCTAAATAATGAGTACATGAACTGCGGCGAAGAGCATAGTTAGTTTCAATGTGAACTAGTTGTAATAGGCAAGCATAGTTGCTCTTTGAAATGGTGCCTCTGTAGTCTATGAAACGTGTCTGGTTTCTGATCGTGTTTTAATAACATACTTCCATCATTAATTATGGGGTCCAAACACAATCGTTGAAGACCAGGCATACTTCACACATTCTCTACTAAGTATAATTCTTATGCTTCATGGCTCTGAATAGAAAATTTCGTGGTTTAATAACTCGTACAGAGGTCAAATGTCCCACTGCCGGCGAGAAGCGAGGCGAAGAAAGAGAGGTGCGTTGTGATGTAAAGATATCTCGGGAACAGGAGAGGAAAAAAAAAGACGGGGGGACAAGAAGCTCCGTATATCTACTGTAAAGAATCTTCTTGTCTGTCTTGTACGGTGGCGGAACGGCACGGCAGCCTCTGTTTTTAGCAGCCTCCTTTACGCCGTTTCCTTCCCATTTTGAGCTCTCTTCGTTTCTTGTTTGTTTCCCCTAGTGTATATAACCTCAAAAAGGTCATAAAGCGTAAAAGCATACCCTGCCATGTGAATGTGATTAATCGATGATGATTCATCCTCCATCTTATCCCCGTCACCGTCGTACACCCGTGTTTTCTACTCCGTCACGTGCTGACTGTTGCCAATCTATGCTGTGCAAAACGGAATGCAGTAGTCGGACGGATAGGGTACCGTCAAACGATTAATCGGAATTATGCGGATAATTTGACGTTCAAACTCATATATGTATGTATTCGATGATTACGTTGGTCTAAGATACTTAAATACATTCTACTGATATAACTATCATTATACATGTACTACTCTTGAGAAGTGTATACCCCGTACTTGGTAACCCTGCAGGTTCATATATACATAACATTTTGGTTGCCGAATCTGTATAGTCGGCCGACCAAACGGCCATATCAGCCGTCTTCCAAAACACTGATCTATATGCGCGTACATGCAGTCATGCGCCCAACTCAGGTTTATCTCTACTAATATAAATTTGCAGTTGGTGGCAGCGGTCCGTTCTTCCTAACCTCCCATATCTCCATTAATGGCCGGTTATTATTGCTAATTATTTTTTCTTGATTTACAACCAGTCATATCTCCCTAAATATGGCTGATTATTATAACAAAATCTCTGATTATTACTGATAATTAATAGTCGGCCAATCATTCCTTTTGTACTATATATATATATGTTGTACAGTTTTCACAGAATCAATCAAGAGAATTTATTCAAGATCTTCCATATCGTGTTGCCGCAAAATGAACTCGATTTAATCGATCAATAAATGATGATGAAATATAAATTTGCGATTGGTGGCGTGATGCTGTTCTTCCTAGCCCCCATATCTCCATTAATGGCCGGTCATTATTGCTAATTATTTTTTCCTGATTTACAGCCAGCCATATCTCTCTAAATATGGCTGATTATTATAACAAAATCTCTGATTATTAATGGTAATTAATAGCCGGCCAATCATTCATTTTGTCTACTAATATAAATTTACAGTTGGTGGCAGCGGTCCGTTCTTCCTAGCCCCCCATATCTCCATTAATGGCCGGTCATTATTGCTAATTATTTTTTTCTGATTTACAGTCAGCCATATCTCCCTAAATATGGCTGATTATTATAACAAAATCTTTGATTATTACTGATAATTAATAGCCAGCCAATCATTCCTTTTGTACTATATATATATATATATGTTGTACAGTTTTCACAGAATCAATCAAGAGAATTCATTCAAGATCTCCCATGTCGTGCCGCCGCGGCAAATGAACTCGACGAACTGATCAATAAATGACAAACTGAAATATAAATTTGCAGTTGGTGGCAGCGGTCTGTTCTTCCTAGCCCCCCATATCTCCATTAATGGCCGGTCATTATTGCTAATTATTTTTTCCTGATTTATAGACAGCCATATCTCTCTAAATATGGCTGATTATTATAACAAAATCTCTGATTATTACTGGTAATTAATAGCCGGCCAATCATTCCTTTTGTCTACTAATATAAATTTGCAGTTGGTGGCAGCGGTCCGTTCTTCCTAGCCCCCCATATCTCCATTAATGGTCGGTCATTATTGCTAATTATTTTTTCCTCGATTCTGACCACCATATCTCCCTAAATATGGTGATTATTATAACAAAATCTCTGATTATTACTGATAATTAATAGCCGCCAATCATTCCTTTTGTACTATATATATATGTTGTATGCAGTTTTCACGAAATCAATCAAGAGAATTCATTCAAGATCTCCCATATCGTCTTGCCATGCAAATGAACTCGACAAACCGATCAATAAATGATGATGAAATATAAATTTGCGGTTGGTGGCGTGATCTGTTCTTCCTAGCCCCCATATCTCCATTAATGGCGGTCATTATTGCTAATTATTTTTTCTCGATTCTACCTACCATATCTCTCTAAATATGGCTGATTATTATAACAAAATCTCTGATTATTACTGGTAATTAATAGCCGGCCAATCATTCCTTTTGTACTATATATATGTTGTACAGTTTTCACAGAATCAATCAAGGGAATTCATTCAAGATCACCCATGTCATGCCGCCGCGGCAAATGAACTCGATGAACTGATCAATAAATGACAGACTGACGTACATGGCCGCGAGACGCAGAAGGCCGAGCGCCGCGATCAGTAGTAACTGCGGCCAGAAGGACAGCCAGAGCGCGACACCCACCGGGTGTTGTGACCCCAACGCCAGCCAGTTGGACGTGAACAACGTGTACGACGCTTCGGTGCGGTTGCCCGGTGACACCGGTGGGACGTCGTCGGCAGTGAGAGAGTCATTAGCATACCCCTTGGAGATAAACGGGTTGATCCAGTTAAATGTCACGAGAGAGAGGAACAACGCGGCGGCACACGACGTGGCGGGCCTCTCGGCGCTGATGTTTTCTTGTTCACCTTCATGAGCTCCGGTGTCATGACCGGTGAAGCCAGTGATGGCTAGGCATGGCAGAGGCATGGAAACGAGTAGGCCGGCAAAAGCGAGAGGGTCATTTGGGAAGAGCAACGAACCGTTGGCGCAGCGGATCACCGTCGAAGCGGAGAAGAGCACGGTGCCGAGAGCGGTGGTGATCCAGAAGACACGGAGGTGCAAAGACTAGGTGGCGGCGGTGTCCCCTTTCTCTAAGGCGACTGACCACGCGACCATGACGTGCGCGATGAAGTGAGCGGCGAGGAAGGCGGACTCCACAGCGTGTCATGGCGTGCTTGGTAGAAAGAAGAACGCGAGCGCGAGGGGGACGGCGGACGCCGCGGCGAAGACGGTGGACGCCCTGAGCGCGACTGTGTAGCGACCAGTGGTCTAGAATAGCGGTGGCTTCGGCAGCAGCGCCTCGTACTCGAGGGAAGCCCCCGTAACGCCCCTGCGAAGGCGGTGGATGACGAGAACAAGCAAGGCGATGAGGAAGACGAGGTTGACAGCGCTGAGGAGCACGCGCTGCAGGTATAGCGAGAGGAAGAGGAATGCAAGCTGATAATATAAATTGCAAAAAGGGATAAAAATAATTGATTGATTTTTGACATTGGTAATATATATTGCTATGTACAATATATTTGATTTTAATTCATACCGAAGAAGAAACCATAAAAACTTTTGTAATCGAGAGAAATAGATGTTTGATCTTGTAACACAATTTTCTTTTATTGCTTGACCTTTATGTTTCGTTACCAATTTTTTTTTTCGTAGCAACACACGGGCATTGATCTAATATAATCTCAATCATAAACATACAAGAGAGGGGAAAGAAAAAAAAAAGACACATCCCTGATGCTCGTACGTTCGGGTACTTCCATTCTCAACCCAAAATTTATGTTATCACAAATGTTACAAATGCTTTCTATGTGCACATCCGATTGGATTGGACCGATGTTGGTAGGATCCACTGTGTATATGTGTCACAGCACTTCTACCCGTCCCTTGAAAAACAAACGAAACGAAAAAAGAAAGAAAAAATGTCGCACTATACCGGTTAGCCACTTTGGGATGTGCGACGCAGAATAAGTTGGGTTTGGTCTGTCTGAATAAAACCCTCTAAATAAACAGAGCATGCAACTCCAACCTGGGCCATCACATCAATCAAACTATCTCGACGTAAACTTCCCCGTTGATCTGGCCGGCAAAGAAGGCGATCATGAAAGGGAACCTCGCGAGGCATGCCGTGAAGTCATCCTTGCTGATTTTGTCGTCGTCGTCGACGTCAAACGTCTTGAACAGCTTCAGCGTCTGCATCACCAGGGTGCGACGAGCATCAGTTGAGGTCAAGAGCATTAGGCCGGCGTTACAGCGAACCGACGGCGGAAAACTTACCCCGTCATCGGTTAATAGCACAAGCATGCTGGACCGCAGCACATCGAGCAGCTGCGCCCGGGAGATGTCAGATGTTCCGGGATCCCTGCACTTCTCAAAAGCAGCCTCGCACGCTCCCTCAAACAATGGCTGCTTCCTCAGGTGCGCGCACCCAATCAAGAACTGCGTACATGGTAGACTAGCACGTTAAGAAGTGATGACACATGTGCAAGGCAGCGGGTATGAGATTGATCACATTCGAGCTAATACCTGACGGAATGTAATGGATTCCTTATTGTCCAAATCGAAATATTGGAATATCTGAAAAGAATATAGAAATTCAGCAAAGGGGATGGCTTCACTTAGCATCGATAGCATTTACAGGAGAATAATGTCAGTGTACCTTCTTGCATAGAGGACTGCAATCTAAGCCAAAAAGAACCCAAAAATCTTGCGCTTTCACACGTCCACTGCCAAGGTTAATTCACGACATTTATCATGATTCTATGGAATAATAGAACCGAGTAAACATGTTGGCTGTAAACAAAATTGATATGACGCCGCATTCTTATAAACATGGCCGTCGTCTGCTAATGGAAGATGAGGGGGCTTACTTGCTGTCTGGGTTCATAGCCAAAAAGTATTCCAAGAGTTCCATTGCTTCTGATGTACTTACACCATACATCTGAAAAGGTATATACAAAAGTCAGATACTACATTGCTCGAAGCAGTAGGCATAATGCTTAGGAAAGGGCCAGCATGCAAAAGAAAACGCCACGTAGAGCATGAAAAATAAAATATCACAATCATGAATTATGCTTCATCCAAAAGGGTACTCTAAACTCATAGGAAATCATGCACTAACACAAAGGAAATCATGTGCTAACCCAGTTCGCACCACAACCGTTTCTACACTTCACTAATAACATAATTTCTTAAGTCTCATGTTATTTTTTTCATTGGCATGCACATGCCCAATGGTGCAATATAGGAAAGACTTACTTCTTTTACCCAAGCCATTTCCACCATGTAATTTGAGCAATTCGCCTGCAAATGGAAAACTCAGCTTATTAGATATCAATTTCCTACTCGAGGAAGGAAGACACACCCATTTCCAGCTAATTGTCAGTGTTTGGAATTTTGGAAGGTTCCGGTTGGTAGTTCAGCAAACAGAGGTTAAAGCAACTGCACATGAATTCGAAGTGAATATCATATTATAAATAGCATTTTTACCCTGCCAGCTTCCACTGCTCGTGCTAGAATCATTGAATCGCCGTATGAATAAGAAGTTGGTAAAACATTAAGGGCGTGTGCCATAGCATAGCTGGTCTGCAAAATTAAGAAGTGGAAGAAAGTAATGTTACTATTACATCAGTAAAGAATCGACAAGATGCCGAATGTGCAATTTATTTGAGTGAAGAAGATTTACATTCTCTGCAAAATGAAGGGCATTCTCTTGCTTGATCTCAGGTGGGTTAACAACTGGGAGATACTCTACCTGTAAATCATGTGATTGATACAACAAGCTAATTGTTTAAATAGTTACTGCCAAAAGACATGAAAGATGAGACCCTTGGTAGGCCAAAGTCGGTGAGCAATGAAATGAATACCTCCATGAAATTGTGAAACTGGGTGAACATCTTGAACATGAGCTTCCCTAATGATATATTTCCCCTGAAACAGAGCACGAGCATAAATAAAACAGCATTGAAGCAAAACAAGAAGCATGCCTTTTCATAGAGAAAAACTTACCATGATTGGTCAAAATGCACATGCGGATAACGGACAATAACAGGTTGAACGGGGTAGCCAGGTATGAATGCTCCATGTTGAAATGAAATCAGGAATCTCCCATTTGTTGTGGTGCCTTCAGGGAACAACAGGACGCGCGGAAAGCTATTGCAAGCTGCCTTTCTCTGAAAGCACATCCTAGAGAGTATGTACCATATGAACAAGATAACTAATAGACAATCATGGTGTTTGTATTCTATTATAGGATGACTTGCATGGTACTGATTTTAGAATTGATTATGGTGTTGTACATTGTAGGTGACAGTAAAAAGGAGCTGCAAAAATGACGATTGCAAGCACCTGCTTGTGTTCTTTTCTGCTTGGTATTGCTTCTATATCATAAGTCAACTGTGTCAAGTACTGATAATTTGACAGCCTAACAGCTACAAACAAGAGACAGCAACAGGATAGCTTGCATGTGAGATGTTACCCAATAAATGAATGCCTAACAACATGACTATCGTTTCTTCAACCCCCCCCACACACACACAACAAAACCATGACTATCGTTCCTTCAACCAAAAAAAAATGACTGTACAGTTTAACCACACAAGCAATTTGGTATAGTTAACTAAGAGATGCAGAGCAACCATGGGGCTGAGAGGAACCATTCTAACCTTTATTTCATTCACAGCTGCCTTCCTTGAAGCTGGCGAGAATCTATCAACATATATAACCTGGAAGACAGGTATACATTTGTTGTAAATTTGACACACGCAACAAACTTGCAAATTGAGATGCTTTAAGATGAAAATGCAAAGGCACATACCTGCATTGCTCGAATGATTGTTCCAACAAATGGTATGGCATCATGGGAATCCGAAGAAACAATGGTTGGAAACAATTCGTAGAAGAAGTATATGGGTTCTATGTACGATATATGATTGGAAACGACTATAGGTGCGAGCTCTCTAGGCGCAGGTTTTCCTTTCTTTCTGATCCAGTGGTACCTGACATAAAAAAAGAGTGGCTAACAGAAATCAGACGGTACACTCTAGCATTGCAAGAAGAGAAACTATGATAAACTGTATGCAGTCAAACCTAATACTTCTGAGCTCATCCCAGCATAAACAAGCATCAAAGGGTATTATCGAAATGTTTTAGCATATGGAGCATGGCCCAAACCAGATTTTGGTATCCAAAAGAAAACTATGGTGTAAAACGGAATTCTTGTACCAAAAGAAGATCAGACAATACAAAATAGGTCAACAGAATGATGTTGGAGTCCTCCAGTGAGCATTCTGCATCTCTTAAGTCTTAACAAAATGCCTGCAATTCTTGTGTAACTGTAAACTAATGCAAAAACACAATATTCTGACTGTTGAGTTTTCATTTTATTTCAGAGGCAACACTTTTCTGCCACATGCCGGGCCCGGGAGGCCCTCATGGTTCAGAGATTTGCACCGTAGCATCTATATTTTACAGATTGAGCAATCCGGCTAACGTACAGGGTACACCCCACAACAGAATTCAGGACTAGGTGATTTCGTGAACTTCCAGCAAGGACAAGATCTTGTTTGAACTATCAACTATGTACCGCATAATTCCAGAGACCACACACAGTCACACACACTACGGACCACATGATTCGTCTCTCAACTTAACAGGGATAAAAGAAAAACAAATTCTCTAGTTTTTTTAATAAAAGATTGTCCTCTTCTGATTCGTCTGAAGCTCTTTCTATCTAGCTACTCAAATCAGCTTGGCAAGGCATCGTGGCCCTGCATGTTTTGATCTACAATTCCAAGCGAGGCTAACCGAACGCACTGCACAAGCATCGGTTTCTAACCTTTTGTGGATTGTGATATCCATACCCTCCCTTCCCCTTCCTGTCGGTCTCTTACCAGCCGCAGTAAGTGCAGGTCGAAACAAACATCATGCACACGGTCCTTCATCTTCCATACGACGTCGCCCCCACCAAACAAATGATTGCCGTGCCACGCCCGCCCACACGTGCCGCAAATCACAAGATCCCCAAATTTCTGCAAACCAATCACACACCTCGCGATCGCATCCACAGCTTTCGTATGCCTCATCTGAGTCAATCTCGCCACCCAAATCTAATCCCTAGATTCTTAAGTCAATCAACCAGCAACCAATTGATCGTCGGGTGTTAAGATCAGATAAAAGCGAACCCGTTTTCTTATCTCCTACCGATCCAAACTCGATTCAAATAGGTAATTGCGTTTAACGGTCTAAGTAGTAATCAGCTACTCACCCGAAGGAGAAGAGGATGCAGCGCGCGGAGATCCGCGTGACCCACATGAGCCGACGCCGCCACGCCGGCATGGGCCCGGAGCCCTCCCGCGGCCGCCCCTGCGCGTCGGCCCACCATAGCAGCGCCACCCACGTGGCGGCGTACCCCACCGCGATGGCCAGCCCGAACAGCACCAGCCGCACCGCCGCGACCGGCGAGCACAGCAGCGCCTTGGCCCACCCGTACGCGCCGCACCACGCCGGCGTCCCGTTGCGGAACGGGTCGGCCGGGGACGCCCCCCGCGGCCGCGGCGGCCGATCCTCCGAGAGGAACGCAAACGGGTTTCCACCGTCGCACACCGACGCAGCGTAGGCGGAGAGGGAGTCGTCGTCGTGGTGGTGGTGCGCGTGGCCGTTAGCGACGCGGGTCGGCATGGGCGTGATGGAGTCGGAGAGGAGGGGCGTGGAGAGGGAGGTGGAGCTAGGGTTATGGTTTGGAGAGGCCATGGATGCGACGACGGCGGCGGGCGCTGAAGAAGGTTAGAGAGGAGGGAGGAAGAGGAGTTATGGCTTATATGAAAGCTAAGCAATAGCGAAGCGAAGGAGGGGAGGTTCTTTTGTGCGGTCGTGGCGTGGTTTCATTCTTGCGATCTAGTCCCTACACCTCCTTATTTTTTTGTCCGGAGTCGGAGAACGGTCGTTGAGAGCCTGCCTGGCTTCTTCATCCACATAATACGCATTCTTTCTTAAATTACTTATCTCTAATGCGTAATTGAGCTCCTTAGAGCATCTTCAACAGTGCCTAAAATTCATTCTCAAAATCTGATTTTGGGCTTGATTGCAAAAAAAAAGTACTCTAACAGTTCCTCTTTCTAGCTCCTCAAATTTTGGCACGCCCAAAAACAAAGACTCGACTCCTCATTTTTGTGCGCTCTGTCAGCTCCCAATCAACATTATTTCGCGCCAGATGGCCCACCGGATCAATTCAAAGGTGTTTTTGGGAGAAAATATAGGAACTGTTGGAGAACAAGGTATTTTGTAAACCCAAAATTTTTTGAGAAGGTCCCAATCTAAGAATATTGGGAGTCTAAATATTAGGAACTGTTGGAGATGCTCTTAGAGCATCTCCAGTAAAGGCCCCTAAAACAGGGTCCCTATTTTGGATTTAGGGACTCCCCCTATTTTTGGGGCCCTATTTTGAGCACAAATCCAAAGAACATCCCTAAATCTCAAATTTCTATTTTACTTTTTCTCCTATTTTGACATATCCGCTATGTATAATCTTCATTTGACACCACTAAAATTCAATCAAAAATATTTGTAATATATAAAACATAAGCATATTAACATTTACAATTTAAAAACATGATATTTAAAATTTAAATTTAAAATTTTCAAAATTTTCAGTAGCAGATGCAGATGAAACAGTTGCAACTCATCCAAAGAAAGACACGCTTAGTCAGCAGCGAACTAATGCAAGCCATCCTTCACTTAACTCCCTATTTTAAGGTTTAGGGGCTGGTTTAGGGGCTCCATGGGAATTGGGGCTGAGGAGGCAAATTTAGGGGCCTCCTAATTTTAGGGGCTGAATTAAGGGCCTCTTTGGACTGTATTTTTACTAAAGTCCCTATTTTAAGGTTTAGGAGCTGGTTTAGGGGCTCTGCTGGAGATGCTCTTATTAAGCTAAAATACGGACTTCGTTTTATTTGTGTGGATATAGATACTCTACATGCTAAAGTTTTTTTTTTGATAAACATGTTTTTCAGCATGGGAATATTTTAGGGTATTTCACTTGTCCAGCAATCTTAGAAGACTATGCATTTTCCCAGCAAAGCTAATTAAAAAGTCGCAGATCATATAATTCTATTTCCGTACTGCAATAGAAGGTACTAGGATTGAGTGAGTCCCTCTGTTCCTTAGAAAGTTAAAATAAAAGGTACAAATCTTTAATTATACTATGTTGATTTTTATAAGGCCCTCACAAGTACGGACTCTTAACTTTGTGATGTCTTAACAATAATTACACTAGCAATATATAGGTTTAGTGACATAAAAATGACATAATTAGATTGGTATTTGAAAGTACTTTTCATATTTTTGTGACATTTTTAGTAATTAACAATATATGTAAAAGAAATTAACGATAATGATCTTCACTTTGAAGGCCATGCCAATCAAAATTCTCCCCATCTTTAGTAAAATAATATCTACTATATAAAAGGCGCAAGAATCCCCGGCTCATGGGGTGTGCCATGTGTCGGCGCTCGCAAAGAGGTCATTTGAAAAATTAAAAATTGCGTTTAGGTCCTTTCAGGTGTTTTTTAGTAAAATAGACCTGAAAAATATCAAAATTACGTTTAGGTCCTTCCGCGTGGTTTTCTAAAAAAACACAGATTTGTCAAAGGTTTATAGCCAAATTGGAAATCATGTTTAGATCCTTTCATTGATTTTTTGTAGAGTAGACCCGAAAATTTTCGAAATTACGTTTAGGTTCCTCCACGCGATTTTCTAAAAAAACACGAATTCAACGAAGGTTTATAACAGCCCATAGATTCACCGGCGGGGATCCTTCCACCGGTTATTTTGCAAGAAAACGCCGATTCTTTCGACTTGGAAGATTTAAAAAAATTTGGAATCGTAAATAGATCATTTCGCCAATTATTTTGAAAAAAGAGACCCGTGGTTCCGCAAATTCGATTTGTTAAAAACTCGTGCCAGATTTTTTTCTCATGGTGCGGCATCGTACGTGGCTCAACCTAGTTTAAGCAATTCTCATAGGGAAAACTATACCCTGAATCGTTGCTGCAAATTCAGACCCTGGGGCTTAAAGCTTTCAAAAGGTCGGTAAGCTTTTTTTTTGTTTTTTGATATAAGTTGAAAGCTACATATAATTAGCAAAAACAAAAAATAAAAACTAGGCATAATCTGCTTTTACAGTTTATTACTGAGAGAAATTAACTGTTTATCAAATAACTTATTATAAAAAAACTACAACGGCTTTTCAGTTCAGAAAGCTAAAAGCAACTTTTCAAAAAAGCTACAGCTCCCTAATACGATGACCTGCTTTTGTCGAAAAATCAGTGTATGCAACTACAGTGTTTCGGTGAAAAATCAGCGTATGCAACTACATAATTCAACGAGCAGCAGACAGAAGCATAAAGACTAGTAAAAAACAAAGCTTACCCGTGTAGTAAGAGGACCGTCCCCTGACCTATATGTACGCTTTGTTATTTCCTGTAACACGTTTAGGGTATGTACAATAAGACCACTTCAGCTGGCTTTTAGCTTGTATATGTTAGTTTTGGTCTATATGGAAGAGTGAGAAAAAAAGGTGAGAAAAGAGAGTTGGCTCTTATTTAGGGCCTGTTTGGTACGGCTCCAGCTTCACCGGATCCGTGGATTTGGTGGAGCTGGGTTTTCCTAGCTCCACAGATCCGTGAAGCTGGAGCTGTGAGTATATTAAGAATGTTTAGATGGATCATTTTGTTTATATTTTAGGCCAAAAATATAAACTTAATTTACTTTATTTTAGCCTACAAGTTTCAAATCTCAGGAGAAGTTGGGATCTGAAGCTCTACCAAACAGACCCTTGTAGCCAGTTTTACACAGGAGTATAAATAGATTATTTATGTATAAGAGAGAAAAGATAGTTATTGCATAATATTTAGAGATAAACTTTAGAGACTGTTATAGTACGAGCTAACTTTTAGTTTAGTATTAGCCAATAGAGGACTTTGCTAATTGCTATTGACCGTAGTACTCTGGGTTGCGTCTTCTTGCAAAAGTTGAGAGCTTACTACTGCAATTTCCCAATGGTCTAGGGTGCACACTGAAATATGTAAAAAAAACACACAGACGATCCGGGCGAGTGGCTGTACGTGGGCCTCACTCCACCGCCCTGCCGACTCGGCACCCACTCACTGACATGCACTCCCCATTCTCCTGGCCCCACCTAGCGGCGATTCGAGAGGAACAGATGGCCACACTGGGGTAAGGAGAGATCAGGCGTAAGAAAGGAACGTAGTATACACTAGCCAGGATTACCTGTCATTGCGCACGACGACGTAGTGTAAAATTTAAGGAATTTGATCATATTTTTTTTCATATTTTTTAAAAAAAATAAGTCGTAGGATCTACCGACGAATCTATCATCTACTATAAACCTCCGATAAATCTGTGTTTTCTAAAAAAACTACGGTTAAAACCCATCGATGAATCTATGGATTGATATAAACCTTCGATGAATCTGTGTTTTTTAGAAAACCACGGTTGTTTTTTTAACGTATTTTGGTAAATTTTGTCGTATTTTCGGTTTTCGTATTTTTTAAAAAAAGGATCGTTAAGACCCGTCAGCGAATCTATAAGCTGCTATAAACATTCGATGAATCCGTGAGCTATTATAAACCTTTGATGAATCTGTTTTTTTTTTTTTGAGACGTATCTTTGTTTTTAAATCTACTTCTCTAAAAACTACTGAGAGAAGCCAAACATAAACCGTAGAGAGAGCTAAAGCAATCTATTTTTTTTCAGAGTCCGTTCTGCTAAAAACCACGATGAGAACCTAAATATAAATTGCGGAGGGATCTAAACGTAATTTTAAATTTTTTCAAATCTATTTTATTAATAAATAACTAAAAAATTTAAATGTAATTTCTAATTTTTCGAAGAGTCTCTCCACGAGGCTGATGACGTAGCACCGGCCAACGCTCGTCAATCCTCAACGCTTTAATAAGAAGTAAGTATTAGAAAAAGGGCGCCTGGGCTCTCGTGGCCGTTTATTTTCCTTCTCTCGTTCTCCGGGTCCTGGAGAGTGGTGAGCGATGACGACGCGCACGCCGAAATGTACCCCGCGCGACTACCACGTGGGCCCCACCGAAGGAAGTGGTCAAGTGGCCTCCTGTCCGGCCATCTCTGCCTCTTTTGTAGCGTTCCAGCTGCTCGTCGTATCATATATGCAATGGACCTACACTTGCAGCATACTCTGGATATCAGTCGAATTAAGGGGCTGTTTGTTTTGTGTTTCAGATTCTCTAAAATTGATTCTGGTTTATGGTTATAGAAAAGCTTTTTTTAAAGCTTTAAAAGCCTCTGTCTGACTTTAAAGCTTCTTAATTGCATGGCAGAGCTCCTGCCTCTTCTTTCAAAAAAAAAAAAATCTAAAAGTACATATGAAGTGGATTATAGATTTTAGTGTATATAGGTAGGCTAAATTGTGAGAATCGATTTATAGAATCGGACTGATTATTTTTTATTCTGCTTTTAAGGCCAGAATCTAAAATCAAAAGCAAAAACAAATAGATCCAGAGATATCAACTGGATTTTGTTGATACTCTTACTATCAATCGTTCTCTTTCACTTTCCACAATTGTCTTTGGATCGTGTAGTTTCATGTCCTCTTTCTTACGTCTATGATGGCCCTTTTTATTGTCATACTATTAGCCTTCGGATATACAACGGGAGCATTCCCATTGTATACTCATTTAGTTATCATATCTTACTCAAAGATATCGATATTAGCTGTTCCATCCGGTCCAACAAAAGTTAAGAAGCGTAACAGCAATTACTTCTTTAGTTTATAACAAAATCTTGCTCCATTTGCAACAAGCACAAAATCAACAAAACAAAAATACACACATCAAAGCCTCATTCCTCTAGCTATTGGTTATTGCTACACCCTATCTTTGTCACTCTAAGGAGAGAAGAGCGGGAGGATCATGGCTACGACGACGGCTAGCTCTAGAAATCAGAGATGAGCCATCAAAGAGGGAGAAGCTAGAATGTGAAAAATGGTTTTGTACATTCCTCCAACCATCGGATCTCTCTCGAAGGCATCGACCTTAGCCTTTTTATCTGGTGTAACAAAAAGTGCAACAATCGGTTCTTGATTTTGCAACAAAATCTTTACTCCATGTGTAATAGAAACAAAATCAACAAAAAATGCGCCCACCAGAACTTCGCTCCTCTGGCCACTGGTTCCTCTGGCCAATGGTTTTAACGAATGGCAATATGAGGAGTGGCAGATAACCAAAACCCCCCTAGATCGGTAATGATAAGGTGTCGTAGCAACCAAGTGGCGGAGGAGGGGTTTTGGTTATCACACTACATATGTTATTCGCTAAAATGCCACTCAGTCCACTGTCATAGACACGAAGGTCCCACATGTCATTGAGACAGGAGTGGCATTTTAACGAATGGCAATATCAGGGGGGGCATATTACCAATTTTTTCCCGATCTAGGGAGGAAAGAGCAAGAGGAGCATGGCTATGATGACAGCTAGCTCTAGCTGTCAGAGACGAGCCACCAGAGGGGGAAAAGCTAGGACGTGAAAAATGGAAATTAGGAGGTGTAGACTTGATGGGTGAATAAATGAGAATGGGATTTGGTGCAACAAAAGAAATCATAAAAACACAACTATTAATTCCTAAGCTTGCAACATATCTTTGTTCTATATGCAATAAACACAAAATCAAGAACAATAAATGTGCAACAATTTGAACTATTAAAGCAAAAATACAAGAACTTGTTGCAACAAAATTTAACCATATTGCAACAATGAATAAATCATTAAAACATTTGTAACTTTTCATATATTATGCTGCAACACTCAGAAATAAATTCTGCAACAATTCGACTTATTAGTGTCAACATTTGGGATAAGCACAGATGAGGATGAGGCATTTTGGCCCATGACCTAGAGATAAGGAGGGCAAACACCACGATAGAACTCTTGTCTAGGAGGTTAGCGGTGTGATCTTTGACTCCGTCGCCTTATCACATGTAGCTTGTGGGAGCGTGGCGGTGTGTGAATCCCTTTGATTTGTACAGATCCGGTTGAGGGAGGGAGAGAGAGAGCACCTTGGTCTCACCAAATCCGAACAAAGTCCATCCACGACGATGATAGTTCCGGAGAATTCTGACTGCTCCACAGAAAGGAAAACCTCACATGCGAGTTCTAGTCGTAACGAATGAGAGAGTGCATACCTACGAGGATGGAATCTGGCAACGAGCTTAGCCACTGTAGGGGATGACAATAGAAAGAGGCTAGCTACCAGGGGATTTGGTAATAGGCTCCAACTACAGGAGACTAACTGGGTATAGCAAAGTAAAGCATTAATTTGAGAGGAGTAGAGTTGTGAGGACTGAGGAGTAAGATTTATGTGTTGCAGTTGCAGGGATGAGAAAAAAATAGATAAGGAACAGGTAGGATAAGAATTGAGGAATGCATAACTCAAAGCGCCCGATTTTTTGAAGTGTTTCGGACGTATGAATTGAGGAACATACGACTGCTATATATCAATTCCCCAAAATTATTACTGGGCACTCACGTGTTCACAGGCAGAGCTTACCAAATCTTTTTCCGTCCAAACATGCGCCGCTGCAGATCAGATCAGCACGTTGTTCAGTTCAGTGCACGTTACGTACGTACATGATCCATCGATCCTAGCCAGCTTGGATCCGTCCCTGCCTGCCTGCGTGTAAGAAGAACTAGGCTATAATGCGCGCTACGCTGCGCCGACTGAATTTCGATAGCATGAGCACGGGGAAAAAAAGCTGGAGGAATCTGTGTTTTTTTTGTAGCGAAAATATTTTTTTCGGTGTTTTTGGGTGGCGAAACCATTTTTTCCGGGTTTTTTCGGTGACGAAAACATTTTTCCTGGGAAAAAAGAGAGGAATCCGTGTTTTTTTTGTAACGAAAACATTTTTCCGTTTTTAGTAAAACATTTTTCCGTTTTTTTTATGGCGAAAACATTGTTTTCGGGTTTTTTCGGTGGCGAGAACATTTTTCCCAGGAAGAACGGGAGGAATCTGTGTTTTTTTTGCGACGAAAACATTTTTCCGTTTTTTTTGGGCGGCGAAAACATTGTTTTCGGGTTTTTTCGGTGGCGAGAACATTTTTTCCGGGAAAAACGGAGAAAGGACCTGAACGTAAGAAGCAGGGACCTGTTTGTTTTTTTTTGGACCTGTTCGCTATCCTGGAAAATTAGAAAAGGGCTTGTTCGCGATTTGAAACTAACGGGAGGTTTTTTCGTAAAATACCGCGCCAGGGACCTAAACGCGAAAGGGAAAAAATATTTTCGACTCACAGAAAATTACATAGGGACCTATTCGTAATTTCGCAGAAACTGAAAGGGTTTTTCGCAAAATGGCGGGCCGACACGTGGAGCCCCTGGTTGGGCTCCATTTCTCTCGGCTATAATAGATGGATTATTCCAGAAACACATTTGATTACTCGTAGATCACATCACTGCTTCCATATGCACGTGCTTGCGATTAACAAATTGTTTCGCCGTGTGGATCGGGCGATCGATCAGCGGGCCGAAAGGGCAACAGATCTTGCGTCGTTCCTCAATTTGCAGGGGTTGTTAGTTCTGGGTCCATGTGGCCGAAGTCGTGAGGCGCACATGAGATCTTGGAAATCTTAGCCATTCTAGTTCATCGGCGTATTTTTTTTAACAAGATATCAATCGTGTATAGTATACGTAGCGGTGTCACTTGCTAAGTCCGCGTACCGCGCCCATGTTAGACCGGTTACTGACGCAGGAATTCTGCCGAACTAGAGCACCGCATCATGTCCCCCCACCAAGTTGCTCCACCGCGTTCTTATCGTCATAGTTCCAAATCTCGGCGAAATTTCGCGAAATCGCGGATCTCAGTGGGTGACGAGATTGAAAATCCCGACCGAATGCTCATAATAATGTTTCACATGATATTATAAGATATGAAGGTTAGCTCAGATAGCAAAGCACTAGCTTTGCATGCGCGAGGTCAGGGTATCACAAGCCCGTGTCTCTTAAATTTTTTGGACCGACCACATTCAACCAAATTTCAGGTTTTTAGCATCCGCTGCTCTCCTTGCTCCCTGCCAGATCTGCCACCCTCCTCACCCATGCCACCGAACCCTCTCCGCCTCCAAGCGCCGCCACCAGATCCACCGCCCCTCCTCCTCCACGTGCTGCCACACCTCTCCGCCTCCATCCCCTAGGTAAGGAGAAGCTGAGGCGATGGCTGTGGAAGGCGGCGACGCAGGAGGCCGTGGAGGATGGCGTCCGGGAGATGCAGGCGCAGATGCTCGAGGAGGAGGTCCAGGCGGGCACGAATGACCATGCAGCCGGCGTAGGCACCAAGCAGCCGCACATGGAAGGCGATGATACATGTACATCTCTCCCTCCGCCTCCTCCCTTCATCCCTCGCCCTCTCACCGCTGGTCCCCTGCCTGGCCCCAAGCGCTCCTGCCACGCCACCCGTCCAAGCTTCCGCCACGTCACCAGTCCAAGTGCCGCCCAATGATGGGAGCACAAATAGGCTGAAATTTTGGAAATTTTGTTTTTCTCGTTTTGAAATTAACTAGATTTCAAATATGTTTTTTGAATTTTAACGGGATTTCAGCCAGCTGCGAGATAGGATCAAAAACAAAATTTCAAACCTTAGTTATAGCACATGTGGTGCTTGGCACCTAGCTGCCAAGCTGAGAAGCACGGCAGCAAGACTGTCGCAGCGGGCATACCTGTTGATACCACAATTGGCCAGTCTACTGCGGCACTAGCCTCTTGCTATGATACATGGACACGACTAGTGGCACTGTCACCTGACGACGCTTCTACGATTAAGACGAAATTATTTTTACAATTATGCTTGTACAGAGGCCTGATTTTCAAGGAAAAAAAGTAACGGGGCGATTAAGCCAAGGAATCGAGATCTTGAGCCGGTGCGGGATATTTTAGATCGGGATGTCTCTCGTCTGCGAGATGATATCCTTGAAAAATGTAGGGCTGCCTGGATCAGATAGTGATCATAATTCATAGACTTATAGTAGTATAAAATATCTTAACAAAATAGTGTAAGTGCCACTCGTGATAGTGGTTTGGAATCTTTGGTCTTTTCAAACGACTACCCGACCGCTGCAGATCATATGCTCCACTACGCGATGACCTCAATTAGATCTAAGTGCTAGTTGGCTGGACACGTGAAGGATATGCAACGAAATGAACTAGGCCATAAAGTAATACAACACATTGATGTTTATTTAGTCGCAAAACTTTTGTTTTTGACATTTCGTACTGGCATTTAGCAGTTGTTAAGTTCTTGTTAGTAGTAAGGTTGTGAAATATGGCTGTGTATCTCAAATTGATCACCTTTTTAGTCTTTTTTTCATCATTTTTTTTTCTAATCTAACCCTCTTCTAAGTAAAATTATAAATATAGTCTCCATTCCTGATTGCAAAAAACACCAGAAGATGATATATGTCTCACCTTCCGTGCTCCTCTACCGTGAAAACTTATCAGAGTTCCAGCGCTATAGCAACATGCCTCCCACGCTCACCTACCGTGCTCCTAAGGTGTGGCAACACCTGCTCCCACACTCGCCCATCTACTACCGTGCTCCTAAGACTATCTCCAGCAATTTCCCTTCATTCCCTTCCCTTCCCTTATTCCCATCATCTCCAGTAGCATCCCCTCGAAGGGTTTTGTATATGGACTTGGAGAGAGAATTCTGGGATTCTCTCCAAATTCCTTCTCAAAGGAACCGTAAAGAGAATTCGTTGGAGTGCTTGGGATCCCTTTCTGAAAGGATTCGAAGGCTGAAGGGATACCGCTAGAGATAGTCTAAAGTGTGGCAACAGTATCGGTTCCGCTTTTTCTAGATACGAAAAGAGACAGGCTAAACCTATAAATACATTCTCGAAGGTCTAGACAAAAAATGAAAGTAAAATGATAGAAAAGTGATCGATTGTACGCCTCTCTGCTGGTTTGTCTTATCTTTTTTTTTCCTTGGCGCACTATGGCTGGCAGGATCTCGATGGCGTAAGCAGATCAACGTCAAATCTGCAGCGCCGTTCTCTATTGGTCCGAGAGCTGTGCTTGGTTGACTAGAACAACTCTTTCTTCTCCTTCTTCTCACGGACTAACTACTGTACTATCCTGATTTCCAAATGCACTAGGCCATACCGTAATGCAACACACTGATGTTTACTGCTCATGGAATAATCCACACTACTTACTCAACTAAGCATGGAGTGAATTTTGGGCGAGGATGTTTACTGCTCCAGAATAATCAACCGTCTTCTGAGTTCTGACCGCTGCGATCAGCTAATCGTGTTGGTGTTTGCAGGAACTGGCCACAGGTCCACGTGTGTTTCCAGAGGGTGGCAATGGTCATGATCGGCCAGGAAGAAACATTCGGCATCACAGGGCAGAGAATTAGGGCATATTTGTTTTAGCTTCTGATTCTGGATTCTAGCCCTAAAAACAGAATCAGAAACAAACAGCCTGATTCTAAAATCTGATTCTCTTTTTTGAAAGGAATGGCAGGAGCTCTGCCTTGCATTAAAGATAGATATGAGTACAACAGAAGTTAATTTATAGACCGGATAACATCCTCTGGGGGTAGATGAAACAACAAAAAAAAGAGAGAAAGGGCGAAACTCCTAATCCGCCGAAACTTTTATCTAATCACCCGAAAGGCGAAGGAGCAGGCCCCATCTATGAATCCCGGATACTAACAGCCGAAACTTTTATAGAATCTGATTCTCACAATCCAGCTCACCCATATACACTAGAATCTACAATCCACTTCATATGTGCTTTTGGATTCCAGAATCAGCTTCTCTACAACTACAATCTAGAATCAGTTTTTAGAGAATCCAAAGCTGAAACAAACATTTGTGCCGCAACAAGCAAAGAACCTGAGACAGCAGACATGAACTACGAAGAATGACACAGTTGCAACAATCATACATCAAACTGCTAAAATGCGAGTAGACATTAACTAGGAAGAAAAGAAACCAAACAAGATCACAACGGAATGACACCAAGTAGAGCAGATTTTAGTAGCAAGCAAACGTCACCGAACACTTCGTAGATAATGCTAGTATTGTGCGCACTCGCCCTGGCCGGCGACGTCCCTGTGGTCCTCGTCGTCGTCGACCCACTTCCAGTAATGCCGCTTCACGGTGATGGCCTCGCCGCCGCCCTCCCCCTCGTCCTCGCCGGTCTCCTCCGTCTCGAACTCGCCGTCCTCCGGGACACCCTCCACCAGCTCGGCGTCAACGGCGTGCAGCACGTACCTGGCGGGGAGGCCGGGGTAGGACGCCGACTCCCGCTCCTCTACGCGCGGCTCCGGCTCCGCCCCTGCCCCGCCGAACAGGATCCGGACACGCACGCGCTCGCCGAGCTCCTCGCGGACGGCGCGCGCAGCGGCGGCCTCGGGGGACTCCCCGGGGCGCATCTTCTCGGAGAGCGGCCGCGGGCCCCGGCGGCGGAGCGTGCCGTCGGAGAGCAGCTGCCGGGTCTCTACGAGGCGCGCGCCGCGGCTGTTGCGGATGCGGACGGTGGCCACATGGACGGCGCGGACGACTGCGGGTTGCTGCGGCGGATCGGCGGCGGGGAGGAGCGCGCAGTCGCCGTGGGAGAGCTCGAGGAAGAGGTTGGGGAGGGTCTTGGTGCCCGGCACGGTGCCCCAGGAGGCGAGCGCGGAGGCCGGCAGGCGCGGGCGGAGGAACGCCGCGAGGGAGTCGAGCGTCGCGAAGGCGAGCGGCCGCGGCGGCGACGGCGGCCGCATCTGTGCGCGTCGATTTGGGGACAGAATTCTCAGGAATCGAATCGAGTGGAGAATTCTCCGTGCAGGAAGAAACCCATTCTCGTCTCGCCTCACCGCATGGGACGAACGCGGATCACAAAATATGGTGGGCCTAATAGCACATGCATCTTACGGCCCAATTTGAATAGAATCCGGAAACTGAACTGAAGCCGAATACAATCGAGGTTAGGTTGTGTTTGATAGGGATTTAGTTTCTTTAGATTTATAAATTTATTGAAGTTGAAAATTCTAGTTTCACCAGATTCGTGAAGCTGAACCTATGAATACATTAAAAGTGTTTAATAGATCATTTTGCTTACATTTTAAACCAAAAATATAAACTTACTTCACTTTATTTTAACCTACAAGTTTCAGATTTCAGGTGAGGTTGAAATCTGGAGCTCTACCAAACAGGCCTTTAGCTTCGGCTTCTTCGTCCCTCTGCTATCAACTTGACAACTTGGTACGTAATCATCAGGTTGCCACGCCCAAATCGATGAATTGATTTGACGTGCCACATTTTGGATATTGTTTTGAATCACTGAAATTTAGTTTGTTTTCCCCCTCTATCCAGAGCCTTTGAACTCGCAGTTAGACGATGGATTTAGCGACGAAGAATCGCCTCGCGGCATTGCTCCTCGAGGAGGCTGCGGCTACGGGCCTATCTGCAGAAGCCTAACGTGAGGCACCCGTCCCAACTCGCGGTTCCTTGCCGCCACAGTTCTTGGAGTTCTGCAAGGTTAGTTTGTCCTTCAATTTTCTTTTCTATGTGCTTTTGGCTTTGGCTGATTAGTTAACCATCATTTCCGTCACATTTGGTGATCTGCTGGTAGCTGTTGCAATGTAAACCCAAAGCTTAGCCTATCTTATTGACTAGTAGAATCATTCATTGCAAAATGTTGTGTTGTGCCTTAAGAAACTTTCTGCTATGCTTTCTAATGAAAGGCATTCATTTCATATTAGATCCAGTGTTGTGAACTTGCAATTATGTACTACCTTAGGTTGCTACTTTGATCTCTTCTCTCTTGAGTAATTCACTAATTAAGCCATATATTCTTGCTCCCCTGTTGAAACCAATTATCTCTGTTTGTGTGCAGCAAATCGAGTCATGGAGGTTAATGAGATGTGGCGTGCCAGGGAAAAGGAGCTGGAGCTGGAGTCTAAGATGAAATGCAGAACTGATGGTCGCTTGGACTCAGAGATGCGAGAAACGCAAGAATGACTCGAGGGACTAAAGTTTCTCTTTTGCAATCAACAACTATGGTAACCTAGAGCTGGATACAGAGACAAAATGTGTTGGCCATGTAGAGAGGCACAAGCAGTAAGATTTCACTGAACAAAATAAATACCATATAGGTATGTTTACTGGGAATTTGGGATAGTACAAAATTAAACATCTGCACTTCAACTGATAAACTGACTGGCAATGAACAAACAATCCACGAAAGAATTTTGCCAACACCATCCTATATAGTATATACTCATACAGTAGCCGAAGGCGAGCATGAAGCAGCTTTGTGACTTACTGCGCCATAAGCGTCCACCAGATGAATTTGAAGCCTACCAAGGAAGATGCACCGATCAAGCTCAGGCGATGCATCGCGCCTCCGCTGGCCATTGGCTTGGCCACTGCAACAGCACAGAAGGCTCAATTGCAAGTAGTGGAAATTCAGTTAGATTTGAACTGATTTCAGAAAGAGAGGCTTAAGGCTACCAATCCATCCTGTGGAAAGCTGAAACAGATTTGTGTTTTCAGTCAAGCAAAGAACCTCTCTCGCAGCTAATCCGTAGCTCTGTTGTGTGCATGAATGTATTCGCTATTGTTATGCTCAACGGGTGATACAAGCAGGCAATAGCAGCAGTGAAGTGAGCAAGTCACTGCGTGGCAAGACCCAGTTTCTGTTTTTCTACTTCTAATTTCCGAGCATGCAGCAAAATACCTGTAGAAGCAGCAGTGCCCGTGGCCGTGGTTGCTGATGATGCAGCAGTACTACCTGCAGTGGCTGTACCTGCAGTTAGAGTTAAAATCACCATGTATAGCTCAGCACGCCATTATATTTTGACGTAAATGATCTCATCGGTTGAGATCTGGTGAGAAGATCGATGAAGAGATCTAGCGCATGCAGGCGATGATTAAATTAATTTTTTGAAACAAGATAACTAAATTAATTTTGATTCTGATCCTAGGAAAGATTGATGAGATCCCATATTTCACACTCAATTTCTCTACATTATATTCTTTTGTGACCAGACGAAATTCTACATGATGACAACTGCAGTACTAGCAGCTAGATTGACGGTAAAAATAGGTTAAAAAAGAAGAGAGAAATAGGTAGCTTAATTAGGTTCATGAAACGACAAAATTTCGATTGAGGAATAATCGATCTTGATCTGATCCAAGTACTACTGTTAGCGCTAGACAAAGCATGCTGATTACAGAGATTGGACGTACGTCCGTAAATGAACACGGCAAATCGATCCGTCCGATCAGCAGTGAGCAATTAATGATGAGAGCTAGTTTACCGGCTCCGGCGATGGAGGACTTGGCGCAGGCGGAGGCGTTGTTGGTGACGCCGCACCGCATGGCGAGGAGTAGCCCCTGCTCCGGCGCGACGCCGAAGGCCTGCAGCACGGCCTTGTTCATGAGGATGGAGCACATGCAGGCCGTCTCGTTGGCCGCCGCCTCCTTGAGCGGCCCGCAGCAAGACGCCGGCGGCGAGGTGGTGGCGTTGAGGTAGCCCCCGCACGGCGCCAGCTTGGACGCGCACGACGGCACCGCCCCCGCCGCGTCGTCAGTCGCCCCCTGCGCCGAGGACGGCGCGGCCATGCAGGCGAAGGCAACGACGACGGCCAGCGCCGTGGCGGCCACCTGCAGATCATGGCGCACACGGCCAGCAAGGCTCCGCATCTTGCGCGCGCGCGAGTGAGGTAGCCTGCTACTGAGACTGTGAGTTGTGGAGTGGAGGTGGCGAACTGGCGATCGTCGAGGTGGTACTCATTCGAGTTTTGAGGACTATTGATAGCACCACAAATAAGCTATATCTACCTATTTATCTATCTATTATATTATTAAAACAGAAATAAAAGAAGTCACCACGTTCACTCTTAAGACTAGAAATTTTCACATTAATCAGAGAAAAAAAGAAAGATCTACACTGCTGATCATAGTGGGTCCAGATTATAACGGTTTAAATTTAAAGAAAAAGTTTGTATCATATACAATACAAAAGTTTGTATTATGTACTATATAGAAATAAATAAAATTCAGAATAAAAATAAAATAAAATTAGATATTCAATACGATTAAAAGAAAGAGTATAAGTATTAAAAAATTGGAAAAAAAATAAAAGATAATTAATAATCTAATTTCCATACGAACATCAAAATAAAATTGAAATTCAGAATAAATTTTAAAAAATTTAAAATACAAAAATAAATGATAATTAGTAATATGATTTTCATAAGAACAACAAAATAAAACTGAAATTTAAAATTAGTAGTTGGATTTGAATACAAATTCCAACATAAAAAATTGAAAATCGGAATAAAAAATAGAAATAGGAATTTGATATCCATACGAACATCAAAATAAAGAGTCTATGTCAAGTATGATAAAAAACCAAAATTCCAAGTAAAAATAAAATAAAAGTAGTAATTTGAATTCCATATGAACATTAAAATAAAAATAAAATTCAAAACAAAAATAAATTAAAAAATAGTAATTTGATTTGGATACGAATACCAACCTAAAACTAAAATTTAGAATAAAAAATAAAATAAAATTAGCAATTTAATTTTCATATGAATCTAAAGCAAAATAAAAATGAAATAAAATAAAAATATACCGAGTGGATTTGGATATATTCAAACCTAAAACTAAATTAAAAAATCTATATTATGTATGATACAACAACACACAAATATAATTTGGAATTCAAACAAACAAAAAATGCTATTTTTTTACACAAGAATTCCAATTCAATTTTCATATGAATTTCTATATAAAGTCCCTAATAAATATAATCTGGTATATAAATTAAAGAAACATTAGCGGTTGGATTTCTGTATGAATTCAACGAAAAATAACTAAAATTGGGAATAAAAATAAAATAAAAAGAGAAAAAACAAAGCCGAAGGAGCCAAAAGCCGCGATGACGAGTGGTGTGCATCTGTATTATTGAAGAAGTCAGTAGTAAAAGAAGCTTGATGATGGAGAGATCCTGATAGAGAGAAGATGAAGTTTTGCATAGAAGATAAGCTATTGAGGATATATATATACATTAGATAGCAAGAAATGTGCCATCGTTACTGAGGGACATGCATATTGGTAGATAACGACTAAAATAAAGATGTTAGCATCATAAAAGATAGGAGGTTCTCGTGTTAATGAGAAAGCAACATCGTTGAGTTAGTAAACATCGAATAAGAGAAGTGACCGATATAGAATAAGTGTAAATCAAGCATATATAATATCTTACATGTGATATACGTGCATGAATTCGTTTAAATCAAAATAAGTTGCAAAAACTTTAGAGTAGAGATGACATTGCTCTATGGAATAGGCCTGGGGCAATTGGTGAAAGTATGATGGGTGTCCTCGGTAGGGATAAGTATTGGTAGGGATAAGCAATACTTATGCATGTATGCATTGCATGTTGATGTTGTAATGTTTAGTATTAAGTAATAATTAAAGAGAAATAGAATACAGTTATACGATAAAAGTATTGCATTAAAAGGATAGCAGTTGAGAGAGATCGATAAAAAATTAGGTTTGCTATTGGCGATTGAAGCAGAAAAGTTGTGGGGCGATCAATAAAAAATATAAGACATATGGCTATACAGGACAACCAGCGCGTGAGGAAGATACATTCAAAGTAAGTTGCCAATGATATATCAGTGTATACGTGAGCAATGTACTCTAATACCATATAAAATAATCATCATATTACTTGAGATTAAATAGAGATACATATGTTGTATATATTTTGAAAAAATAATTACTAACGAAGAAAGAACATTAGTATATTGCTATATGATCTATGCAAGATGAAAATTTGCTACGTTTATAAGAACCCCCAACAACTTATTATTCTTAATAATTTTCTTCCATCAAAGCTTTTACTTCAGTTGCATCCCTTTAAGTTAAATTTTTCTTAAAGCTTTTATTGTCATTTCTAATGTTTATGATATCTTAAAAATCTAAATAGTCTATAAAATACGTTAATATATTCTCAAACATATAAGTTATATCATCTAATACAATAAACTGTTAAAAAAATCTAGCCGCGCAAATGCGCAGATCACCCTGCAAGCTGTAATAATATTATGAACTTGTTGTAGGTAGATATTCGAATTTGCTTATCGGCGCTGGTTGATATAGAATTTTTAGTGTGGTTACATTTATTTGTTGATTTTTTTTTCTTTTTTTGTTCGCAAAAACTGTATCCCTTTCTCCCTGCATGGCCACCGCGCGCTTTTCCAATGCAGCTGGGCCAAAAAATACATGGAGAAAAAGAAAGTATATTTGGATATAGCTCTGGCCAAACTTTTAGTACTTTGACCGTTAGTATTGGATATACGTGAAAAACCATATACGTAGCTTTGTCTCAAAATTATTTTTATAATATTATAATTTTATTAGGTTTTGTAAATATATTATAATATGAATTATTATTCAAAGTAGTGTTTTAGATACTATATTGATCGATGTCTTAAACAACAACTATTGTCATCGGTGGGAGCATCTACATTATTGGAGAGCAGCCGCGGAAGCCCGCCACGTGGCGCTTTCTACTAGAGAAACTACAGTCCTCATCTACATGGCTTAAGTAATTTATAGCGTTTACTCCAACAATACAGCCTCGTGGCGCAGTGGTAGCGCGTCTCGCTTCGAATAAGGAGTCCATGTGTTTGATTGGCGCCCCCGAAGCACTGTGGTTTTTTCAATTTGAAGCTATAGTATTTTATTAAATTTTTTTTTTTGGTTTTTCAAAGATTTTTTTTTGAAACAATTTCCCCCTCTCTCCGTTAACGTTGAGTTACACTTTTTTTTTTAGTTTTTCTAGTTTTTCAAGAAATTTTTCTCTCTCTTACTAAAATTCAAACATCCTCTGCAGCAACGCGCGAGATTCTAATTAGCATTGCTATGTATGTGCTGCATGCGTGCCTTATGGACGTAATTAAGGAGCTAGCTAGGACAATTATTGCTTGCATAACGGGCTGGGGGCATTCGCATGTGAGCTCACAGCTCGCTGTCGACGTACCCAACAACCTTCCTATTGGAGGTTGACGATCGATCGATCTGATCCACTAATTTGGCCGCCCGGAGTAGCATCCTCCAATCAATTTCGGATCAGATGATCCACGCATACACGTTCGCATTGTACAATATGATCGATGAAGCTGAAGATCTTTGCGTTCTAGAACTTATGTGATGATATATGACACTCGGTTGTTGTTGTGTTAGAATTGCATCCAATGCCTCCAGATCAATCCTCGTCTTGCTATCAGTTTAAAATTTTGTTTTTGGTTCACATCTTAGAGGTGGATGAAATCTAAAATTTCAAATGAAATTCAATCAAAATTTAAAAAGCTAATTTGGAATCCAAATTTTTTTAAACGAAATTTTGGTAATTTTAGCCGAAATTACCGAAATATCGGTAAAATTCAACCGAGTGAAAAATAGTCAAAACGATACTAAAAACTTTTGAAAATTTTTATGGATGGTTATGATACATCACTAATATTCCCATAAAAATATCAGATGATGATCAAGCCTGAGGAATTTTAAAAAATTATAAAAGTGCTACTGTCCTGATAAAAGGCTGACCGATAAATTTCAACTGAATGAAAAATGGTGCAAACTACGTTAGAAAATTTTAAAAAATTTTGGATGATTTGGATGCATCAATAATATTATCATAAAATTTTCATATGATGATCAAAGCCTAAGAAATTTTCAAAAATTCGGATAGTGCTACTAAAAGCTGATAGGCAAATTTTAATTGAATGACAAATAGTTCAAACCATGTTAGAAAATTTTAAATTTTTTGTGAATAGTCTTGATGCATCATTAATATTTCTATAAATTTTTTAAATGATAATCAAGCTTGAGAAATTTTCAAAAATTTTGACAGTAATATTGTCCTAATAAAAACTTTACGATGCTACATGTATTGCTTCCGTAGATTTGATTGAGCTACCAAAACAAGTTTAATTTTTTTAAACTTTTAGAGAAGGGTTATGAGGCAATTATTAAGCTCTCATAAAAATTTTGGATCATGATCATACTCGAGAGAATTTATAAAATTCTGACACGGTTATTGTCTCAGTTATGTTCATTCTATTTAAAATTTTTTGAATATAACAAATGAAGTTTAATTATTTTGGAAATTTTTTGTATAATCTACGCTGCTAACTAAATATAGTACATAATTTTTTTAGAGCATTATTAAGCATGTATAATTTTATAAATCTAACAATGTTTTTACTATTTTTATAAAATATCTCAAAAATTCGTTTTTCAACAAATTTTTATGAAAAATGGCATTCTTAAGGGTTATTGACCCAAATCCAATCCTCAAAAGTCAAAATACATGAGATTTAAAAAATACCGTAGCAATTTAATTTTTAAACTTTTTTATCCTACCGAGATTTTGAAGTATGCTGCGACTTCCTTCGCTACACTCCTCCCACACAAGCTGACAAGCATACCCCCTTTCCCCAAACCAACTACCGCCTCTTTCTCTGTTGAATCTCCACCTCTTCGCCGCCTTCTGGTCTCTCTCGATCCTACGGCCGAGGCAGTGCCACTGTTGGGCCGCCACCTCCCATCCTAATTTCATTAGGGGAGGTGGTCCGGTGAATCTAAACCCTAACCCCACTGATGCCGGTGAAAACTCTGCTGCCAGAGACAAAAGTGAAGAGGGCAGTGCACAAATCTAGGAACCATAAAATTTTTACTCAACTGTTATTTTGCAAATCTGTTAATTAATCAATAACAGAAAAAAAATATTTTGTGGGTATTCGCATTGGGCTTAAATGGGTCTTTGGGAGGTTTCTTTTGGGCCAGCCAGGAACTTAGGATACCTTCGTCTCGCTACGAGCGACTGCAGCAGCTGTGCCTTTAGAAATGGATGGTTCTGGAAAAAAAAAAAAGAGCCAACTCTCGTTCTCTTTCAGCGGAATCCAAGGAAGGAACATCAGGTAGCTAGGGGCCACTCGTCGGCCGACATGTACAAACATGTCAGCGCATCGATCGTACGTGTGCCTGGGGAAGAAAAAGTCCTGCATGCATATGAACAGTATTCTAAATAGCTTTTTAACACCAAATACGAAGCTACTGTCGATTGTTTCGCTATGCTAGCTACATCCGAGGATTCAAATTTTATTTTTGGGTAAAATCTCGTGGGTGATTAAAATCTTACCGAGATCTCGAAATTTCGGACGAAATTCAAAAACAAAAATACAAATGCGGTTTTATTTCGATGGAGAAAAATGTAATTTCGGCTGAAATTTTTGAAATCTCAGCAAGATTTGTCGAAATTTCGGTAAATTTGTATCGAGCGAAAAATAGCTTAAACGATGTCGAAAAATTTTGAATTTTTTTAAAAGTTCCTGACATATCAATGATATTACCATAAAAATTTCAAATAATTATCAAATTTGAGGAATTTTTAAAGGGGGCATATCCAGTGCAATTAGCATTTTGGTGCAATCGCTGTGCAATCCAACTAAGAAAAGTTTCAAAAAATTCTGAAAAAAATCATGGATGTACATCTCATCTTACCCCATCTACATATAAAATTTCATGATCAAATTTATCCTATGTTAAGAGTAATAAAAAAGACAAATTTCTGACAAACTTGAATGGTTCAAATGCACCTTAAATGTGTCTTTTTTGTAACTTCTAGCATAGGACGAATTTGATCATGAAATTTTATACGTAGATAGAGTAAGATGAGATGTACATCCATGATTTTTTTTCAGAATTTTTTGAAACTTTTCTTAGTTGGATTGCACGGCGATTGCACCAAAATGCTGATTGCACTGGATATGCCCCCATTTTTAAAACCTCAAACATTGCTACTGTTATGATAAAACGCTAACCTGCAAGTTTAACCGAATGAAAAAATAGAACAAACCACGTTATAAAATTTTTAAATTTTTTGTGCATAGGTATGATGCATCACTAATATTCTCATAAAATTTTCAGATGATGATCAAGCTTTATGAATTTTTAAAAATTCGGATAGTGCTATTGTCCTAATAAAAGCTTTACCGGTAAACTTCAACCAATGAAAAATGGTCCAAACCATGTTATAAAATTTTATGGAAGAGTGCTAAGTAAGTTCTTAAGATCTCATAAAACTGTTGAATCATTATCATACTATAGTAAATTTATTAAATTCTTATAAGTACATTGTACCATTTATGTTCTTTCTAATTTTGATTTTTGAAATATAGCAAATGAAGTTCAATGTTTACATAGATTTGATTGAGCAAACAAAAAAATTGGAAATTTTACATAATGGTACTAAGGAAATTATTAATCTCTCATAAAAATTTTGGATTACGATCACACTCGAGCAAATTTATAAAATTCTGACAAGGTTATTGTCTCAATTATGTTTGTTCTGCTTTTGATTTTTTAAAGATAAGAAATTAAGTTCAATTATTTTGAATTTTTTTTGTACAATGCTAAACTACTAAATATAGTACCATAAATTTTTCAGATCATGATCAAGCTTGTACAATTTTATAAAAAATTAACGGTGTTTCTACTGAAATTTTAAAAAGTCTCAAAAAATCATTTTTTCCATAAATTTTCATGGAAAATCACTTTCTTAAGGGTTATTAGACCAAATCTGGTCATAAAAAGTCAAAAACCATTTCGTTGAGATTTGGCGAAATCTCACCGAAATTTTTGAAATTACTATAGCAATTTAAATTTTTTACCCCATCCAGAATTTTGGATCCCGTCTCCACCCGAAATCCGGCTTGGGGTTGCGCGCGGGGTAATTGCTGGTGCTGCCTGCTTTTTGGGGAGAGTTAGGCGTCCTACTACTTACTAATTTCGCCAGCCATGGATTGGTAATAAATCGACGATGTGCGTAGCCATTAACATCCGTCTCAGACTTTACTACTTGTTGGGGGGTGGCCTAAAAAAAGGCAAAAAGAAAGCACCGAACTCTGTTTTTTCGGCAATGTGTACGACTAGATATTGAAGACAAGTTAGACGGTGCTATTTCAACAAAAAAAAGAAAAAGGAAAAGAGAGGCAAGTTAGACAGTGAGTACTCTGCTTCTACTCGCGTGGATTGAGTTTCATGCACTAATTAATTCATCAAGAATTACTAAATGTGGGCGATCCCAAGTAGTCTGAGTCGTGTACTCAAAGTACGTCGCAATTATTTTTTAGTTATTGTGTTGGAATTAAGGATTTTTTGGTTTCAATATCATATCGAGTTGCATGTTCTAATTAATTCATCTAAAAGTTTAAGCTGACGAGCAAAGATGGCCAATATACTTCAACAATATGACTAATATATATAGCAATTATGTTAATTGTAAGGTTTAGGGGGTGTTTGGCACAGCTCCAGCTTCACCAAAATCTATGGAGTTGGTGGAGCAGGGTATTCCTAGCTCCAGAAATTCATAGAGCTAGAACTATAGACACATTAACAGTGTTTAGGTGGGTCATCTTATTTACATTTTAGACTAAAAATATAAACTTAATTCACTTTATTTTAACTTACAAGTTCTAGATCTGAGATGGAACTGAGATCTAGAGCTATGCCAAACATGGCCTTAATTTGGAACACAAATTTGTACCAAACAAAACATATCTTCTACAATAAAAGTGCATGCTTCCATCTCTCTGAGAGGCAGTGCGCCAAGTGGGCTCTGCAATTCCACTATTTTCTGCTGCATGTGTGTCAATCAAACTGGGCACAATGCATTGCAGAAGAACAGGCTCTCCTCCACCTCGCGTGATTGGCTCCGGCAAACACTGAAACGTGTACATGTCCATCTAGCTCTTCAGATCCTGTGCAGAAACCTGTACATGGATCGTGCGAGCTTGAGAACGATCGATGCAATGTGTTCGCATGCTCCTATTTTCACACCGGTACCAGCTAGAGTACTGAACATACTTGCAGGTTTGGCGCAGGAAACAGTGGGAGAAAACTGAAGAGAGAACGGATCGGATGAAGCGGGGAGTGCTTCTGAAGAAGCCTAGGTTCAACCTGCCGACTCCGGCGCCGTTTTTCAACGATGGAAGACCACCAGTGTGTGGTTCTGCTTTCACATCAGATGTCAAGAGAGAAGGAGCTCAACAGATGCCAAGAGCACACGTACAAATTAAACGATTTTCATGTACTTTTGGCTCCTTTTCCCCCCAGAAAATTTACTCTCTTTTTTTCTTAGTTAATGTTCAGGCAAGGCATCTACAGGTAGATGTATTAATTCTAGTATAAACTATCATCCTTGTTAATTCATTGTCTCTCGGCAGGTCAACAAAGGTCAGCAAATTTTCGAACTCTGGACGGGGTATTTGACTAATGCACCAGCAATTGATAGTATAGCTAACTCAGCCTAACAGGAAAGAGTTTGTGTTAAAGAAGGTTGAAAATCATCGTGGGGGTGATTAGGTGTAGCCGACGTTCCAAACCCAGAATGGGGGTGTGGACCAAACATTAGGCCGTATCCAACCATGAATGGTTCAAGCTGGCTAGCATACATGCACTACTACATGACTACAATTATTTGCACAGATTTTCAAAGTTTCTTTAATCTTTTGACATAGTACTACATCTATATATCTTCTTTCTATCAATGTGCTTTATCACACCCTCATCATTGGGGAAAAAAAATCTCATCTAATTTTCATCTGATCTATCAGATGTTGCTAAGTTTGCAAGATAGTACTAATCAGTCAGGTCTGATTTTACCTTACGAAAGATCAAATCTTGGCATAAATTTTATGATTTTGAGTTTATTTCCCCTCTCTGTCTTACAAGATGAACATAAGTCTCGATCGCATCACATGATCACATCACACGAGGATGGTCCAGCATCATCAGCAGTAGTACATCACACGAGCAGCCCTCATCAGCATTCACATCTCATCTCCCGCGAAAATCCAACATGCAAACAGTAATACCCCTGGCCCATCACGTGATCACATCACTTCATCAGTTCACCCCCTTAAGATCATACCATTTGCTAGATTTGTTTTCCCGAATTGTTCTGGGAACAACCCCTGGCATGCTATGTATTACGTTTCACTCCTTAAACAAGTCACAGTAGTTCCTACGCAAAATTTTGATGCTCATCGACATTAAGGGCGCGTGAAACTTGGATTTGTCCTAGCTAATCGGATGTGAAGCATAATGCTGATGGCTCATGCATCCCCATCAGATGATTTTAGCGAGGAAATACATGTTATAACATGTTGGTTGAGAGATACTGTAAGATGAATTATCCATAGATTTCACGTCTCCTACTACTACTCTCTTTGAACTGGAGTAAAAGAATTCGGCCATGACTCTTTTTCATAGTGGAGATAAGGTCCCTTTGTGAGGAAGATATTGAGTATTTCTACGGACGATCGTGTTTAGGGGTATCTAATCATTGATGCACAGTACTCTTCACTAAACAAGTATTTACCAGTGCACATAACCAAAGCAAGTCAAGTGGTTGGTAGATTTGATTCTCACCAAAGAAGAGGACCTTTCTAGTAATATCTTTCACCCATGGCATGTGAATGTCTTTGTGACTTTGTCCATGCAAGGTCCAGGAAATTAAAAAAGAATATCTCCAAAATTACATAGTGCTTTTTTTAATTATTTTAAACAATTTTTTTAAAAAAATTATAGAAATAATATGCCGAATAAAAACTCTACAAAAATACCCATCTATCGATACTTAAATTGGCGACAGAGTCTTTGTCGCCATTTCAAATAGTGACAGAAAGCTATGATTGTTAGCGACAACTCTTTATAACCATTGGCGACAAAGCCTTTGTTGCTATTTTAATTAGCAACAGAGACCTGTCGCCAATTTAAATCGTGACAGGGGTGTATATTTGTAATTTTTAATTTGCTATATTATTTCTGTAGTTTTTTTTTAAAAAAATATTATTTCAACAAAATTCGCTTTTTTTTCCCTCCCCTTATATAAGGAAGGAGACACGAGTTGAAGTTGGCCGTCACAGAGCAATCAATCAAGTAAACAAGCAAGAGCGAACTAGCTCACTGTGTCTCTCCCCTGCACTCCACGCGAGCTAGCTCACTCCTCCAACCCCAACGAGGCAAGAACTCAATGATGCCTCGCTCCAGCGCTGCTCCTCCCCTCCTAGCCACGCTGTTCCTCGCCCTCGCGGCCGCGGCAGCCACCGCCTCGCCGGCCGCCACCGACTTCATCCGCAAGTCGTGCCGCGCGACGCAGTACCCGTCGGTGTGCATGCGGAGCCTGTCCTCGTACGGCGCCCGCGGGTCGCCGCCGCGCAGCCCGACGGAGCTGGCCCGCGCGGCGCTGGCCGTGAGCGCCGACAGCGCGCGGTCGGCGTCGGCGTACGTGGGGCGGCTGAACGGCGGGCCGGGCCCCGTGCGCGACTGCCTGGAGAACATGGCGGACGGCGTGGGGCACCTCCGCGACGCGGCGCAGGAGCTGGGCGGGAACATGGGCAGCGCCGGGTCGCCGGGGTTCAAGTGGCACCTGAGCAACGCGCAGACCTGGTGCAGCGCCGCGCTCACCGACGAGAACACCTGCCTCGACGGGCTCTCCCGCGGCGTCGACGCCGGCACGCGCGCCGCCATCCGGGGCAAGGTCGTCGAGGTCGCCCAGGTCACCAGCAACGCCCTCGCCCTCGTCAACCGGGTCGGGCCCGGCTACTAGCCCAGGCCCTCAGGCCCAGCCAGCCTCAGATGGTTTGCAGGCTACGTACACATGTACTCCACCACGTACGTAGTGCCTATAAACTTAATTATAAGGTTGGTCTATCTTCTTCTGGTGCGTGGGTTAATTAATCAGCTCATCTTCAATGTGTTCTTGCAATGCTCGAAACATATATTACAAGCTAGTTAAGATTTAAGAGTCAATGTAATGTTAAGTTTTCAGCAAAGGTGGTGAGAAATTAAATCGATCGATGCTTGCTAATTCTTGCTTCTCCATACGGTTTAGACTGTTTAATATTTGCGATTTTTTTTGGAATCAATGAGGTGTGCTATTGCAAAGTTGCTGTTTAGTGATTGCATGAGGAGCAGGATTGGGGAAATTGTAGCAGCTAGCGGTACAGAGTGACGAATTCAGTTAGGAAGACGACGCTTCTTCTTTTGTGGATTCAGAGTTTTGTTTCTGGTTCGATGAGTTCAAAGGCCAACAAGTGCAGCCAGTAGCCAGGATTGGATAGACAGCGGCTACCTGCATTGCTCAGTCAGTAAATGAAATCTGTCATACTGCTGGCCTTCATGAACATGTGGTGTGGACCTCCTCCTCCTCGTCGTCGTCTATGGCGCGTAAATAATCAGCAGCAAATTCAGATAGGCGATAGCATTAGCTCATCTGTCCGAAACGAGCCACTGGAAAACCTCGATCGAGGGACTCTGCTACGCATGATGTCCTACGGAGTTTTTCACAGCTCTTTGGACCTGGGTACGTTTTATTTCTCTGAGCTAGCTCGGTATAATCATCGGAGACTAACAATTAAGTTACTGGTACTTGTACGTACTGCAAGTTTACTATTCGAACATAGCAAAAGTCTCTCTCACACACAGGATATATCTTTTGAAACTTGCATGTCCAGCTTCTGCCACGATATATCTGCACGCCCGGCCGATTGTTCATGCGATATATTATGCATCGTATACTCAGTGCATTGGGGTTGGATGGTGACGCCTTCAACTGTATAAGGGGCATGTACAACAGTCTAGACAGCTGTTATCTGTAAGTGTATGCTATGTCGCATAAAGACAACAAAACAGACAATTTCTACAATGGATTGTCTGTCAGGCAATCTATAAACTAATTAATTTATGCATGGGCCCATAAATTACCGTGATCAAGCATGAGTATATAGACGGCTTCTTTCCTACAACAGGCGATGGAGCCGTCGTTTTTACATCGAACACAGACCATCTTTGTCCTCTCGCGAAGAGACGGCAAGCGCCTCGCCTCTCTCCTCATTAATTCTATGCCACATAGGATGATAAAGATTACGTGGCAACTTGCAGACGGCTCATTAATTACTGTTGTACATGCCCTAAATCCCTTGCCGAACAAATATGCTCAGTAATGATACGCTTGGGTGGTGCCTGCCTACTGGACAGGGATCCCATGCGGTTGAATAAGGACCGCAAGTTAAGCGGTCTCCTTCTGATTGTTCGATTAAAAAACGATGTACTAGATCTTTTTGGGTCCGGTAGCAAATCTCCGTATCGATTTTTACTGTAGCATATTACTATAAGCACATGTTCTTAGACTATCTGTGCCGTTAATTTGCTGGATCGAACAGGTTTGAAGACTGCTTAATTTACCCTCCATTCAAACTACATGGGATCCCTGCCCCTGCCGACCGGTGAGTTGGGCCCTGGGTCTCCTTCCTCGAGACGATCTGCATTGTCGCTGCGCTTGTACGAGAGGTGCTCTTAATTATTCGTACTCTTCACTGTACTACCTGTATCGTCTAAAGGGCGGTTTAAGGTTGATTAATCTGGGCTACATATGATCTAAGGCTAAGCAAACTTATGCGTACGTTAGCTAAGAGTGTCGTGTTGCGCCATGAATTTAAGGGCCCGATTTGTCTGCTTAATCGTACGGGGACCAGCCAGCCTTAGGTGGCCTTGTGATTGTATGGTCCCACATGGGCAGCGTCAGTTGTGAATGGAACGCTAGTGCCTAGTGGCTGGCTGCTTCACTGCTCGTCAAGGACACATCTGGAGTTGCAGAAATCTGTTTCGTTCGGTCGACGTGGCCTTGCCTGATGCTTTTTTTCCCCCTCCTTTTTCGAGCTGGGCTGGCAAGGAGCTTGAAAATTACGTACAAAATTGTCCTTGGGAAATTGTCCGTGCTGCCAATCGAGCAAGCTTACGACCGATCTGCTCTCCGGCGGCTGTAGCCGGGATTGCGCCGCCGACCATGCCATTTTAGTATTGAGCTTTTGTAAATTCAACATGGATTGTTCATCTTTTTCTATCTAATAGATCAAATTAACTAGTATTTATTTATACTTTTTTCGATAGTATAGTAACAAAAGTACCTTTAATAAACTAATAGATTTCTACTGCTTATAATATACTATAAGTATAATACACCGTAAAATTTCCTTTTACCGTTACCTGATGAGCTAGCCGACGGCGACGGCCGCATGGCAAGTGGTGACCTTCCGCACGAGCTTGTCCACGGGCTGCAGTTCCACTTCCACCCTCCTCGTCTTGGGAGTTCAGTTCAGACGGAAGGGAAGCCCAGTCTGCAGCCTGCACGCAGCATATAAGCACGCCAACTCTTCTTCTTCTTCTGGAGGCACGCCAACTCGAGATCAACCCAAAAATCCGAACAATGCAACCAAAAAAGATTTCCTGGCCCAACAGGGTCACTTCCTTTTCAATTGCTGTGCATCATTTTAAAAAGAGGATTTTTTGTCCTTATTTCAAAAAGAGCTTTTTTTACTGTACACTAAATTCGATATAGCTTGTTCGTTTTTTTTCGATTCAATAGATCAGAAGATGGTATTTATTTATAATTTCTCGATAGTAGGAAAAAAGCAATTGCCTTGGTATTTTAGTGAGTCCCAGGTGCTGGATATGTAAGCGCTCTTTGAGAACGATTTCTAAAGTGAGCCTTGACCAATAACTCTTGTTGCCAACTCCTCTCTTCTTCAATTCCACATGTCCAAACTCTTTCTGCCACTGCCTAGTCTGATCAGTTAGGCTCTTGTTTCTATCTGCCACTTCCGTCAAGTTAAACTTGGTTGACTACTGTCAAAAAACTTTGGAGTATTATACCACTGTCCCCCTTTTCTCCGTAAGAAAATTCATTAGATGCCATCGACTAACTTTCTTCATCGTGTCGTGATATGCTACTGAATAAATCTCTCTTTATAATATGTCATCGGGTTCTAAATTTTCAAAAACAATATGCTTTCGTCGTCACTACTTCTTCCATCCACCAGCTTGTTCTCCCGTACTTGGACCTTAATCTCGGGTTAAGTACTAGTACCTCCCCAACCTCATAAGGCTGTAGCAACAGAACGAAACCGATCACTGTCTTCCGCTAGGCAGCTTATTCGTGAGCTCGTCTTAATCTCCTTTGACGTTCTCGCTCCCATGCTCGTCCAGTAATATTAATTTGCTAGCTGCTACAATTAAGACATATAGTAGACAAGTTTGTAGTTTCGCCTATAATAATCTACACGATAGTAAGAGCATGTTTGTTTTAACTTTTGATTCTAGCCCTAAAAGTAGAATAAAAAACAATCAGCCTGATTTTAAAATCCGATTATTACAATTCAGCTCACCCATATACACTAGAATCCACAATCCACTTCATATGTGTTTTTGAATTCTAGCTTTTAGAGAATCAGCTTCTCTACAACTACAATCCAGAATCAGTTTTTAGATAATCCAAAGCTGAAACAATCAGGCACTATAGAGTAGCTGCCAGAGGAAACCCAATGCCCGCTTTGTTATCCTTGTGCAAATAAGTAGAAGAATACGGTCACCATAGCACCGATTACTATTACTGATTCAGCTCACTTGGATACACAACTGTTTGTACAAGCTATCAGTTTCAGAACATTACAACCAGGTTCGGCTTTTACTATTACTGATTCAGCTCACTTGGATACACAACTGTTTGTACATGTTATTGGTCTCAGAGCATTACAACCAGGTTCGTCTTTCTTACAGTTCCCAAGGAAATTGTTGACCACAAAGTTACGCAAAGAAACAAGGGGGAACAAGCAAAAGGTGCACTCTCTGCTAGTTGAGTGCATAACTCAAAACGCCAGAACATTGCGCAAGGCCACTAATCCGGCAAGGCAGTCCTCTTTCTAAGTTGTTCTTGATCTCGAGCGTGTACTTGCCAAATGCCCTCTCGATCTTCTTGTTGAAGTGCTCGTTCCGGTCGTTGATCGAGTCGATGTCCTTGTCTTCGTTGAACTTGCGCCTCCTGCTGAACGATTTCCGCCTCTCGTCCCTCTCCTTGAGCTCATTGACCATTCTGTTTATGTTTTCTTCAGGAACCTTAGACACCTGCCAATGCAAAGATTCCAAACCATCAATAAGGTATCTTTTCTACAAGGACATATGCAAGCCCACAAATCATTTGCTGAATGAGATTGCAATACCTTCCCATACTGAAGACTTGAAGCATCACGATAAAATTCAGGATCAGCTTCCTTTGCTTTATTGTATGCATCCATGTCAACTTCTATATTCTTGGTCCTCTTTTTGTACGCATCGTACAAGGTTTTCTGATTGAAAACTGCAAGCATTGACACCTCAGTCAGATACATGTATTTACAAAAAAGTTGCATCCTGACTTGAAAAGCATAGAAGAAAATTCAGACTGCAAAAATTGAATAATTCAATAGTCCCATTGCCATTGATTGAATTTAGGGACCAATTAAATGTTTCTTTGCAATGTAGAAGTACACAAGGAACATGATATGAAACATTTATCCATTGTGCATACTATGTAGACATGTATTTTCTCTTTATTTTCAACAAACTTAAACCTGGTTTGATGGTTCATCATGCACACATGCAGGATCAACTGAGATAGTAAGATAGCTATCGAATAACCTTGGCCAAGAATGAAGAAAGTACTATTAGTAACTTTCTATGTTCCTCAGGAGTTATTTTCCAGCTTGAATAAAAACAACTCAAACTGTAAAAACAACATTTATAAGACAGTTAGGAGTAAGTCCATTTTACATCCCTAAACCTTCCAGAAAGTCCATTTAACACCCCCAACTACAAAACCTGGTATAAAACAGGGTCAAATTACACCCTAAGGCAGTTTTGATAATGTGGATCCCACTCAAGGTGGTTTTCACCATATTGGTAGCCACATCTTCGAGATTTGGTAATGAGGATCTAATTCAAGGGTGATGACATCCACATCGTCAACCTCTTTCTCACTCCTTTTCTCTCTATGTATACATTTTCTTTCATCTTCTATTCATCATCCCTTATCTCATTTGGATCCGCATCAGCAAAAATCGATGACATGGCAGCCAACATAATAAATACCATATTGGGTTGGATCACCGTCAGCAAAATAGCCATCCAATACCACCCTAGAGTGTAAATTGACCCAGTTTTGTAAGTTTGGGATGCTAAACACCCAGTTTTATAGTTGAGAGTGTTACATGGACTTTTTGGAAAGTTCAGGGATGTAAAATAGATTTATTCTAAGAAATATCCAAAGAGAAATGATCAGCACTACAATACCAAGCCTGACGTTCTCATAAACAATCCCACACTTACACTGCAATCTAGATCCTAATGTGAATGGAGCAGAAATTCACCAGAGATTAAGCAAAAAACAAGTGGTGGTTGTCCAATGAACATAAAGTTGTATACTGTCAACTTTCAGACATTTCATTGCAATATAACAGCCCATGCATTTTTTTCCCACACTTCACTGAACCAACCCTTTTCTCTACCAACCAGATGACTGGATATTAGAGGAGTGAAGAGATGAGCTCACCATCCCACCCATACGGTGCAGGTTCCTTCTCCCACTTCTTGTATTTCACTTCTGCCGACTCCTGTGTATCAAGCATGTAAGACTTCGACATGTCCAGCCCGTTCGAGTCGAGCAGTTTCCCAATCTTCTTCTTCCTGTCTTCCAGCCACTTCTGCTTAGAAACACCTCTACTCTCAGGGCGAGGTTCCATCCTCTTCTTCTCCGCAACCATCGCCTGCTGATTTGCCTTCCTAGCCTCGTTCTGCAGCACAATCGAACAACATGGATATGAATATCCTAAACTGCAGTTGCACCAGCTGCATTAGCTAAATGAGGGACACGGAATCACCAATTCACCGTACCATCTTCAGCCGAAGCTCGAACAGTTTCCTCTGCTTTTCGGTCATCTGCGGGTAACCATCATCTGCGCCTGCGTCCTCCTGCCGCCCGGCATCACCATCACCATCAGCTTCCTCTGGGGTGACGTCAGATTTGCCGGAACCACCAGCAAGCGGTTCTTGCTCCCCGCGCTCCGATCCTAACAAGAAGTCAATCGATAAGCACGCAATCAACTTCAGCCTTCAGGCCGGAATAAACCACCCCAAGTAATTATCTATTGGCGAAGAACGTAGGCAGCACAATTATTGAAATTACAGGCGAGAAGAAGAGGTCGCTACCTAATTTGGCGTCGGCGATCCTCTTGAAGCAGTACTCGGAGCAGCCGTGGTAGGGGTTGGACGCGTTGATGCAGTCGGGGTGGACGGTGCGCTCTTCGGGGGGGCGCTTCCACGAGTCGTCGAGGTCGTCGTCGAGGCGCCGCTTGGCCTCTTCGATCTTGCGGAGGCAGTAGTCGGAGCACTCGTGGAACGGGTTCGACGAGTTGATGCACTCCGGCCGCGACTTCCCCTCCGCCGCCCCCTCCTCCTTCCCCATGGAGACCCCAAGCCGGGTTGGACGGAACCCTAGATTCGCTTCGCTTCCGTCGGGGACTTGGCTCGCGTGGGGATTGGAGAGGAGGCGGCGGCAGTCGAGGCGTTGCTGGGTTGGGCTTGATGATTCCTCCTTTGGATTTCGACTTGTTGACCTATTTGGGCCTTTTGTACGCGGATTCGTCCAAGCGTGTGAGAGATATATGGAAGCCTTTAAAACTCCTAAGTAGTTAATCCTTATACAGCATCTGACAAGTAACATCGTAGCTAGTAACTCTAGTGATCAAAGGTGTGTGCGTGTAGTATATAAGACTATATAGATGGTGTGTATATATTTCTATAAGACTATTGTATATATTTTTATAATTCTTATTTACCACTGGAAGTTGGTTAGATCTTTAAAATGCAACCGTGAAACTGCTCTTTTCTTTCCTTGTTATTGGATCTCAACTTTCATTCTATTTTTGCCACTTCTGTCACTTTGCCGTGAGTCAACTATCATTTGCCCGATTGACCTTGTTATTTTTTAGAAAATGACAGTCCCTACCCCTTGGTCAAGGCCCTCTTCCTCCTCGCTCGTATGACTTTGTCAGGTTGTTTAAGTTAAGAGCGAAATGTTGACAAAGATGGGCATAATCTTCTTTTCAAGTATAAGTTAACGGCCAACTAATGAACCACTAGCAGGAATGATGAGTGATAAAAATGGGATAAAATTTGTGATCTGATGACAATGAAAATAAAAACATTTTCATAATGACATTTTCAGGGACGAATAAGGTGTTTTCTCAATCGAATATGTTCTCCACTTGCACCTGCTAGTGTGTGGTCTCATCTCACCTGCTAGTCTGCTACGGTTCACACAATCACACTATTTGATATTACAAGTAGATGTGAATCGAATTTGGCCCGGCCCAAGTGAGTGAGTCTCGGAAATCATGCCTTGTCGGCTGGCTGGGCTGGGCTTTGGTGTCCAGGCGTTTGATCTCTCGAGTCTCAAATGCATGAGACAGATGCTTCTTCAAACAGTATGGCTGCACAACATCTGAGAAGTTAAGTTACAGTAGAAACAACTTTAAAAGTTGTAGCTGTTTGGAAGGAGCTTTTCAGCTGTGGCTTCGCTTGACCACCTCCTATTTTGGTCACTCTGCCTTCTCGATCTCTACTACCCCACCTCGTTGTCTACACGTCATCTCTCCACTCAAACACTGCTGTGCTTTGCTATGTTGCTATCTTTCTGTTCGGTTGGCCCCCAAAAGCTACAGGTGCAACAGCCAGTTTGCCAAACAGTATAACAAGAAAAACACACGGTATCACCAATTCTGATTCTTTATAAGCGAAAAAAACAAACTTTTCACCAATCACAGCTTCCCAAACAAACGTCAACGCCGTTGCAGCTTCGCTGTGGACGCAGCGCAGCTCTCTCTCCCTGCACCACACCACACTGCCTTCATTCTTCCGCGGACAGGACACACGGAGAAAGCGAACCGAAGAGAAGAAGCTACGAACCAGCAGCACGGGGCCACAGGAAGCATCTAGAAAGGAGGAGGGAAATACGTGAAAAAACGCCAGCCAGATCAAGCACGGCTGACGCGCTTGACTCGTTCTTCGTCCTCGTCAAGCTGTGCGGTGCGTGTGAACCCCATGACATGAACGGACAAGTAAAACAAGGTACGACGACGACGGCGACTCGCCGGAACCACCCGTGATGCACGATTGCATCAGCCATGCGTACATCCATCCGTCTCTTTCCGTCAGAAGAAGCCGCAGCACCGAATTGGACGGCTCCATCGTGATCGGAATCCCCAAGTCTCAGCGATTCCTGCCAATTCTGCTACCGGTAGTGGTAGAGGACTCATGGTTTTCTCCGGTGCTGATGCTGACCCAGTGCTGCCTAAAATGGATCCATGATTCTAGAAAAGAACACCTCCATAATGCCACCACAGCCTGAGCAGCTGTAACTTCCCAACCAGAAAGCGCAGCTCGTACTTGGCAGAGCGTGACGATCTCATGATGAGCCGTTCCTTGTTCATCGACAAACGAATAGAATGGGAAAAATAAATGCCCTCAAATCTTGGTTTACGAGCACGACTTGCTAGCAAACTTCGCTCGGCTCCCTTCTTCTTTTTTTCTCTCCTAGTGCATAGTTTCATTTCCCAGTTTTCAAAAGTACCACTTTTATCTAGGTAACTGTGTATCTCAGGTTTTATCTAGATAACTCTCTCACCTCCCATGAAACTCTCTCTATCTCTCTCTTCATAATTATCTTGCCATGCCACCAAACATAATGATGTGTTATGTTATTTAATGAGAATGAAACTCAGTTGAAACTCCTACTGAGAATAGCCTAATAAACATAACGGAAGGCACTGGTTAAAAAACGGGCTTTCTTGGGATGGGTGCCAAGTTATATAAGCTGGCGATATCTTACAAAAGAATAGACAATTTCTATTTTTACAACCTTCAAGCAATAAATTACACTGGCCTATATATATGTGACTGACTCTCTTACAGGGTCTGAACGACAACATGAATATATATGTCGAGAAGTATACATGAAAGCACCGCAAAGATTGAGATGCAGCAGTCACGCTACGAAATGAGCTGACCGAAACACAGCTTCTACTGCAGCTTAAAAAGGCTATACTGTCGCGGGAATTACTTATTTTTCACCATCATCATCCGGAGAAGAAACATATCTCGCCAGCCTAGCACCACAAAAGGATATACTGTCACCAAAGAAAGAAATCACACCGGTATGATTGGAGCAAATAAATAAACAAAGGAACGCATGTGCTAATTATGTTCACTGTTGCCAGAAGTTCTTGTATCCAACATTCCAACTACCACATAAGATTGACTGACTGGGTTTCACACAAAAGAAGAATATAAGATTGATCGACTGGATGCTTAAGTAACTCATAAGAAAGTTCAAAGCTTGACCAAAGAAAAATCATATAAAAGTGGGTGTAGACGAAAATGCATTCAATAACTAAGCTTTACTAGCTGGTCATATTCGATGTGGGGGCTGGGCTCATGACAGGATTCAAACGAAAACAAAAGAAAAATGCCCTAGCGTGTGGAGGGAAGAGGGAAAAGGGCCCAAATAACCAAACAGGGCAGTCACCCAAAGAAAAAAAAACATATGCTAATCTGTTTTTTTACTGTTGTAAAAAACTTCAAAATTATTCAACACAAAGAATTGAGCAATAGCTCGCTCTCAAAGATATTCTTGTTGTTAGGAGACATGTATCTACTAGTTGACCATATGGGATAATGCACTAGACAGCAGTGGCCATTGGTAAGCATCAATTGTGATCTGGGGTCTTACACCTTCGGCTCAATAACACAGTTTTGCACAGGTTAAGTGTTTGACAAGGAAATAAAAATAAAACTGCAATCCAAAAAACAAGTTCTCTTTTACGTACTAAGCATGAACAAATAGGAGTGTGCTTAAACAACTTTTAATCTTTAAACAACTTTTTAATTTAGCAATTGATTTAAAGATTAAAAGTTGTTCTTAAATGAAATGTGGACTAGGTCAAAAGGATTTTCTCTAGTTGACATTTTGCAACTACCGAATTTTAACCAACCAGGGAACTCAGTCAAAAGGACTTAGCAAGTTGAAATTTACAACTGCCAAATATTAGCTTGATCAAATGCTGCCCATGTTAAGTAAAATATGTTTGGTTAATAGATATGCACATCCAACTGAAGCATTTGCTTTGTTAAGATAACTTCAATTGACATGAAAGCTGAAATATGAATGACTCTTTCACAATAGAAGAGACTGACTGTACATTACCTAATCTACCTGTCACCCTTTCTCTTACAATATTCCCCACACTTGTGGTAGGGGTTGGATGCGTTGGTGCAATCAGGATTGATTTCTCCTGTCTGTTCCAGTTTCAAAACAGCCTTGCCTTTTCGTGAGTCTGAAAACAAACAGAAAGATAGTGAAGCATAAATATGACTGCCAATTGGACCCTACATCGATGCCTTGTACCCATGTATACACCATTAGCATTTTGAGGGTAACTAAAGAACCACACCTGGCTTGCTGGCATCTTTCTGTGCCGTTTCATTCAAATGATCAAAGCAGTACTGGGCGCATATATGGAATGGGTTGGACGCGTTTGGGCACCTCCGATCCACCTTCCAATTTTGCATCGCTGTAATTTCCTTTCCCCCTGTAGCGGTAACCATCACTGAAGACAATGCCAATTGAAAGTACAAAAAGAAACCTCAATTGAGCATCTTCAGGTAATCTCTAATTTTTCTCAAGAAAAAAAATGCATCTTCAGGTAGAATGCATGCAAATACACCCTCTATAATGGATTGAAACACGTAAAATAAAAACTTCCAAATAATTCATGGATATCTCATATGAAAACCACCAGATTTGTCAAACAGTTGGCAGCATCAATCCATATGATAATTATGATAATTCAGCACACCATTGCAATGCCACTATTTAAGACATACAATCCATATCAATAGAGGAAGCCCAGTAGTTTATAATACCATTCTTGCGCGGGGACATTTTATCGGCCCCCTTGTGCTGCTCTACCTCCCTCATCTTGGCAGTACAGTACTCTGCACATTCATGGAACGGATTGGCGGCATTCGGGCACCTTGGATCCGCCTTCTTGTTGCCCCCCGACTTGACGCTGCCATCTGGCACAACCAACCAAGGGAGCACGGCAATTATAAGTTTATAACCACAAAACGCGTAGACCAACAATCCTGATCGCCCAAGATGCCAGCCAGTCCATACGAGAGAAGAGAGGATATCGGTAGCAAATGATGAAGCAAGTAACAACCTTCGGAGGACGACGACGAGCGGTGGGAGTGGCGGGGGAAGAGGGACATGGGGGACTTGCCGCCCTCCGACGAGCGGCTGGCCTCGGCCATCTTGGCGAGGCAGTGATCGGTGCAGACGTGGAACAGGTTGGGCGCGTTGGGGCACCGGGGGTCCACCTTTTTGCCGTCCCCGTCCGAGCCTTCGCGCACTGCCCCATGCATAAAAATCGGATTTTTCGTTCGTAAATTACTACTACGAAGCATGAGGAGTTGGGGGAAGGGAATTGAACGGACAGAGAGAGCGAGAGAGAGAGAGAGAGAGGCTCACGGAAGACGTAGAGTGGTAGGCCCCCGGAGCCGCCGCCCCTGTCGCGGCGGCGCGGCCTGGGCTGCAGCTCGCCGTCGCTGTGCACGCTCCCGTTCTGGGCCTGCGCGCTCCCGTTCTGGGCGGCACGGCCCGGCGGCGGCGGAGGTTTGACGGCGGTGCTAGGGACTGGGACGGGGCAGTACTCCGCGCAGCGGTGGAAGGGGTTGGCGGCGTTGGGGCAGTCCGGGTTGACCGCCTGCAGCCCCCCTCCTCCTCCGGCTTCCTCGTCCATCGCCGGCGGCCGGGTTATCCTCACCTCCACCAACCTCCTCTTCCTCCTCTGGCCGGATCAACAGCGGCAGCAAGAATAAATTACAAGGTTTGACTTGTGGTAAGATGTTGCGGAGAATTCAAAGGATGACAGGTACACGGAGAAGGATGGGATTGGAATTGGAGGTGGAACGAGGAGGAGAGGGACGCATGGTGGAGGAGGGTTTGACGTTGGCGATGTGTTGGGGTCGGAGGTTGGCGATGATGAATGTGCTGAGGAGAGGAGTTAACGAAGGTGGGCGACTTTGGGAGTGGGGTGGAAGAAGGGGCCGAGTCGCAGTCTGGTGGCAGGCAGCCGCAGCGCAGCCCACGGCGGTCCAATCTGATGGTCTGCCTCTCTTTCTTTTTTATTTCCTGCCCTTTCATTAATAGTAGCAAAGTGTCAGTCAATTACAGCGAAAATATATTTTTAAACTAAATAATTAAATCATATCGGGTATTTATAAAAATAAAATTACATTCTTGAGCTCTTACGGGAGAGAGAAGTGGAGAATGGTCCTTCTGGAAGCTGCTATGGGCGAAAAGAGATATAGTTAGTTTCTTTTTATTTGTGAGAAGCGAGGGATCGTGTCGCCGTCCGCGGTCTATATGTCAGCGTACTATTTTTTAGAGATGAGAAAGACGAGGACGATCGCCACCAACTTGTTTTTATATATTAGTAAAGATGAAGATATAATCATAGCGTTATACACACATACAATATTATACAGTGATTAATAGAATATGAGCGTGCGTATGCCTAAGCAGTAGTGGTAATTTGCTAAAACACTTATGTTATACTCCCTCCAACTACGAATAGTTATCATTTTGGGCATGGTGCAGTAAAAAATTTGAAACTTTGATTATCAATATTTTTAAATATTTAATTTAAATACATGAAAATTATATGCGTATATAATTTTCGAAAATTACTTTCATAGTACTATAGTTTTATTGAATTTTATAACTATATTATAATATAAATCAATGGTTAAAGCTTTTTTATATCATGTCTACAACTATGTGTGATAGGAGGAAGTGCACCACACAATATACAGTGATTAAGTAGAGTAATAAATTGTTGATGCCGCCGTCCGGAAACTTCTACAGTGGACTGAGTACAATAATGAATTAAATGGCGGTAGCATTACCATTTAGACCACCACGTGGCACATAATCTGGGTATAATTTGCACGCCACAAACAGCTTTTTTTTTTTGCTGAGAGAGCAAACACTTACTTCTCTACGCAACACAAGTTTCTTTCAACGCTCATATCATATCTGGGCTTTCTTCTCCCTGATCTGTAGCAGATAGATGTTTTCTTTCCGTTTTCTTTTTCGCTCCACTTGACGTCAACCTTGGCGTTCGTGCCTGCGCTGCCTCATGTCAGCACAGCACTGCCGTATCTCTTGTGCAGATTAAGGGTTGAAATCTTGTTTTGCTCGAAATTTCGACATGGTCGGAGAATGAAATCTCAATGAGATTTAAAAATTTTAGACAAATTCTAGACAAACTAGAAAAACAAAAATTCAAATCCGGAATCTTTTTCAAACGGTAGTGCCGAGATTTTGGCGAGATTTGTCGAAATCTTCGCAAAATTATACCTAGCGAAAAATAGCTCAAACAACGTCGACAAATTATATTTTTTGTGAAGGTTTCTGACATATCAGTGATGTTTCCATAAAAATTTTAGATGATTAAAAAATCTGAGAAATTTTTGAAAATTCAAACATTGCTACTGTCCTAATAAAACGCTGAAAGACAAGTTTGAACCGAATGAAAAATAAAACAAACCACATTAGAAAATTTTGAAATTTTTTGTGAATGGTTATGATGCATCACTAATATTTCAATAAAATTTTTAGATGATGTTAAAGTTCCATGAATTTTTAAAAATTCGGATAGTGCTACTGTCCTGATAAAAGCTTTACCGACAAACTTCGACAAAATGAAAAAGTCCTAATAAAACACTGACTGACAAGTTTGAACCGAATAAAAAATAAAACAAGCCACGTTAGGAAATTTTAAAAAATTTGTGCATTGTTATGATGCATCACTAATGTTTCAATAAAATTTTCACATGATGATCAAGTTTTATGAATTTTTAAAAATTTGGATAGTGCTACTGTCATGATAAAAGTTTTACCGACAAATTTCAACCAAATGAAAAATAGTACAAATCATGTTATAATTTTTTTTAAAATTTTTATAGGTAGTCCTAATGTATCATTAATGTTCCTATAAAATTTTCATATGATGATCAAGTTTGAAGAAGTTCCAAATATTCTAATAGCGCTACGTTCTGATAAAAGCCTAATGATCAATACATAGATTTGCTTTAGCAGTAAAAAGGTTTAAAATTTTAAAAAATTTTGTAGAAGGGTTCTAAGGAAATTCTTATCTTTCTGTTTTTGATTTTAAAAATAAACAAATAAACTTCAATGTATACATAGATTTCATTGAGCAAATAAAAGAAGTTTAAAATTTTTGCAAATTTTATAGAATGGTACCGAGGCAATTATTAAGCTTTCATAAAAATTTTGGATCATGATCTCACATTTGACAAAATTTATAAAATTCTAACAAAGTTACTGTCCCAATTATGTTCATTCTGTTTTTTATTTTTAAAGATAACAAATGAAGTTTCATTATTTTGAATTTTTTTTTGTATGATCCTACACTTCATAGGATGGTGCCATAAATTTTTTCATATCATGATAAAGCACGTACAATTTTATAAAAATCCAACAATATTTCTAAAGTTTTAAAAAATATTTTAAAAATTCGGTTTTTCAGCAAATTTTCATAGGAGATGACTTTCTTAAAGGTTATTAGACCAAATCCGGTCATCAAACATCAAAATCCGGATTATAAAGCTGAAATTTCGACAGTTTATAGTGAGATCCCGTCAAGATATAGCGAGATTACTGTAGTAATTCAATTTTTTAATTTTTTTTTCACTCCGACTAGTATTTCAAAACTCGTTCGCGTCCGGCAAGCGAGATCTCACGAGAAATCACCGAGATTTCTAAACTGCAGATAACACGACAATTGTCGACATATTTTTTTTCCTTTTTGTTTTCCATCCGGGCGTTGCATTGTCGTGTACAATATGTTAGGTGCCAGAATTATGGTTTCACTGCCACATTATATCGGTTTTTTTATATATATATATTTTTCATAGTATTTAGCATATTATTCTTTCTCTAGGGCAGAACCCACAATAAAATAAGGGAATTATTAAATGACATTTGAGTGTTTTTTTATTTGTGAGCACTTAAATATTTTATCTACAGAGTATTTAAATATAAAGAGAGAAGACAAATTAGTCTCATCAATCAGATCTACACTTGAAGTCTTAAAAATTGAGTACTATTTTAACAAAAAAGCATTCAGATCCTTCCTGACACCTCATAAAATAATATATCAAATCCTTTTCTTCCACTACACCTTTTCTCCTCCTTTTCCACTTACAAGTAGACCCATAATTTGTTTGTTTATCGGTTTTGGTGGCTTTGGACTGGAGCGGCTGCTTGCAGATGGTAATATTTTTCTTTGCTGGCACCCCTACCTACAGTGCCGGAATACTTTCTAGCACCGCGATTCCCTCAACGTGGCGCATGGCCTTAGAGCAAGGTTAATAATAGAGTCCATGGTGGACTTTATAGTATTGCCATGTCATACATAGCCAACAAAAGTCTACTCATATAATAACTCACTCTTGATACAAGCTATACATTTAATACTTGGATCACCTCTTCCTCTTACAAAGTGTCTTGGAGTCCGTGAGCGACCCACTTTCAATGGCTACAAGTAGCGACCCGCTTTTCTCTCTCTCCATTTCTCTCTCTTCCACCTCATCACAGATCGATGTCTGCTTCTGCAACCCCGCCTACATCACCTTATAATACTTGCTCTTATGAATCCCGCTAAGCAGGGCAGAGGCAGGTCTCGGGCAATCCAAGCGGTGGCTCGAGATCTGATCTGAAAAGCTTACGTAAAATATGTTTAAAAAATCCTTAAAATTATAGATTGATTTAAGAAGGTGCGTCCTGGTATGAGACTTGAGCATAGGCGAGCTCTGCCCCAGGAAAAGGTTTTCTATACAGATTGAGAGGGGACCATAACTTAAGAGTTTCTCATCTGTCTGGACTATTGGATCGAGACAACGAATAATCCAGATTGCTTAACAGCGATATGGTACGGTGTAAAAAATTGGTATAATATTTTTTAACAATGCTTCGAAAGATCTGAATTATTGCTTTTTGATCTAATGGTCTACATACAATTGCTAAAGTTGTAGTAACCCCACTTGTACTCCGCCAAGCATGAAGGACCGCACAGCCACGCTATAGCCCTGTTTTTTGTTGGGGGGATGTTTAAAGCCAACTTTAGCTTCTGAAAAACCAGTAAACCCTCCAAACAACGTTGCTTTTAAGCACTTTTGACATAGACCAAAAGCCATATATAATTAACAAAAATCAAAAGCTGAAAGCTGGACTGAACTTGCTTTTACAGCTTATTGCTGAGAAAAATTAGTTATTTATTAAATAGACTGTTATAAAATACTATAGCTACTTTTCAACTTAGAAAGCTTAAAAAAATAGCTTTAAAAAAACTACAGCCCCAATCGGACCCTATCTTTTCGCCTTCCGAAGGAATGGGCGGCTTGGAGCCATTTCCGGGCGAGTAGTTGCTTTGCTTGTACGGCTATTTTGAAAGTGCCTTCGTCGCACAAGGCGATGCGCACATTGACCTCACAAGCCCAACCGCTAAAGTTCCAAGTAAAGTTGAACCATTAAAAACCAGACCTGTACATCGAACAACTTTACAGGATGTGGCATTGGCTGTTCTAAAATTCGAAGGGTTCCGTTTTATAGCATGTGTTCGGTGTCGCAAACATACCCTTAAACGAAACCTGGGTACAAAATTGATTACTGAGAACTCACTCATTATTGGAGTATTTGGTGTACATCGCCAATTAGACGGACTAACCGCCGTCTAGGCCGAGATAAATGAATGAGCTAGACCTAGACGCCCCATCTAGGGGGAACACTGACTCCAGTTCACGTGACAGCAGGGAAGCCCTGTTGGGCTTCTCATCTGGACCTCCCTAGGATATGGATTGGGCTTCCCTCTCCTCCAGAAATAAAAGATACACACAACACAGCTAAAAGATAACCCCAGCCCAGCCCAAACAGACGGACAGTTGTTCCGGCTCACAAGTACTGCAGGGTATTTATAAATCCTAACTCCAGAAATTTATAAAGATAAGGCTGTAAATACATTAATAATATTTAAGTAAGTATCTTATCTATATTTTATATTTAAAATATAAATTTAATTTATTTTACTGCCAAATAGGGCCTACATAAGAGCGTTCCATATGGGTCTCACGGATGTTTGGCATACAGGCCGCATTTGAGCGAGCGTTTGCACCTTTTAGCAGGCGCGGACAAAATCACGCCTGCTACGATCAAAATAGGAATTACGATGCAACAGCACATCGCGCTTTCCCATAAAAACATGCTCCTTGCCAGGTTTACATTCCCACTTGGACGCAGCGTCACCCACGGGTTAGCCGATCATGTGGACAGTATTACTGTACTCCACAGTGAATCGATGCCTAATCACCCTTAGGGCATGGAAAATAAGACTACTTTAGCTTACTTTTATCATGTTCACGTCAGCTTGATACTACGTGAAAGAGTGAGAAAAGAGAAAAAAGAAGAGAGTTGACTCTTATTTAGTAGTAAACATTGCACGTGAGTATAAGTAAAATAGTTATGTATAAAAGAGAAAAGATAGTTAATACATGACATCTAGAGCTAACATTTAGATATAGTTATTAGACAAAATGGTTTTACTGCTTACTCTAGATGGCTTTAGTGCCTCGATCCTACCAACGCCGCGCCTATATCAGCAGCAAATCACCAACCGAAGCCTGCAGCGGTGAGAGAGACAAGCAAACCGTCCGACCAACTCTCGCGGCTGCCAGAGCAGTGTTCGCAACCGGTGACGGACCACCCTTTTCAGGGGGTGCGTATAAATACCATCATAACTACCCAGGATTTTAGCTGTAGGTAACCAAGTGTACATTGTCAGACAAAAGAGCGAAAGTGAATACTTTATAGATAAATTAGGGGCCTAAGACTATCTCCAGCGGTATCCCTTCAGCCTCTAAATCCCTTCGCAGACAGATCCCAAGCACTCCAACGAATTCTCTTCACGGTTCCCTTCGGAAGGGATTTGGAGAGAGAATCTGTTCAGAAAGAGATTCTCTCTCTAATCTCTATACAAAACCCTTTGAGGGGATGCTGCTGGAGATGATAGGAATGAAGGGAATGAATATGTGGAAGGAAATGAGGGAAGAGAAGGGAATGAAGGGAAATTGTTGGAGATAGTCTAACGGCCAGAGTTTTACAACAGGGTGCGGCTGGCACTAGATACATTACAGAACACCCACAGGAAAGGCTTCAAGCTGATAGGTCAATGCCTTCAAAACTAAATATCATCGCCATCTACGGTCTTCTGGAACTCGCCAGCTTCATTCAAATCTAAAAGGGATTAGGAGACAAGGGTGAGTACACAACAGTACTCAACAAACCACACGAAAATTTCTGAATACTATATGCAGGGATGAACCAAGATAAGCCCAGGTTTGAGTATTGTGGATGCAAATTATTAAATACCAGTTTTATTTTACATTTGAAACACAAACCAAATAATAAGATAATACCATGGGGGTTATTTGCAAAGTTTAAATTTACGACAAGTTCTATTTATGAGAACTACAGGGGTGCAGTTACAGGAATCACCCTAAATTAACTCAACTTCATTAACCGAAAGCACGGCGTATTCGAATACCATTAATATCACTCTGCAGAGGTGCTCAGCTTTACCCACAAGATATCATCAACCGTCAGTGCCATGCGCAAGTAACATCCAACTTTAATGCATGCGACCGGACCGAGATAATCATAGCCTTTTGTTGGACTTTCCTTCTTTAGCTTCTATCCAGTAGGTTACGAGGATCCACAATCTCTAGGACCCACTGGCCAAGGTGGGAGACGCGATTAAGCCAACTGTGGATACCTACTGTTGTGAGAACCGACGAATGGCTACTCCATTCCCGTCCCACCCCGATCGCTTCGCGATCCATTCGCCTACCAGAATGGTAGCTACCTCCTATAGGTATTCCAAAGGGGAGTATAATATACTAAGCTATGTTGGAACAGGTCAACCAGGCTGACTAGCCTAACTTGTGGTTGAGCAGGAACTGAAGTTATTTACTTTACCCAAGACATCGGTCCTTAAGTACCTAAGACTTAGCCAATGACATACCACTAACTATTGGTACCCACTGTACCAACCACTACACCACACCCTGGCTTCGTTATCGGTTGGGGGTTGGGCCAACATCCACCTCCTGTGGTCCGCCCAACACTCTCCCTATAACCGTAGCAATTTTCGAAAATCATCCGAGTCATCTCTCGGAGATTTTAAGCAATTTAACTAAAGGTGAAAACTATATTAACTACTAATCTACGTTGGTTCAATATTTTATAGCCTAAGGTTAAAAAAGAATTAAGGCGTAACAACAGGTTGAGCATCGGGTTATATCTAACCATGTCATTGAAACTATCTCATTTTCTAGTTTTCTAAAATACGAAATGCAAGATAGAAAATATACATATTCTCGTAATGGAATTAGGTTTAACATGGGGTAACTCCACTTGTACTCCGCCAAGCATGAAGGCACGACAGACACACTATGGCCCTGTTTTTTGTTGGGGGATGTTTAAAGCCAACTGCAGCTTCTGAAAAACCAATAAACCCTCCAAATAACGTTGCTTTTAAGCACTTTTGACATAGGCCAAAAGTCATATATAATTAACAAAAATTAAAAGCTGAAAGCTGGACTGAACTTGCTTTTACAGCTTATTGTTGAGAAAAATTAGTTATTTATTAAATAGCCTGTTATAAAATACTATAGCTACTTTTCAACTTAGAAAACTTAAAAAAAAATAGCTTTAAAAAAACTACAGCCCCAATCGGACCCTATCTTTTCGCCTTCCGAAGGAATGGGCGGCTCGGAGCCATTTCCGGGCGAGTAGTTGCTTTGCTTGTACGGCTATTTTGAAAGTGCCTTCGTCGTACAAGGCGATGTGCACATTGACCTCACAAGCCCAACCGCTAAATTTCCAAGTAAAGTTGAACCATCAAAAACCAGACCTGTACATCGAACCACTTTACACGATGTGGCATTGGCCGTTCTAAAATTCGGAGGGTTTCGTTTTATAGCATGTGTTCGGTGTCGCAAGGTCGGTTAAACGAAACCTGGGTACAAAATTGATTACTGAGAACTCACTCATTATTGGAGTATTCGGTGTACATCGCCAATTAGACGGACTAACCGCCGTCTAGGCCGAGGTAAATGAATGAGCTAGACCTAGACGCCCCACCTAGGGGGAACACTGACTCCAGTTCACGTGACAATAGGGAAGCCCTGTTGGGCTTCTCATCCGGACCTCCCTGGGATATGGATTGGGCTTCCCTCTCCTCCAGAAATAAAAGATCCACACTACACTGCTAAAAGTTAATCCCAGCCCAGCCCACACAGACGGACAGTTGTTCCGGCTCACAAGTACAGCAAACTAGCAGATCTAGCTAGAGTTAGGGTCTGTTTGGCAGGCACCAGATTCATGAAACTGGAGCTATGAGTACATTAAGAGTGTTTAAATGAATTATCTTGTTTACATTTTAGACTAAAAATATAAACTTAATTCACTTTATTTTAGCCTATAAGTTTCAGATCTCAGGTGAAACTGGAATTTAGAGCTCTACCAAACAAGCCCTTATGAGTATATTAAAGCTGTATTTGATACATCTTCAGTTCCATCAAATCCGTGGATCTGGTGGAGCTAAAAATACTATATAGCTGGAGCTGTGTGTATATTAAAGAGTGTTTAAGTGAGTCATCTTGTTTACATTTAGACTAAAAATATAAACTTAATTCACTCTATTTTAGTTTGCAAGTTTCAGATATGAGGTAGAGCTGAAATCTAAAGTTCTACCAAATAGGACCTAAGAGTGTTTAGGTGAGTCATCTTGTTTATATTTTGAACTAAAAATATAAACTTAATTCAATTTATTTTAATCTACAAACTCTAAATTTAAGATAGAACTAAGATCTAAACTCTACTCAACAACACCTACATAAGAGCGTTCCATATATGCCTCACGTATGTTTGGCATACAGGCCGCATTTGAGCGAGCGTCTGTACCTTTTTAGCAGGCGCAGACAAAATCACGCCTGCTACGATCAAAATTGGAATTACGATGCAACAGAACATCGCGCTTTCCCATAAAAACATGCTCCTTGCCAGGTTTACGTTCCCACTTGGACGCAGCGTCGCCTACGGATTAGGCGATCATCTGGACAGTAGTACTGTACAGTCTGTACTCTACAGTGAATCGTTGTCTGATCATTTTAGAACATGTACAATAAGATTAACTTAGCTTATTTTTATCATATTCACGCCAGCTTGATCTTAGGTGAAAGAGTGAGAAAAGAGGAAAGAGAAGAGATCTAACTCTTATTTGATAGTAAGCATTGCATCTTATTTGATAGTAAGCATTGCACGAGAGTATAAGTAGATTAGTTATGTATAAGAGAGAAAAGATAGTTAATACATAATATCTAGAGCTAACAAGATAGCTATTGTATATACTAAAGCAAGATTAAGTGCTTACTCTGGATGGCTTTAGTGCCTCGATCCTGCCCGCGCCGCGCCTATATCAGCAGCAAATCGCCGACCGAAGCCTGCAGCGGTGAGGGAGACAAGCAAACCGACCGACCAGCTCTCGCGGCCGCCGGAGCAGTGTCCGCAACCGGTGAGCGGAGAAGGCTCAGTGCCACCTTTTCACGCAGCGCCGCGCAGGCCAGGACACAACGGTCAAAAGCGCAGGCATCCGAGGCGAGCCCACGGCCACGCAACGCGCCGGACGTGACAAAACTGCTGCCCCCACCTGCGCTCATCCAACAACAGAATCAATCGAAACAGCCACACTTCACCTGTAGGTTGTAGCTCACTTCCCCCTTTCGGCCTCTCCGTCCCCATCCCGCGGCGCCCTCCGGCATGGCCTACTCCAGGGGCGGCAGCAGTAAGCTGTCGGCCGTGGACGCCATCCTCGCCGAGGCGGCCGATCTGGTCGCGCTCGAGCAGATCGCCAAGCTCAACACCGCCCACCTCGCCGACGACTCCGCCCTCCCGTCCAACCTAGAGTCGCGCTTCCGCAAGCTCAAGTCCCTCCCCACCACCGCCGCGCCCTCCAAGACCTTGGCACGCAGCACTACCGCGCCGCCGCTGCACCACACCGATCCCGCTGACCCGCCGCAACCGAACCCTCCTGCGCCTGCACCGGCTGCCCTACGGTCCAAGAACAGCGATCGGAGGAAGCGGACGCCGCCCAGAAGAAGGAGAACTCTCCGCCGCAGGCTCATCGTACCGTGGCGACCGTCCCCGCGGTTCAGGAGGAGGAGGAGGACCTGGAGCAGCTGTTCGGACCAGGGCGCGGCCGGCCGACGCTGAGGGAGCAGAACAGGGGGAGGGACGACTCGCCGTCGCCGCCGCGCCAGGCGTGCTGCTTCGGCTTCTCCTCCCCCAAGAAGTCCCTGCAGAGAACCCCGACCAGGAGCAAGAAGAGCCATGCGGAAGGAGGGGGCGACCTGGTCGACGTTCTCGGCGTCGGGGACGCCGGCGAGTGGGGCGACGAGAACAGGAGGATGGTCACGGAGCTCAAGGAGCAGCAGCGCAAGCTCAAGAAGGCCCTCGAGGAGCAGGTCAAGGTCAGCAGGGAGACCGCCAAGATGGCGCGCTGGGTCAAGCAGGCATCCGCGCGCATGACCCACACCGCTGCCATTGACGACTTGCTCAGCGACGACGACGACGAGGATCTCAAGTGAATAAAATCATTGATTTACCTGCCTTCCATAGCTTCTACTTCACTCCCTCTGGCTTGAACAGACTACGAAAATGATTTAAGTTACAACAAAAGAGCTGCATGAGCTAGACTTCAGAGAAAATGATACAAATTCTGTTGTTTTAGAAAATGATATAAATTCTGTTGTTTTTTTATGATATAGATGAAGAAAGATGTGTGAATTAAGGGCTGTTTGATGACCTAACCTTAGGTAAGTTTGGCAAAAAACTATGGCAAAGCATGGCAACCTTAGTATATTAACCAAACAGGCCCTAAATATGTAATGAGGTGATGAGTTGCACGAATGAAGAACCTACTTCTGCGAAGGTTTTGTTCTTTTGTTCCATAACGTTACAAACCATTGCCCATTCCACCATGCACGATGCAGCTTATGAGTTCAGTAGTTGGGTGCGCAAGCTATTCGGTACTCAAAAGAACAACAGCACCAAGATGTTTCATAATTCAAATTGTAATATAGTACATCACATATATACACAAACAAATACTGAAACAGTGACACTCAAGACCTAAATGATCGCTCCAAAATTGAGTTTACAGTCCATCGGCAGAGATCAAAGGTATGGAAACCGTGAAGCATACAGAAAATGATCGATTATATTTTAATTGCCTTAGTTGTCTATATCACAGTACGATTGATTGCATAAGCTATCTTGTACTTAGCTGAATCAAGTGACATGCAAGTCAAATCTCAGCACACCTAATATTTTTCAACATTTCTTTATCGATATGATTCAGAAAGAAAGCAATGTAACTTCCAAACTATTGATGTATTTCACCATCTCCACAACTTTTTATATCCCTATCTCATTATCCATGATTTGAAGGTCCCTTTTTTATTATTCCTTATCCTGATGCCCGAAAATAGTTTAGTTGTTTCCTTGACTGCGAAATCTGCACTCAAGTACAAAGACAACCGTATACCCGGTTGATCCTTCGCAGTAAATGAATGTAAAGAGCGCCTGACTGTTTGTGTGCATACCTGCATCATGGAACCAGACACGCATACGATGTTATCATTTTCAGCCTTCTGTACAACCTCAAAATTCCAGTCTAGCAAACCAGGAGCAATTGCTGTCATCTCATTCTATGATTTGTCGGCCCAGTATTTTTCAACAGAGAGCATCCAATGGATAAAATACCAGAAAGGGATTCTCTGGATTCCATGAATTTGTCACACGTAATGTGCCACAAACAACACCATGTGGATTGGAACTTTCTTTGTGCAAAGTGACTGTTGTCTGATGTTCTGCAACTTAAAAGAGAGAGAAAATATCAACTATTCTGTTGAGGATAAACCAAGGGATAAACCAAGTACGCCATCAAATTTGAAATGAACATGTGATAAAAGAGCATTCACACAAAACCTTGTTTTGTTTCATAGAAGTTGAGGCCTAACCTTTCTTATTCTAATCAAGATACTATTTTCAGTTTCTTTTCATCAGATTCAGCAGTACATAAATTACAAGCAAATCAAATAACCTAGTTCGAGCAACTTCATGAAAAAGGACATCTCACAGTGTTCTGAGAGAGAGAACTGTAGAAGCGACTATGTGTAATTTTCTGAGTAAGACTGGCGAAATGACTACGTAAATTTTCGACTTTCGAGTAAATCCAATCAACTCACTTGTGTTTGCTTTCAAAAGATATCTCCATCAGACATGCGCAAGCAAAAAAGGAGATTATGTTCTTGAAGTTATACACATTGAAACCTGAGCCACTTCAGAATTGCAAGGGTTCCAACTTCAAAATCCTGCCAAAGCATGCATCATCCAATACATCCTTAAGAAGCAATAGGACAGCTGCAGATAGAAACACTTTTTTTTTTGTAGCGCAATAAAACACTTACACCCCCTTTGTTCCAGTATAACAGAGGAATCATGCAGCATTTCTCTAGCTTTTCTATCCGGGGTACAGCCAGCACGCTCCATTTCCTTATATACTTCTGATACCTATTCAAGACAGTGAGCAGAATTATTTCAAGCTTCTCAAATTATTCAGGTACATAGGCTTTTATAATGTTTCACAAGGTCAATTACACAAATAATTTTTTAGCACCATCCATAAGGAGGGAGTTGCATGTCATGAGGAAGAACCCTTTTTAACAGTTAGTCAAGAGCTGAAAACAAGAACTTTTCGTATGTTTACCAACAATTAAGGTTGTGTGTTTGCTACAACGCACAAATATTTTAGTTACTAAAGTACTAAAGAGTAGAGATGCAATGGTGCCAACCTTTTCAAACTTTTTTGCTCTCATGAAAGCTTTCATAAGTGTAGTGTAAGTCACAACATCTGGGCTCATACCCTGAAAAAAGTAATCATAGGAAAAATAGTGCAAACAAAGTTAAATCATGAGAACCAAACAAGAATCCAACAATAACTAAGCCTTTTGTCCCAAACCCAAACAAGAATCCACAAAAAATAAAATATTAGAAATATCTCATTTCAGGAGAATGTACATACACTATCCTTGATGTGCTGGAATACAGCTAGTGCCTCCAAATGCCTTCCAGCAGTACCAAAAGCATTGATTAACAAATTCAGCATAACAAGATTTGGCTCAATTCCTTCTGCCTCCATCAATCGAAGAACATTTACAGTTTGTTCACACAAACCCTGAAAAGAGAGAGACCAATATGATCCACACAGGCAGATATGCATAGGGAAAGGCAGATGTTGATGTTTTCTGGACCAATTAAGCTTCTTCTCGAGGAAAAGGCAACTAAACTGACAAAACATTATGAACCTGTACAGTAATGAGCAAGGCAAATTACTCGATCTTAACAGAAGCCTGAAGGTCAAATACTACATCTTGAAGAAGCTTGGCTTGGCTGAAGCGCCAAACCAGGAGGCATCATACTTCAATAAAGTCAGATCACTTATGTTTTTAGGCAAACACAAAATGCATAATCTATTGAGTAAAATATAACTGTATGACAGGGTATTCTTATTTCTCAATAGAGTAATACTACCCTACGCTATACCGTTGGAATCACTTCCAATGGTATAGGCATGTTTCACTAGGTTTCAAGGCGTTCCATCCACGTTTTGTAGGTTTCACAAAAGTTCCAATGGGTTTTATAAATGTTTCGGCATGTCTCAACAAATTTCAATGAGTTTCTAATATGAAACTACAAGTTTCGTTTAGTTTCAAATCTGAAACTTAATTTAAAACGAGATACAAAAGAATTTCAACTGAGTTTCAAGAGGCTAACTTCAAAGTTTTAGAGCATGTTCTATAGGTTTCAAAAAAGTTTCAAACTAGTTTCACAAGGTTTTAGCGTTTTTAAACAAATTTCAATGGGTTTCAAAAGATTTGAAGCTTGATTAAAAAAAAGTTTTATAATAATTTCAACTAAGTTTCAAAAAGACAAACTCTAAAGTTTCAGAGCATGTTTCACATGTTTCGTATGGTTTCGACACATTTCCAAAAAAAATTCAAAGGGTTTCAATCTAAAAATATAAGTTAAGCTTCAAATCTCAAACTTGAAAGACGAGTTTAAGAAGAATCTCAACTGAGTTTCAAAAAACCAACTTCAGAAGTTTATCCAACGTGTTAAGGATATATTGCCTTATATAGGCTTTCCATATACAGTATTGCCTTATATAGTCTTAACTTTTATTCCCGCTTGTACAACTATATATACTGGCCATTGGCCTCATATTTAATACAACAAGTGCTATTCATAACATGGTATTAGAGTGAGGTTTTTTAGGGTTAGGGTTTACCGGCGTGCACTTGCGCCATCCCAAGCTGCCACCCCATTTTTTCTACTGTCGCTGCTGCCCCCAAGAGAAGAAATCTCCCCTCTTGGGGGCGACCTCCTCGATCTACTCCGTGCGGTCTTTCCGCCTTCTTGTCGTCGCTCGGCCTCGCTTGCCACCAGCCGCTTTCCATCGCCGTTTGGCAGACTTGCGCCTTTGGCGATGGCTCTGTCGCTCTCTTTGCCGGTCGCGTCGACCCTCGATCTATGTTACGCGCGGCCGCTGTCTTCCACCTCGGGCCGCCTTGGCTCCTCGGCTTCCAATGCCATGTGAGCTACCTTCCGCGCGGATCCTGCGCCAGCCCAACCACCTTCAACTCGCATCGCCAGGTCTCCTGCACCCGTCGTCCGCACCTTCACGCCGGCTTCCAAGCCACTGATGACGCATCTACGGCTGCGCCACCTCCGCATGTGTCCTCCGCTGGACGTCAGCCTCCGCCAACGCCGGCCCTCAACGCCTCCTGCCAAATCTGCTCAATGAGTCCTTTGGATTCGAGTGCTGTCCTCTTGGTCTCCCACTGGACTCATGTCTTCATGCGCATTGATTGAGGCTCAACTCCTCATGTGAAGTCCAGACCTCAATATAATCTCCAAATTCAATTGAGTCTGGTCCAGCTTCAAGTACAGGCTTCAGCTCCAAGGGCTTCCAGCTTCTCGTTTTTGGCTTTTGGCTCTAGCTTCAACTTATGGTTTTCAGCTCGGCTTCAACTCCAGCATCTCGGCTATTTGGCTCAGCTCGGCTCTCCTTTGAGTCTTTTATTTTTAGCTTCCGTTGAGTCCATCCAAGTCCTTAGCATCTTAGCTCTTTCGTTAGCTCAGCTCTTTTTATCGGCCAACTATTTTTGTCGACTTGGCTCGTTCTGTTGATTTGTTGACTCAACTCCTTCGTCGGCTTTCCATCGTCGACTCGTCTCCACCATCGGCTCTTGTTCGTCAACTCGGCTTTTTCTTCGTCGACTCAGCTCTTCATCGGCTCGATTTTTCAAAAGTTGGAAGCTACAACGACTGCTTCAAGATCAAGACTTTGGATTTTTCCTATTTTAGTGTCAACCTTTACAAATGCAACGCTATTGCATACGCCTTGCATTTGTGGGGGCGTGTTCAGGATATATTGCCTTATATAGATGATTGCCTTATATAGGCTTTCCATATACAGTATTGCCTTATATAGGCTTTCCTTTTATTCCCGCTTGTACAACTATATATACTGACCATTAGCCTCATATTGAATACAAGAAGTGCTATTCATAATACAACGAGTTTTAAAACTGAATGAAATCTATTAAAATTTAGTCGCAAGAACTATTAAGAGCTAAGAAAACTAAATTATGTTGATGAAACATATGAAACCTGATGAAACTTATCTGTGAAATATTATGAAACTTATCCGTGAAATGTCATGAAGCATATTTGTGAACCTCCTGAATCTCAAGAAACCTAATGAATAGCCATAACCTCCTGAAACTCACGAAACCATATGAAACTTTATCATGAAAACTAGCAAAAACTAAATGAAATCTATTGAAACTTAGTCATGAAAATTATTAAGAGCTAAGAAAACTAAATTACGTTGATGGAACACTATGAAACCTAATGAAACTTTATGAAAAACTATGAAACCAAATGAAACTTAGCCACAAACCTCGTGAAACTTTTAGAAACTTGATAAAACTTAACAAAGGAAACTTATTGAAACCTTTTGAAACATAGATGTGAAAACTCTTGAAACTTGATAAAACATATTCATAAAATCTTATTGGAACTTTGTGAAACAATCCAAAAAAAGGAAAGCTTTATAACGAAAGCTAATGAAACGTAGTCATGTAACCTATTGAAACTTATTCATGAAACTAAGATATAAAACCATGATAAAATCTTTTGGGATGTAGATGTGAAAACATGCAAGCATCACAATGGCATTAGCGTTACTAGCCCATCTCTTTAACTATATTACGCAAACCGCCCTTCCCATGGACGCGATGCTGCCCTCACGTGCACATTCCCGAGAGTGCAAGCACGCCATGGCGACCAACCCAACCCAACCGGCCATACTTAGCATCCATGCAGATTAGAGAAACTAGCTAATGCTCCTAGTAAGTGAGCCAACTACGTACGTACCAAGCTAGCTTGCACGATGGGCTTCTTCCACAGCAGTGCTAGTTACAACGCAAGCAAGAGAACCACTGGCCTGGTCTAGAACCTGATCTCCTCCTACACTGCCTAGAGCAATGAGACCTCCATGGTGTCTACCTCCGCCATCATGTTCGTCCTCGCCGCGCTCTTCTTCAACCTCAACCTCTTCAGCGGCTTCTCTAACGTTAGCGCCATTGTCAACCCCAAGGTCTGCATCCTCCTCTCCAGGGCGCTCTTCCTCTTCCTCCCCGTCATGTCCTACCTCTTCTCCGAGGCAGAGAATGCCAGCCTGGCATGCTCCACGGCCTCCGCCATGAGCGTCATTGGCTCGGTCGAGCTCTCGCTGTGGGCCCGGCTGATCCTCACGTGGATGCTCCTCGTGGAGCTGCTCCGCAAGGAGGAGGAGATCCACATGCAGGTTTTGCACACGGGCACCGTCGAGCGTGCCGTCCGTGTCACTTGGCTACCAGATTTCAGTAATGCAAATTTCTGTCTTCAAAAAAAAATTGTTCTAGTGAATTTGATTAACATCAGGTATCGCATTGAACTGGTAAACAAAAAACAAAAAGGCTCGAGATCTAGTGAATTATTTATGGAAAACACTATTCCAAACCTAGAACTGTGTTTTAATACTAAAAAAGAACAGGACTGCGATTTCTTGTTTTGGACGATTAACATAATTTCCTTGGCAGGAAATATTGGTCTGCATAAGAAGACATTGACAACTATCATCCCATTATGCAGAGTTGATTTCACCAATGTCCAGTTCGTAGACTAACCTGTTGAGCATAAGCATTGGCCAAGACGCAAAAGATGCTAGGCGAAAGTTGCAGATTTTCAGCCTTAAGAGCAGTTACACACTCATGGGCATCACGAAAATGGCCATACTGACCATAAATGTCGACCAAAACTGCGTATACTGCACCACTCTCCTTGAGCCCTCGATTCCTCATGCCATCAAACAGCTTTTTGATCTCATCCCACTTCCCCTTCTCTCCCAACCGGGCAATGATCGTAATGAAGATTTTAGGGTCAGGATACATCCCTTCATCCTGCATTGCGGCAAAGAATCGCAGAGCACGTTTCATATTCCCAACCCGACAATGCCATCGAATCAAAGCATTCCAAGTAGCAATATCCGGCTTGACCCCTTCTGCACGCATTTTGTCAAACATCTTGCGTGCGTCCGCTAACTGTCCATACTTGCCGAATGTATCGATCAAGCCGTTGTAAATCTTTACATCCAGCTCCACCCCGAGCTCCTGCATCTCCATGATGAGTTCGGTGGCCTTCTTCCACATGCCATTGTCCCTGTAAAGCCGTACAAGCGTGCTGTACCCAGCAGTGTCGAGCCGAATCCCCCGGCGCCTCATCTCTCCGAGCACCCACCACGAGTCCTCGAGGCGGCCGGCACGGGCGTACGCGTCCAGCAGGAGCATGTAAGTTCGCCGGTTCCGCGCGACGCCCTCGTCGGCCATCCGCAGTAGGAGTCGGTCGGCCAGGCGGAGGTGCGCCCTGGCAAGGAGGCCCTCCAGGAGGGCGTTGTAGTGCGCGGCGTCCTGTCGGAGCCCGAGGTGTTTCATCTCGAGGAGGAGCGCCTCGGCCTCGAGCGTGCGGCCAGCGCGGGCGAGCGCGCGGATGAGGCGAGCGTAGGCGGCGCCGCTGGGGCGCATCCCGGCCGCCTGCATGTACGCGAGGAGGTGGAGGGAGTGGGCGAGGTCGGAGCTGGTGTGGGAACGGATGTCGCGGTCGTAGGACTCCCACGGCCGCTCTTGGTGGTTGTCGGCGGCAGTGGAGGAGCAGACGACGACGGCGCTGGTGACGACGCGGCGGCATCGGCGGCGTGGAGTTAGAAGCGGGATGGGTGGAAACTGGAGTGGTGATAGCAGATGGCGGACGAGGTAGTGTGTGCCCATGAAGCGCGCGCTCGCTCGCCGTGGTTTGGGAGTGGCGGCCTGCGGCCCTGCGGGTGCGGGGAGAGGAATGGGTTGGGGAAAAAGTGGAAGCCTCCACGTTACATCGGAGAAACCGCGAACCAATTTAGAAGACGTATGGATCAAAATCCGTCAACTCCTCAGGTTGGCAGATATTGTCGTATACAGGGGAGCATCCCGTGAAAACTGAAAACGCTGAAAGCCTGAAACTGTGACATCATGTTCGGCTTGCGTGATGTTTTGCATCAAAATGAAAGGAAATGGCAAAACTTTTCTCCTCTTTTTTCCCCATTCAGCATTATACTACCTGGAGTTGATCCTTATTCTACCTGGAGTTTCCACCTCCGAACTCCTCCGTTTAACATCACCTTGTGTGATGTTTTAAATCAAAGGCTGGATTTTATGAACATATGCTGAGCATTGGTGCATGGTTCTAGTGTCACAGTTTGAGCAGAAACTCCTCCTATGTTTTATCGGCATATATCAAACTGAGCTCTTTTAGTCTAGATGAAACCAAGAACACAATACTGCTGCCGGCAAATCACGGTTCATCATCTGTCGACCCCCCAACCCCAAGTTGCATATTCTTGCAGCATCGAAGAAACAGGAGAGGAAATTAAAACACACCATGTACAGCTGAAATGGTCAGTCACATTTCCACCAACCAAAACATTCCCCATAATTCGTTATCCCTGGTGAACCACTGTACTGGGCTTGGCCTATCAAGGTTACAGATCTCGGCAAGATCCTAGGGCGGATAAAAAAAATAAAAAATTAAATTGCTACATTAATTTTAAAATTTTAATTTAACTTTTTTGATCGGATTTGGCCCAATAAACCTTAAGAATGTCCTATGAAAATTTGTTGAAAAACCGAATTTTTGAGACATTTTATAATTTCAGTAGAAACACTATTATATTTTTTTATTACAAGCTTGATCATACTCAAAAAATTATGATATCATCTTTAGTAGTCTAGGATTATACAAAAAAAAGTAAAAGAATTGAACTTCATTTGTTATCTTCAAAAAAATAAAAAAACAGAGACAGTAACCTTGTCATAATTTTATAAATTTGCTCGAGTGTGATCATGATACAAAATTTTTATGATAGCTTAAGAATTTCATCGAATCATTTTCTAAAATTTTACACTTTTTTGTTTACTCGGTCATAGTACCCTTATAAGAATGTTATAAATTTATTAGAGTCGGATCGTAATCCAAAATTTTTATGAGCACTTAAGCATTGCCTTAGCACCCTTCTATAAAAGTTTCAAAAATTCTAAACTTTTTAGTTATTCAAATAAATCTATGTATTGATTATTAGGCTTTTATCAGGATGTAGAAATTTCAGAATTTTTGAAATTTCTTGAAGATTTATCATTATCTAAAAATTTTTGGGAAATATTCATGATGCACCAGAACCATCCACAAAAATTTTCTAATATGGTTTTAACTATTTTTTATTCATTGAAGTTTGTCGGTAAAGCTTTTATCAGAGTAGGAGCATCGTAAGAATTTTTAAACTTCCTAAAACTTGATAATTATCTAAAAATTTTATAACAACATTATTGATGCATCAAAACTATCCAAAAAAATCAAAATTTTATAGTTTGGCCTCCTGCGACCCCGGCGCCAGAAGGCATAACCCTAGCTCTCTCTCGGTCTCTTGGTTTCCCGTCGATCCAGCTAGCCTCCCCAACTCCTCACTCACGCGGCATGGCGCCCTCCCATCGCCGCCGCCCTCGGTCCCTCCCTTGCAGCCTCCGCTCCTTCGCCCCTTCCGCTACTCCTCCATGAGCCCTTCCTCCTTAGTCCCGCAAGCCATGAGCCCACGAGCAAAGGCACCACCCTCCCGCAGTTCCCCTCCACGCCTCTCACGGATCTGTTGGTTCTGGAAGGCGGAAGACATGGGGGCATCTCGGCTTCTAGGGTTGAAGCTCGGTGAGATGAGGATTGGAGGTCGGATAGTAGAGGCATGAGGATTCGTGGTGGGAGACAGCGAAATTTGGTCCGGAGGAGGAGGCGAGGCGAGGAGGTCGGGGGCTGGGGTGGTGACCAGGTTACCTGGTGAGGCGAAAACTGCAGCTTCGTCAGGTGCCACCGAAGTCTTTATTCTACCGTATTTGCTCTACAACGTCTTGCATAGAACCGGTTCAAGGAGGCATTCGGTGGTGGGATCGCGTCGACCGGTGGTGACCGCCTTGCGTTTGCTTTTGCGCGATCCAGTGAATATTTTGGTTAGGATTATAGGTCATGTTTAGTTTACCGCGATTGTCATAGTGTGCCTTCTCTTGACTTATTCATATGCGATTAGTTCACTTGGCGCTATGATGCTTGGGTAATAGATTGACTTTTTTAAGCGATGTATAGTGTGATTTGAGAACAGTCTTTCTTTGGGATGTTGCCATCCATATTATGTTGTTACATTTGGTTTCTATACTTGTGACAGTGAAACTTAATCGTGAGTTCTCGCACACTCTACGATTGCTTTTGATTTGTTCTTGTGCAGACCTTCACCAACACCAATTCCTTGGCGCCACTCAATGGCCAGCAAACCCAATACTGCCATGGTATCCGCCGGCGGAGTTAGCGATGGCGCCTATATCCTCCGACTTCAAATCCTCCGAGGCGAGATCGCTTAAGCGCTCCGCCCCATGACGTCTGCTTCCGCCAAGCAGGCGTCACCAGCCCAGCCGAGCCTGGCAATGAACTCTGCCAAGAGTAACTGGTAGCTCGAGGCAGCTGGGCTCGATGTTCTTTGGGACTAGCGCCGCGCCTCTCGCTTCTGATCGCCCCCGCCACCCACCGCCGACCGCATAGACGCTACACATCGAGCTTAAGCGAAGCGCTTCGTTGCCATGGTGCACTTCCTCAGGCAAACCACCAACGTGAAGTCCACTTGCGCAACAAGTGGAGACTGTTCTTGAGGGAGCTGAGGAAGCAGTGAAAGTGCATCTAGGCCCCTAATTGTGTTTGGATGATTAATGACAAGCGATTAAGGGACTAATGGCTTAAATGAGTATATAAGCGGTGTTAGTCCCAAAAGGAGCGCGATCTACGGACGTTGATGACCCTCAAAAGTGAAAAGAAAAACGGTACGTCGACTTAGCGTAGATTTTTTCATTTAATTGAGTCGATAGGATTGCCGTACTATCAAGAGGATGGGATGTAGGTGCCTTAGAAATGATCTACGTGCTCGAGATGAACATATTTTACAAAATGAGTTTTGGTAGTTTCAAGCACGACACTCACTTCGTTTTCATTGTGTCGATAATATCGGAATATCCGATGTGTATATCGGATAGTCAGATGGTATCGGATTCTCCTGTGAGTGTAGTTGCTTGACGTTGATCTCTCGGGAAACATCGGATTTGTCCGATGGTTTATATCGGAACATCCGATGTTGTCTGAAATTTTTCTAAGTCTTTGTCTTTGAACTCTCTGGAATTATCGGAATGTCCGATGTTCCATATCAGACGATCCGATATACACTTAGAAAGATTTTGAAAATTGCTCTCGCTTGGAAACTCTCTGGAATCATCGGAACATCCGATGTCTGTCATCGGATAGTCCGATGTGTGTTTTCTCTCAAAGAATTTGAATTTTAGAGTGGAGTTGATTTGGGGGTTTCTACATATCGGATAGTCGATGTCGTATCGGATAGTCCGGTGTGGGTCTCATTCTGAGGCGGAACGGCTATATTTTGTGTCTTGGCTATTTATACCCCACACTCTCCTCATTTACGCCACCTAACCAGTGTGTTGAGCATTTATTTCACTCTTGCTATTCTCTTGCTCTCTCTTATGTTCATCTTTGTGATATTTGTTGAGAGATTTGAGCAAGTGGTCTCCTAGTGCTTTGTTGCAAACCGAGAAAGTTCTTTTGAGCACTAGGGTGATTTTCAAGAGGGTCTACATTCCATTTATTACTCTTGGAGATTGAGGTCTCCTAGGCGGCTAGGAGTCCTTAGGTGAGCTCCGATCTTCGTGTAGGAAGCCACCGGAGTTTGTGAAGAGTTCGATTCCACCTCATGAAGAAGGAATCAAGAGGTAAACCGAATGAGTACTTGTTGCAACACCTGGGAGGAAAGTGGTCAAGAGGGACCGGGCTTTTTGTGCCTCCTCACAGCAGAGGCGTGGGATCTCCTCAAAGATCCGAACTTCGGGGAAAAAAATCACGCATCCCTTTGGTTTGTGAGCTTTCTACTTGTTTCCTTTTTGTTAGACTAATCTTTGGGGATTCAAGTATTTGGTAGCTTCTTGCAAGAAATATTGGTGTGATCTAATATTTTGGAAGTTGTATTATCTCTGAAATTTCATTTGGTAGAAATCTAGCTCTCCAAATTGCTCAGATCTACTTTTTAGGTTTTCTTAGCGCTCGATCGGATAGTCCGACTTCTCATATCTGGATAGTTCGATATATATCTGACAAATCCGATATCAAGGTCTGATATTCCGTGTTTCCGCATCAAATTAGGTTTTATTTTTATAAACGCCTATTCACCCCCAGCTTAATTTTATCGATCCTTCACGAGAGACGCACTGGCCCAAGAGAGACCACCGAGCAACTTTCGCTGCTTCGCTTGCAGAGGCCGAGACGACGCAGAGGGAGGTGGCCGAGAGCGTGGCGAACGCCGCATGCTGCTCGCGACCATACTCCGGTTATCATAACGGCGGCGCGTGGCGTGAATCTTGGCGCCGCTTGGGGTAGATCTTCGTGGTCGTTGGAACCCACGGCGATGCTGAGACGCCTTTCGCACCACCCGTGGGTGACGTGCTCTCGGTTCACGGAAGCGCCATGACCGCCGCTCTCCATCAAGGAAGGGCGACAAATCGCCAGGTCGCCGCCACCGCTGTGGTCGCTTTTTGCGCGGGCCGCGACGACCTTCAACCCAATGATCGCTGTAAGACGCATTGAGGAAGCAAGCCTTAAGCGCGACACGTCTGAGGAGGCAGGCGGAGCGCTGCTGTCAACATGATGGCGAAGTTCGATTTGCGCCTTAAGCGGCGGGAGAGGCCGGGTCGAGGATGATGTAGAGAGACATCGAAGTATATGACGATTTAATCGACCGGTAGCGCCGCTTTGTGTTTGCTTCTTTTTGTTCTTGCTTATCGTATGCTAGAACAAAATTATGAATTGTAAATGAAGTTGGCATATTTGGTTTCACTGGGCATGTCATCTCGCTCGCGTTTTGGGTATGCTTTCTTTAACTCAATTTTGGGATCGCCAATACTCGCCATGGCGCGAAACCTAAATACTCAGGTCAGGTCGATACTTAGGCATTATGTAAGTGATTGCAATAATGCAAACAGGAATCATGTGGTGGATGAAGAGCACACACAAGCAAAGTCTTAAATTGCTGTGCAAGGGTATCACTGTCTCCTGTCCTTTTGGAACTTATATTCCGTGATCTCTTGGAATTTTACCGCAACATTGCGCAAACAAGGGAGGCTGAGCTTACAGAGATGATCGGAACTTGATGCTTCGCGCAGAGACAACCGCTTGCGTTTCGCTTGAGTCAAACGAGAGGCGTCGCGGGCAGTTTGAGTCACCATACCACACTCAAGACTCCTAGTCACGCTGCCCTGCGATACAAACGTTGGGTATTTCCGCTTATCGGCGAGGAGTTAGGTTATAAGAGCCGTTGATAACAACGCCTACTTCAACCCATTAAGGCACAAGTGTAAGAAATAAGTTAGTGCTTTGCCAAAGTAAATAACTTATCTTTGCCATAAGCCGTTAGGCTTACCACCTTGGCCTGGCCACGAAGGTCAACACTTTGGTGAGTGAACCCGGTCGCCCGCTTTACCGCCGCCCGCCCGGGCGAAGCGTGGTCGCCGGACCGCCCGCCAAACCTTCACGTGGGCTTATCGCCCGAGCAAGCGTGGTTTGATTATTTGCTTGCCTGGGGCCACGTACGCCGCCAGCGGGCGGTCGTCATTCCGGCCGGCTCACCGCCACTTACCTCGACCGCTCGAAGAGTAAGGCGATTTAGCATTTAATCTACGATCGCACATAGCTACCGAAAATCCAAGTAGGCATTGCACAAAACATGCAGAAAACATATTAGGAGCTGTGGCGTCTCAGGCTAATATGTGTGTCGTGGTCGCTTGGAAACTTAGGCTCCGTGATTTAGGAATTAGTCTCGGTTTAAACGGTGATATGGCGGGCGAAGTCAGCAGAGATGATTGGGCTTATGGTCTGCATGAGGATCAACTACGTGTGTCCTCCTGAGCAACCGAGTGCTGGTATCTTGAGCATCAACCATGCGAGTTAAAAACCACTATGAGGGTCGAATGGTCAGATGGCCTGTCACATTCCTACGCCGAATGGACAATCAAGTGCCTAGCCAGTCGAAGGACAACGTTGAATAATTTCGGTAAGCTTTTCTTCTTATGAAAAAAATGGGTATAGGACAGTACAGAAGCTTAAAGTACAAACTCATGAATGCTTTAAAAACGTTAGCTTTCTAATCTGGAAGGCATAAACCTTCAAGTGCGTCTTTCTGACCGTTGTCATCGGGGCGTTTGATTGGTCGATCTCGACCATCTTTTCATAATCCAGCAAATCCTCGGGATCTTAGAGTTGGTCTGTGGATCGCGATAAACTTGCCTCTTTTCAGCGTGTTGAAATTCGTAGGACCCGGATCCATGGGCGCATACAACTCGGCGATCATCGCGTTTCAAACGTATCGCCTTCTTGCTAGTCAGGTTTCACGCTTTGACGGCATTCTAGCTCTACGCTCGCGCAGACGCTGTCTGCGCTCGGCTTTGGTCCTCTCTTGCATTGGCGGCCTCGAAATCCGCGTAGCCAATGACCGATGGACCAAGTAATCTATTTGTGGTCCCGAGCCTTCAAAACCACGAGACTAAATGTAACCGCAGGCAGAAGAATTTTTCGGACATGTTTTTAAATGCGCAAAGCCAATATTTTTCCAATTCTTGTGGTCGCAGCGCTCTGAAGCGATGACGACCGCGTCGAAAATCCATGAAATCGTATAATATAAGTGGCAGACCAAATAAAGTCGCAAGCGACTTCCTTAGTCAGGGCATGGAGATCGTCCTTCCACTTTTGGTTTTCTTTTTTTAAAAAAATGGAAGTTGGCGACAAAGAGGTCGAAACCTCCCACGAGTACCTGATTCTCGTGAGGTTCAAAGTAGGCAGGACCGTAAGGCGTAATAATGGCTGCCATGGTGGCTCATAATTCTGATGGTGTCTGGACGAATCTTTTCCATTACACCAAATGGCCTGGATCGTCGAAAACCCTGGCATTCGACGACCTATAGGTATCTTTGACCACCTGAGGCCACCGAAACGTCTATGGAAGCTGATAATCTTCGAAATGAGTTTTTAGGAACGGATCCTTTCGCAATTCAAGGTGTGAGTTATGGAGGAACTTTCACCCTTGCTCAAAAATCCGTCCGTTCGACAGTCGGAGACAATGCTAAACGCTTCGATTGGTTTTTGAACCGCCCGATTCAGATGGGATCTCAGTTCCAGCCTCGATGATGACCTTCTTCTTACCGCCTTTCTACTCGACACGTCCAGTGTTCTGCTAGACTTGAAGCTTAGGTAGGCTCTACGGCACCTTTGGCGAGGCAACCGACACTCGAGCCGGTCGATACCACGGAGCTGAGCCGTGTCCACGAGTTTGCAATATCTACAACACAAGGGCACGAGTGTCATTGCAAGTTCCACGGGGTGGTCGAGGAGGGAGGCACCAATGCGTCTCCGCCGTATGGACGCCTCATAGATCGGCCGACGCCAAGGCGAAATTACTCGTTGCTTCGAGTGCCACGCCTCGATTGTGGGATGGAGCGATCCTCGTCCTGTGCAAAATCGCTGGGACCTATGACTACTAGCCTCGCCACATCTTGTCGCATGCAGTGTAAACTCGCCATCACTATGCGAAGTCCTTTGAAACGAAGCAAAGCCTAGGAAAAGATGGCGGATGATCCAACCACTAGCCCCCACGTCGGCGCTACCCGGTTGATATTTCGCTGACAAGATTCTAATGTGTACCTGGCTTCTAAGCGGAAATTATGGTCTGGATGGGCATCTTCGGTGGAAGAACCTAATGTCCTCGACGATGGATTAAACGCGTTAGCTAAGGACCGTGGACATAATGATTTACCCGGATTCGGCCCGTAGAGGTAATAGCCAAACCATTGCTAGTTATTCGTCTGAAAATGGGAAGCTTTGATGAAGGTTTCTTCAATATCTGCCTCTATACCTTTGGTTTTAGCTGACCGGCCCTTTTTTTCATGTACTAGAACGTCCTTATATAGACTGGTCACCACGTAAAAAGAAATCAGAGAGGCGAAACGTGTGCAGTGGCGGGCAGCAGGCGGGAGCGCGTGCGCGTGCGCGTGACGAGCAGCTCGGCGTCGCCCGGATCCCGTACGAGCAGAGCAGCGCGGCGTCGCCCTCACTCGCCCACAAGGAGCAGGAGCAGCAGCAGTAGAGGCTGCTATTGGCTGTTGCGGCTACAGTGCGGGAGTAGGTGTCACAGGAAAACAGGGCCGAAAGCTACTGGCTGTTGCGGCTACAGTGCATGGAGCGCGCGCCCGCCGTGGTTGGGAGCGGCGGCCTGTGGGTGCGGGGAGAGTAACGACGGGTTGGGGAAGAAGTGAAAGCTTCCTCCGCGTTACATTAGTGAAAGCCTCCTCAGACGACGTATTTAGCACTCGGCTAACTCCTCAGGTTGGCAGATATTTGCGTATACATGGGAGCTTCCCGTGAAAACGCGGAGACAGAGACATCGTGTTCACCTTGTGTGATGTTTTACATCAAAAGGAAAGGAAATGTCAAAAATTTTCTGCTCCTTTTTTTTCCCATTCAGCAAAAGGAAAGAAAAGAAAAAATATCTAAAATACTCTTGAGAAATAGACGATTAAATTTAATTTCTACTACCACTATTTTTACTAACTATGTTGTCCACTATAAAATTTCTTTATACTACAGGAGAGTTGAACACAAGCTCTCCAGCTTCCGAACTCCTCTGTTTAACGTCACCTTGTGTGATGTTTTAAATCAAAGGACCTAAACGCAATTTCTAATTTTTCGGAGGACCTTTTGCGAGGGAGGGGTGGCACCCTAAATGGCCTCTAATCCTCTCCACTTTAATATATAGTACTAGATAGGATCTCGCCACGCCGCCATGTCAAATTTAGTTCGTTGGTTCTTCTCAAAAAAGAAAGTTGGAGGACCTGTCGTGAATATACTGAAACCATAGGGTCCTTTGTGCAAAATTACCATTAGAAGGACCTAGATGTAATTTTTGTTTTGCAAAACCACCCACCGGGAGGACCCACCATAATATACAGACTACGGATGCTTTTTTAGCAAAATAACCGGCTGAAGGACCTAAATGTAATTAAAAATTTATGGAGGGCTTTTTTTGCAAAAAGACGGCGACACGTGGCTACCCTGGTTGAATCTCAAATCTTTCGGCTTTCATAGATAAGTTATACATTCTGTCATCCATAGTATGTACTACAGTCCACAGTTCTGGGCTAGGCCTATGGGCCACTCAGGCGGAAAAGGATACTTGGCTTGGCCTATGCGACATCCAGACGAAACAGGAAGCAGAACAGGAACCGCTACAGGGCCTAATCATGGTGCTACCGGAGTGCGCTACACTACGAATTCCACTGTAACACAAAAACACGAATTAGACGCAATGAACTCAACTCACCTTCCATGGATGGTTCTTGTATGGATAGCGTTCCCCTGAAGTTATAATTTCAAACCGTTCGATCAAGATTACGGACACTCCAGATCAGTCAAAAACTTTATGAATAATTATACTATAGTGTCATAAACAGTGCTTGCACTGTAAAAACTGTACTGAATTTTTAGTCGACTCATACCATTGGATCGATCGGTCCCCACAGGACTGCTGTTGATCTTCATCCCTCTTGTGTGTAGATAGTGCCACTGGATGTATGTGTAAACCGTACGTCTTAAACAAAAAAGATGGCCACTTAATTGTCTAGCGTCGATTAGAGATGCCGATGCCTACCCTAGTTTGACAAGTATGTATAGATGATCGATCATTACTACAGTACAATAAGTCGTCTCTGTTGTGCAGCTGGCCAGTAAAGGAGTTGGTGCACCAACCTGCTCCTTATCAGAAGATTTTGATGAGCAGTGCTTCGATATTTTCTCTCTCAATACAACTTACATAAATTTTAAAGCAAACGAAAAAATAATTAATTACCATCTACTATTCAACTATAAAAAGAAAAGCATGGAAGCAACTCTCTGTATGTTTTTGTTGTATCCTTTTTTCATTTGTGTGCTTAAATTGTTTCTTATATAAGAAATAGCTTTCATCTTTCTTCTTTAATATTTTCTTCATCTAACCACTAATCATAGATAACATATTGAAGAAACTGCAGATATAGGAGTATTGGGTGCAGTAACAAGCATGCATGGAAACTCAATCTCTGTTAAGGTGGCGTCTGATTGCCTGAATGAGGCTGGATAGGATATAGCCATCCATGTATTTAGAGTCATTGGTGGATGGGTTGGATAGGATCATTCAATTTTTGGGAGTGTTCATTCAAGATACTGAATAGAGCCATCCAGAAAAAGGTCGAACGGGCTAATCTAATTTGTTACATAAAGAGGTGTACTTAGTCACATTTAAATTTCGCCAAAATGTACTCGGTTAAATTGTGATCAAATATTATCTGAAAATTCAATTTTTGTTGATTGCAGAATCTCAACTTGGAGTTGATCTTATGAACAACAGAATTGTAAGCTGCGATGAACATGAAGTCCTAAAAGCGAAGGAGTGACCATTCGCGTTGCATGTCAGGCAGCAGTACTGCTCTTTGTTGATCATAACGCTCCTTGAAGGAGTTTCAAAAAACAAGCGGATGTTCCTCCATTAAGTACTCAGTCTTCAAGTCTGAGTGGAGGTGATGCTGAATAAAATGCAATGAGGCAAGTTTATATGCATCAGGGATGGGTGGAGCATTTTCCCCCGTTCGACAATGGTTGAGCCAATGCCGTGGCCATTCAAATAGATTTTGACATCCATGGCCCAAGTTAAATAATTGCTCCCATCCAATGCAAGCTCAGTATTTTTTTTATAGAAATATCAGCCATGTCCTACATGAAATGATCATGCAACATATAGTCAATTTACTTGAGAGTAAATTGCATACCATGAAATGCTATATTTCAGTAAAAATCATGTAAAAATATTTTCGAAGGAGATTAGGTGTAGACCTTTAATATTGGATAGGCGACTAAGCCGCTGCTAATGTCTTGGACTCTATTCCTGATGGAGCAGGCAACACTATAGTCGCAGCCAAAAACATAGACTCTGTACTATAAGAGATTGGTTATACACGTTGAAGGTAATCACCGTGTCGTAATACAACATGATGTAGACCTCGTAGCAATGGGCGAGTAACTCACTGCTATGGACATGGACTCCGTCTCATAGAGAACGGGTGACACTACAGTCGCAGCCGATGCCATAGACTCTCTTGCCTTGTGCTTTTACCAAAAACTCATAGAAAAGGTAATCACCATTTTTCTAACATTTTGCATGATATTTCTGCAAATTATTTAAGCAAGTAGGAGACTTAAATAATTACATGAAGCAGAAAATATTATATTTTGGGAAAATAAAAATACTAGGAAAAAATGATAAAATATTAATAATGTGCAATGAACTACAAATATATAATTTAACGCAAACAAGTAATATTACTAAGGCAATATTAAGATGCAGAAATGCACATTATTATACTGCATAAACCTGAGGGTCTAAATGCAGATAAACATAATTAAAACTAGCTATTTACAGAATTTGTACAAAAGCCGAGGGCTTTTCTGATTATTTTCTGGAGAGAGGGAAACTAAATTTGGCTGAAAAAATAATTTCGCAAAAACCGAAGGGCTTATTTGCAAAATGGCCGAAGGCTTTTAAATTCTCAACCGAATTGAGCTGAAAAGCGAATTAAGAACCGGCGACTAGGGTTTCCAACCCTAGCCACCAAGGGTGCCGCCACTGGCTCAGAGGAACCGAATTCTTGCCGTGTCGCAATGCCTCTCGTGAGGAGGAGAGGAGAACGAGCCCTCTCGGGATCCGCGTGATCCGGCTGCCGTGAGGCTCAGACCTTGCCGAGCAGATCGTTTGGGTTGTCGCCATCACCGAGGCGCCCAACATAGGTGCCGCCATGTCTCCACTGACCTCCTGTGCCTCCGCACCGCGGGCCTCGCTGGCGCGAACCGCCACCGCCGCCTTGCCCCTAGATCCATCGGATCCGTTGCTGGGGCCGTCCGAGCGAGGAAGGTGGCCTGGCGTGGCCGTTGAAGGCGGGAGGCGACGGGCAACGCCATGGGTGGCGAGGAAGCCGATGAGTCTATTGATACCACCACGCTGGCTGTTACACCTCCATAGGAGGTCATGACGTCTCTGATGGAGGCCTACCCGATGCGGCAGGGAGCACGAACATGTGCCGCCATGGTGGGCGGACTGCGGGTTGTGATGGTGGGTGTTGGGCGACGTGTGCGGCGTCGACGTCTTCGACGACGTATCGGCGAAGGGCGACATGGAAGCAGTCTAAGGACCACTGACTCCATGTCTAGGAGCGAGGTAAGGACATTGTGGACATCCTCGTCATTGGGAGGCTAGAATGTTGATCCAGGGTGCTCTATGAGGGAGATGAGAACCTCCTGTTCTTCTAGCCTCCGTGCGCCTAGATGATGTTGCAGAGCGAAAAGTACCGATAACGTATTAGTAACTAAATGAACAGAAGACGCGAGAGAAGTACTCAAAAATGAGATTGATCTCTTGATTAACACATAGTGTTGTACATTTATACAGGATGAATAGACACCAGTTGAATGTCTAAAGGACACCCATCCTGAACAGCCATGCCCCTTCTCAACAGTCAAGTAATAACTGTACATCCTTATCTAGTTAACTGCTATTAGCAGTTGTTAAGACTATTCCCAGTGCATTGTATCTTGTCACAATATCCAAAGCTGCCATGCCATATGATATTATAGAAGATACAACTATCCCAATGCATGGTATCATGGATTATTTCTTAGTACCACGAGATAATTAAATGCTAGATGTGATGAGAGTATGAATTGTGGGTCACTTAGATGATTCAAGTTTCAATGTCATGATTTCGTCCAAGTGGTATCTTCCTCAAGAATCTTTCTTTCTCTCCTCTTAACTCTCGCTAAATGTAAACTGTAGAGGGACCTAAAGTAATCTATTTTTTTCGGGGTCTGTTCCGTTAAAAACCACCAGGAGGATCTAAATGTAAACTACAGAGGGACTTAAACGTAATTTTGATATTTTTCAGATCTATTTTGTTACAAACCCGTCGAAAAGACCTAACCGCAATTTTTAATTTTTCGGTGGACCTCTCCATGAGGCTGGTGACATGGCACTGGTCTAGGAGGCTCCAATCCTCGTAACTTTAATATATAGTATACATGGTCATCCATAGTATGTACCACAGTCCAGTCCACAGTTCTGGGCTAGGCCTATGGGCCACTCAGGCGGAAAAGGATACTCGGCTTGGCCTATGCGACATCCAGACGAAACAGGAAGCAGAACAGGAACCGCTACAGGGCCTAATCATGGTGCTACCGGAGTGCGCTACACTACGAATTCCACTGTAACACAAAAACACGAATTAGACGCAATGAATTCAACTCACCTTCCATGGATGGCTAGAGTTTCCCTGAAGTTATAGTTTCAGACCGTTCGATCAAGATTACGGACACTCCAGATCAGTCAAAAACTTTATGAATAGTTATACTATAGTGTCATAAACACTGCTTGCACTGTAAAAACTGTACTGAATTTTTAGTCGACTCATACCATTGGATCGAACGATCCCCACAGGACTGCCGTTGATCTTCATCCCTCTTGTGTGTAGGTAGTGCCACTGGATGTATGTGTAAACCGTACGTCTTAAACAAAAAAGATGGCCACTTAATTGTCTAGCGTCGATTAGAGATGCCGATGCCTACCCTAGTTTGACAAGTATGTATAGATGATCGATCATTACTACAGTACAATAAGTCGTCTCTGTTGTGCAGCTGGCCAGTAGAGGAGTTGGTGCACCGACCTGCTCCTAATTAGAAGATTTCGGTGAGCAGTGCTTCAATATTTTCTCTTTTAGTGTAAGTTATATAAATTTTGAAGCAAACGAAAGGATTTCAACTATAAAAAAAAAGCACGGAAGCACCTCTCTGTATGTTTTTTTTGTATCCTTTTTTCATCTGTGTGCTTAAACTGTTTCTTATATAAGAAATAGCTTTCATCTTTCTTCTTTAATATTTTCTTCATCTAACCACTAATCATAGATAACATATTGAAGAAACTGCAGATACAGGAGTATTGGGTGCAGTAACAAGCATGCATGGAAACTCAATCTCTGTTAAGGTGGCGTCTGATTGCTTGAATGAGATTGGACAGGATATAGCCATCCATGTATTTAGAGTCATTGGTGGATGGGTTGGATAGAATCATTCAATTTTTGGGAGTGTTCGTTCAAGATCTTGAATAGAGCCATCGAGAAAAAAGGTCGAATCAGGCTAATCTAATTTGTTACATAAAGAGGTGTACTTAGTCATATTTAAATTTCGCCGAAATGTACTTAGTTAAATTGTGATAAAATATTACCTGAAAATTCAATTTTTGTTGATTGTGGAATCTCAACTTGGAGTTGATCTTATGAACAGCAGAATTGTAAGCTGCGACGGACATGAAATCCTGAAAGCGAAGGAGTGACCATTCACGTTGCGTGTCAGGCAGCAGTACTGCTCTTTGTTGATCATAACGCTCCTTGAAGGAGTTTCAAAAAACAAGTGGATGTTCCTCTATTAAGTACTCAGTCTTCAAATCTGAGCGGAGGTGATGCTGAATAAAATACAACGAGGCATGTTTATATGCATTAGGGATGGGTGGAGCATTTTCCCTGTTCGACAATGGTTGAGTCAATGCCATGGCCATTCAAATAGATTTTGATATCTATGGCCCAAGTTAAACAATTGCTCCTATCCAATGTAAGCTCAGTATTTTTTTTTTAGAAATATCAGCCATGTCTTACATAAAATGATCATGTAACGTATAGTCAAAAAGATTTAAATCTGATTCACACAGCTGGACCGAATCAGACGATGACTTAATGAGCCTCCGCGTGAATGGCCACCACCCCACTTGTGACTCTGGGTAAGTGGTGAGCCAACCCAGCATGTCACATTCCCACCAACCAAAACATTCCCCATAATTCGTTATCCCTAGTGGACCACTGTACTGGGCTTGGCCTATAAAGGTTACACATCCTGGCGAGATCTTGGATTTCAATAGGTGACGAGATTCAAAAATCCTGGTCAAATAAAAAAATTCTAATAGCTACAGTAATTTTAGAAATTTAATTTGTTTTTTTACCGGATTTGCCTAATAACCCTTAAGAATATCATCTTCTTTGAAAATTTGTTGAAAATCCGAATCTTTAAGGCATTTTATAATTTCAGCGAAAACATTGTCAGATTTTTTAATAAAATTGTACAAGCTTGATCATACTCTAACAAAATTATGGAACCATATTTAACAGTCTAGGATCATACAAAAAAAATTCAAAAGTATTGAACTTCATTTATTATCTTAAAAAATCCAAACAGAATGAACATAACTAAGATAGTAACCTTGTCATAATTTTGTAAATTTACTCGAGTGTGATCATGATCCAAAATTTTTATAAAGCTTAAAATTTTCATCATAACTATTTTATAAAATTTTCAAAAATTTTACTTTTTTTGCTTTCTCAATCAAATATATGGAAACATTAAATTTCATTTGTTATATTTCAAAAATCAAAAGCAGAAAGAATAAAAATGGTACAATATACTTGTAAGAATTTTATAAATTCAATAGGGTGTGATCATGATCCAAAAATTTTTATAAGAGCTTAAGCATTTCTTTAGCACCCTTCTGTAAAAGTTTCAAAAATTTTAATCCTTTTTTTATTATTCAAACAAATCTATGTATTGATCATCAGGCTTTTATTAGGACGTAGCACATTTAAGATTTTTGAAAATTCTTGATAATTTATTATCATTTGAAAATTTTATGAAAATATTTATGATGCATTAGGACCATCCAAAGAAATTTTAAAATTTTCTAACGTGGTTTGGATCATTTTCATTCATTTGAAATTTGCTAGTAATGATTTTATCAGGATAGTAGCATCTTCAGAATTTTTAAAAATTTCTAAAGCTTGAAAATCATCTAAAAATTTTATTAAAATGTTATTGATGCATCAAATCCATCCACAAAAAATTTTAAAATTTATAATATAATTTTTTTCTATTTTTCTTTTGGTTCAAATTTACCGGTCAACCTTTTATCAGAACAGTACCACTCTCATAATTTTTAAAAATTCTTCAAGCTTGGTTATCATCTGAAAATTTTATAGCAATATTAATGATATGTTAGGACCATTTACAAAAAAATTTAACGTGTTTTGCACTATTTTTAACTCAGTTTAATTTTACCAAAATCTCAGATAATCTGAGTGAGATTTTGATATTTCTTAGCAAAATATCAATTAAAAAACAGATTTAAATTTTGTGTTTTATAGAAAATTTTAAGATCTCAACAAAATTTCGAATTTCACCTACCTTATATATCAACTGGACACAAGATTTCAAATCATATGCACTACGCGGCATCCAGACGAAACAGGAAACAGAACAAGAGACCGCTACAAAGCAGAACCATTGCTACAGGAGTGCGCTGCAGGCAAATATGTTTGCAGTACGATTTCTCCTGTTGCTACAGTCATGTAACGGAAAATTCGCTGCAGTGCTTAATTCTGGGGCTGGCTGTCGAGCTTAGCGGTTACTGCAGAGTTTCTTTCGAAATTAATATATTTCAGTGTAAAATAATTTTATAAGTAATTATTTTAAATTCAACCTGATGAATCATTGTCGAGCTACGTCTTGCTAACTTGTCAGAATTTTCTCTTTTTTTGTAATTCTTGATATATAATAAATTTAATCTTAAAACTTCATACATAGGTAGATTAATCTATGAAGTACATCTACAATTTTTTTTCAGAATTGTTCATGATTTTTACTAGTTGATATGCACGGTGTGTACACAGAAAGCCTGTGTGCATAGGATATGTTGCCTATATTGTAATGTAAAGAAAGACATCAGATTAATAAGATAGCTATTTTGCACCTATTAAGCATTCTTCGTTGTATACGCATAGAGAGGGTGAATTAGATGACTTCTTCTCAAAATAGATCGATATACTTCACTCGATGTCCATAAAGTTGTAACATATGTGATTTTGACAAATTGAAGAATTACAAGTCCATTGCATCTAGCAGCGGAATGGGGATCAGTTAGTGTTCATAAAGAAAACATGTGATTATCCAAATCTTACGTTGTGAAGATTAGACAAACGTTGTATCATATTGGTATCAGAGCATCAGGTTGACACAGTAGGATTTTTATCCCTAGCTGCTATCATGTTTATTTTCAGCCCTATAATCCAGAAAATTGCCTTTAAAAAATAACATCATATGCCTAGACCTCCGTGCCTGGATTTGTTCTTAGTTTTGCATGCAAGTTTTAATCTATGAGGGTGATTAGTTGGAGGAATTGATGGCAGGGAATGGGAATTGAGAGAGATGGGTTATAAAATCCTTTGATTAGATGATGGGAATTGAAGAAGGGAATGGGAGTTTACAACTTAAACATAAAGAATTTAATTTCGCTCTCTAAAATCAAGTCTCGTTTAATTTCTTGTGATTTTATTTCCCAACAATGCCCATGAGGCCATATGTGTTAGATTGTTCTAGTCGAGAGGCGAAACGCGTGCAGTGGCGGGCGGGAGGGCGTGCGCGTGACGAGCAGCTCGGCGTCGCCGCCACGCACGCGCTGCTCGGATCCCGTACGAGCAGAGCAGCGCGGCGTCGCCGCCAAGGAGCAGGAGCGGGCTGCAGTAGAGGCCGCTACTGGCTATTGCGGCTACAGTGCACGGAGTAGGTGCCACAGGAAAACAGGGCCAAAAGCTCCTGGCTGTTGCGGCTACAGTGCATGGAGCGCGCGCCCGGCCGCCGTGGTTGGGAGTGGCGGCCTGTGGGTGCGGGGAGAGAGAGTAATGGGTTGGGGAAAAGTGAAAGCCGCCTCCGCGTTACATTACAGAATTCTGAAGACGTATTCGCAACTATTCCGCTAAGTCCTCAGGTTGGCGGATATTCGCGCATACATGGGAGCTTCCTGTGAAAACACTGAAACTGAGACATCATGTTCACCTTGTGTGATGTTTTGCATCAAAAAGGAAAGGAAGTGGCAAAACCTTTCTCCTCTTTTTTCCCCATTCAGCATTATACCATATATATCACTACCAGCATTTGAAAGCTCCAGATATTTTGAGTCTAACTCAATGGGATAACATATATGGAAAGAAATATCCCCGCATAAGGCAGGACTCGATCGTATTCCCGATACGAGGAAACCTACTCGAATACGTCCGACGGTTATGGAAACTTAGGTACAATACGGAGATCATAACGGTTCAGAAATCTTATCGACTACGATTTGGTATTTCAATCCACTATATAAGGACCAGGGAAGACGTCGTCAACAACAGGCTAGCCAATTGCAAAGCCACAACAAGCCAATTCAAAGCGCAAACCTCATGCCATCCAGTGAGACGCCGAGGACAATCTCCGAGTAAAGCATCCCGTAGTCTTAGTTTAGCTACCCCCATATTCATATTTTCCTTGTAACCAGAGCTTGTCTCTCCGATCTGTAAGTTGTTCATCTATCTCATACATCCTCAACACAGGAGTAGGGTATTACTCGATCTAAAGATCCGAACTTGTCTACATCGTGTGCCCCCGATTGTGTGTTTGACTCTGTATGATGAGGACATCCCAACCAAGGATACAACCGCTGCCCCTTCTTCCCCTACGACTACTACTTCATCCCCGACCGTCGCTGTTTCGGCCGCTACTTCATCTTCGATGCTTGGAGGGCTTAATCCGGAAGCAAGGCCTTTCCACCCACCTTTGCTGGACCAACACGTCAAGATCATCCACCGAGGACAGCCCACGAGCCAAGGAAGGCCCAAGATCAAGCCCAATTCGTCCACAACTCCGGTTCGGCCATCCAGGAGCAGCAGTACTTCAAACGGACATAACTTGGGTTCCCGGACTCCGTTTCTAGTGTGCGACCACTCGTTTGAAAGCTATCGAGATAACCTTTCTAATGGATCTGGTCCCACGGCCAAATTCCTCCTGGAGCGACAGGAAATCACAAAATAATCTCACGGGACAGAAATCCCGGGTGCTGCGCCACCTTTCTTTTGGGCCCAAGGCCCACGTATCTTAGGGTTTTGGTGGGCACCGCTGTCTTGGCTGCCCTACACCTCCGGTCGCCGCTATATATGTGGCAGCCGCCACTCTTTTCGTTTAGGTTTTGTTTGTGTTTGGTAGACCCGTGTGCGTCCTCCTCGCGTTATGCTGCGTCGACTAGACCGCCTTGACCGAGAAAAATGAACCTCAACTTGTTTCTTTTGATTTCAATACTACCCTTTCAGATTGCTTCATACTTTGTTCTTGCGGGTTCTCGATTTCTTGCGGAACAATTGATCGATGGATCTTGTATCTCGTGTGGATTGGCATTGCGATTGTGAAGCTCCCGACCGCCGTTAGAAGCCCTAAATTCGGTGCCATCAACACCCCCAAATCGACGTATCATCATCTCACCGAAAGATCGGGATCCCCGTCCCCATCAAGTTGGTATCAGAGCTCATGGTTGCTCGGTGAGATTTCCCCTCAATTCTGATTTTTTTTCACCTAGAGTCCAGAAAAGAACCACAAAAAAAATTAGTAGATTGGTTTTCTATCCGAGCCAATTTGTGCCCTAACTTTTACTACTTGTTCTTGGTTTGTTGAATCGTCGGATGCATAATTGTGTCTTTGCTGGTTTTAGAGTCCAGTTCCTTTAGAGTTTCGAGTTCTATTCACGTAATTGTCATAGTGTTTTTCGCGTCCATCGTGTCTCCTTTGTGCCATCGCCACCATCTCGCCGCTAACAACAAGCGCTGCAGCCCCAAACCAACCAACCATATCACACGCCTTTACCTTCCAAAAATAGTGGATCGGTTCCAAAAATAGCAGATTGGTTTCCAAAATTTTGGTTGATCTTCACCAAAAATAGCGATTGGTTTCCTTGTAAGAGTTTCACAATTTCCACCTGCCAAAACACCTCCACATCCACCGGCCGAGCCCCACCACTTCCCTAACTCAGCCAAGCCCAAAAACTCCAAAACCTACTCCAATTCGTTCTCGCGTGCAATTTTGTGACTGCTGCAGTAAAACAGTCATAACTTCTGCATACGAACTCAGATTTGGACGTTCTTGGACTCGTTCGAAAGATCACGAAATTTCCTATCAGATCCAACTTTGTCTTTGACAAATTAGATATTTCAAATTCGGCCTTTAACAGTGAGAAAAGTTGCAATCTTTGTCGCTGATTTTTGATCCACATAAAAACAAAAAAAAAAGTGTGTGTGGTGAGTGTTGCTTGGGAGTCTCCTTTGAGTCTGTTATTCAGTTTTAGGGCTCCCACAAAAAAAAGGAAAAAAAATCCAAAAAAAAAAAAAAAAAGAGAGGAGCCCTAGTTGCTTGCTTTGTGTTGTGGTCGTTCTCATTGCATCTCTGTGGCATCGTTGGTGTTTAGGCTCGCGTCTCTAGCACGGTCTAGCCTAGGACCAGACTTGTCTCGATTGTGAACGACTTTTCACTTACTTTGGTTCGATGGTACTAGTTCCTCCTTTGCTACATATTATTGCTGTCCAAGCTCCACCATCTTCTAACCATCTGAGTTCGGAATTTGCAATCGCTGCCACATCGAGGATTTGTAAGAACTTGGTAGAAGCTTGAGCGTGTGTGAGGCTTGCCTGTTCATACACCTAGTAGTTCATAGGAGCTTTCATATCTCTGTGAAGTTTCTTTGTTTCTACTAACTATGGCGGTATTCCAAGCAATCATAGAAGCAACGATGGCGGTGGGAATGAGCGTGAGGACGCCTCACACCCAAAGAACGGCGTTGGGTCACTCATTTCAACAGTGCTGCACAATCAAGCATGAGATGCGAACTCGTGACACTCTTGATGCGATTCAGTATGCATTGGCACCCCTCATCGAGCTTCAAGCACAGCCTAGCTTCTTCTTCAAGGTGCTGCCCCAATGGTGCCGCCGGTCATGCTTTGGGCCAACGCGGCGCTCCACCGTTGTTCTGTTCCTTCAAACGAGGTGGATCAAGAGGAGAACAACTACGCCACGATCTGGAGGACGACAACAGTTGAACATGCGCAACGCATCGAGCTCATCGTCGACTCGCAATAATAGACAAGGTATGGCTAGAAATCGGCATGCTCAAAGGGAAGAACGTGATGATTCTATGACAAAAATGAAATTTACTATGCTTCCTTTTGATGGTACTTATAATCCCGATGCTTATCTAGATTGGGAGTTGGCGGTAGATCAAAAATTTTCGTGCTATGACTTCTCGAAAGCGTAGAAGGGTTCATCTTGCCACTAGTAAATTCTTGGTTTTGCATCTATTTGGTGGCAAGAACTTTGTAGAGCCAACCGTGATGTACCTACAACATGGGATGGGTTGAAGCGTGTCATGAGGGCTAGATTTGTTCCTACATACTATGCTCGTGATTTATTGAATAAGATCGCCGCTTTAATCAAGGTGATAAAGCGGTTGAGGAATATTATCGAAATGCAAATTGGCATGTTGCTATTTGTGGGATAGAAGAGGAGAAGATGCAAAATGGCTAGGTTCTTGGGTGGGCTTAACCGAGAGATACAGGATATACTTGATTATAAAGAATACAATTCTATCACTCGTTTGTACCATCTTGCTTTGAAAGCGAAAAGGGAAGTGCAGGTCGACGATCGACAACGCCAGTAATCTTGGAGGCTCTTCCACATCCAAGTCGGTCGAGATCCATACCAAGACTTCATCTTCCATACCGGGCGTGTACCTACACCCGAGCCCAATTACTTCGACGCCATCACATATTCCGGAGGCAAACAAGTCGACCACCCTTCAAGCACCCGCCAAGAGTGCTTCTCGATTGCTTCCACCTATTGAACGCGGAAACACAATGCTTTCGATGCAAAGGAATGGGGCACGTGATGCGAGACCGCCTAATCAACGTGCTCTAATAATCGAGAAAATGGTGAGTACACTAGTGCTAGTGACATTGATGAAAATGAATATGCTCTTGTTGCCACTAACAACTGCGGCCGTAAGAAGTGATTATCACTTCATGCATCCGAGAAATATCCGGCTCTTGTTGTCACATCGTACTTAGCGCCAACTTGCACGCGATGAAAAAATCAACGCCATACTATCTTTCAGACAAGGTGTGTGGTAAATGAGCGCGCTGTGCATGTCATTGTTGATGGAGGTAGCTACAACAATCTTGCGAGTATAGACATGGTCGAGAAGTTTGGCTTGACCACAAATCCACTTCCTCAACAATACGAAATTGAATGGCTCAATTCCAATGGCAAGGTTCAGGTAACTAAAACTGTTCAAGTACCTATCTCGATTGGTTCTTATCATGATAATGTTGTTTGTGATGTTGTACCTATGGATGCTTGCTCTCTTTTATTGGGTAGACCTTGGATCTATGATATGGATGCTATACATCATGGTAGGACCAATGAGTATACTTTCTTGTATAAGGGAAAGAAAATTGTTTTGAAACCTATGAGCCCTCTTCGAATCGAGAAGCATTGATGCTAAACGAGCTCAAAGAGAAAAAAGAAAAGGGTGGAATTCAAAGTGTAGCTAGTAAATCAATCCATTCAACTACACCAGCTTGCTCAAAAACCCGATCTTAAGTTGAAGGGTAAAGTATTGTTAGCTACAAAAGTTCTCTCACAAGATAACAAGGATAGTATAGAACTATTGCCAATATCTGCTGCTTTGCCTCCTGTTGTCACTAACCTTTGCAGGGAGATGGGACGGAGTCGAGGACGACTCCAATTCAAGAAGGGGAGGATGATGAGGACATCCCAACCAAGGATACAACCGCTGCCCCTTCTTCCCCTACGACCACTACTTCATCCCCGACCGTCGCTGTTTCGGCCGCTACTTCATCTTCGATGCTTGGAGGGCTTAATCCGGAAGCAAGGCCTTTCCACCCACCTTTGCTGGACCAACACGTCAAGATCATCCACCGAGGACAGCCCACGAGCCAAGGAAGGCCCAAGATCAAGCCCAATTCGTCCACAACTCCGGTTCGGCCATCCAGGAGCAGCAGTACTTCAAACGGACATAACTTGGGTTCCCGGACTCCGTTTCTAGTGTGCGACCACTCGTTTGAAAGCTATCGAGATAACCTTTCTAATGGATCTGGTCCCACGGCCAAATTCCTCCTGGAGCGACAGGAAATCACAAAACAATCTCACGGGACAGAAATCCCGGGTGCTGCGCCACCTTTCTTTTGGGCCCAAGGCCCATGTATCTTAGGGTTTTGGTGGGCACCGCTGTCTTGGCTGCCCTACACCTCCTGGTCCGCTATATATGTGGCCGCCGCCACTCTTTTCGTTTAGGTTTTGTTTGTGTTTGGTAGACCCGTGTAAGGTCCTCCTCGCGTTTGCGGCGTGTCGACTAGACCGCCTTTACCGAGAAAAACAGAACCTCAACTTGTTTCTTTTGATTTCAATACTACCCTTTCAGATTGCTTTATACTTTGTTCTTGCGGGTTCTCGATTTCTTGCAGGAACAATTGATCGATTGGATCTTGTATCTCGTGTGGATTGGCATTGCGATTGTGAAGCTCCCGACTTTCTTTGGTTAGAAGCCCTAAATTCGTGCCATCAACACCCCAAATCAACGATCATCATCTCACCGAAAGATCGGGATCCCGTCCCCATCATCAGTATATCCCAAAGGTACCCGAATATAAATGCGTTGTCGATCACTAACCTTCAACAGAGAACTGAAACTCAGAAATCTCCCGCCTCCAAACTTCGTTGTTTAACATCACCTTTTGTGATGTTTTAGGCCCTATTTGGTAGAGTTCCAGATCCCAGCTCCACCTAAGATATGAAACTTGTAGGCTAAAATAAAGTAAATTAAGTTTATATTTTAGTCTAAAATGTAAACAAAATGACCCATGTAAATACTTTTATTGTACTAACAGCTCTCTACGGATTTAGTGGAACTAAAAATACCCAGATCTACAAATCTAATAAAGCTGGAAGCTATACCAAACACGCCCTTAGACCAAAGGCTGGATTTTTTGAGCAGAAACTCATCTGTTTTCTCGGCATATATCAAACTGCGCTCTTTTAGGCGAGATGAACCAGGATCATATCTACGTCAACATCTGTCACCCCCCCCCCCCCCCCCTGCTGTCCCCCGAAACATACCATCAGACACCCAAACGGTCAAATGACAGTCACATTTCCACCAACCAAAATATTCCCCATAATTTGTTATTCGTAGAAGAAGAAAAGCAAAACATTGATGTACAGTACTACAATGCAAGTCAGTGGTCAATTGGTCACCGCCGCTCATCGTTGCAACGTACGATTTCTGTCTTTGATTTGCCGGCGACCAGCGTCTGCATACGTATATATCAGTATGACCATGCGATGAGTTCAAATAGGTCAAATCTTTGTAGCCACATTCCGGACCGATAAAATGGACTATACTGGTTAGTTACAATCCCGCGCGTTAGCTTGAGCCACTCTTGAATTTTAACAGAGAGAAAATTTTTAGAAAAAAAACATAAAAATGGAAAAACTGTAACTCAATGTTAATTTTCACAAAAAAATAATTTTTAACTTTCCCATTTTAAAAAAATGAAAAATACTGTAGTTGCACTCTAGAAACTACAATAGCCCAGTGGTGTGTGGTGGGCTGGTAGCTGGTGCGTAGATAGTAGGTACATCCCTAATAATAGTGATTTACATAGATTAGATGCAATGACCTTACTGTTTATGGATGTCTCTAGTATGGATAGGGTGCATGGAACTGCAACTTAAATAGTCTTTATAGTCCCGAACTATCCGATCATGACCACAGATGGTCCAGATCGAGCCAAAAACTTTATAAATAATTGCTACAGTGTTTGCACAAATAGAATCTGTACTGTATTTTTAACCGATCTGTATCATTGGACTCCTGCAGGAACCATTTAAACTAGGTAGAATCACGCGATGCCAGCATGAGAGGAAAATCTGGTATGAGTTTTTACAAATCAAATTTAAATGGCTAGTTTTTTTTTCAAAATAACCGTGAACAACTTATTTACGATTTCAAAATACTCTAAATCTTTTTGCAAAACCACCGATCGAAGGGACCGGATGTATTTTTTATTTTACAAAACCACCCACCCATCAAAAATAGTCTAGAGAAAAAGGGCTAAAAATTATTAGAAACGATAATCTTCTTTTGTCGAGCATAACACTATACGCGTTCATCGAGTAATAACACACGCTTAAAAAATATCGAGATCGAGATGGAAAATCGAGGTGGGGAAAAAATCTAGACATAGAGCCGCACATTTCTCTAGTCTTTGAAAAAAATTTGGAAAAACGTATTTTTTTATGTATTTCCTTTTAAAGGTCGCTCGGACCATGCTGCGAATCCATGAACCGTTATAAACCTTTGACGAATCTGTTTTGTTCGTTTTTTGTTTTTCTATTTTTATGTTTGTTAAAAAAAATGGGTCGTCCGTGTTTTTTTGGTGGCGAAAATATTTTTCCCGGGTTTTTTGGGTGGCGAAAACTTTTTTTTCGGGTTTTTTCGGTGGCGAAAACATTTTCCCGGGTTTTTTCGGTCACGAAAACATTTTTCCCGGAAAAAATGGAGAAAGGATCTGAATGTAAGAAGCGAGGACCGTTCAGTAATTTTTGGACCATTAAGCTATCTTTGAAAAAATTAGAAAAGAGCTTGTTCGCGATTTGAAATTATCGGGAGGCTTTTCCGTAAAATGCCGCGTCAGGGACCCAAACACGAAGAAAAAAATATCTTCACCTCACAGAAAATTACACAGAAACCTATCCGTAATTTCGAAGAAACGGAGAGGTTTTTCGCAAAAATCGCAAGAGGACAGGTGGCCTCCTGGGTGATCGGCAACCCCTACAAGACTGCGGCTGATCTTCATCCCTCTTGTGTATAGACAATGCCGCTGGATGTGTATGTGTAAACGTACGTCTTAAACAAAAAAGATGACCACTTAATTGTCTAGCATCGATTAGAGATGCCGATGCCTACCCTAGTTTGACAAGTATGTATAGATGATCGATCAATCGACCATTACTACAGTACAATAAGTCGTCTCTCTGTTGTGCAGCAAGCCAGTAGAGGAGTTGGTGCGCCAACCAACTCTCAGACAAATTTTGAAATAAGTTAAGAGATAATTATTATCTACCATTCAACTGTCAAAAAGAAAAGCATAAAAACACCTCTCTGTATGTTTTCATTGTATCTTTTTTTCATTTTGTATGCTTAAGTTGTTTCTCATGCAAGAAATAGCTTTTATCTTTCTTTTTTAATCTTTTCTTTATCTAACCATTAATCCTAGATGTCATGTTGAAGAAACTACTGACATAAGAGTATTGAGCACAGTAACAGACATGCATGGAAATTCAATCTCTATTAAGGTGATGCTTGATTGCCTGGATGAGGCTAGATAGATATGATCATCTATATATTTAGAGTCATCTAATTATTTAGATGAGTAGATAGATCGGATAGGATCATCTAGTTTTTGGGAATGTTCGTCCAAGATGCTCTGCCTGCATCCGTCCTTGTTTGGTCAAAAAGATTTAATTCGGATTTACACAGCTGAACTGAACCAGCTGATGAGCCTCCGCGTAAATGGATTGGCCACCACCACCCCACTCGTGACTCCTGGGTAAAGTGGTGACTAGTGAGCCAGCCAAGCCTTGTCTCCGAAACTTAGACCGTGGGAAGAAAGAGACCTTCTGTCGTACTAAAATCTACATTAAAATAATGGATAACAAAATTAGTACCTCTATTCTTTAAGTTTTTTAAGATAATGAATAAAAAAATTAGTATATCTATTATTTAAGTTTTTTAATCTTTTGTTACTACCTTAATATAAATTTTGATATTTTATATTGATTGTAAAAAATCTCGGAACAAAAGGAATGATAAAAAGGTAATATAAACGGGGAAAGTAACACGTTTACACTTACCTTGTAGGCTTGCAGTGGGCACGGCCAAAGAAAGAAACGTGCCGTGAGCCTGTGATTATAAATCGAATCGATTACTCCCAGAATCATTGCCGCTTAACTAGTTTATGACTTGCTTGTCTGAGTTGTCTTTGCTGAGCCTAAATGGCTAAATCCACTTGTCCCGACCACCGATTTCCCATGCACCTCCTGGCCAGTAGAGTAGGACTGTAAACCAGTCGAGTTCGAGCGAGTCTGACTCTCCAGGCTCGAACTCGATAAGGTTCAAACCGAACTCGAGCCGAGTTCGAGCTAGGGTTCGAGCTTCGATCCAGGCTCGGGCTCGGCTCGATCTCAGCTCGACTAGGCTCGAGCTCAGCTCGACTAAGCTCGGTAGGCTAGAAAAAGCTCGGTTATTCTAGTAAACTCGGTAGGCTCGGTAATAAGCTCGAGTAAGCTCGGTGACAAGCTCGAAAAAGCTCGATCCAGACTCGAGTAGGCTCGCGAACTATTCGACCTCGGCTGTCGAGCCTAGCTCAAATCGAGCCTTTCACGAGCCGAACTCAAATAGTTCACGAGTCTCGAGTTTTTTTTACAGCTCTACAGTAGAGAAGCCAAGTCGGATTTGTCGTCCTTGCTGTTGTTTTTCCCAGATTTATAGTCTCGTTCTACTCGTTTTTTTTTTCATATTTGATCATCTCTCGACTACGGCTGACATTGTCTTCTATTACATTCTAGTACTACCAGCGGTAGTGTCGCAATAAATGGTAGCTTAGTAACATAAAAAGATGGGAGAAACTTGCGTTCGGACGTCCGATTTTTGTTCATCCTATCGGACGTCTCTTACAATATTTTTTTCTACGTTTGCAACATTTTCTATCAACGCGTGAAACATTTTTTTGAACGATTGTAACATCCATTTACTGTAGCGAATTTTACAGTTTATCGAAGAAAAATGTTACACATGTTGTAACAAAATGTTGTACGTGAAGAAAAAAAATGTTATAATAAGTTCGAAAATTTCGAACGTTCAAATAAAATCATTCCGTAAAAAGATTTACCGTGACAAGTGGCAAGTAACCTACTGTCAAGCATGTTGTCCTGCCGCTCTATTAAATTATTCTCTTACACTCATGCCTAGGCAAAATTTCAAATACAGACAACTTTATACTGTATAATATCAATTTCGGACAATATTTTACCGTATTTTCAAAAATGGCGTGCATAGCCGGCACGTGGTACGCCATCTATGCATAGCCGGCACGTGGTGTGCCGGCTATGGCATAGCCGGCACACCATGTGCCGGCTATGGCCGAGCTTGGCCCAACTTCGCCGCACCGCATCTACCTTTTCCTTTTTTCTTTGTCGTGAGTGCATGCGTTTGTTTGATTCCTCCATTGCATGCATGAAGGCTTTATCTTTTCTTTGTCTCCGTGAGTGCATGCGTTTGTTTGATTCCTCCATGCATGCTTGAAGGCTTTTTCTTTTTCTTTGCCTCCGTGAGTGCATTCGTTTGTTTGATTGCCCCATGCGGCTTGAAGGCTTTATTTGATGTCTCCGTGATTTGCACAAGGCAATGAATGAATAAGTAGAGGGAGGGAAGCGAGCTCACAGAGGAAGAAGGATCCGCCACGCGAAGGAGGAGCAGAGGAGAAGGAGAAGGAGAAGCAGATCAAGGAGGAGCAGAGGAGAAGGAGAAGATCAAGGAGGAGGAGGCGACTTGCGTTGGTAAGTCATCGTTAGAGTAATTACTAGAGATGCTATTATAGTTAGTATATTAATTATTGTCTCAATAATGCATGTCATTCATACCTCATGTACTTAATCTCCGTTAGGAACTAACTAATTATATTTTTTATTTGTACATAGCGACATCGTTTAGCGATGAGCGAAAAACTTTTAATTTATGGACTGAAGTAGCAAGAAAAAATCACTAGTATGATCAAGAAAAAATCACAAGTAGAAGGAAGTATGTGTAGTAGATAAAATAGCACATTTGGTTATGTTATATAGTTAGATTAACTAGAACTCCAGAATAATTAGGCTTGAACTTAGTTGTGATGTGGCTAGTTAGATAAAATAGTTATGTTGTTAAATGTAAATGTTGTAACTGTAACTCATGAGCGTAGTCTTAGTAATTATTCATGAAAAAAATTAATTTGCTCAGTAATTAATTTGAACCCTCGGTATAGTTAATTAGTTGTTATTTTTTGAAACATTTTTAGGTACCACGTGGCGTTGCACCATGAATTTTCATATTTACTACGGTGAGCGGCTGTCATATTGCTGCGAGAGAATAGTCACAGTGCAAAGCGCAAACACACATATAGTTCAAGTGATAGTCCATTAGACTTGGAAGGCCTTAAATCACATGTTATGGCGTGTTGCGTTTGAACCAGAAACACACAGTTTTCACGGAGGCGGTGCGACCAAGGGTAGTTCCAAACAACAACGTCATTGTCCATACTTTGTTGGATGACAAATAATAAGGCTTGGTTATTGTATGCACGAAAAGCCATAGAGGCGGGTTTCGATGGGTGTTTATGTAAACATATTGCCACTAGAGCGAATGCCGATCTTTGGGCCTAAGCGGTGAAATTTTAGGCCACCGGGGAGAGGAGAAGTGGGCCAAGGACATGTGGGGAGGGTAGTTCGGTGCACATGAAGAAGAAGCACTTCCTTAGAGGTAGATGCGACATGTATGGATGATGAGGTTTGGTGGAAGCGAGGATGAAGAGGGCGCGACAACGATGACCCGGCTCCAAAGCGATCCGATGATTCCGTGGTAATGGCCTTCGGGTGTAGCATTCTTGACTATAATAACTTAGCTATGTGGGGGTACGAGCAGCGACATCCAGTTGGGAAGCGGTTCCCCAACAAGTTAGAGCTAATCCATTTCATCGGCAATTATCTTGTCATCACTAGAAGGAGCACAAGTGTACCGGTCGAAGCCCACAGAGTATGAGGTTAGGTGCACCAAGGCCCCTAATCGCCCTTTCTATGTCCGTGCTCACCGGTAAAACACGAGCACTACTTTGTGGTGGCGGAACACACCTCATACATGCACGGAGGAGTCGATCGAAGTATGAGCCACGTGGTCGGCGCTAGGTTCATTGCCCAACTAGTCGTGACCGGGTTGGTTCGGATATTGGACTATCACCAAATCGATTATGGAGCAAGTGCCGATGAAACGAGGATGCACATAAGTTACCTAACCGCGTGGCGAGCAAAGCGAAGCGTTGAAGATGCTTTTGGATCATTGAAGAATCATACAACTATGCCCCGAGGTTCTTTGCGAAGATATCAATGACCAACCTAGGGACTCGGTTCGCAATGGCGGGCGAGCACATTAAGCTTCAAGATGGTTCGTGCGGACTACTGAACGCTACATGATTAGGGTATTACGGGCTTTCGGACAATGCATTGAAGCTTTCAAGCATTGCGAACTGTCATTTGTGTTGATGGAACATTTACGGCGGGAAGTACTATGGCACCCTCTTGATTGCGATCACGGTGATGCAAACAACCGGATAATACCAATTGCCTCGCATATGTGGAGAGTGAGAACAACGATAGCTGGTTGTGGTTCCTCACTTTGGTGCGGACGGCGTGTCGTGGGGATAGACAGGAGTGTGTGTTGTGTCCGACCGCAATGCGGGTCTTCTCCACGCTCTAGAGGTCTGCATGGCAAAGACGAACCCGTCCATAGCATGGGCCGATGTGGAGAGAAGGTGGTGCATGCGACACACAGGTGCAAACCTATATTCACGGTACCATAACACCTCCCTAGTGAAGAAGTTCAAAGGGTTGTGCCTTGAAACCAGCCGCCAAGTTTCGTGATATTTGGAGACAGTTGAGCGAGACCACTAGGAAAATGATGGAAAATCGGCAAACACAGGAGGAAGCGATTGCGGTCACAAATGGTGGGAGGGCAAAGCTGTCTTGAATCATGATCATCGCACCTTTAGCCAATGGATAGCGGGGAAGCGGTGGGCGTTGGTCCCTAATGCACGACCAAAGCGGTGCAAGGTTAGTTGCATCTATTAATTTATGAGATTAACTTATTCTAAGAGTGTTGGACCCATTAAGTGATAAACTTTGCGTGTTTCTCTCATTAGGTACACCATTATGACGACGAACATAGCGGAAGCCTTCAACAATGTCCTCAAGGGCGTTCGTGGGCTTCCGTTATGTGCCATAATAAGTGACGTTCTCTGAGCAATGAGACTATTTTCGAGATCGTGGTCGTCTTTGCGACGATGTAGCACTCAATTCTCAACCAAGGTGGAGGAGATCATCGATAGTAGGAGGAGCAAATCTACGTGCCACCGCACGAGGTGTATGACCTCGGTAACCATATATTTGAGGTAATGTGCCGCCGTAGGTACCACTCACGCTACTGCGCCGGTGACACCGTCCAGCAATGTACTCTAGGCACTGAGGAGGTGGTGTGCTCGTGCAATAAGCCAAAACTGCATCATATCCCTTGCTCCCATGTATTCGCGGCTTGTAGGGATATGGGAGGGAACGATGCATCTCAATACATATCGTCGTACTACACAGTAGAAGCCCTGAGAAACACTTGGCGTCCCAAGATGAGTTCCTTCAATATTGGTACGAGTTACAAGTCCATCGACGGGCCTTTATGGGTACCTTATCCGTTAACACGACGCAAAGAGCCTGGGAGGCCCAGAGGAACAAGAATGCATGGTGATATGGATGCAGTTGATGCCGTGCAGGCACAGAGGAAGTGCAAGATTTGCAAGTAGAGTGGACATGATCGGAGGACATGTCCTAATAAGCAGTAGACGTATTTAGTAATTTTAGTATTGTATGGTATGGTATTGTGTTGTATTCAGAACTGGATTTCTTATGTGTTGTATTGCACCGTCTTGTTTAACATCTGTTGCGTCCCTAATTGTATATGCTATCTTGTTGCACCGATGATTTTTGTTGCACTAACCTATGCAGGTGGTATTATCAGCATGGCTACCGGTGGCCTTCAGAGCTTCTGCGGCCGATACGATGATGAGCATCGTGGGAGGATGATTTTCACGCGACACCTTGAGTTAATCTTGTTGTATTTATTGAGGTTACCACTTGTTGTATTTATTGTTTCATATTACGAGTTTACATTGTAACCATTGATTGTAACATGATCGTGTCCTTTTGCAATTTGGGTCCATTGCGTGCTCGAGTCTTCCACAAGATCAAGGCATTAGACCCCGTTTCTATAGGCGCCTAGCACGAGTTGGACTACTCCCATTCGCTCTTTTGATGGATGGGACTCTTGAGCCATTACCGCAGGTGGGTGCGACACACAACTCTCCCGCAATAGATGTGTCCTGGTGGCTTGTTGCTAGATAGGTGGCGTCTGAGGCGCTACGTTTCACTTTTCCTTTGGAGAGATGGCGATAACTTTGAAGGATGTGGCTATGATTCTTGGGTTGCCGATCGAGGTTGCCCTTAGTGAGTAGGCGGCCACGAAAGGATCGATGGAGAATGCGTGCAAGAATGGTAAACATATATCTTTCTTCGTGCGTAATAGTTTGTGCTCTGAGTTAACCTCACATTCATTTGTTTACATTGCGGGTTTGGTCGTTCATTACTCGAGAAAGGACCACGGCCTCTCTTTGAAATGGTTTCATGAATTGCAGTCACGGGCCATGTCACGAGGGTGCTGACGAGACACTATTTCAAGGCACCTCGAGGTGTACCTTTATGATTTATTTGGAGGGTAATGTTACGCAGCGCGGGGGACTATCTCGAGCCACACCTCATCTTGTTAGCGCGTGATCTTGCCACATAGCCGGATGAGGTCCCACAATATAGCTGGGGTTCATTGTGTTAGCGACAACCTATAGAGGATCTGTGTGATGGTACCCATCAGACCCATGAAGGGGTCAATGATGAGTTGTTTCCACCTAAATGCAATTTGTGGAGCTGGGAGTATCTTCCTATCTCTCGTCCTAGGGTGGAGAAGGCTATGTACCCAAAGGATATCTTCCAGGACGTGCCTGAGGCCATGAGGCCGACGATGGGCTATAGGTGGATCCATGCTAGGTTGCGTTGGAGCCACCTCCAGGATCACGGAAGCTACCCACGCGCTGGTAGCGATCTTGACTTCCTGAGTTCCGAGCAAGTGAGTTGGGATCCGTGGACACAGGGGAGATTTGCCGAGATCGCAACGGGCGCACGCATCTCATCGTTCTGTGCATAGGATGAGCACCTATGGATGACCACATGCTTCATTTTATACCAGAATTTTGTAGAAGTGTACTCCCCTGAGCGTGTACAGCGATAATTCGGATACCGACAGGTAGTCCCGGTCCCCCCACCACGGGACGCAGGCAGATCACACTTGTAAGTTTTGTCAGTTATAACCCTTCATACTTCTGTGCAGGAGGAGTGCAAAAGGAACAGGAGGAACGTTGGACTGGTCCACCGAACATCGTGACCACATACTGCGGTGGAACCAGCAGACCGAAGCTTCCGCCGTAGTCCCTACAGGGCCGTACGACCCTTCCTCATACTGGGAATACTTCTTGTGGTACCGTCCTCGCACATGCGCCACTCTACTCAGTGGTGACGTGGAAGCTGCACCAAGACCATTCCCCGAGGACCGTTCCCGGCAGCTTCACATCCTTGTTAGTACTTTGATGCATGCAATCCTTTCAATTTCTCATAAACAATACATACTTACGTGAACCTCGTTTTGTAGTCGCGAGAAGCGTCACGAGATGCACAATATGGTAGACCGTGCGATGCGTGTGGCGAGAGTCCTCCTCGGTTCTAGCAGGAGCGACCTACAAAGGTACTTCATGAGAGGAGGGTCAATTATATATTTATATTCCATGCTATCTATATCAAGTTCTTAATATGATGTACTACAATATACGTTGTCTTATTGCCCAATGCACAGATACTTCAGGAGCAAAGGGTCACGTTTGGTTTCGGCTATCCGTTCTTTTGCTGGGTTCGTACCTAGGTCAAATAGGGGGTACGAAGTTCCGGTTATGGATCCCTCATGTGCCTCCCATGCCAGGCACTCGGTGGATGTCTGTTCATCACGGAGTGCTCGTCCCTCCACAGCTTGCCCATCCACAGCTCGTGCGCAGGACTATCAAGATCCTCACCACGAAACTCAGGTTCCCGTGACTTACTAAGTTTCATGTATCGTTTCGTTTTCTCAATTCAAGGCAAGCTGTTGTTAAATCAGTACTTTGTAGCGTAACTCGTTACATTTCTTAACTCTGGCGGGACTACGGCGTCGTGATTACCCACATGTGATGCAACCAACATATGATGCAAGCCATCAAGGCGGAGGTGAGCACAACGGTTCACCACAACAGCGGTGATGGCCTTTCGAGTTGGTGAGCATACGCCACATTGGAGTGAGGATCATGCTTTCAAGCGGGATAGAATGGAGCAAGCGACTTTCATCGACCTCCTCAATTGTGGACAATGGATGCCTCTGAGGTGAATCCTCACAATGGCGTGATCGCGCATGAGACTCGATCAGCGAGGATCCCATGCGGCACATCCTCTGATCGACCACGCTTCCTCGGAGGACCGTCGGCTGGTACACCCAGGAACGCTTGACCGGTGCTAACTACACCTTCTGGGGGGCTTCGACGCAGCAAATTGATGAGGACATGGGAGAGCGTCCCACGCGGCAGGGCCCCTCACAGGCTGCGGGACTTAGGACGACGAGGGTGCCTAAGAACTACACCCCTGACCAAGTTATACGCCACCGTGGTAGGGGTGGATGAGTGTCTTTATTTTTTTTGTTGTATCTGGTGTTGTTAATATAATGTAATATAAACTATGCAGTCTGTCGAGTTGTTATTTGCTCAAACTATGCTTATGTTCTTATGTGTTATTTGCTTTCTCAAGATAATCCCGCACAGTGCCCAAACACACGTCGCATCGTCCTCGCCACGCGGAAAGTCCAGCAAGCCTTTCCTGTATTTTCTGAATTTTCTAGATGACTTATCTCCAGCTAAAAATTTTATATTATCTTCTGGAGCCATTAGTGCACCTATAATATAATTTTCAGAAATTAATAAATTATTTTGTAATATTTAAAAATTCAAAAACAGAGAGAATTGAAAACTAGTACTCTGAATTTCGGAATTTTTATTAAATAATGGCGCAATATTTGGAGCTCAAAATTTTACATAAGAATTCTTACCTCAAATAAATTTGAAAAACAAAATTTCAAAAAATTATAAAAATATTTGGATTGTCTGATAAATCAAAATCCAAAATCAGAAAACTGTGCAAAGCAGATTGTCAGAATTCTAATAAAATAAGTAAATGGTATTTTAATCCGAAATTTCTACAGTATCTAGATAACTTCCAATTCATTGCACAGAAAAATTTTCATTAATATTGAAGTCACATAAAGCCGATTCATTGAACCTCATCATGCTCAGCTTGCTGTTCCTTCCGAATCTGCGCAGTTTGTGGTCAATTAGGGTATTTTTGGCAACCCGTAAAATATCTTATATAAATAAAAAATAGTGAAAGATAGTTCACTAGCATTATATGATATATGTACTACCATAATCTGGAGAAACATTTCATTTATAACCTTCTTCACATATAAAACTGTTGCCTTAAATACCTTAGGTGACCTACAAACGCACCAAAACCGTATTACTTAAACCTTTTGACAATCAGTAAAGTATGTCGTCTAAATGTAAATTTGAAGGTAAATGGTAAAAAATAGCTGTTTAGTATGTATAATACCATATTCCAGAATAATATGTCAATTATAACTTGCTTTTTATCGGAATCCTACTAAAGCAAGAACTCTAAACGTTCACAAACTGTGCAGTTTCAGAAATACTTAAGCCTTTTCGGTACCTTGTAAAACTACTCGAATAAACATAAATTTTGGGAAAAATGGTCCAGAAACATACCCCGGTGTATGTGCAACCAAAGCATAGAAAAACATCTGAATTACGATTTGCTTGTCATATAAAATTCGTTAGAGCAAACACCCTAAATGATAATGTTGTTACAGCCTTACGTTATAAAACAACGACAGATAAAATAACTCGTGAAAACACTAAAAGTTATAAAACCAATTTATAAATACTCCTCAAAGTATATACTACCATATTGTGAAAATAGAAACATTGAAGCATTTTTGGCAGCCTGTAGAATAACTCATCTAAATGCAAACCTTATGTAAAATAGCTTACAAATGATATTTAGGATATGTAGTGCTGTATTCTAGAAAAATATTTTATTTGCAACTTGCCGTTCATCAAAAACCTACTAGTATAAAATCCTTAAGTGAAAAGGTAATTCATACACTCATTTGGCCGATTTCGTATAACAGACTTTAATAATATATAAGCCTTTTCAGCAATGAATATATTAGCACAACTAAACACTAAAATTCATGAAATTAGTTCAGAAATGCTAACCAAAGTATAGATTACCATATTATAAAGAAATAACCTTATTTCGTTATGTTTTTCATATAAATCTTAATAGCTGAACAACCTTAAGTAATAAGCTTTCTATAAGCTATAATATGCAAAAACAAACTCGAAAACAATGAAGAAATCCATATTTAAAATATTTATCTCACCAATATCTTCTTAAAAACCCTGTATATGTAACCAGTAACATAAGAATAGACAATATCTTAACAAGCCTTAGCAACATCCATCAACATTACAATATCTTAACAAGTCTTAGCAACATCCATCAATATTACAATATCTTAAGAAGTCTTAACAACATGCATCAGCATTACAATATGTTCACAAGTCCTAACATTAAAACAGGACTAGAACTTTCCCGAACCATCACTATCAATATCGATACCCTCATCCTCACAATACTGCCAATCATAACGTTTACCCTCGTCATCACTTTGGTAATCGTAAGGAAGACACAAATCAGGGTCTACATCACCTTCAGGCTCTACATGTGGCTTTGCCTGGACATCACTTTGGGAAGGTGCCCGTGGAGCATGTGGCTTTGCCTGGACATTACTTGGCATAATGATTCTCGAAATGTGGAGTTGCGTTCGATACTCCTCTTCCCAAGCCCAGAAACTACATCTGTTGGGACCTAATGCCTGATGATTTCACGGAAGGAATGCAGGGTTAGTGGGAACACATGGTAACAACTCAAAAGGAACAGAGAACTGACCTCATTGTTTTTCGTGCACTTGAAGAAGAATCGGAATTGGTTTGGGGCAGTTTGTGACATGCCCTCAAAGATTGTGGATTTGCATCTCGGGCATTCTATCAACGGGAGCCCTGTCGTCGTGCTTTTCTTCGCAGGCGCACTTGAGCTCGAAGGAGAGGCCATGGAAGCTCTTCGATATGTGGAAGGATTGTGGGGAAGCCTCTCGAGAAACGGTGGTGGTTTGGCCTCTCCTGTCCGAGAGTCCTTTTGTAGGCACGTCCACCTTGTCTTCGTGCATCAAACAGTTTTTACGCTTTGGCCTTGAGCGGCATGGCGTTTTTCCACGCGTTGATTTTTTCATCCGGACCCTCTTTCTTTTTTTCCCAACGTGACACGTGCACCCCGGCCTGTCCTCTGCACGTGCCTCAAGCCCCCCGCCCGATCCACCTCTGACGGGCACGTGTCCCCCTTTACACGGGGACGTGGCCAGGCCCCCCGCAGCACGAACGAGGACGTCCCCAGGCCCCCCGCCCGATCCACCTCTGCGGGCACGTGTCCCCTTTACACGGGCGTGGCGAGCCCCGCGGCCTGACGAGGCGTCCCGGGCCCCGCCCGATCCACCTCGGCGGCCGTGTCCCCTTTACAGGGGCGTGGCGAGCCCCGCCTGAACGAGGGCGTCCCGGGCCCCCACCGATCCACCTCTGGCGGGCACGTGTCCCCCTTTACACGGGGACGTGGCCAGGCCCCCCGCAGCACGAATGAGGACGTCCTCAGGCCCCCCGCCCGATCCACCTCTGACGGCCACGTGTCCCCCTATACACGGGGACGTGGCCAGGCCCCCCGCAGCACGAACGAGGTCGTGCAGCTTTTCTCATAAGGTTTCAGGTCGTGCAGCTGTGATGATGAGTGACACGTCGTGCGGCTTTTCAGGTCGTGGTTTCCAGTTTGTATCCGTATTTTCATGTATGGTTTTCTGACTTAGTCTGTCACTGCAGTTATGTACCCTATGTTGTATTCCAGCTTTATGAATTCCCTAAGGCATTTCACTTGACATGGTATTATAGTTGTTCTACTTACTTCACTTTGTAATATCAATCTTTGGGTTCTATTCAATGCTTAACTCGACTTAACACACACTAAAAGAGAATGGCGAACAACTTAAGTCTCGCATCTAAGTGGCGACGACGACTTCGTGTCACCTCCACCTCGGCGTTCAAGCACTACAAGAACTGCGCGTCCTCTGAACAATACAAGGGGCGTCCGACCAACATTGAAGGAGGGCTTGCTCCTAACTATGGCTATGGCGATGATGACGGCGACTTCGTGTCACCTCTACCTCGACGTTCAAGCACTACAAGAACTAGGCGTCCTCTGAACAATACAAGAGGACGTCCGGCCAGTGACGAAGGAGGGCTTGCTCCTAACTATGGCTATGACGATGGCGGCGACTTCGTGTCACCACCATCTCGACGTTCAACTACTACGAGTTGGCGTTCTCTGAACAATACAAGAGGGCGTTCGACCAGCGCTGCAGGGGGCTTACTCGTAACTATGGCGATGAAGATGGCGGCGACGACTTCGTGTCACCACCACCCCGACGTTCAAGCACTACGAGTTGACCGTTCTCTGAACAATACAAGAGGGCGTTCGACCAGCGCTGCGGAGGGCTTACTCGTAACTATGGCGATGAAGATAACGACGGCGACTTCGTGTCACCACCACCCGACGTTCAAGCACTACTAGAGTCATGTCCGTTCTCTGAACAATACAAGAGGCCTATTCCGACAACCATAGCCTTAGAATGTATGGTTTTCGACTTAGTCCTTCACCGAGTTATGTACCCTATATTGTATCGACTTCTGGATGTCTTTGAAGTGGTTTCCGGTTTGTATCCGTATTTTACATGTTAAGCAGGCTTTAATTAGAATATTTTCGTGTGATTGAGGCTGCATTACAAAATTTTTAGTGCCATGATTCACCTGTATTACAAAATTGAAAAGGCATTGAGGTCGCGGTGTGTTGTCCACTCGATGCGAAAAGGCTCGAGGTCATAGCGGTGTATTTTCTAGTCATACGAAAAGACTCTGACATTGTAGTGTATTGTTTACTCGGCCTGAAAAGACATTGACACTGCAGTGTGTTGTCAAGTCCGCCTGAAAAGGCTCTGAGGCTGCAGTGCGTTGTCAACTCGACCTGAGAAACCGTGGGATCTGATCTTTGGGGCGGAGGCTTATGTGCTTCGTGTTTGCTCTCTGAGTGCCCCTAAGGCCTATATAAGAAGGGACGATGCATTCTAAGAAGCACAGGAGAAGAGGAACAACCAAGGTGAGGAAGTCTCTGAGATATATCTGTTCATTTTAGGTCAGGATCAAGACAAAATGCTGAGGCGTGCAAGTTCAAAGGGAAAGGGCAAAGCAAAAGAAGAGGGAGGCTCTTCGACCTTGCCGCGCACAGCGTTCCAGGATCTCTTCCTACCGAGTGGGGTTGTCGCACCGATGTGTTTGTGCGGAACTCCTTGCAGGCTTGTCCGCTCATACAAGCTTCCAACTTGGAAGAGGCGGTATTGGAAGTGCCGCAACTCTGGTCGACCAGCGGAGAAGGCCGGAAGCTTCGCCTCATGGTAATAATCATCGTGTTTCCTAATATTTCTACATGGAACTTTCCTAATTTTTGTTTCATCGCGATCGCCTCAAATCCTTTGTGTGAATTTGAGAAGTGGTCTGACGAGGAGATCGACCGGAGGACCAAAGGCTCCTTGATGAAGAGTTTGACAAGCGGACCGTGAGGAAGCGGCTTCAAGCGCTTGCGTGACGCCAAGACTGCGAGGAGGCACGCCGCAGGAAGCGGAGGAGAAGGAGGCCGAGAGAGAAAGGAAGCGAGAGAGGCACGTCGTGCGAGAAAAAGCCCCACCGGAGGCATGGGAGAAGGGAAGTGGCCTCGATGCACTCGATGAGCGTCATGTTATATGCTCCTCCCAATTTTAAGCCGTAATAAAATTGTAGCCTACCTTATTTTCATGATAACCGAGTTGAGAATCACCACATCTCTTATTTTCCGCAGATAAATTATATGAATTTCTTCTATATCTTCTTGTTGTATCCCAATTATATTATTCTCGCAATTATTACGAAACTACATTACTTAAAAAAATCCCTAAACACTTCAAAAACCCATTGTGTCATGACGAAATAAAAATCTCAACGTTCAACAAGTCGCAAAAATTTCTCACTCGTCGAGTCGAAATGTCTTATTCAACCAGTCCGAAGCCAGGAAAAGGTTATCACATGCCAAATAAAATTCTCCAACAAAATATTTCGATAAAAGATTTTCTATATCACTAAAAAATAGATTTTATTTATTTATTCAACCCTAGTTGACACATGAAATTATCGCCCGTCAAATAGGAAATCGACCCATGTGTCTGAGAGAGGCCACTTTTGCAATTCGACAGCAGCGGAGGCTAGTTTCGAATTTACAAAACGCATGAGGCGAACAATAAAATTTTTGCGAGCTTTGGTGACATGGCGCCGGGCCCGGGCCATAGCCGGCTATGCCATAGCCGGCGTGTGGGATGCCGGCTATGGCATAGCCGGCACACCACGTGCCGGCTATGCATAGATGGCGTACCACATGCCGGCTATGCACGCCATTTTTAAAAATATAAAAAAATATTGTCTAAAATTGATATTATACGATATAAAATTGTCTGTATTTGAAATTTTGCCCTCATGCCTACCTGTGGTGAGTGGTGACACCAAGTCAAGTCACCAACCATGCTCCGCAGCAGGAGACCCTTGGGGTCAAAAGTGCGAATTCAGCCAATCCTTTATTAGATCCACCTGTCCCCACCACCGATTTCCCATTCACCTACTGGCCACCACTAGAGACTTTGACTTGGATGACCATGCCACATTGGCTTGCCACCAACCCCGACTTCTCCCGTGCCCGCCACTGTAAAACGAACCCAAACTTAATTAGCACATTCCACCGCACCACGTACATTTTACAACTTGCATATTTTTTTCCGAGAATATATACAACTTATATCCATACGTTTTAGCTTTCTAGTCTCACGTACTGTGATCACTAGCCAGCTTGCTCACCGAGAATTTGGTCGCCGATGGCGTCGGGTGCATTGCCGGCATTCACGGTGCGGCGAGCCGAGCCGGTGCTGGTAGCGCCGGCGGCGCCCACGCCGCGCGAGGTGAAGCCTCTGTCTGACATCGACGACGGGGAGGGCATGCGGTTCTACAGCTCGGGTGTCCACCTGTACCGCAACAGCCCGTCCAAGCAGGGCCAGGACCCGGCCAGGGTCATCCGGGAGGCGCTGGCCAGGGCACTCGTCCCCTACTACCCTCTCGCCGGCCGCCTGCGCGAGGAGGCCGGGAGGAAGCTCGTCGTCGATTGCGGCGCCCAGGGCGTCATGTTCGTCGAGGCCGACGCCGACCTCACTGCCGACGACTTCGGCGACGTGCAGAGCCCCCCGTTCCCGTGCTTCGAGCAGTTCATCTTGGAGAGCACCACCAACGTCGGCGGCGAGCCGGTCATCGACTGCCCCTTGCTCTACATCCAGGTACGGACACATGCATGCCGTTTTAGTCGCGTCGAACTCGGCCAGCAGGGTGAAGCAGACGCTAAGAGCAACCCCAACCCACTCCCTAAACCTCTCCCTATCCTAAATTATAAGGAGACTTAAGAAAATTTAAGCTCCAACCCAACCCCTATTACAAGCTCCTATTTTAAAGAGGTACTCTCTCACCCCTACATCTAGGGGGCTTCTCTTTGCCCCTATTATTTCTTTGGCACTTTTTTATTCATTTTAAAATAATAATTCATAGGTGCAAAGTAATAATAATGTTTAGATAAATAATAGGGGTGAGTAATAGGGAGTGTGGGTTGGAGACAAATTTGATATAGAGTACCCTTAATTTTTATACCACCTCTAAATGAGTGATTTAGGGGGGAAATATAGGGGTTTGGGTTAGAGTTGCTCTAACACAGTTAGCTAACAGCGTAGTATGTAACTAACAATTTTACGTGCAGGTGACGAGGCTCAAGTGTGGAGGCTTCATCTTTGGGCAGCGTTTCTGCCACTGCGTGGCGGACGCGCCGGGCGGCATGCAGTTCGAGAAGGCCATCTGCGAGCTGGCGCGCGGCGCCGACGCTCCGTCGCTCACGCCGGCGTGGGGCAGGGAGATGTTCATGGCGAGGACGCCCCCGAGGCCGTCGTACCCGCACCTAGAGTACCGCGAGCCGGCGGGCGGACCGGACCGTATGCTGTCGACGCCCCCGGGCGACATGGCGCGCGTCCCGTTCTTCTTCGGGCCACGGGATATCGCCGGGCTGCGGCAGCGCGCGCCGCCGCACATGAGCGGAAGCTGCTCTCGGTTCGAGCTCGTGGCCGCCTGCATCTGGCGCAGCCGCACGGCGGCGCTCGGGTACGCGGCCGACGAGGAGGTGCGGCTGTCCTTCATCGTGAACGCCCGCGGCCGCGCCGGAATCCCGCTCCCGGAGGGCTTCTACGGGAACGCGTTCGCCTACTCCGTCGCGGCGACCACAGCGGGCGAGCTCTGCGGTAAGGACCTCGGCTACGCGCTGGAGCTGGTGAAGAAGGCCAAGTCCGCCGTGACGTACGACTACCTGCAGTCGGTGGCGGACCTGATGGTGATGAGGGGGCGGCCGCTGTTCGCGCTATCGCGGACGTACATCGTGTCGGACGTGAGCCACGCCGGGTTCAAGAGCGTGGACTTCGGGTGGGGGGAGGCCGTTTACGGCGGGCCGGCGAAGGGCGGTGAGGGGCCGTTCCCCGGCGTGACCAACTACTTCTCGCGGTCCAGGAACGGCAAGGGGGAGGAGGCCACGGTGGTGCCCATCTGCCTGCCCAAGGACGCCATGGAGAAGTTCCAGCTCGAGGTGGAAGGCCTCACCGCGGAGCTCTAGGCGCGCGCGCGCATACGTTGGCGACATGGTGATGGTCTATAGCACATCTGCACATGCAAAAACAGTACGCTACAACGATGTGCATCCATTAATCGTCACGTACTTACTCCATAAGTGCAACTGTTTGTGCTCCATGGTTTAGTCTGCTGGTTAATAATGTTTTGCTCTAGTACTCAATTTGTCTCTGTATGATATATATAATGCACGTACATGCTGTATCTATACAATTTCAATGTTTAATTAGTCGATCCTAATTGCAAGCAATCAAATATGTGCTACTACATCATATTTGACGGCACGGGAATCAAGTCAACTGATCCTTGATACCCAGTTTGGACCAACACTGTGGATGCCATAAGATAGATCGTTCATGGGTCTCAACCATGGTTAGCAAAACGACCGGCATTTTTTAATCACGTCTTAATACAATTACTTATCAAATCATGACTAATTAAAACGTCTAATGACAATGCAATTAGGATATACTGGTAAAAAAAATCATAGGTTCAAAAACATTATTATACTGACAATGTCCATATTATACCAAAAAGTACTATACAAGTTCAATGTACAAAGGCAATTGACACATTACACCAATACATAACAGGTATTACATAAGTAAGTACTGATTCATCTGAAATTACAAAAACATTCATAATAGTAGATACGTGAAAACATCTACACCTGAATTACAACATCACAATTTGCAGGAGGAATTGTATATTTTTGTACCATGCATCAAAGAAATGGTAATTACTCAAGCAAAAGCAAATATAATTTAATTAGAATATTGCCGTCAGACCCGTATATCATGTAGTATCTGTTCACTTAGCTCATCGAGATACCGGGGCCGGCGGGCGCCTCCCACTGATACCCGAGTATCATCCTCCAGCTAATCATCCACTAATCCTTCTCAAAATATTATTACGAGAGACCAAAGCCAGCTTAAGACCTTCTCAGCCATCATATCATCGAATTTCCACTCAAACAAACATAATTAGTCACCTGTAAGCCGCATTTACCATGGCTGAGAGCCACACTTGACATCCCCAACCGGTCAAACAGCAAGTCATATACACGTTCCATATCATGACAGTATGTCACACGCACCCATTAGCAAGAAAAAAGTAGAGAGTGGCAGTAAAATCTATGATTTAAGACAAGTAAAGCACTTAGTGCTTAAAAGCATGTGAACCACAGAAGCATAGCAAAATTGGTTATATTGAGAACTGAAGTGGATCCGTTCCTCTCTAGCTAAAATAAACATCTAGACAGCAAGGTTAAATTAGATAAACCGTAGGCCTGTCATTGGGATAAAATATCATTATCACTAATACTGTAGAAATGTGATCTAGGCCTACATAAACATGAGGACAGAGGAGATTGTGTTGGGTTGTTGGCAACCTAATTAGTTACATGTTAAATCAAGACTAGCAGAATGAATCAATAGAAAATCATATTATCAACTAGATGGCACAAAGCTAAGGAGAAGCTAAGGAGACTTAAATACTGGAATTAGCATGAGAGAATGAACATTTCAGTGGCAACCTTAATCCTAGCCAAAATTAATAAACTAGAGAGCCCGGTAACCTTTGAGTTCTACTAGGCCTGCGCCTCAGAAATAGACCATAATCACCCCTCTTCCGTTAGAAGTTCCTAGGTAGTTAAGCAAGCCATGCACACACTGGGTGAAGATACGTTGATAAGATAGGATATTTGCATACAGATCTTTATCTTCGCAACAAAAAAGAAACCACAGCCACTCTGCTCAAGAAATACTATCTCACTGGACTGGGCACAGACATATACTACTCGACGCAGGATATTATCTACAGCGAGAAGCATTACCAACTTGAGTTATACCGAGTTGCTCTGGTCCATATGCCATTTCAATTCAGAAAACCAACACAAGTGCAGATCAAGTACGCGATCCAAAGTTAAGTGGAGTAATCCAGCTCGAGAATTATGAGGAACATCTATCAGTTGCAGCAAAACCTTAGCTGTACACCCTCGGGGGGAAAAAAACTTCAGCTGAACGGAACATATAATCAGGGTCCGAAACTGAAAGAACGTATGTAATGTACTCCCTCCAAATCAAATCGATGCAACGTTACACACATACCTGAAAGATGGATCGATCGAGAGAGCTTAGCTGGAGAGAGTCGATCGACCGAAGACGGAGAAGCTCGCCGGCCGGCCGGACGGACTACGCTTCGCGTCGCCGGCTCCGATTCAGTTGGTGCAAAGCGGGACACACGCCCACGCAGGTCAGGTATTTGTATCGATCGCCAAAGAGGCAAACCCCATTTTCGATGAGGCGGCGCGCGTTTCCCGACCTGCACCAAGCGAACCAGAGGCGGCTGCGATCCTGCTCTCGTTCTCCCCCCAGTCGCACTGGTCCTTCGCCTCACACACAAGCTCTTATAGCTAGGGGTGAAAACAGGAGAGGAATTATCCGCCTGATCCGATCCCGAATCCGTTTAAAATCCGTACCGATGTTATCCGTATCCGTATCCAGAAAATCCGATGTAATATGGGTTAGGATATGGAAAGAGCAATATCCGATCCGTATCCGAAAAATCTCATGTAATATGGGTTAGGATATGGGAAGAGCAATATCCGACCCGATATCTGGATAAAATCAGTTATTCTTCCATTAATTTGGTTCATTATTGGATAGATAGAATAGTTGTTTGATACTGGCACTAAAAAACACTATTTTGTTATTAAGCATGAACTTCAACAAATCTATCAATAAACAAATAGAGTGATGACATAATGTTTTTACCTAAATTGATTTGTTCAACTTATTTGATAAACTTCATTTCTATTCAAATTACTGGAATTAGTTGAGTCACTAAATTGCACCTCTAACTATACTACTATCTTACGTTGAAATAATTATGACTTGAAGCTAATGTTGCAAGGTTAATGCTTCATTCGTTCTTTTATGTACACAATTATGTACTATACTACTATCCGATTATGATATCCGATCCCGACCCGAATCTGTGAGGTATCCGCTCCGTATCCGAATCCCGAATAATCCGAATTAGTATCCGACTCCGAACCCCCCAAAAAAATAGGTTAGGATAAGGGATGAGCAATATCCACCCGTATCCGACCCGGTTTCACCCCTACTTATAGCTAACCCTGGAAGCCTCTGCACACGAACAGCTGGAACGCGCGAATTGTTGATGCGTTTTGGCAAGCATAAACGCAAGAGATATTATACCGGTAGTATATATACAGTTATAGTAGAAATCAAATCTAGTTATCGATTTGTTAAAAATACTTCTATTACTATATTACCGAAGGATGTAGAAGTAGAACATCATGGGCTTTAAACATGAAACCATGTAGTATCAAGTAGGCATGATCAATCCGCTATGTGGATTTAATTCTAGTACAATGAGCTTTTGTGACATATATTTAACTTTTATTTTACATACTCCGTTGGATCAGCGTCAGAGGAGCATATAAGAAAACAAAATTTAGAAAGCTATATTAACATTAAAAGTTTAAAGGAAAAAGAGAGAGAGTATGAGTTAGTTTATGTCAACTATAAAAAGTAAACAAATATTAGATAGTCTGATAATTGTAACGAAAAAATAAACAATCTATATTATATTAAATTTAATGTGTAATTTAACTTTTCACAGTCTAATATATCTCATTAAATTTAATATGCAGTAAAAGAGCTCGAATGCAAGGCACCAAGAGTCGGTCGGATACCCACATGGGCTGTTGGTGTTTGGGGCCAGGCAGCCAAGCCGAAAAGAGGTGGTGGCAACAACAACGCGTGGCAGCCGGCAGGTCAGGTCGCAGAACGATCGCTGGCCGGGGGTCGCAGACTCGCAGCGCTAATCAAACGATGCGCCCTGAGCCTAGCTGCTACGCCGTTCACGGGGACGTCGTCCCGGGGCGGGCGACCAGTGACCAGAAATTTCGAGGCGGGCCGAAATTTAAAATAGAGACCTTTCTAAATAATATATATAAGTGTTACCAATAAACACTCAAGATGCATCAAAAAAAATTATTCATATCAAGCAACAAGTAAAGTAAGAAGTATATATTACAGTATTACCTTAAAAATTTCTTCTAACATGTTTAGATGCGAAGTCATTGATGATGGTGTCAATATCAATCTCATCCAATAATATCTTCTCGATGCATAAAATAGCCAAACTATTTAGCCTTTCTTGAGACATTTTGGAAATATCAAATTACCGATCCATCTAATTAATATGTTAAACATAATACATGTAATCACGTTTGTTAAGGTAATTAGCAAAATCAATTAATCAATACGACAATACCTAATGGCTCACGGATGAAACGTCGGCAACTCGGCGCGGGCACTGGGATCAGCGATGATGAATTGCAGAGTTGGGCGTGGTCCGTCACCGGATTTGTCGTCTCGTCCCTGATCGCCTGGTGTGCGCGTCGTGACTCGCGTTGCGGCGTCGGCTAGCGTGTGGCGTGGCGTCGCCGTCGCCTCGTCCTGACTCGCCGGTGCTTAGCTGCGGCTGCAGCGGATGGTGGGCCTTCGACCACACTTGAGCGGTCTCACGCGTTGGGCGGCGTTTGGGCTGTGGCCTCAATCGCTAGCTGCTCCGTCGGATGATCGCGATGCTTTAATTCTCCAGCGCTAGAATCTAGATCGCGTCGGCAGCTTCGCTTCTGCGTCGCTCACTGCGGTGGCTTCAAGCGATCATTCTTTGGGCCTTAAACAACTTCAACCCAAACCCTTATATTTTCCCCCTAAATCACTCATTTAGGGGTGGTGTAAAAATTAGGGGCACTCTATATCAAATTTGTCTCCAACCCACACTCCCTATTACTCACCCCTATTATTTATCTAAACATTATTATTACTTTGCACCCATGAATCATTTACTAAAAATAGAAATAACAAATAAAAAAAATGTTGAAGAAAATAGTAGGGGGAAGAAGAAAGTCCCTACATGTAGGGGTGAGAAGGGATCTCCCTAAAATAGGGGTTCCTTATAAGGGTTGAGTTGGAGCTCACATTTTTCTAATTTTCTTTATAATTTAAGATAGGAGGAGGTTTAGGGGGTGGGTTGGGGTTGCTCTAACGCGCGGCTACACGCTGCGAATTTTTTACTGTTCTAGCCGATCGTTAAAACATAATTACGTTTTTAGCCGTTGCTTCGATAAAATTTCAAAACTAGCCTCTAAACAGTAAATTTCTGTGGATCCATTCCGTGGAATAATTTTTTTGATTTTTTTAAGCGATTTTCCGCGGATCCAGTGCGCGAAATTATTTTTTTTTATTTTTTGCCCACGAATCCCGCAGATTGGAACCGCGGAAATTTTTCCTTAATTTTCCTCCTCCGGCCATTTTTTTTCTTCCATGGGCGCCTTTTTTCCCGACAGCTTCTTGTATGATTTCACGCAATCCGGGAAATCATTTAAAAATAATAAAAATATTCGCGGATTATGTCATTTGAATTTCCTTTGTTTATGAGGTATACAGTAATTCTATCTACGCATCGACTAAAACCGTAATTTTTTCTCCCCAAAGACTAGAACGGTACAAAATTCCTCCCATGTGTCGCCAAAAAATGAATAAAGTTTCCTCCGATCCGAGCGAAAAGTGCAAGCACAGGTGGTTAAAAAACGATCAGCTAGAACAATAAAAATTCGTAGCGTGTAGCCGCGCGTTAAGGCCCAACAGCGATTGCTTTGAAGCCAGTTGCAGGTGGAGCGATGCAAGAAGCGAGCCGAGCCGATGCTGTCTAGCGCGCGTTGGAGAATTGAAGCATCGCGATCATCCGACGGAGCAGCGCGCGTTGGACGACGAGTGCCCCGAAGCGCTCGGCCACGGGGCGCTGATCGGCTGATGAGTCCGCGACTCGCGAGGCGTCGTCACGCGCCAGGACTCCTCCTCACGCGCCGAGGCCCAACTGCCCAAGTGACGTTTCGTTTCGCTTCGCTTGAAGTACTAATATACCATGCATGCATGTACGCCAGGGTGGGGCCCATGGGCGGGGGGGCCCGGATCGGCTGCCCCGCTCCCCCCCCAGGGCCGGCGCTGGGGGGCGGGCGGCCAGTGAGCGGACTGCATCCAGGACGAACGAATCATGATCCGTTGCAGCGCACGGGCGAGCGCGAGCAAACGGTGACAATGGCGCGTGGTGGGGGTGGGGATCGAGACCATGCCTCGCCGACTCGCCGCATATGTACACGCGACGATTGGTCGGCCGGTGAATCGGCACCGCGTACGCACACGCGCCACATGGCCTGCATGTCAGGAAGAAGGGCTTGGGCGCGCGGCGTGCCACGCGCTCGATTTGTGATCGACGAGTGAATGTTCAGACTAGCTCGAACAGGATGACTGACGACGTGTGCGATCGACCACGAGCTGCTGCATTGCATGCTGATAAAATAGATTATATTGGAGTTTCGGTCTCATGTGTTCCGGATCATGGTAGCCTCACGGGTTGTGGCTGTAGCGTTCGGTTAACTGGTTAAGTAGCCGCGGTCCCTACGGCACGAGGGCCAATCGACAAAGTAGGTTTTCGTTTAGTCTCCTCGCACTCAACTAACCGCCCTTCCTGATCAACCGGTGAAACTAGCGGCGTTCTAGCTGCTGCAAACTTCGCCAGTGGGCGCACTATGCACGGTCATGGCAACAGCGGCTAGCTAGAGGAAACTGATCACTTTTTTTAGTGCCATGGTGTACCATGGTCCTGGCCATGGAAGCGCCTGAAGCGTTCCCCTACCGATGAAGGGCACCGAAGCTCTCGGCAATGCAGTAGCATGCTTTCCGCGCTTTCTAGCCATGACAGTGCCTCTCCCACGCTCCCCGACAGCGACAGCCGACTTGCTCCTGCGCTTGCTGACTCCGATGCTCCCTAGGTGCGGCGTTTCTCTGGTGTGGTAGGGGATAGGTGTCGCCTGCCACGCCTTCTATAGTAGGAAGAAGGATTAAATCTATAAATACGTTTATAGAAAGGCTAGATTTGCAAAATAAAAAAAAAAAAAAGAGAGAGCTAGAAAAAATGATCACTTCGTTAACGGCGCATGGGTTCAGCACCTACCACGACTGTCCTGACGAGTGACGATACAAATCAACCAATGTTACCAGTAATGAGCTGCCACTACAAAATGACCCGATGATTCTTCAGCAATGTGCCAGTGTGTGACGCATGGGAGCCGGGTCCTACACAAATGCTGTGATCAAGAGATTGTATTGGCTGTCTCCTGCCGTCCTTTTTTCCCCTGACGATGCTCGCGCAGTGACAGATGCCTCCATCTTTGCAGGCAAAAGCAAGAATTTTGCCCAAAAAAAAAAAAGGAAAGAAAAAAAGGCCTGCACGGATGGCAGTAGGTCCCTAGCTAGCTAGTCTCAGACTAAAGACTAATGGTTTACTTAGGGGTTGAAATGAATAGCTGAATACTGCAACAAAATAGGATTATGAGCAAAATCACACAGCAAAGCAGAAGTGAGCATTTTTGGACTGACCGTTAAAGAGCCGGCTTTCATTGTTCGGCCATGCAACAACGAACTCGCATGCAAAATTAACCCACGCTACTGTAAATCTAATCTGGCCAAGAATCAAGATCGACCAAATGAGAGAGCCCAACCCATAAAGACTTTCCTGTCTTCAAGCCAACAAAATATAGGGCCCAGATCTGATGATGTGTGACTTTGAATATGGAGTATAATCTGTGATGATTTAATACCACTGGGGCCGAGTTCTAAATCAAAGCAAAGCAAGCATGAAGTACTTTGAGGCTTGAGCATGCAAACTCCAAAAAGAAGCCGTGAGAGAGAGAGAAAAGAAGATACAAAACCCTTTCCTACTAGAGGAGGGCACTCGGGCTAGGGTTTTTTGACTGGTCCAAAGCACAGTGGGTATGGTCCGGTTCAAAATCCAAACTGTCATGACACTGTAGCATGGGTCGTGCTGGGTCCAAGAACCGAACACGATGGGCGACACGGCCTGACACGACACTATAGTATGGGCCGTACTAAGCCCGATTACCTAAGGCATGAGAAAGCTTAGCATGAAGATCACTGATCCAGTGAGCATGAGGCCATGGACGCACCTAGTAATATGGACGTCACCTAGGGCTAGCTACTGAGCATAACTAGTTTTTTAAAAATTGACATAATTTAGTATAAAATTATTTTATTTATCATTTAAATAGTTATTACAAATTCGAGCTATCGAGCCATTGTCGAGCAGAGCCTCATTAATATTTTTCGTTTGAAATAGACTCATTTCAACTTTGAACTCATTAACTACTACAATCAAAAGAATTTTCATTCAAGTTTTTACAAGTTTTTTTGCAAGCCCTATCTGTAGGGCTGCGTTTATGTGATGGACGCCTTCATGGAGTGCTACCTGCACGGCAGTGGGAAGGCCATTTTGATGCTGGTTGAAGCCATTGCTAACTAGACTGACTCACCTCATGCTAGCTTACTCTCTAATTTACTCATGCAAATTAGCTTTTCCTAATGTGAGTTGGTATTTTCTTTTTCTTATCATGAGGTGGTATTTTACCTTTTCCCAAAAAATTTTCAGTCGAGTAACAAAACTGTTGTGGCAAGAATGATGAAAATTCCCATGCTTTATGCCCTTTGGTTAAGTTTACGACACTTTTTCTGGGGGTGATTGAATTAAAGGTGGGGAATAACATGAGATTAGTTGTATTGTACCACGAAGGATGACAGAACCTCAAATAAATTATTTGATGTGTTCCAAGCCAACCAACGGGAAGTAAGGTTCCAAACAAAAAAAGATTTCAAAGTGCCTTTTCCAAATTTAAATCGATGTCCCAGGAATTTGAGAAAATGGGGATCCCACAGATAAGGAACAATTGTTGGTGGTGCAATGCCTTATACATGTATATAATAACTTTGATCACTTGCTATTGTAGATTCCCTTTTCTATATGCAGCGATGAGAAACAAAATTATTAGAAGCCCCAGGCCCCCAACTTGCTGTTGTTCTCTCTACCTAATGGCCTGAAGAGCTCTGATAGGTCATGGCTTCTTGTACTTGATTGGAACATGCAAAGTGTTGCACTTAGATATTTCAGGTTTGCAAGTTCAATGCTTAATGAGGCTTCCGTGATATATTTAGCCCATGGTAACTTCGTGCTGCCAAAATCTGGACCATGGAGTGTTATATGTTAGATTTAGTACAAGTGGATCAACTTGAGCACTAAACACACGTTACTGATGGCAGATGTTTCCATGGCGGCCGTTGATTAGGGAGGCCGGTAGAAGTGGCGTATTTATGGAGCTAAAAAATAGTTTTATGCCTTAGTCCTTGCAGCTCGACTCTCAGCGAAGAAACAGGGTTGTTGCTTTCTATTAGTGTTGTTCTCGATTGCTATAAAAACTTTTGGTCTATTTCTTCTCTCTCAAATGAAAGGCAGAGCTCCTGCCAATTTTTTTTTTTTTAAATTGATCATGGTGGTGAGCAGATTGTAATTTGTTTGTTAAGTAAACTTCACAAAACTACAAGCCTTTTTTTGTACAAACTATCGTAAAACCACATGTTTTACCTTCCGTTTCGCAAGGCTACGTATATATTTTAGGAGAATTTGTATCACAAAACTACAAATTTTAAAATTGACCGTTTCTTGTAACATTTATGATAGTGTGGGCCCACATAGCATTCTCACGCACCCTCATTTCCTGTTTCACTCGCTCATGAGACTGCTATGTAGGTCCACACTGTTATACTTGTTATAAAAATAGTCAATTCTAAAATCTATAGTTTTGTGATACAAATTCTTCTAAAACCTGTAGTTTTGTGATACAAATTCTTCTAAAACCTGTAGTTTTGTGAAATAGAAGCTAAAACATGTAGTTTTCTGATAGTTTATACAATAAATATGTAGTTTTGTGAAATTTACTCTTGTTTGTTATATTGATGCACTGGCAAAAGAGAGAGAGAGAGAGTAGAAAATGACCATACTGGCAAGAAAGGATGAATTCACGTGATAGCATTAGCTTGATACCCGTCAAGCTGTCACAGAGTGCACCCCAGGCTCGCGGCATATTCCCATGCCATTAATTTTTAATTATTGACCTCACAGCATACAGTGTCTATTCAGGCAGGAGAAGATTAAATGTTTCTCAGAATAAAACCGAATTGGGAAAAGGTGAACCCTTTGGTATAGGATTTGTAAAAAAAAAGAGAGCAACTATCATACGCTATACCGTTGGGAATCACTTCCAACGGTATAGCATGTTTCATTAGGTTCACGGGTAAGTTTCATTACTAGGTTTCACGGGTAAGTTTCGCGGTATAGCATGTTTCATTAGGTTCACGGGTAAGTTTCATTACTAGGTTTCACGGGTAAGTTTCATGATGTTTCACGGATAAGTTTCATGAAGTTTCGTGATGTTTTACAGATAAGTTTCATAAAGTTTTGTGATGTTTCACGGATAAGTTTTATGGGTTTCATGAGGTTTCAAGTTTCATAAGGTTTTGTGTTTCATTAAAAAAAGTTTCATAGATAAGTTTCATAGACTTAAATCCAAGGTTGGTTAGTTGTACCGTTGGTTTAGTAAATAACGGTATACCGTTCTTTAGTTTATCTTGGAAAAAAAATGCAATATTGAGACATCCAAATCGTAAACAATTGGCTAGGGATTGCTGTTTTCACCTCCCTGGTCCTCCCATCACTCAACTCCTCTAAAAGTACCTTTTCTTAACTAAAATAGTGATACAATCCGATATATAAAGAAGGGAGCTGGCTCAGGAGTTGAGCCATCTTAGCAGCGAGTAACTTGTGTACTGAACTCTTAATTCTTATCCTGCTCTTCCAGTTTCCAAACTAGCTGCCACCATCTGTTTAATTTCCTTGTCAACTTCATGGCCAATTCATCAAAAACTGTTGCCATTTTCGTGTTGCTTGTCTGTACTGTCTTCTTCATGCAGCTCTCTATGCCAGTTCATGCACGGAGGCTAGAAGTGCGGGCACCTGTCGTCAGCATGTATCGTCCATGCACTGAAAGGAGCACTCTCGAGGCGCCTGCTGAACAAGTCGATTCGACCACTCCAGGTCATAGCCCTAGCATTGGCCATAACAGTCCTCCCAACTGAGACGATGATCTGATCCTGCTACGTACTGTCGTGATCCCTACCTGAAACTTGTAACTCTTATGGTGTTTCTCGAGCTTCTGCTTTTTGGTTACGAAAGGCTTAAGGCATGTGATCGAGGCTAGCGAAGATTTTGTTTCCCTTATTTCTCTTGTCACCGTTAAAACTTGTGCATGTATGCATGCCTGCATGCTTTCTTGTGTCACTCTCTTGTGTGAATTTGCTTACCGTTGTCTCTGAGGAGGGTCTATGGATCTGTAGCAGTGTGCCTGTCGAAAATTTTAATTAATCCTATGTTGTAAACTTGAGGAGTATGTTGTAAGGCCAGCTTGTCCAAAGTTTTCCTGCTATGATGAAGTAAACTTGAAAGAGGTTCATTGTAATTGGCTCTTTAGTTTTCCATTTACATTTGTATTGCATACATCTCTGTAACCTTCGTACAATAACTTCCATATATACATCAAGTTTGTGTAAATTGATCAGGACTTATCTTTTATTTAAAGAAAAATTAATGGTAGACCGCAGTATCATCTATTATTTTTTTTTTGTGGAAGATAATCAAACGCTTGTAATAGTATACGGCTATACGTTGCTTGGTGTTTTTACTTCATGGCATCCCTTGGAGCTCTGAATAATCCGGCATGTATTTTCTAACCTGTGTCATATTGTTATGTCCGCGTTCTAGTTGCATATACTTGTGTAAAACAACCAGCTGGTATGCACATTTTGAAGTGAGCTGATCTATGCACAGTAATCTTGTTGCACTGTGTCTTTCTCTTTTGTTTCGAAAGTTTCTTTTTGTTGTCCTGAGTCTGAGAGAGATCTAGAGAGAGAGAGAGAGAGAGTTTGTCTAATAATTTGGTTATAATCACTACACACTTGTTTTACTCAGTGGTGCTACATGACCAAAGCATTTAGTAGTTGCAGCAATTGTGGTACTATGATCTTAAAATATGAGGCAACTTAATGTACACAAATCGATTACTTGCTGTTGCTGGTCCCAGTTTATAAACAGATCACCGTGTAATAGGTAGTAATACTCCCATGTTAATGCATCTGCTTTTGAAAAAGGGAAACCTCATTGTTACTAAAAATTGACCAGCAGTAGGTCGTGACTGAGAAAGATATTTCCGAATTAAGGCATGTGTGAGTTGTGATAGTTTAGTTTTAACACATCTTCTTTGTTTTTCATTTTTCTAGATTGATAGGAATCTCCACCAACTGTGTCTTCAGCAATACAATGCAGCTTTTCTATGGGAAAGTAGCGAATGTGAGATGTCCTAAGCTGAAAATAACAAATGGCGATGGCTATCCTGCAAATATCTGAGCTCCTTTGTACGCTAAATTCAATATAAACCATTTATTCTTTTTAATTCAATGGATTAGATTATCTAGAATTTATTTATACTTCTTATGATAGTAGAGTGATTGAAATAGCTTAACAAATCAACGACTAGATCTAATTTTTACTACTCATTATTATGCTACCAATATAATGCACCGTAAAATTTCTCAAATATTTTCTCTTTGTGCTGGAAAAAATTCCTTGCGGACATTATGGTGCTATTGTTGTGATGGCTAGTAGTAGTGTTGTTGTTCTTATTATTATTTTAGGAAATGTTACTCGATCCAAAGTTCATGGAACTATGTGAAAAATTGATAAGGTTAGTGACTTCTGATGCAATTCACCTGGTTTATCACTCCTGTGAGGCTGTGATGTCATACTAAAGTTCAGCTATATATTACAACAATTAATTTGTTCCTTGTTTTGCTAAACATTGTTAGCGTAATAATTCTTAAAAAGAACATTGTATACAGACGTTGATTTCTCACTATTAGTGTTGGCAAAACTCCCATTATATCTGCTGGGACATGAGAAATGTAAATAAAAAAAAACTACAAAGAAATTCTCACATGCAGGGAAACATTATGTATGGTGTACCTTCGGAAATTCATGATCACACATGAGAGGATGTTTGAGAAAGAGAGAGAGAGAGAGCTCATGACGCATATGTTTTTTTTTCCATTTCACATTTTGTGCACGTTCGACATATCTCTACTATATAAAGCAAGAGTTGCTTCCTACGTTACTTCATCAAAATTACTCACTTTTGTCACTGCTTTTTAATTACCCATATTTACCACTGCTCTTTAATTACCCACCTTTGCCACTGTTAGTGCTCTTTACAAATAAACTTTTTTATCGCAAATTAAGTTTCTGTTGCAACGCACGGACACATGGCCAGTATATATAATCATATTTGTAATTTGTCCCCGGCCCGTAACATTGCATGCACGCATATCTTAGTGCGTCTCATTTTCAAAAAAAATTGGAACCTCTCCCTGATGTCCCAACCGAAATGGGAGTGGCCGCGCATCTCTAGTATAGTTGACTTGCTTTTGTTCGTTGTGTGCCAATGCAAATGAATGATGATGCATGCCAGTTCCAACTTCCAAGTGTCCTAGTTTCAGTACATGCATGACTACTGCTTTGGAAACCAGCAAGCGTCCAATTACACGCACTTCAGCACTTGTTCGATCGGCAGGTTCAGTTTTTTACCTACGAAAGAAGAGTGATCTTTCAGTGCTGTCTTTTATTTTAGAATTAATCCCAATTCCCAACTATATATGTCTTTTCACCCAGTGTTATCTAGTTGTTGGTGAACGATGACTTCAGGTCAACCCGTCAAAAACACTCGAGCATAATGCATTTCCTTTTGAACAAAGGAAACCTCGTTGTTTCCAAAACTCGACCAGCAGCAGCTAGTGCCTGACAAAAGCTGTTTCCTTGTTCAGCCATGTGACTAAGCAGTGATAATGTGACGAATCTTCTAATGTGATATACGTTTGCTTTATAGTTTTTGGTGGTCAGGTCATTGCAATTATTTGAAATAAAGAATTAATCATCAACTTGCATTCAGAAATTAATATAATCCGGCTTCAGTGTGGCAGCACAGCTAGCTGGCGATGTCCATGCATGCAAAGCTGCTTTTGCTTGTCTCAGAGTGCAATGCTGAACTAGCATAAGATAAGATTAGCTAATCAAATATACCAAATCTTTTCTCTCCAGGTATTGGGCTATGTGGCTCAATTCTTCTCGTCAGACATTGAACTAGGATGGTGATGTGCACATTTTATGTTTATTTCAATAATTCATGTGTTACATCGTGTGCATACGTAGACCTTAACTAAATCTGATAACTAAGGGCCTATTACGTTCGACTCTAAAAGCATAATCGAAACAAACGATCGATTCTAACGATTCTCGAAATCTCATATACACTAGAATCCACACCACTATATGTGCTTTTGGATTCTTTTTAAACCACAATCGAATCGGAATCTAAAATTTGAAACAAACGAACCCTAAGCCTTTTTAACTTTCGGAATTCAGATATTTGCCTTGATCGATCTCTACCGATACGGTCGATCGATCGATGTGATGTACTTACCAGCAGTGGGCTTCCGCTTCGTATCACAAAGCGACGCTATATATCTTATCCATCGGTCATATATACTTTGGTTAGTGCTATGCTTTTGTGACCCCATCGATCGTGGATAAGGCTGCTAATGGGCCGAATCTCAGCACAGATCTGATCTAAGTCTAATATTTTTTAATAGATCTATATCTAGTATTCTAGTCTGATCTAAAAAGTGAGATCCAAACTGTTGTGGGCCCAAAAGAAAACCGGGCCTTGATTTGGACCTTGATATGGACAAACTGTTTCTTGGATGAGTCAATAGTTTACGGTACAATACTTAAATAATAAAACTATTTGTGATATCGTAAATGAACTACAATGTGATCGAAATAGATAACAAACATGTACTATCCAAATAAACTTGTTCATACAAAAACTCAGGTAAGATAGAATAAAGATGAAACATCAAAGTTTATCAAAGGTCACAATAAAATATTATCGCATGAAATTTTATGCGGCACTACTTAGTTTGCAACTCAACTGATATACTGATCTAACATTAACCCCTTACCTACACTTAGGCTCAACATGTCACACAAAATAAGATAACTATAATGAGGCACACATGAAACTTAACAAAAGTCACAGATAATGTTGCATTGCTTCTGCTACCTATATGCAAGGGACATGTTTAGCTGAATAAGCTCAGCATTATTTTAAGTCACATGAAGCCACATAGGTCATCACTGCTCTGTTGATGACACTGTGAAGAGAGAAAGAATTTAACACACGAAAATTACATATTAGAAAAAATTAATCGTATATATACTAGGCACTTGTATCTTGAAGCGCTTGTACTCCGGCTTCTTGCCCTTTTTGTCATCGTGTGTCCCTCCTTCATCGACGTAGGCAAACCCCTACATACATTAGAGAGATGCCATTGAGTCAAAAAATGAATGTAGTTAAATTCAGAAAGTGCTAGGTTACAGTAATGTACTTATTGCTCCAAAGGAGGCTTGATCTCATAGGCCATCAGTCTCTTCTCGATCGAGTTAAAAGTGTAGACCGTATTTTCACTCAAAACAAGGATGAGTAGAACCCAATGGTTGGTTATTAAATGGTATGCAATGCAAGAAAATAATTTCACATATAGCTTAAATACGTACAAGTAATTGAAGGGTAAAATACTACTTACTCCTCGTAGTACGGGAATAGAATGAAGTCTCTATTTGACTCAGCATTCAATGCCCCCTTGATGTAGCCGGCAATGAAATCCGATTGAAGCCTAGCCATGGTCGGAGACACAAGCTCAGGGTCGACAAACCCAACTAGGTGTTGATTCATCACGGCTCGTTGCCTCATTGCCCTACAATTCATATTGAACGTTAGAAAACATAATGTGAAATCTTATAAAAGTCATCAGCTCATGTTTTATGGTGCGTTACAGCGTCCAAGATCGTAAAGTAGAAATATCAACGACTATCAGTTGGTACACACGGAACAGATCTTCAAAACTGTCTAGGAATGTCCCATGCTTGTCGCGGTGAAAATGTCCCTTTCTATACCTCACATTGAAGTCGACTCGACGATCTTCCTCATTAACCCTATCAATGTACCATCCATGGAGCATGCAAGTAAATTTGCCTAGATCATTCAATAGGTTGGATGCAATCAGAGATTTTCCATGTACGTAGGCCTTAAAATCGTGAGGGGTCTTCTTATTGTCTGCCGACTTTCCTTTCTGCGCAAAAGGAGTCTTTGAGGCAGGGGCAAGGGGCTTTTCTTGTGTTGGTGGAGGCGCTGTGGCCTCTGTTAGCTTTGCCTTCTTGGAAAGAGTCTCCAAAGCTTCCTACGGTTCAATGGCTATCATGCTAGTCCTTTTACGTACGAGCTTTGCACTCTGCATAGGACTCATCTCGATGGTGGTAGCAGGAGCAGGCACAGGTACGGTAGGAACCTACGAAGTACGCACATATGTAATTTGTTGCATTACTACAGGAATAGTAGAGAAGATGTGGGTGATTTTTACCTTGACCTGTACGACATCTGTTGTGGGCCACTTGATGAACGATATGCATGCCTACACGAGAGTGGTAATATCTTCATTGGGGGAACTCCAACACATATGATACGAAGTCTTCGTGGACGTAGTCCACTTGCACCCTCATGTAGCCCTTCCCCAAAGGCTGATCATACGCAGTGTCGGTCTCCTTGCATGGAAATGCAACCCTGCATGCAGTCTCGATGGAAAATCCGTCCTCCGTCAGGGTGAGCTGGCACTTGGCAGGCACCTCATCGGCTAATCGCGCCCACTCTACCTTCTTCCCCTCATAGCCGCTTGTACCGAGGTGGTGCGGATGCGTGTTATACTTTTGGATAGCGATGTTCCTCTCTCACAGCTGCTCTGCCTTGGGCATGCCTTTCATCCTCGTGAACTCCTACCAAACATCAGGAGTCACGAACGGATACCTTTCGAATGGTATATGGCCTTTCAACACGTACTCATTGTGCATGAGGACCCTAAAGTGCCTCAAGGCCACACCCATTCTCTTTATGGCGTAACACCTCACGTTGCGTTCATCTTCATCCTCTATAATCCATTTGCCCTTAACCTCGTCCCACAGCCGACTCTTCTACTCAGCGCTGACTTCATTTCTCTAATCCTTAACCGTTATGGGTACTCTCTCCCTCACTAATTGGCCAAGAAATGACCAATATCATCCCTTATACATGAGAGGACCCGTGCAGACTCCCGTGGCATTGAAGTGGAGAATCTGCGGTGTTTTCCCTGTGACCCCTTTGTTCAGTCTTCAAGCCTTCCTCACCTTACTCGGCCCCTCAACATTTGAAATTTGGCTCGACTCAACACTTAGAACTTGGCTCGGCCCCTCAGAAGCACCTTCTACTCTGTCTGGCGATGAGCCGATGCTCTCTAATTGTGACATTTTGAATTTTTTATCTGACATGGTCATATATTTGATATGAGAGAAAACAATTTGTAGCTATTATGTGAACTTGACAATCAATCATGTGAAGCAACAGATGAATGGATAATTCATATTATTTAATTATTCTAGCATATTGTAGTAGAGTATGAGATGAACGAAGCATCTTTAAGAAAAGCCTATCTGTTGACCAACTAAATACGTACTAACGATGACTCCTGACGAATACTTATACCAGGGGTACCCCACAGCAAAGTATACATCTATTTCAAGATCGTATCTCTCTCAAGTAACGGGTTGAAGCCGGACCGGCGATGATCTGGAGTCTTTGAAGAAGGCATTGCCGAAGTCTTCGTCCCTCACGAGAAGGATTACCACCAAACAACAGATGTATATTAAAAGAGACGTCTTTGAAACGCATCTGATCGAAGGCCTCCTCGTGAGAAGAGTCCCTTGGTTGCTCCAACTTGACCCGGGTCGGCGCCCCGCGACCCGACCTAGACCAGTCCGGCAGCCGCCGTGGGCTCGACTCGACCAAGGCCCGCGGGCGCCCAGCGAGGCCGCCCTGAACCCGGGTCAGCCAGCCCAGCGAGCTCAGACTGGGTCTTGGCCAAGGCCCCTGAGCTCTAGCTCACAACCTCTGCCCGTCGACGGTCTACACGTGGTCACCGCCTCACGGACATAGCGACCATCTTGGGGCGGATGGCTCCTTCCCAAAAGCGACCAAAGGCGGCCGATAACTTACCCGTCCTCAAGCCGTCAGCGTCGGCCAGAGCGCCTGAGGCAGTCGCACCTTCCCCCAACGAAGCCGCCGTTGTGTCTACTAGCCCGACATGGGATGAGCGAAGCAAATCAATCATCAAGACCGAAGACTAGGACACCCGGGCATAGCATACCCCTACCTCTTCTTCAAAAATCCCGTGTAACCTGCCCCCTCCGCCTATATAAAGGGAGCGGGGCCCTCGAGGAAGAACAGCGCCTGCCTTGCGCATACCGTCCACTCGTTTTACCACTCACCGAGCCTTGAGGCCCGACTCATCATCAGAGCTTAGAAAGCCCTCCAGACCTCCTCTTTTGGGAGAAAGCGCTAAGAACTGTCTTGACCTCGCTTGTAACCTCTGGTAACCTTCGGCACCAGTAATACAAACCGCCAACACAAAGCTGGAAGTAGGGGCGTTCGCCCAAACGGTATACATCAGGACTTCCTTAGTCTAACCATTCGAGAAGAGGGGACGCGCGACCCCCTAAGCTTACAAATTTACTTGCCGGTTATACGAAACACCGGCGGTTGGCGTGCGGTAAAGACGCCTTAGCGTCATCTTCGTAATCTCCGGATTCCCATCTCCCTCCTCGATGGCTTTCTTCACCGACGACGACGCGTCTGCGTCAAGGGGCTGGATCCGCTTTGGCTCCCTCGACTTCATCACCATCCCGGCAGGAGAGTTCGTGCTCATCCCCGCCACTCCCCAGGCTCGGGCGTCCGCCTCGAGCACAGACTCCTCGCCGAATACCCTCGGCGACCGCCGACAGGGACCACGTCACGAACCCCAAGGCGAAACCATCAACGCCCGCGCCGCGTAAGTAGCGGCGTCGTGCGAGCTAATCTTGAGACGGCAGCGTCGCCTCCCGTAGGCTCGCACCTCGTGGCTATGGTCGGTCACCTGCTGACCTCCGTCTACGACTTGCTGGAGAGCTCCTGCAGCCTCGGCTCCGGCTCTGACACGGAGCACACCTCTGGCGCGTTGTACCCTCGCGAGTGCAACATGGCGAGGCGGACGGCCGACCACCACCCGTCGGTCAGGAACCGCCGCTGGCCTTGCCGCGCAGGAGGCGGAGATTCAGCTATGGCGCGTCGAGGACCTCAAGCCCACGGCGGAGCTCGGCGGCAGCGTGGCGGTGGAGGCCCAGCGAGCCAAGCAGCGAACTCGAGCCGACACAGGCAAAGGTAGCCGGACGCCATTGCGCTTTTTGGCTGCAGCGCGCATAGCGAGTTGAGCGACAAGCTGGCCAGGGATCGCCACGGTCTTACAGCCACTTCCCAGCGCCCGATCAAAATGTCGGCTGCGGCCGGCAATCTTTGCCAGCGGCATTCCCAAGCCGGAGGACCCAAGGGCCAAGGCCACTTACGAAATCTCGGGGCTGGTAGGCGTCTTTGCGATCCGGCACATCACATTGTCGGCGTACTACTGCTGGGTACCCTCTCCGCCGCTAAGCGATCAACAAGTGGTGACATACCTAGTCACGTGGCGCCCGTGAGCGATCCGTGGCGCCCGGCAGCAGTGGGCGAACGCATACTTTCGCCCGACAAGCGATCCGCGTGGCGCCCGGCGGCGAGTGGCGAAACACGCCACCTTTCGCCCGGCGGCGATCGCGTGGCGCCCGCGGCGAGTGGCGAACGCCACGCTTTCGCCCAGCGCCGCCAAAGCAAAAAGGTGGGCGAGTGGCTTCACCTCGAAGGCTCCTTCCACTGTCGTGCAGATTCGAGCCATAGGACGGCGATGTCGGACACTGTCTGCTGCAAGGATTTCTGCTACAACCCCATTCCTCGGCGCCTCTCACCAACTTTGTCAAGAAAGGGTCACATCAGCGGGCGGACGGCGAAGCCATCGTCGGCATTTAATGAAATTTGGAGGAGCAGACTGACCTGAGGCGTATTAAATGTGTAGATCGACATGATGACCCCTTTTACCTACTCCAGATTAGCTTTGGCCTATATAAGGGCCCTCGGGTGCATAGGGAAGAATTGACCGAGAGGTTGAAAAACAAGCAAGAGCATAGCAGTAGAGCCCAAGGAAGAACTTGTAATTCCCAAGCTTTGTCTTGCACGATAAAAACACTCTCGATAAGCAATCGGCGAGAAGTAAGGCTATTACCCGCGAAGGGGCACGAACACAGGTAAAAAATCACTGTGTCACCATAGTTAAATGCGCCAAAGCTTGCAGCGAGGAGTCCCTAGGGTTTCCCTCGCTAGGTTTAGCCAGTGCGAAGCGCCCTCCTTCGAGACCAAACCGGGTGCGTAGATCACCGGCACTGTCGGCGAAATCTGGCCGACGAGGCGCGCCAGTGGGGGCTAATGGTGGTTTTCGGCTAACTCCCGGCCAGTTCGGCGTTCGCGATTTGGAAGCAAGCCAGCGTCGGAAAATGGCGGGTTCTCGGCCGGAATGTCGCGAGAGCGATCAAAGCGCCTCCGGCCGTCGCGCGGTCGAGGCCGTCGTACCCGCCTCCTCGGTAGCGCCCGGCTGCTCTCCGGCGGTGGAAGCGGCCCGTCGTCGCGGTGGCCATGGGCGGCCACCCGCCCGAGAACTTGCCGCCGCTTCGTGCCCTTACAGGACCACCGCCGGTGGAGTTCGCGAGGACTCTCCGGCCACTCCGTGGGCTGCGAACATTCTTGGCCTCGTGGATCTTGCCCAACTCGGGTAGGGCTCCCGACGGTCGAGCACAGCGTACCTTGGCGCCTAAGCGCATGAGCGCTCTCGGGCCTCGAGCCGCCCAAGAGGAGCCACGGCAGGGCGGGGTCAAGGAAAGCGCGCAATCCGGTCCGGTTCCTCGAGGCAAGTGGGGACCTCGCTCTCATCTGGGCGAGGCCCGCCCGGCCAGGCGATGACCTCCTTGATCGCTTGCCGTGCCATCCGGACCAAAATGCCCATGATGGCGGGTAGCATCTAATGATGAAGCCCCCATGGCTCTCATCCTCGGGATAAGGAGGAGGTTCACTCCTCAGAGCTCATGAAACCCGAGCCTCGCGCTCCCATCTGTGATCCCAGGACCGGACCTCCGTGGCCAGCTCGGCTCCTCTCTGGCGTCGGGTGCAGGCCTTCTCCCGGCCAGGCTGCGCCGTGTGACATGGCCGGACGAGTTCCGCCCGTGACCATAGAAATATGGCGGCACCACCAACCGGAGGAGTTCCTCCAAATTACTAGCGATGGTGCGGGCGGTGGCCCGGATCTGAAAAGGTCATGGCCAACTACCTCCCAACAGCCTTGAGCGAGGCTCGCGCTCTGGGCTGCTGAATCTCCCAGGTCGATACACTCGTTGGGAAAGTTGTGTGACCTCTTAAATGCGCCAACTTCGGGGCTCCTTTGCGCGCGGCGTGGAGGATGACCTTCACGCTCTGGAGCAAGAAGAAGAATTAAACCCGCGACTTCATTGGCCGGATTACGCCCTTTGCAATACAATCCCCACATCTCCGAACAATCGGTCGTCGCCGCCTTGGGAAGGCGTCTGCGACCGCAAGATGAAGAGAAGATGGCTACCGTACCATCAGCTCCACCTCGAGCTTTTTCCCTCGCACATAAGTGTCTGGCGGGCGCGGCTCAAGGGGCGGCGCAGCCCCAAGGGTATGCCATGGCAGGATGGCCCGGGACCTCGAAGGGTTCGGCGCTCAAGCTGAAAGCCTTGAAGCCTGGCGGTGAGACAGGCGGGTCTTGGCGCCGGCGATGAGAAGATCTGCGCAGAAGAAGCGCTGCCGCCGTGGCCGGTGGGATGATCGCCGTGGCCGTGAGAGCCGTCGGGATCGGCGCGATGACCGCCTGTGATCGCAAGGACAACCGCCCTTGAGCAAAAGGAGGCGGCCGTGTTGCCCTATCCACGCGCAACACCACGACACGGACAAGCTGACCGGGTCGTGGACAAATAGTGGAAAAAGCGGCTCAAGGAGCCGCCCGGCGATGATCAAGATGAAGATCCGGCCGTATGTCTTCGGCCGAGGCGATCCGTGATGGCCTACATCCATGGTGGATCCTCCACCTTCCCTCAACGCCGCTTACTGGCGGCGAAGAAGTCTGCGCCGCGTCGAGCTTCGAGTCGGGTCGGATCTTTGAAGTGGTCGAACAAGCGCTCACCTTGATCGGTGACCATCCGGGCGCCGGACTGGGATACCTCCGATCGTGGTGTCGCCTTTGACCGAATGTGCGGCTAAGCGGCGTGTTGAGTGGGCGGGGAAGTTCTATCAACCTCTGTCCTCCTCGGCATTCTTGGCGCTCAGATCCGCGGTGGGATCTGCGCCCGCTCTGCCCTTCTTGGGTAGCCCAGGTGGTATGTTTCCCCTTGGCGAGTCGCCTCCCGTCACCTTTGGGGAGGGACAACTACTTGCAGTGGTGGATTTAGGTCGCCGACTTGACCTCCCTAATGCTGCTTTCGGCGGCCGGCGTTGGCCCGGTTCATGGCGGCCACCCACTCTGGCGTATATGGTGGTGAAGATCTGGGGCCAGCTGGTCCCATTGCGATCCGGGGTGGACAAGGCCGAGGCTTTCTTGTTTGTTTCAAAGCGCGCAAGAGACTGGCGGCGCCACTGCTGTGGCGCCAGGCGCCACTTCCTCGGGGCCCTCGGTCCGGACCCGTGCCTCACACAGCTCTACCGGTGAGGTAAAGGTGGTCGCATACAGAGTGAGGAGAACCCGAAAGGTCGTCAACATTGGCGCCAACCTCGGCGCCAAATAGGAAAAGCAGCTCGTCACCTTCCTCGGTCTAATTCGGCGTGTTACTTTGGCAGCCGTCAGATATATGGTGGGGTCCCCGAGGTGGTGAGCACCGTTAACAACGCTCCCAGCGGCGTCGGTCCGTGAGAGTCGGAGGCAGCGCCGGCGAGATGCCATTCGAGAGGAGGTAGAAAGGCTGGCGGCCGAGGATTGTTAGGGAGGTCTCTCATCTGAGTGGCTTGCCAACCATGCTTGTCAAGAAGTCCACGGAAATGGGCGCATAATGTGTCGACTTCACGGAGAGCCTCAATAAGGCTGCGAAGGATCCTTACCCCTATGGCGAGTCGATCTCGCCGTTGACTCCACGGTAGGGTCTTGTATCTTTGTGCTTCTGGATGCGTACTCCGGATACCACGGATCGACATAGCGCTTGAAGAGCGAAGAAAGCGCTTTTGTAACCCCTACGGGTGTATATTGTTATGTAAGAATGGCTTTTGGTTTAAGAATGCGGTTCAACTTACCGGTAGCGCCATGCATATCACCTTAGCCCCGGCTAGAAGCGAAATCTGGAAGTTTATGTTGATGACTTGGTTGTGAAGATTAAGAAGAAGCGATGAATTGATCCAAGACACAGGAGGAAACCTTTGGTAACCTCCGGAAGAATTGTTTGAAGCTCAATCAGGAAAAATGAGTGTTCGGTGTGCCCTCCGGCAAAATTGTTGGGCTTTACGGTATCAAGCCAGGAACATCGAAGCCAACCACGACAAGATATCGGCCATCGAGCACATGAAGCCCGGTAGCAGCTCAAGCAAGATCAATGCTTGGCGGTCGCTTTGGCCTCCACAGAAGCGGTTCATTGCCGATTGGGAGAAAAAGCTTGCCCTTGTTTAAGGCTGCTAAAGAAGGCGAACCACTTGAGTGGTGAAGAAGCTCGAGAAGCGTTTGAAGAATTGAGCGGTACCTAACCACTCCCGGTCTTTGGTTTCCCCGTGGCAGGGAAGCCATACTCTTGTACATAGCCGCCACCCCTGAGGTGGTAAGCGCGGTGCTAATTGCGGAGAGAAGGCATCCAAAGGCCGGTATACTATATCAAGCAAGGTGTTACATGAAGCAGAGACTCGGTACCCTTGAGCTCGAGAAAGATCTTGTCTGTGATCTGGTGGCGTCGAGGAAGCTCGTCATTACTTCAAGGCGAGAAATTACAGTGGTCACGGCCTACCCTCTGCGAAGATCCTCCTAGAAGAGAAAATGAGGCGAATTGCAAAATGGGCGGTGGGTGGGGAATTCAACCTCAAGTTTGTACCCTTTTACGCCATCAAAAGTCGAGAAAATGGCGGAGTTAAATGCGAATGGACTCCGCCCGCTCAGGAAGATGAAGAAGTTCCGCACCTTCTCCTGGACCATGTTCTTGATGGCTCTTCGGTTTGGAAGGCGCGAAAGTGAGGTATCTGGTCTCCTGACCAGGGACACCCTCCGATCGTGGTCGCCCTCGAGTTCAAGGCCACAAACAACATAGCTGAATCTGAGGGCTTCTTTGGCGAGTTGCGCATCGCTTCGGCGTTGGGCATCCGGCGCCTCAAGTCAAGGAGACTCCTGCTGGTCATCAATCAAGCGAAAAATTCCAATGCTCGACCCCACCATGGCGGCGTACTGGCGGAGGTCAGAAGAATGGGCGTCATTTTGAAGGTTTGGGGTATATTCATATCCTCGTGACAATCACCTTCTTGGACGGGCTGTCGGCTCGCATCCTCAAGGGCTCTGTTCGGTCGGGGTCTTTGAAGAAAGACTACGCGACCGAGTCCGCCATAACCCGATTCGGTGAAAATGATGGTGTCATTTGTCGCGCCCCGGTCGAGTGGGGAGACGGCAAAGGCTGTCATGACCTCGACTCGGGTGGGGAAAGCGGTGCCGCTGCCCGACCTCCAATTCGAGGAGGAAAGCGGCGTGCCGCCTCGGCCCCAGTCGGGAGGGAAGGCGGCGTATTGCGCAGAGCGGCGTCGAAGCGGCCAGTAGTACCAGGCGAGCACAGAGTGGTCGCCACCCTTAAGCGAGGAAGATCGATGGATGGACCCTATCACGGCCTTCTGCGTGACGGTGATCCCGACGATGATGCCTCGGTGAGAAGATTGCCGTAAGGCCAAGTGCTATACTACGGTAGGTGGGGACCTATATCGCGGAGCGAAGCGGAGTTCTCTTGAAGTGCATCACTTTCGGGAAGAAGGGCATCTGCTCTCGATATCCATGGGCGTGTCGGGGAGCCATATATGCGGCGAACTCTAGTCGGCAAAGGCGTTTCGCCAAAAATTTTATTGGCCTACCGCCCTCCGGGATGCTTGCGGTGGTGAGGACATCACGAAGCTTGTCGAGTTCTTCGCCGAGCAAACCCACCGGCCAAAGCTCGCAAACCATCCCACCCTCTTGGCCGTTCGCGGTTTGAAATGGATATCTGAGTCGTTCACGCAGACCCGCGAGAACTTCACCCACATCTTTGTCGCTATCGACAAGTTCACCAAGTGGGTCGGCGAAAGCGATCTTGAGCTATCACGGCGGCTGCGCGATTAAGTTCATCTTGCGGGATTTTCACCGCTTTGGAGTCATAATCGCATCATCACCGAACAACGGCACCAGTTCACCGGTAGCGGCTTTCACGGAGTTCTGCGAAGAAATGGGCACCAAGGTGCATGTTTGCCTCGGTGGCCCATCCGCAAACAACGAACAGCGAGCGGCATATGGCCAGTGTTGAAGGGCCTCAAGACAAGAGCGTTTGATCGGCTTCATAAAAGTAGCGGTGGGCGGAAGAGCTCCGGCGGTGCTATGGTCGCTCCGTACCACACCTAAGCAAGACAGCAGGCGAGACGCCTTTCTTCTGAGTATCTGAAGCGGTGTCCTCCCCTCCGGCTGTCGCTCGGTTCCTGCAGCGTCTCGGTGTTCAACGAAGAAAACCAAGAGGATCTTGGCGAGAAGATGTCAACCTTTTGGAGGAGTCTTGGGATCGTCTTTGCTCTCGCGCCGCCACTTCTGACAAAGTCTCGAGCGGTACCACGCCACGGGTCTCTGAGAGGACAGCAGCGATGGTGACTGGTCTTCTTGAGTCGAGCACATCTTGGGTTGAACAAATGTCTCTCCGGTGGGAGGCCCTTCAAGGTGGTCTCGGTATCTCGGCCGGGCGGTCCGGTTAGCCCGAGGGCGGCGAGGCCGCGAACTCCTATAACATAGAGTTATTCGCGGAAATTCTATCCTTGAAGGAATTGTAAGTGCCCATTGCTTTCGCCGGTCGACCATGAGTAGAAATCTCCCTTAGTGGTTGGCGGCTCTTAGCGATTAGTAAAGTTATAGCCTAAAAGGCTTCGATTTACTATTCTTTGTCCTACTGTGCCCTTAGCGGCAAGTCTTTTCTGCATGGATATCATTTGGTTCCATATATCTGCTAATTCCTTGGTGATCTATGGAGTCACACAGTGTCTGCGTCCAGAAGCAGGGCGGCGACGGTGGGCTGAATCTGATGCTCAAGCGGCTCGCACACCTCGGGTTAGCTCTCCGAAGCACCGGTGGTTATCACCGCGAGCATCGTTAGTTTAGTACCCCTCACAGGGCAAAAACTTTGGCGTCTGACACCATGGATCGATCTCAGGAAAATCGCAAGGACTTAGAAACCGAAAAATGGATCGAGAGATCACTCAGTGCGAGAACCTATATCATTCGGGTTTTCTTGCGTATGCCTACTCATTACATTAGTAATTGTGCCCAAGCTTCTTAAGTGATGGCCGACAAGCTTGAGGGTGATGCCCCTAAGCTTCTTCGTGGTAGCCCCAAGCTTCTTCGTGATCGCCAACAAGCTCGAGATTGTGGCCTAAGCCTCTTCGTGAGTAGCCCCAAGCTTCTTCAGGTGCGCCCCAAGCTTCTTGGTGATGCCAGAACAAGCTCGAGTGAGTGGCCCCAAACCTCTTCGTGGTCGCCCCAAGCTTCTTGGCGGTTGCCCCAAGCTTCTTCGTGGCCGCCGGGCAGCTTAGAGGCGATCGCTCGTGTCTGAAAAACAAGATAAGTGCTTCATACCGCACTTCGACCATTTCCTATGTCGCGTCGCTAAGATGGGTCAAGCTACTGGCGTGATTGTCCGGCGCCAAAATTATGACCTCGTGATTGAAGGAAAATCGCTAAAGCGTGGCGTTTAGCCGGCGAGTGGCCGGGTGCAAGTTAGGCGTGGTACTCAACCGGCTCGTCGCCTCGGGTTGGCTCTCTGAAGCACGTGGTTGTCACCGTCGAGTGCCGCGGGTCTAAATACACTTAGGAAACTTGTTGCCTTGCCGCGCCGTTCTGGCGTGCTTTACTGGCGATCATCGAGTCTGAGTTCCATAAGGGTTTGAACCAAGTGGCAATCCAGCGTAAAAAGCCAAGCGCTATGACCAAGTTCGTCTAGTATTTCTGTCCCAGGATTCAAGGTCGTTTTTGCCCAAGTCCCCTATGACTTGTGTGGTCTTTGCTTATGTTCGCGACAAACATGCATAATCCTTTGGCGAAACTTCGGGAGCCACCTAACCTAAGCATTCTCGAGCATTTCCGCTAAGCTAGAAATGGCGCTGGCGATTTAGCCGAGGAAGCGATCATCAGTAAAAGCGAAGCATGCGGTAATCTTGACTAAGAAATATTCAAAGTTATTTGGTGCATGCGAGCAGATGAAGATCAAATAAAGATAAAACAAAAAAAAAAGCGCAAAGCGGCCGACTCATCGATCGTCATCGCCAAAAGTCGAGCTCGTCGTCGCCCTCGCCTTCCGCCGCCCGATGGGGTGGAGCGTCCATGATCGGTGGTCTACTTGCGTAGCCCGGCCATGTGTTCGGCGGTGCGCGCGCCAGCGCCTCCGCTGGCGATGTCTCCCTCAACGTCGTTGTCACCGCCATGGGATCGGCGGCGTCGCGGCGGCCTGATGAGCGAGATGTGGAGTCGCGGTCATCATCGCAACCTCCGTCCTTCTCTGGCGGAAGCAGCGGCGAGGCTTGAGCGACCGGAGTGCCTCTGCGGCTGGTTGGTCGCGTGGGCGGCCTGCTGCGAGTCCTCGATGGCGTGTTGGCGCCACCCCAAGTTCTAGGCACCTCTTAGTGCGTTGAAACGCCTTCTTGAGCATGATGGGCGAGTTGCGCCCGCGGCAGAAGGACTCGACTCCGGGTCTTGGCGCCGTCTCGGTCCTCTCGCCCGTTCTTACGCCCTCTCTGCGCACTTTTGCATAGCGGCGCGTCGGTCCTCTCCGCGCGATGCCGCCTCCACAGTGTCGCCCTCGTCGCTCGCGCGGCCTTCACCTCTCCCGCGCCCGATGCAGGCGGTCTCGGCTCCATGCTGGCGGCCGGCGAGGTGTTGCCGTCGTCTGAATCGCCGGCGGGTGAAGATTTCGGCGTGGCGTGTGGCGAAATGCGGCGTGGGAGGCTTGGGCAGGCGCTTGCCTCGAGGTTAGCCTCATGACTCTCCCCTCGGCGGCGGGCGCTAAGGCGAGGCTTCCTCCATTTCGGCGGCGCTAAAGCGCCCTTGAGTGTCTCGAGTAGTCTTTGGCGGCACCCTCAGCGAGGCCGACCATCGAGCGTCAGACCACCATGGAAGTGGTGGCACAGGTCCGTGGCGAAGAAGTCGGCGCCCGCGGTCAGCAGCGGCGCGAAAGGTAACATCGGAGGCAATCGTGGCAAAGCGGCTTCGCGTTGCCGCCCCTTAATGGCTGCCCGCCCTTGAAATTTGGCGGCGGGTGAAGTTGTTTCGTGGCGGACACTCTTAGGGTCGAGCCCGTAACATCCGAGACAATCGATTAAGCTTGCCGTGGCGTGTCGCCCGGTAGGAGCCGTGTCCTGATCACCCGGTAGCCATGGTGGCGCCCAGCGACCCGTGGAGTCCATTAGCGGAACCGCTGACATATTCGAGGCGGTCGCGTCTGACCGAATCGGCGGCGAGAGCAGTAGCCGGGAAAGATGAAGCGCTTACGGATAAGCGGCATCGGCCACGGAGAACCATCTGCCGATGACTATGTCCTCGAGGTTTCAGCGCTGGCGAAAGCAAAAAGTGGTGTCGGTTGGTAGGAACCCCGAGAAAAAACATGTCTGTGAAAAAACTAAGGAAGAATGAAGACTTCGCCCAGACCCGCGTCGTGTCTTTGTCATCGTCGCCCGAAATCTTGCCATCTTTGGGCGGTGGCGGCGCAAAATGATTCTCGGGATCACGAAGTCGAGCCACCATCGCTCGATCAATCCGGCGCCCGATCCGTTGATCTGGTCACCATAGCAAGGAGTTCAGCTGTCTCCTCGTGGCGAATTCGGTTCTCGGAGGCCTCACGTAGCTCGGTGGAGCACTCCCAAAGCGTCGACCCATTGTCGCCGTTGTGTCTGACCGGTCGGCTGCGCCATGCCTTCGATTGGTTTGAAATTTGGAAGGCGATGTAGTCAGGAGGCCATCCCGTCTCGAAGGCAATGTAGCAACTCCACTACCTCATTGTCGGTGGGCGTGGCGAGAGGAAGAAGTGGCGGAAGAGAAAGGTTCGACATACCCTATGAACATCTCACGAGGTATCACGAAGATGGAGAAAAGATGATGGAGTTGGGGGTAAGATGAAGATGGTGGATCGTAGAAATGAAATGCGGTGAGAAAAAATCGAAAAAAGGCGGGACCGGGCCGCCGCCGATCTCTCAGTGTATGATGATCTCGTTCGAAAGGCACCGTGGCGTGGCGGTCCCCGCCCGAAGCGGAAGGTGCCCTCGGCGCTATAATGACCATCCTCTTTACTGCGAGCATCCGCGGTCGAAGGAAGGATGGGGCTGCGCCATGAGAGCAAAAGAAGGCAAAGCTTTGGGCGAAAAAAACGAAGGGCGAAAATGGAAGGCGCAAGGAGGCGGCGTGAACCGCTTGATACAAATGTACCTATATATCGTGGCGGCAAGCCAGTTCACGAAGGACAAGATCGTGCGCCGTTTGGTCCCAAAGCGAATCAGCAGTTCGGGAGAGAAACAGGCGGTCGTCATCCTCATGAGTGGAAGCCCCACCGAGAACACACCGGCATTTAATGAGGGTTCTAAAAGGCTTTGGCGTGTTCGGGCGGGCTCGAAACTCTTGTCGGCGTACTCTGCTTGAGGTACCCTCTCCGCCGCTAAGCGATCAACAAGTGGTCGACATACCTAGTCACGTGGCGCCCGTGGCGGTGGGCGGGCACGCCTGCTTTCGCCCGTGAGCGATCCGCGTGGCGCCCGGCGGCGGTGGGCGAGCCGCATACCTTTCGCCCGCGCCGCAAAACAAAAGGTGGGCGCGGGTGGCTTTACCTCGAAGCTCCTTCCTGTCGTGCAGTTACGAGCCATAGGGCGGCGATGTCGGACACATGTCTGCTGCAAGGATTCTGCTACAACCCCATTCCTCGGCGCCTCTCACCAACTTTGTCAAGAAAGGGTCACATCGCGGGTGGAAGCGGTGAAGCCATCGTCGGCATTTAATGAAATTTGGAGGCAGGGGCTGCCGCAGAAGGCGTATTAAATGTGTGAGATCGACATGATGACCCCTTTACCTACTCCAGTTAGCTTTGGCCTATATAAGGGCCCTCGGGTGCATAGGGAAGAATTGACCGGAGGTTGAAAAACAAGCAAGAGCATAGCGATGAGAGCCCAAGGAAGAACTTGTAATTCCCAAGCTTTATCTTGCACAGTAAAAAGCTACTCTCGATAAGCAATCAATGAAGTAAAGGCTATTACCCGCATAAAGGGGGCACGAACACAGGTAAAAATCACTGTGTCACCATAGTTAAATGCGCCAAAAGCTTGCGGCAGAGAGTCCCTAGGGTTTCCCTCGCTAGGTTTAGCCCGTGCTGAAGGCCCTCCTTAGAACCAAGCCGGATGCATGAATCACGAACTGTCGGCGGAATCTGGCAAAGCAGCGACCTCAAATCTCCTTTAAGCTCGGGGCTTCTTCCGACCATCAAGCAGCGCTGCCCCTTCCGGACTACTGGGGTCGGCGCCAAGCAGTCACCACCGGCGGCCCGAGCCTCCGCACCCGTCGTGGACACCTAAGCAGCATGACGTTAAGCAACCGTGGAAACCGGAAGAAAGCGGTGGCGTGGCGGTCTCGAACGCGGGCGATGGCAGTGCCACCACGCGGCCCGAGCCCGGCGATCCGGGGCGCGAGCGTTGGCAGCGGGAGATCCGCCCGCGAACTTCCCGCCGGAGTTCGGGCTCGCCAACATAACCAAGTACTGCTTGGGGCCCACGAACCCGATGTGCGGTTCAGAAGACTTCCGGCTCGCATGCTGGCGGCGGGGCGCGAGGCGATCTCGCCGTCATCGGTACCTCCCCAACTACCTCGCGGACTCTACTCGAGCTTTGGCTCGGTACTTGCCCGCCGGACACTATCGAGGCTGGGCCGACTTGAAGAGCCTCTTAAATCCGGTAACTTCGAGGCACCTACAAAGCGCCACAGGAACTCTGGGACTGGCTGCAAAAGTAGCGACCGAGTCTCTCGTGATTACATCGGCGATTCTCCCAACAATGCAATAATCTCCCGACATCTGCGGCCCGATGTTGTCGAGCGTTCATCTCGGCACCTCTTGAAGGCCACGGTGCACAAGGTGGGCTGCGCCAAGACCGGAGACCACCAAGAGCTTCTCGACGCCGCCACTAACCACGCCTCGGCGAGGCCGTAGGGCCATCTTCGATAAGGGAAGGCCAAGTGAGAGCGCTACCGGCGGCGTTACCTCGGCCGCTCGGCGGGAAGAAAGCGGAAGGAAGCGAGACGCGAGGCCCATGGTGTGACCACCGGCCCTACTATAGGCAGCCGGCGTGTCGGGACCGAACCGCCGAAAAACCGATGGGCGGCCCGTGTCGCGCATCCGCAGGTACCGTCAAGCACAAATACGAGGATTGCGAAACCACTGGCGCTTCATCTCGGAGCCCAGCGGTAAAGGAAAAAAAGCGACTTCGACGCTGAATCTTAGCCAAAGGAAAGCGGCAGCGAGTTCCGGAACGATGGTTGCCTCATGATCTTTGGCGGGCGGCGAGCTATGTCGACAGCGGTGGCGGCTTCGCCTTCGCGAAGTTCTGGCGGCCCCGTGCGTAAAATGCAACCGGTGGTGGTCGCCCGATCACCTTTGATCGGACCGATCACCCGATCACGTCTGCTGCGGGGAGATATCCCTGGTCGTGGCCCCATTGTCGAGACCAGCGCCTCTCTAAGGTGCTCATGGATGGCGGCGGCGGCCACAACATCCTGTGCGTTGAGACCTTCGGCATACAGGGATTCCTGGCTCGCGTCTCCAGCGAGCAATGCACCCTTCACGGCATCGTCCGCAGTGCTGAGCCCATCATCAGCTCGAGGCGGTCGATCTGCGTCACCTCCGAGAACCGAGCCAACTTCGCAGCGAGACCCTCACCTTTGAGGTCGTGGGGTTTCCTGGCTCCTACCACGCTATTATGGGGAGACCATGCTACGCCAAGTTCATGGCGGTCCCCAACTACACCTATCTCAAGCTGAAGATGCCGGGGCAGCGAGTCATCACCGTAGCGCGTCTTTTCAGCTTCGCTAGCTTCTTGAGCACCAGCGATTCTGCGAGTTAGCGTCGGCGATCATTGCGTCCGTGAACTTCGAAAACCTCGGGAGAAACCTCGAATCGCCCGAAACTCGATGAAATCGGGCCGGGTCCTTCAAGTCATTGAGGACACGAAGGAGGTTCTTGATCGATCGAAGATCGACCAAGACCGTGCATGTCGGGGCCGCGCTCCGGCCAAATAGGAAAAGCGCGCTCGTCGATTTCCTCGCTCCAGCGGGATGTCTTTGCATGGAAGCCCTCGACATGCCGGGCATCCAGCGAAATCGCCGAGCACTCCTTGAATATCAGACCGACTTCGAGGCGGTCGTTGGCGCTTCGCCCGCTTTGTGCGAAGAAAGCGCAAGATCATTGGAAACAAATCGCGTAAGCTTTTTGGTGCGGGGTTCATAAAGAGGTCCGCCACCCGGTGGTGGCCAACCCCAATACTTGTAAAAGAAGAAGTCCGGGCAATGGAGAATGTGTGTGATTACGAGCCTCAACAAGGCATGTCCCAGAACCCTTTTCCATTACCCGCGCCGACCAAGTTATCGATTCCACCGTAAGTCGCGAATCCTGTCCTTCTTGGATGCCTACCGGGCTACCAGCGAGATAGCGATGAAGGAGTCCGATCAGCTCGCGACTTCATTCATTACTCCGTTCGGCTCGTTACGTTGCGTAGCTTGATGCGTTCGGTCCTAAAAATCTTGGTGCTACATACGGCGATGTATGCAAGCGTGTTTTGGCGACGGTCGGGCGTAACCTCGAGGCGTACGTGGATGACATTGTCGTCAAGACTAAGAAGGCTGACGATCTCGTCGCCGACCTAGAAGAGACTTTTGTGAACCTCCGGCGTTTCGCATCAGGCTCAACCCCGAAAAATGTGTCTTCGGGGTCCCCCAAGAAGCGCTCGGTTTCATCGTCTCCGTAGCGGCGCCGAAGCCAATCGGGAAGATCTCCTAATCATGAAGATAGGACCGATCGGCAACTGAAAGAGTCAAAAGTTGACGGGATGCCCTAGCGACCTTGAGCGTTCGTCTCTCGCCTCGTGGCGTGGAATCTTAGCTCTACAAAATTGCTTAAAAGTCCGATCACTTCGGTTTGGGCCTTGAGGCGCGAGAAGCCCTCGATCGTTGAAGGCATTCTGACCACACCCGGTCTTTGGTCGCCCAGTGCCGGAAGAATCGCTCCTCCTCTACATAGCCGCCCGACCGGGTCATCGGTAGCGGCACTTTCGTTGTGGGCGGCGAAAAAAGACAGCGTACTCAAGGTACAGCAATGGGTGTACTTCATTAGTGAAGTGCTCTCCGAGTCAAGACTTCGGTATCCATGATCTGGCTGCTCTCTGCGGTTCTCATCATAAAGAAGTTGGTCCACTACGCCCGGCCGGCATTGGTCTCTTTGGTGACCTCCATGCAGCAGCAAAATCGTCATGATCGCGGCGCTTAGGAAGATAGCCAAGTGGGCTCTCGAGCTCAAGCGACCACGACATATCGTCGTCCCGGACGGCGATCAAATCGCGAGTCTTAGCCGACCGTCGCCGAGTGGACGAAAAGCGGCCCGGCCGGCCTCGAAGACCCGTGGGACGATGTCGCCAGCGGGTCCTACACCAAAGCGGGCGAATCTTTGAAGTCGTCCTCGTTTCCCAGCTTCGGAAATAAGCTCGGTCGCCGTTCGGCTGCGCCAGCGACCAACAATGTCGCAATCTGGCACTAAATCAGGATCTCGGATCGCTACCGACCTCGGTGCGCGCCGGCTCTACGTCTGTGGCGATTCCAAGTTGGTTGTCGACCAAGTCATGAAAACATCAAAACCTCGTGGCGCCGCATAGCGACCCTCTTGCCGAGAATGCATAAGCGGAGGAAAGATTCAAGGGTTTTGAACTTCACCATAGCTCTTAAGCGCCACAATGGTGAGGCCGACTACCTAGCCAATTTGGCCTCGGTAGGGACCGGTCCCGCCGAGGATCTTAAATCTCCGACCTCTACAAGCCCTCCGTTATTTGGACTCCCCTTAGAAGCGGCCGTGACCCTCAGGGTGTGCCTGCTCCGACCTCCGAGCCCTCGGGTTCGGAACCCTCTGGTCGAGACCCTGACGTCTTTGATCGCCAAACTCATTGGAGAAGCCCTTTATCGACCGGCTGACTAAAGGATCGCTCCCCGCCAACCCCACCGAGGCCTGGCGCCTTGCTCGGTGGGCAAAATACTTCGTCCTGATCAGTGAAGACCTCTATAAGAGGAGCCCTCTCGGGATCCACAGTGCGATACTGCGAGATCAAGGGGCGATTGCTACTCGACATCCATCTTGGTCTGCGGTCACCACGCCGCACCACGATCCTCGTGGGCAAAGCCTTCGCCAAGGCTTCTATTGGCCGACAGCGATGGCGATCTTGAGCATATCATCCGCACTGCGAGGTGCGATTCTTCGCTCGTGACGCATCTCCCTTTACAAGCCTGCGGGCGATCCCTATCACTTGGCACATTACGCCGTTTGGGGGCTCGATCTGGTCGAGACCTTTCAAGAAGGCGCTGGGGCAGCTCACCTACTACGTTCGCGGTGGACAAGTTCACCAAATGGATAGAAGCTAAGCGGTCACCACCATCGCCGATCTGGTGACCCAACTTTTTTCGTGACATTGTTTATCGGTTTGGAGTCGAACTCCATCATCACCGATAACGGGACGCAGTTCACGGGGAGGGAGTTCCTCGAGTTCTGCAATGACTTCAACATCCGCGTCGGCTGGGCAGCTGTAGCCCATCCGCGGACCAGCGGCTTCCAGTCGGCCTTGCGACAGCATGATCCTCCAGGGCTCAAACGCGAATCTTGGTCGGTGAAGAAATTCGCGAGGCGATGGGGTTGAATGCCCTCCGTCGCTTTGGAACTGCGGACCACACCGACCGGAGTCAAGCGGGTTTACACCATTCTTCTTGGTGTTGGCTGCTGGCCGTTTTGTCGGCACCGACACAGGTATGGTGCCCGAGACTACAAGCCTTCAACGAGTGCGAGGCTCGGCGCTGTGAGACGCCATCGACCCGGCTTTCGGCGAAGCGCGCAATGTAGCGTTCTCGATCGGCCAAGTACCAACAGAGCGTTGCGGCGTTATCATGATCGTCGAGTTCGCGAACGGTCCTTCAACATCGGCGACATGGTCCTGCGTCGAGTTGATCCAACGTTAGCGAGCTAAATTGTCCCCTCCGTGGGAAGGGTCCTTCACCATCGCGTGGGTCGCCGACTGGCACCTTCGACTCAAAAAGCGTCGGCGCAACATTGTATCAACGCATGGAATATTGAAAAGCTAAGGAAATTTTATCCCTAAGACTTTTCTCTATTCACGTGCCTATAGCAAACCCTCCAAGCCCGCGAGCGCGGTGTCACCAGATCACACCACGATGCGTCATCGCGTCGCTTGGGGGTTGCTCATCTGCATGACTACCCGAGGCGCACCGACCGGCCATCGCGACCCCCCTAGCGGTAACTCGTCCGGCCGAAAGTGCTACGGCCTACGCCCCAGTGGCTACGGTTGCGAAGTAGTGCTTCACGGCAAAAAGAGGTACCCTTGCGGAGTGGTCCTTAGTTGGTTTGGGACACGCCTGCACGGAACATCGACTTCGGCGCCCGTTTTCACGTTTTCTTCAAAGGTCGGCGCTCCGGCCTATGCTCATGCAACCCTAGCGGTTCCTAAGGGCTACGGTCATCGGCAAAAGCGCTCATCACGAAAGGAAGCGCATGATATAGGGCAAAGTCCCCAAAAAGCTGCAGGCGTACCATGTGCGTATATTACATCAAAAAAAAAGGGGGGGCAACAACAAAAAGTGAAATTTGGCGCTGGAGTGCTCTAAGCTAAGCTCGAGCATCGCTCGGCGGTGTCCTCGTCGGAGGCTATCATTGCTATCGGACCGTCGCCCGATTCGGCCACCCTCTCCGCCGCGGCCGTCTGTTGGCAGCGGCAATCGGCGTCCCCTCGATCCGACATGATCCACGGTCGGGTCGAAGGCGTCGCGGTAGCCTGTGCTATATGTACTCGCCGCGGCGGGCAGGCCCGCCCTCATGGCGGAAACGCTTCGCGCGAAGCGCTGAAGCGGTCAGCAGCGTCGGCGCTGGTAAAGCGGAAGCGTACCGAAGCGGGGTAGGCTCGAGGTTCATGCGACCTCACCCCAAAGCTCGAGCTCCTGCCCATACTCTCGAAAGTGGGTGGAGCATGGAGGGAGGCTCTTCTTGTGAGGCAGGCGCTCCTCGTACATCGAGTTGAGGTCCTCCACAGCGGCCTCGGCCGGGCCAGTCGCGACGCGCCTCCTCCGCGCATCTTGGCGAGCTCCTCCTCGAGGCGCTAGCTTGACCTGCTGTCGCCACCTCCTCGCGCGCCCTCGCGGTTCCTCCTCGGCGGCTGGGCGACTTCTTGAGCAAGCACCCGTCTCCCGGCGGCGGCAAGCCGCGCTGAGCCGCGAGAGCATCGGCCGCGTCGGCCGATCGTCATCTTTGGCGCGTCGCCCTCGTCTGAAGCGATGGCGTCCACCTCACCGTCTCCAGCCGAGACCACGGCGTAAGCGCGGCGAAGCGGTTGCGGGAGCGAGTCGGCGTCGCTAAGAAAAGCGACAAAGCGATTCGACGCCGGCAATGAAAAAAAAGCTGGAGCCATCGCCAAAACGAGCAAAGGACTCACTCGGGCGAGATCCGGATCACGAGAAGATCGGCGAGGCAATATGAGCCCTCCGCTTCTCAGCGCATGGGCAACCGAGCAGCGGTCGCGGGACTTCTTGGGTCCAACCCGGAGGGTTCTCCGCCGCCTCCGTTTGCGGCCCTACAATCGTCATCTCCTGCGCCGCCGACACGCGTTCCACGACCTTTTCCTCTTTTCTCGCGAAGAACAAAGGGAAGCGAGGAAAGATGAAGAAAGCGTATCTTGACATCACCCTCCCCGCGTCATATTTATAGGGGCCAGGCGGAAGCGGTCGGCGAAGTCACCGGTGCACGCCGCCGCGCATTAACTCCACGTCTGCGTGGCGGGACACGCCACATCCCGTCTCCCGCCGCATTAAAGCGCGGCGTGACCGTGGGGGCAAGGATGCTACTTGCCGGCGAGGCGGCTGCGGCTCTTGATTCGGCTCCGAGCAGGCCGACTACGAAGGAAGGCCTGGACGAGCCGTGGAGGCCCCAAGGTGGCAGAATGCCCATCAACTCGACCTCCCCAACCAAGGGCCCAATAGCCGCGACATCTCCGACATACGCAAGGAAAAGTTAAGGCAGTCCTTTCCTTAAAATCTTCCGCATTCGTTTTTCGTTTCCTCCGAGTTTAAGCGCTGCGTAGCGACCACAGTCTTGGTCCCCACGCACCGCTCGGGGGCTACAAGCTCACCTAAGTGCAGATGAGCAATTTTCTACTTAAGTTCCTAACACTTTCACGGGTCAGGTGACCCGGTCGACTATTCGGTTCTCTCTAGCGGTAACCCTCTCGACCCAAGCGCTACGGCCTATGCCCCAGCGGCTATGGTTGCGAATTAGTGCTTTGCAGTAGAAAGAAATGCCCGTGTGGTACAATCCATAGCTGGTCGGGAACACTCCTTTCCCATCACAAGTGCAAGCGAACATTCCGTTCCCTAGGTCCCTATTTTTTCTTCCGCAAGCCCTCCTCAAAGGTGTCAACGTACCGACCTACGCTTGTATAACCCCCGTGGTTTTTGAAAGTCGTGGTCATCGTATGTTCATCACCTCTGGGAAGCGCAAAGGACAAGGTCGGACCTACGAAATACCCCGACCCGATTGACCATTTGGTTCTCCCACAATGGTAACTCTTTCGACCCAGTCTATAACATGTCCATGAATGGAGACCGTGAAAAGACGAGGGAGCGGCTACGGCAAAAGGCAGCGGCACGCCCTAGCGCCCGCCACACCGAGTCCATAGGTACCTGTCGAAACACGTGCCAGCCGGACAAGCACCAGCCGATTGCTCACCGCTCAAGCGGACGTCGCTTTGGGCGAAGCATCGTCAGAACGCTGGTGAGATGCATCGCCCCCAACCATTTCAATTCGCATTTAATTCCCGCACGCGCATTAAATGCTTTCATGACTTTGAGTATCGCTCGGGCGAGGCGCCCGCGACCTCTCGGTCTCGCCGGGCGAGGCGAAGCGGTATAAAAAGCCCACCGGGCCGTAACGGCCTTGAGGTGGCGAGAGGGTTTGAATGCCCCGCGATTAAGACCTGGCTGCGTGTGCCTAAGGAATGATCCACCAAGTGGATCACGACCGCCAACGAAAATCGTCGGCGGGCGAGTCTAAAGCGAACCCTCGGTGGGTCTTTAGTTGGGTTGGCGGACGACCCAATCGCCCTAGCTCGCGTCCGAGACCATACTTCAAACTCTCCCACGGAGCCCCGAAAGGCGGCGATCGCGCCCAGATTCTGAGCGGCTCGGGGTCCATCTGAATTGAGTAAAAAGGTTTTTATGGGTAGCCTCGGTGGGTCGGACACCCGCCGAGATCGTCGCTCGGAGATCGCTTGATCTCGAGGCCCCTCGGATAACCCGTTTGCGGCTCCACGAGCACGGTGTTCGGCGGCGTATAGCAAACAGCGCTTGCTCACCCCTCGGGTCCCACACTGCGGACGGGCGTATACATGGGACCGGCAATGACCTCTCCTCCCGCGAGATAGCCTCGCTCGGCGAGGACTCGGGATGGGCGCCCTCGCCTAGCCGGCGTTAAACCGGCCCGACTAACTTGTCTAGCTTCGGCCAAAAACTAGCCTCGCTTCTTTCGTCTGAATTCTGACGTAAAGCGAGCACTTTCGAGGCCGGAACCTCTCGCGAAGGCATCGGACCTCCCTGCGACCACGGCGGCGTCTAGCTTCTGACGTAAAACAAGCACTTTCGGGGGCAGGAACCTCTCACGAAGGCATCTGGACCTCCCGTCGACCACGGTCGCGTCTAGCTATGGCGTAAAGCGAGCATTGAAAAAGCAGAACCTGCGCCAAGGCGACCAAGCATCACGCCAGCCGACATAGCGGCAAGAACCAAAGCCCTCCGACCAAGTCGGTCGGACTCGTTTTGACTTGGATAACCCCGACCAGCTCTCGAAGCCCGCTCGGGGCTCGGGAACTACACCCAGGATGCGCTTCGCGTGTACTCGGTCGGAACGGCCGACCAAGTTGGTCGGACCCCGTCTCCCAAAGGCGGCGTTCGAAACCACTCGGAGGCTCGAAGTCGACCAAGTCCGTTCACGCCGCTCAAGTCGGATTCTTTCGTCGTCTGAACCCTGACCGGCTCTCGAGCCACTCGGGGCTCGAGGGCTACCCCGGGTGCGCTTCGCGTCACCGGATGAGACCGGCCCGACCCGAGGTTGGTTGGGCTCGGTGGCGAGCGACCACCAAGAAGAAGACCTGCTGCCGTTAAGCATCACCGTGCCATTGGGGAGACGCGCCCGGTAGAAAATAAAGGTCCATCGAGAGCGCTGCGTTTAGGGCGGCAGAGACTCTTGGCGAATACTTATACCGGTACCCACGACAAAGTATATATCTATTTCAAGATCGTATCTCTCTCAAGTAACGGGTTGAAACCGGACCGGCGATGTCTGGTCTTTGAAGAAGGCATTGCAAGTCTTAAATCCCTCACGAGAAGGATTACCACCAAACAACGGATGTATATCAAAAGGGCGTCTTGGGCGCATCGATCGAAGGCCTCCTCGTCGAGAAGAGTCCCTTCGGTTGCTCCATCGACCGGGTCGGCGCCCAACGGCCCGACCTAGACCCAGTCGGCGCCGCCATGAACTCGACTCAACCGGGGCCGCACGAGCGCTAGCAGGGCCGCCCTAGACCAGGTCCGCAGCGTCGCGAACTCCGACACAGGTCTTGGCCAGGGCCCCACGAGCTCTAGCTCCGCAACCTCCGCCACGTCGACGGTCTACACGTGGTCACCGCCTCCACGGACATAGCGGCCATCTTTGGGCGGATGGCTCCTTCCAAAAGCGACCAAAGGCGGCTTGATAACACTTCGTCCCCTCAAGCGTCAGCGTCGGCAGGCGCCTGAGAGAAGCAGTCGCACCTTCTAACGCCGCCCGTTGTGTCTACTAGCCCACATGGGATGAGCGAGCAAATCAATCATCAAGGCGAAGACTAGGACACCGGGCATAGCATACCCTACCTCTTCTTTAAAAATCCGTGTAACTTTGCCCTCGCCTATATAAAGGGAGGCGGGGCCCTCGAGGAAGAACAACGCTGCCCACGCGCGCATACCGTCCACTCGTTTTACCACTCACCGAGCCTTGAGCCGGCTCATCATCCGATTTGGAGAAGCCCTCCGACCTCCTCTTTTCGGAGAAACGCTAAGGATCATCCTCGACCTCGCTTATAACCTCTGGTAACCTTGGCACCGAGTAATACAAACCGCCACCACAAACTGGAAGTAGGGACGTTCCGCCCGAACCAGTATACATCCGGGACTTCCTTAGTCTAACCATTCGAGGAGAGGGGACGCGTGACCCCCTAAGCTTACAAATTTACTTGCCGGTTATACGAAACACTGACAACTCCTAATCTCTAAATAGGTTTGGTCATAATCCCATTCGAGGATATAGGGTTCGAGCAAGTTCCTAACCCATTGTATAACTCCAAAGAAAATTTTGACAGTATCTTCCCGCTGTTCTCCAGATATACGTCTCAACAACAGGTCAAGAGGGTTGTGTACCAGGAGAACACCATAGGGAGATGCTACTGAAATCTACTCTGGAATAGTGCAACAGCTCAGGAACTTATTCGAACCACATATCCTCGAACTGTCCAAATAACGTGGACAATTCAAGACTGCTTGTTTATAAATATACTATTTTGATCGACATATTTATAAACAAACACCCTCTAATGGGAGACATAGATTCCACAGCCTAAACTCTAACATTCATCACGCGACAGCAATAATATAATTTTAGATTAACATGAGAGCACTACAAATTAAGATAATTAAATACATGTGTGGTTGTCAAATAAAGGGTGTGAAATCTGGAAGGAGAGGAACGGCAGGATCTTGATAACAAGATCAGAATCTGTGGACTCTGTAAATCGGCCTTGTGATTGATGATATTCTTAGTCGAAGGGCGGCTGTAAGCATCCGATACTCATAGATGGGCCCAGGTCGCCTTAGGTGCATTCGGCTAAAAGGAGGGCTCTCCAAGGAGGACGCATAGGGCTCCGATTTGGCGGAATAGGAGTCTTCGCTCTTTTTGCCTCATTCTGTTGTTTCATCTACTCACTCCCACAGGCTGTTAACCGATCTATTAATTAACTTTCTGCTGTACTCATGACTATCTTTCTTTAATGCAAGACAGAGCTCCTGCCATTTCCTTTCAAAAAAAATCTGATAGGATATACACAATACCAATGCAATCTAAACTTTCTTCGCAACATATCGAAATTACATAGTGTGAAATTGAAAAGATTTGAAGAAATGCTCACATTTTGAAGAAAACTACAAATTTTGCAAAATGAGGGGAAATCTCTTTCAGTTAGGCTTCAAATTTACTCTCTTAACACCCACCCTTGAGGATTTCAATTTTTCTCACCCAAATATTGCTTCCAACTAGAGAATATGAGCTGTTTTCTCGAGTGGCGGCGGAGACATCTCCTCTGAAAAATAGAGGAGAGTTCAACCCGAGTGGTATAAATAACCTAGCGAGATACATCACAATCGGTTCTTACTTAAGAAGCAATAGTGATGTGATCATGCACATCACAATCGGTTCTTATGTGAGAAGCGATAGTGATGTGCATTATCATCACTATTGCTTCTTAAATAAGAGCCGATTGTGATGTGCACGTTCACATCACAATCAGTTCTTGTGTCAAAAGCGATAGTGATGATCACTTACATCACTATCGCTTCTCACAAAAGAACCAATTGTGATGTGATTGTGCACATCACAGTCGTTTTTTTTTTGTAAAAAGCGATAGTAGTGATCATTCGTATTACTATCTCTTCTCAGAAAAGAATAGATGTTTTTTTTGTAAGAAGTGATAGTAGTGTGTATGATTATCACTATCGCTTCTCACATAAGAACTGATTGTGATGTGCCCAGTACTACATCACAATTGCTTCTAACCTCAGAACTGATAGTGATTATTTTTACTACCTCTCTTAAGTTATCTATCGCAATCGTTTTTTCTAAAAATTTAAGAACTGACCCAGATAAAACGATAGCGATGTACTATTCTGTAATAGTGGGCACCACAGAAATGCCATATGTAGCTTACAATTATTGTACTGTTCTACAAGGAACACTGTAGCTAATCAAGCAAATCCAGCCTTTGATTCACCTGCTGTCTTGTTTGGAATTCAGAATTATTTGATCCAGCTATTGCTGGGACATTGCAAGATTTCTAGTCCAGTTTCTGCACGTACAAATCATGCAATGCCTGCTGCATATACCAGTCTAACTACGGGTCTATTTGGTTCCTAATCAAACTGTCACATATCAAGTTAAATAAGGTTGATCGAATTAGATATCTGCTTGGTTTATAGCTACACCTATAGAAGATTCTCTCCTGCCTTTTATGTCCTACACGTTAGTGACTCAGAAAAGTGAGGTAAAATTTATTTTACTAGCTAAAGTGTGGCTAGCCTGTCAATCTTAGTATATAAATCAAAAGGCAAGTCTTTGAACGCTTGTAATTTGTAACTGCCAAGATCATCAGCATCTGCAGCAGTAAATGAGTTACATCAATTGAATCTGAATGTCAATGCTACGATCCACTGCAGTGCATGGTTGGCATGAACACATGATCTCCACGCAATGCCTCTTCTCTCTGAGTCTCAAGTCACATCTTGAACCTTGACGTGTGTATCTTACCAAGCTGCAACCCCATTAATTTCTTAACCCCGCATTGATTTCTACTGGAGATCGATCGAGCGATTAATTGCTTTGCATCATAGCATGACATCAATCAATGGCACCCAGAACCGTTTCGCCTTGTCTGGCCGTCCATCTCTCGGAGCCGGAGCCGCGGCTGTCTCTACGTACGTCGTATGCGCGCGTCAAGTTGCTGCCTTTTTGACCATGGAACGGGTGGTGGTGGTGGTGGTGCTGGCGAGTTTCTATCTGGGATCGAAGTATCAAGCGCAAGAATCCAAGAGCGGAGTAATTGCAACAACCACCTCTTAAGGATTTATACATATCATCGCTGCCTCCTGCCATTGCAGTGGCTCGCAGCAGCACAGTCACCTTTGCTTTGCGCTGCTTTGCTCCTGTGGCCATGGCTTCCTTTGGCCACCTTGTCCTCGTCGCCAGCCTTGCCTTCTTGCTGCTGAGCGCGCAGACCCCCGAGAGCCATGGCATGGCGGAAGCAGCAGGCCGTGAGGGAAGCTCACATTCTGTGGCCACTGGATCAGCCGTTCAGGCACCGGTGGTCCCGCAGCCGCTACCGCCCTCCTGGCCGACAGTCCCTCCGTCCGCCCCGTCCGACAGGTACAACTAGGTCGTCACTCACGACAAGCTGTCGGTCGGCCGCCGCCTCAGGTCGCCTGACGCGGACGCCGTCGGGCGGCCACCTGAGCACGCGATCCACCAGCTTTTCGGGTGTGTCGTCAGGTAGTTCTTCTGCCAGATAAAGGGTTTGCCTCCGAGCAAACCAGGTCGCCGTTCTAGCTCTTAAGAGACTTCACTGGGCCAGCGTGAGGAGTGCTTCTATGTTCTACTAGAGATGTATTTGTCTAGATTTCAGGTTGGTGCAAATCGACTTGTCAATTCTGAATTCGCTGTAAAATCTGTACAATTTTCAATTTAGTGGATAAAAGAAGCATTCCCTTGCCTATGGTTTCTTTCTTCTTGTTTTTTGGTAGTTTCTACCAGTTTGATGCACCTGTGGCGCTGAGTACTTTGTGTTGTTTCACCTCGATGATAGCTCTAGTAGCTTGCTTGCACATACAGTGCTCTTTACCTGAACCTGATGGGATCAACGATAGTGCTAATGCCTTGAATTATTTGCTCCTCGAGAAGAGATGAACGAACTATTAGAACTTCTCAGATGAGTGCTAATTTTCATGGGGCTTATATATCGAATTTGTTTCCTGGCGAAGGTATGCATATACAGGGAGTGCTCAGGGAACAACTTGTGATCTGTTTGAGATAATTGTTTGGTCAGAAGTCAGAACTCAGTGCAAAGTTCAGAAGTTGCAGAGCTTACAGACGCATCACACAAAATATAGGACTTAGAAAATTAAGCGGTCATACTGTGCCACGCCCCCCTACTGTCGGGACCCGACTACACATTTAGAGACTCTGTGTATATCGCACAAGCTAGTGTGATAGAGTTAATCTTATAATTAGAAAAGTTTGTTTTAGGCAAGTAAAGATCATGATACATTCGGTAATCAGATCAAATCAGATAATTTGTTTCATTAGTTAGCCATTCCATGTTTAGTTGTTAACTTGTTTAACAAGTTGATCAGGTGATCTGTCTGCTATAAAAGAGCATGTATCCCATGAATTTGAATATAACACAAGGAGAATAAAAAAAATTGCCCCAAAATTTCTTCTTGTTCGTTAGTGTTCATGATTTAGTACTAATTCTAATATTTGATATCAGAATCTAAAATTTTAGATTGATCTGCTGCCCTTGAGAGAAGAAAACTCCCGAGAGGCGGCCATCTAAGAGCAGCCGAACGCCTCGAGTAGGTCGGGCCGCGGCCAACCGCGAGGTGCGCGGGGAGGCGGCGTCCGGGAGCGCAAGCAGCGTGACGCTCGGTAGCAGAGCTCTAGCCGGCGGCACAGAAAGAAACGTGTGGGCAGCAAGAGCGACGTCCCAAGGCGAGGTGGCATGCGGCTTGCAGGCCGCCAAGTTGCGAGCGCTCAAAGTGCTTGTGTAGCTGCGTACTACTAGAAGAAGTCCCAGCGGTGCAATGCTACCTTCTCCTGCCGGCGGAACGTGGTATGTACAAGAAAAAAAAGGCATGTCGACTCGGCATTTTTAAACCGAAATCGAATTATCGAACCGAATTAACTGAATATTTCGGTTTTTTCGGTTTTCAGTTCGGTTTTTATTTTGGTATAATTCGGTTTTCGATGTTCAATTCGGTTTTTCGCTTTCAAAAACCAAATTACCGAATAGCCTATGTACAATACCACTTTTATAGTATTCTTCCTAAAGCCACTAAACAATTCTCATGTTATAATACATGCATATGTTTAGTATATTCATATGTTCTATTATGTTTATAGTAAAAAAGACTAAATCTAATCTATCTAGTGTTATTCATATTTTGGTTATCCGAAAAACCGAAATAACCGAACCAAAATATTTCGATTAATTCGATTCGATTTTTTATTTTTGTCCGAGAAATTCGGTTCCCAGTTTTTAAAAACCAAATTATTTTAAAACCAAAAAAATCAAACCGATTAAATCGAAAAAACCAAACCCACCTCTTGTATGAATGCATGTATCCATGCAATCATGCGAAGACAGAAGACATGGCTTGTGGATGCTTCCATGACGTGCTGCTGAGAGCGTAGGGAAGCTGCACACGAGTTCTACCCCGGCGCAAAGCTAAAAGAGGTCACGTGGGCAGCAACAGAAGACTTGCTTCTCCTGCCGGCCATGAAGAAAAAAGTAAGTTCTAGAAGACTTGCTCCTCCCGCCGGCCGTGAAGAAAAAAAAAAGTAAGTTTTTGTGTGAATTATGTATACAAGATAAATATGTGTAAGTTCCTTCAGAAATATCATGCGCATCAAAAGAGATCATGCTGCATAAGACGATAAAAAAGAAGTTGTCGTGTGTACTAAATCGAGTCTATCAAGGTTGACTCCAAGACGTTAAGGATGTGTGTTCGTTGTCCAAAGTCAAGTCTATCGAAGACGAATCCGGGATGTTGAGGAGATGTGTTTACCATTCAAAGTCAAGTTAAATCGAAGATGAATCGTTGAGGAGATGTGTTTACCATTCAAAGTCAAGTTAAGTGGGTGATTGATCTTGAATTAGGAAGATGAATCAAATCAAATTAGAAAATTTGTTTCATAGACTTTTCATATTTAGTTGTTAACTTAGTTAACAAGTTGTTCACACAAAAGAAAATTGTCCCAAGATTTCTTCATGACTATAGTGCACATAGACTCAATATAGATGATTATTATAATCATACACAGCTGGAATATAATAAAAAACTTTATATATTAAATATTAACATATTAACTGACTTTATGATCGACCTTACATGAATATGCCTTGCAATGCTAGACTGTGAAAAATAAATTAAACCACAGCGAATGAAAACGTAGATAAACCCTCAGTATACTACATGCAGCTGACAAGGCTCGCACTCTAGACGTTCGCCTCTTCTGGACACTCCTTCAAAGCTGGTATAGATTTATCCTCAACTGGTGATTTTATTGTTGGCAAGAATGAGTACTTAAAGCACTCAACAAGTTATGCACAGAATACAATTCTAACATAACTATATGCAAAATTTATTCCAATAAAATGGCTGATATAGTTGTTTTTGTAGAAAAGTAGTATTTGTAAATGAATACACCAAATAGTTTGAAAAGACAGTAAAACAAATAACAGTAAAAAGTAATTTGTAGGTATTTCTCAAGTTAACATGGCTTCCTGCTCTAACATATTCCAAACTTTCTAGTAGCACACTGCCTGCCTTCCAAGTTTATATTTTATAAAATCTAACTCTTGACTGTAATTCTCAAGCATTGTTCGATATCGCGAGCACGACTATCCGAATAGATTTTACACTCTGCAGAGGTTATGTACTTTACTCACATGACATGATCATCTTTTGTGCAACATCATTAGCACACTTTCTTTGTGTGTGGTGCGAGAGATCATGACAAAGTCTTAACAAAACTCTGACTTAACCGAATATTACCCACTAAATATTCAACACTAAAGGGTTATAACCACCGCAAAAAGACTCATCTCTTGTGCCATGTGAGTTGAACCATATAATCCGGGACTCACACTACCACTAGTAGTAGCAAAGCTAAGACATTACAAATTAATCAGATAGGTTTGTCCCATTTCAAACATATGGTTACATATTTGACTCAAGTCAAATGCTTGCAAAGTTAAATCCTTAGGTTGATCAAGACAAGACTTCCACAATCTCTCTGCCATTCTGACACACCTTGGCATAATGTCCCTTGCCATTTGCTTCAATATAAATTATTTATCACCCTAATTGATTATCATACACCACGTGCCATCAACAAGTCAATATCGTTGTGTGACAACCCCGTCACTACAACTCAACATTATTGTGTGATAACACCTGACACACCAATTCTATAAATATGTTCTATATTCCATTAATCAAGATTAATTTGAGATTCTAAAAGATATGAGTTTTACGCGGCGCGGCTAAGCAAACTAAGCATGGTCTAACTAACCCACATTGAAATCTATTGGCAACCAACTAATAATGAACTATCATAGGGTTATGAATAATCATGACATACAAATGATAGGGTATGGTATAATCCAATTGGTTGAATAACCAGGTCCCAAACTAATTTGAAATCAATTGTACACATGAAATACCATACAATAATTTAAATCAACATAGTAATTTTGTAAAATTGGGTTCAACATGATCAAAGCATAATTTGCTTTGGAATAACTCTTATTCTTGTTCTGGGCCTTAGTCTTGAGTTAATGAATCATTCTCGGACGCTCTAAGCACTTTAATGTTTATACGTAACTTGAGAAAATACCAAATAAATGCTAAAATAAAGAGCAAATAAATTCCAAAAATCAAATAAAATTCATTCTTAAATAGATCTTAATTTTATAAATTTTTAGAAAATTTAATCATCTCAATCGGAGCTCGTATGAGAAAGAATGGACTCTCAAAATATTAAAAAATAAAAAATTAGAAAATATTAAATTAATTAAATTATTTTTATACTAAAAAATCTACTTATGGCATCATGTTGACGCCAACATCAGATTAAATAAATCCAGAAATTCCCTAGGCTGACACATGGACACCAGTCCATGGACTCGGTCCACAACCAATTCTGGTCTATAGAACACTGCCAACACGAGGGACCCGATGTTGACTTGGCTTGCTGACCAGACTGCCACCCGAGCAGACACGTCAGACATGGATGTGATGAGGTGCTGACGCAGTGATCACGTGTCAAACATCCACCCATGCCACATCAGTTGACCGCACGAAGAACCCTATGCTCATCGCCAACGAGTAAGAAGGAAACCCGAAAAAAAACAAAATTATGTATAGGTCTTCCTGCTATTTCTTTTTACAAAAAGACTCTGGACCAAATTTCAAATGTCGCGGCGTAGCATGCTATTTTACCTGGTAATACTTATCAAAGGTGGGGCAAACTCCCTTATAGAGAGGGCGAGGTATGTATGAGCATAGAACTCCATTAGCTAGGGCGCGGGAGAGCCTTAAGAACCCTATCTCATTACTCTCCCTCCACGTGTAGTTGTGTACTTGTGCGTCAGTGCCACACTGCTATGACGGATTTTGGCACAATCAATTACCCAAAGAATTGGACTTGGGCCTAGTATATTGCTCTAAACCAAATTCGAAGTCTATGGGAGGCCCAACTTTATCTAAGGCCTTAACCATCTCTATGGGCCACAAGCCCACAAATCACACCTAACTTGGAATTTTGGGACTACCTACTCACTCACTCCACTCGAATCAATCCCACATTTCTCCATTTCTTCCACTCGATGGAATCTTGAAAGTTTTGTCTATTTGCCCATTTTATACTTTTTTTCATCTTTAGCCTCTTTCCGAATAAAATAGCAAATATAGTCCTTTCTCGACCATGATACCTTAGCATCTCTGCTTAGCTTAGCACGTCTGCAAGGCTCACCACGGTAAAACCAGCTACCACAATATTGAGCTCGGCAGGTATTTGCTGTGGCACTTGAGCTCGGTAAGGTGGGGCCCACCACTTGTTATGCTTGTTGGGGAGCTGTCACGATGGACAGAGCCACTGTGGTGCTGGTGATTTGCCATGTTAGGAGAGTATGATAGGTGATAGTACCATATGTTGGTTTTTTGGGATTGAGAAGGGAACCATATCACCAAAAAGAGCGAGTGGTCATCGGAGAGGAGAGGAAAGGAAGAAGGAAAGGTGGCATCTTGGGAGCTACAACGGCGACGTGAGGTCACTAGAGTGGGAGATGAAGCGGATCCGGCGTGTCGCTGAGGTCGGCGATGGCCAAGGCAGAGATCTCCCTTGTGACGGGGCAGTCGGAGATGTTGAGAGACTGGAAGGCACAACGGCAAAGCAGCAGGTCGACGACAGCGAAGCTCAGGGTGAGGCTTCCCACAGCATGCGAGTGTCGAGTAGGGTGAATGAACCGGTCCTGTACCAAACGATTCAAACAAATTCCTCGTATCAAATGATATATCTTTTAATAATAATTTAAAAATGTATATTATCTCATTCATTCTGAACCAAATATCCAGTGGTTCTGCCGACCAAACAAATGGACCACACTTTGAGGAGAAAACCGAACATGAAAAAAAAAGGGGTGCGCTGGGCCAAATGCACGGCGGCTTCTCGAATCCCCGTTTCGAGCTCTTCCTCGGTCTTCCCCATCTTGGGACGAATTGTTTGATTCATTTCTCCGCGAATTCCTATCCTCATTCACCATTCGTCGAGGCACTGATGGACGGAGTGCTGGAGCAGAGCCATGGAGAAGCGGACGAGGAGGAGAATCTCACAGGAGGGGAGGGGGAAGAAGGCGACGAGGAGCTGGGGTTGCATCTCGGCTTCCCCAGCACCGGCGGCGCGGGGGTGGCCGGGGAGCCGTCAGTGGGGATGCTGTTCCCGACGGCCGAGGCCGCCAGGGAGTTCTACTGCGCCTACGCCGCCCGCGCCGGCTTCGCGGTGCGCACGGACAAGTCCCGGCGCTCCCGCCGGGACGACTCCTTCATCATGCGTCGCTTCGTCTGCACCCGCGAGGGCTTCCACCCCAAGAAGCCCGACCTCCCCGAAGATGCTGGCGGCGGCGGCGGCGGCAGGAGGAAGCGGAAGCGCGTCACCGTCCGCGAGGGCTGCATGGCCATGATCGAGGTCACCAAGAAGGACTCCCCCGCGCTCTGGGTTGTCACCAAGTTCGTCGCCCACCACGTCCACCCTGTCCCGCTCCCGGGACAGACCCGGCCGGCGTCCACCGGAGCAGCGCTTACGGGAGCGTTCGACGGAGCACCCACGGAAGCGTTCGATGGAGTGCCCGCTGCAGCGATCGACGAAGAGCTCGCCGAAGCGCCCACCGGAGAGTTCGAAGGACCCACAGGAGAGCTCACTGCAGCTTTCGACGGAGCAACCACTGCAGCGTTCCACGAACCTACCGGAGCGCCCACTGCAGTGTTTGACGGAGTGTCCAATGGAGGTGCATTGTTCTGCAATAGGATTGTCAGAACGAACCCGTCCAGGGAACACCGTGAGGTGCACGGCATGCTGGAGTACCTCTGCAAGATGCAGGCTGAGAGCCCAGGGTTCTTCTACTCGATGCAGGTTGATAGCAGCAACCGTGTGACCGGTGTGTTCTGGGCAGACGCAAAGGCGAGGATGGCATACAAGAGCTTTGGGGATGCAGTGACATTTGATACCACCTACAAGAAGACCAAGTACATGATGCCATTCGCGGTGTTCCGGGGCATCAACCACCATTTGCAGGGGATCACATTTGGGTGCTGCCTGCTTTTGGATGAGACAAAGGGTTCGTACACCTGGTTGTTTGATACATGGCTTGCGGCGATGGGTGAACACCATCCTGATCTGCTGGTGACAGACCAGGATAAGGCGATGGAAGCAGCTATTGCAAGGGTGTTGCCCAATACTCGCCATCGTTTCTGCCAGAGGCACATTTTGAGCCGGTGTAAGCAGAAGCTGTACGATGTGTATATGAAGCACATCAGTCTGAAAGAAGATCTCAAGGAGTGTGTCGGTGGCACTGAGACGATTGAGGAGTTTCAGGCTCGGTGGGAGTATGTACTTGACAAGTACAATCTCCGGGAGAATGCTTGGCTTCAGTCATTGTATAATTCTCGGCAGCAATGGGCTTGGGTGTACCAGAAGGGGTTCTTTTTTCCTGACTTACTCAAGTCGCAAAGATCAGAGAGCTTGAACAAGTTTTTTAAGGCTCATTTCAACATGAAGACCCCATTGCTCGTCTTTATCTCCAGGTTTGATCAAGTGATGGCTTCGCGCTTTGAGAAGGAAGCTCAAGCAGACTTTGTGACAGTGTACTCGAAGCCTGTTCTGAAAACCCCTTCTGTAATTGAAAGGCAGGCCGCAAGCATCTATACACAAGCTGTTTTTGACGTATTCCAGGAGGAATTTATCGAATCACTGGGCTACCATGCTGATAAAATTGAGGATGGAATTATCCTCCAGTACAATGTGGCCAGAGAGGAAGAAAATGGTCGGAGCTATATAGTCACTTTCAACCAATTAGACAAGAAAGCGGAGTGTACATGTTGCAAATTTGAGTACGCTGGTATATTGTGCAGGCATGTACTAAGAATCTTCTTCATGGTCGGGGTTCGGAGTCTACCAGAGGAATACATAGTCAAGCGGTGGACCATGGATGCTATGAGTAGTGATGTACAAGACGAGCGATCATTGGAGCCAGGAGTTGGCTTTCCAGAGTGCCTAGTTGCTTGGTACAATGATCTCTGTCTTGACGGTTTAACATACGGTATGAGAGGGGGCATGTCGCCAGGTGTTTACAAGGTTGCAAAGGCTGCACTTCAAAAGGCATTTGCTGATGTTGTGGCTGCAAAAACTCAGCAAATGGGTGAACAACAGAGTTGTTCAAGGCAGCAGGACATGCTTCATCATAAAATACCTGTGCCAAAGCTCCAAGCAAAAAAGACACCTACAAACAAGTAGCTGAGCATGATACTCCTGGTACAAGAAATAGAAACTCGAAAGATGATTGAACCTTGTAGCATGGCTCAATCCCCAATATTTAGTAAGGTAGCCGATTCTTTATTCTCCACTTTTCTGCATGACAGAGATAGTGTCGCTGGCACCTTCACCCGCAGCAGGTGATCAAATTCATAGAGAAGCTGACATTTTTTTGTATATAACTGTCTGATTTGGTAAACAAGTATCATCCTGTGGCATCCGGGCATGCTCATTTTGTGCATATTGAGAATTGAGCTCCAGTTATCATCTTTTGTAGGCTGTTCCTTCATCCATGACTATTGAGTATCACTTGGAATTTCTTCAGTGTCAATGGGGTCTAGACGTCTAGTAAGCCAACCGGCTAGAACTAAACTGGGTGAACATGAGACACTCAGGGCCTTTGTTTTTTTTTGCTCTGGATTCTTTAAAAGTTGATTTTGGATTATGATGCTAGAGAAGCTGATTTTGGAAATTGTGGATTCTAGTGTATATGTAGTGAGATGGATTGTAAGAATCGATTTGTAGAATTGGGCTGTTTGTTTTTTATTCCGCTTTTGAGATCAGAATCTAGAATCAAAAGCAAAAACAAACAGGCCCTTAATTTGACAATAGCATCTTCAAATGTCGGGATATCGCAGTGCCATGATAAAGGTTTATTATTAACCTGTTTGCTTGTTTCCCGAGAAAAATAGTACAACCTCCATTCTTTTTTACTCATCATTTTGGATGTTGATATGCTCTGCAATACACTACTTTGACTGTTATCTTTTTTCCCCTAATTATATGTTAATAAAATTGGAAACGATATCACTGTATTGCAAACTTTAGACTTAAAAAAAGTCGTAAAAATTCAAAAAAATTGTAGATGCACTTCATAGATTACTCTACCTATATATAAATTTAGGTTCAAATTCATTATATATTGAGAGTTACAAAAAAAAAATGTCGTTTAAATTTTCTTTTTTTCTCTGAGTTACAAAAAATTGTAAATGCACAAGTTTAAATTACTTTTAACTCTATATATAAAATTTGATTTCAAACTTCATACATAGGTAGAGTAATCATTATATTACAATTTTTCAGAATTTTCACGATTTTTTTATGTGTACTATGTACATAGATATACAGGATATGCCGCTAATAAAATTTATTAAAAATATGATGATATAAAATTATTTTTTTATGATAGATCTAGTATTATCATTTCCAGTATTTTTTTTATGATAGATCTAGTATTATCATTTCCTCGTGACAAATCAGAATACTTTTGTGTATGTTAGTGACCAAATATCTAAAAGATTGGCTGTAGTACATATTTAAAACATCATTAAAACAGAACGGAGGGAATAAATGTTGAAGGAGTGTTCTTGTAATCATTGCGTCCGAAGAAAATAGTGCCACCAGCCCTTCTTTTTTTGTAAGATAACAAAACAGCTGATCAACCCAAAAATAAGTATCATGATTAGATTAAATCTCAACCTCTCAATGTACGAACTGCACCTCAGCCTCTCAATGTACCTCTGCTGCTGGTGGACTACCATCAGCCATTGTCAAACATAGAACACGGAGTTGAGAAAATGAAGCACTCGCTGCTTTACATGCTTCACTTCAGCAAAAGTCAGGCAAAAGTCAGCAAGTTAGAAGACATGCGCCAACCACAATAACAATTAGAATTGATGATGCGCCAGCATATTCCTTGAATGTACCGATAGTTAACAAAACGACACGAGGTCGAACAGGCTAGTACTGAGGATTACTAGCATACATCTTGATAATTTAGGAAACTATACAACAACATAACAGCTTCCTAACTGATCAAAACGGATCAGCATTTTGGCTTGAAGTGTAATATTTAAGCTGGAGTTGCATTCATAATCATAGGTACATTCCGGAGGCCGAAATTAGGTAAAACATAGCACAGAGCTTTCTACCACTTATATGCCCTTGCCAAACAAAAGCTTAAGCCAGTATGAGTGAAGGATCAAATCTCCATGAGTGTATCAGCAGAACCGCAAAGTGTATTCAAGTTCCTTTTCATCAGCACAGTTGTATCCCAACATATAAGCACGAGCTGTTCATAGCATCAAAACATGAATCAGCAACTTAATGTAAAGAATCAAGGCACTTCTGTATTGTATATATCCTATGATCACAACCTGGTACAGTGGTGCTACATTTCTTATTGGAAGACCCAATAAAAGTATAAAGCAACAATCACAAATTGTTAATGTGAGATAAAAAAAGATGTCCGTCTACTTGTAGGTTATATAGGATATAAGAATTGTTATTGTGTAGGCAAGTTTTTAGATGACCGGACAATACCTAGCAACTCTGCCTCCTTCCCCTACACGTTCTAATATTCCAAAGCAGCACATTATCTTGATACGATTCACACTGGAATCCACAAGAAAATGCCAAACGCTACTTTGTTCATACTCCATAATCTCACATAGCAACTCCTTGATCCTTAAATTTACGAATGCAATACAAACGATGTGGAAAATGTTGTCCCAATTAAAAAAAAAGTTAGTACCAAATCGTCCAGATCCCATAAATGGCTCTGCTTCATCAGTCATGCCACCTTGTTGCTGATCCTAAAAATTGCAAAGAAGCAAAAGGTTACAAATAAGTACAAAACAAGATAAAGAAATTCAGATAGATTTGTTGAATTGTTGGAACAATCAAGTGCAAATATGGCGAATTATTCCCTCTGGAAAGATCAATCTGAACACATCACACACATTTTTTAGAACAAGATTACTACAGTATTTATGGATTAAAAAAGAGAAGCCGTGTATTGCAACTTACAGTATCATAAGTGTCCCATTCGTCATCAGGACACAGCCATCTCTCAAAGCAGTGCCCAGATATCGTACAAAGAAGCAACCCACTGGATTGGTCCAGGACAAATTCACGACAAGCATCATCGCAAACTGAAAATAGAAAAACCAAACACTTCAGGCAGATGCAATTATGTGTGACCAGACAATGTGCGAGGAAATATAAATATACCATGGACACGACCAGTCTTCTCACAAATGTAAGCATCCCCAATCTGGGTGTAAGAGCAAGTATTTCCAGAACAAGAATGCCCCTTGACTGCATCATCATTCAGGCCTCTGCTGCTTTTCCAACTAGACACCTGATCAGCTATTGTTTTATCAAGAATAACCTTGTCATCGTTGACCTTCAAATTTCAGATGAGGAACAATTAAGTTTCACCAACGTAAGACAATTTCTTTGGTATGTGGGGCAACTACAAGAAAGATACATGAAAGAGATAAAACAAAGGCCTAAATTAGTGATTACTTCTGAGGGAAGTGGAGCTTGACTCCTTTTTGCAGCCTGCATCTGGATAAAGTACTCCTTGAATTCTGTTGAAGTATTCCTCACGAATTCAACCATATCCTCTCTATCTCGCTGGGATTAAGAAGAATGGGAACATCATTAGCAAGTCCATGCACACAACTGTAGGGAAAAAAAGATTATGCAGCAATATGAAAAGAAAGTATTTTGTTTGGTGAGTACGACTAGATAAAACTTAGCCGTTAGTTTTGTATGTTCAATTGCCTGTGCTTACTCTGTAAATTGTCAGTTCATTCTGTAGCAATTCTCACATTACGATAACTGTGCTATAGCCTGTGAACTTTGAAGCGAAGTTATGTAATTTAATCTTTAATATCCATGACCTCCATGAGCTCGAACTTAAAGTAGCGGTGAGGAACAGATGGAATTACCTGGATGTAGAGGTTCTTCCAAGCGCACTCCCTGAGTTTAGCATTGGAGGACAGGCCCCACCTCATGCAATACCTGAAAAATTTGGAGAGGGAACAAACATGTAGGCGAGTCGAATTGCACCGAATGCAAAAATTGGATCACAGGGGACGCCTTAGATATCTTACAGGCGGCGCCAGAGGGTCTCGTCGGATGCGGCGGCGTTCATGAAACGGCAGACGAGTGCACAGGATATGAGATCCTCCGAGGAGAGGAACTTGAAGATCTGTATGAACAGCTCCGGCGGGATATTGCTGAACATGCCTGTATCGATCCGAGGCTCCACGGAGGCCACACCTTTCCCTTTCCCCTTCCCTCTCCTCACCCTCTTGTTCTGCTCCTCCTCGTTGCCGCTGCCGCTTCCGCTGCTATCTCCGTCAGACTGCGTATCTCGCTTCCTCTTATTCTTCTTAGCATCATCGTCTTCCACCCGCTTCTCCTCCTCCTGGCCTTCCCCCCACTGCAATCGATTCCCAATCACCACCAGATTCGCCCGCGGCAATAAAGGGAGAGATCGATCGAGAGCACTTACATGGAGAGGGTCGTCCGCCCTGGATCCGGAGAGGATCTCGAATTCGAGGAAGCTGGCGAGGCTGTCGACGTCGTCGTCCTCTTCCTCCTCGCCGCCACTGGCTTCCCGTTCACCTTCCTCCTTCCCATCTGGATACTCGCCCTCGGGGAGGGGGTCGACGCCCAGGGCCACCGCGTCGTCATTCCCGCCGGCCATGCCCTTCGTCGTCCGCCTCGTCGCCGACGGATCGCCGCTCCTCCCCTTACCCTAACGCAAAGGAGAAAGATATTGGTGTGGAAGTGGTTGGAGAATGAGTGAGCCACCCGAACACGACGGAATGGGCCGAATCTCACATCGGCCCAATTACACACTGGTGGACCAGACGGCCCATGATTACTCGTCATCATCCAACGACATCTCGTCCCAACCGTGGTTGGACGGCGGCGAGCCCTCGAAGTGCTGCCTCCGGAGCATGTCGTGGTGGCCGTCGAAGATCCTCCTCTTGACGGAGTCCATGGCCCACTCGAGCTGGTTGAGCAGCTCCGTCGAGTTGTTGCACATGAAGAGGCTGTTGTACAGGTCGAAGCTGTCGCTGCAGGTGTTGTCCACGAGCCGGAGCAGTCTCGTACCCCCTCGTGTTGATGGCAGTGAGCCGCAGCTCCAGCATCCTCCCCACGGTGTGCCTCAGGAACTACGTCTCGGCGGCGTTCCTGGGGAACTCCTTGACGGAGAGGACGTCAGAGAAGAGGGTGTCGCGGCGGAGGCGGTGCACGGGGAGCGAGCGGAGGACGGCCTCGGCGGAGAGGATGGAGGTGGCGAGGAGCACGACGTCGGGGTGGCACTCGCAGAGGTCCTGCGGGTCGGGGACGAAGGACGCGCCGAGGGAAGCAGCCGCGGCGGAGTGGTCGGAGCGACGATATCGCCATCTCTCGTCTGGGCGGGCGGCGGTTGCGCTCCCGCCACCTCGCCTGCAAATGGTGGTGAGTGGTGGGTGACCCCCACTGGTGAACGGTGTGATCGAGGTTTCGAACAAACGAAGCGGCCTCTTAATGGGCCGGCCCAGACGGTCGCGCCGGCCCGTCAGATAGAGCCCAGATCCCCGGCTGGGACTATGGGAGGGGGGAGGGGAGAGTTTTGGGAGTTGTGAGGAGAGAGAGGAAGGAGGCGAGTAATTTGGTTTGGCGATTGGGAGAGGTGGCCGGCGATGGAGGAGGAGGTGACGGGGAGCCGCGGGGGGCAGGGCGGCGGGCGGAAGACGACGGCGGTGGCGGGGGAGGTGGAGCTGAAGGAGAAGGCGGGGACGGCGTGGAGCCACTCGTACCTGAACCAGAAGCCGTGGCACCCGCTCTCGTACCCGAACCAGCGCCGCAAGTGGATCGCCGAGCAGATCCACACCAACCGCGCGCGCCGCCAGGAGGAGGTCCAGCGAGAGTTCGCGCAGGAGCAGGAGTTCTTCCGCCAGACCGCCCTCTTCTCCAAGAAGGACAAGGAGAAGGTATACATATACATACTCTCTTTGATACGCCCATCTGTTACTTTTATCCATGGCTCTGTGCTATGCAGCCCTTGGCTTCTGATCCTATATTGTCATCGACCGCTGCTCATTAACATTTAGCTTCAATAGCTGCTGCTTTTGATCCTTTATCCTCATCGACAAGTAGCCCTGCCATCGATTGTAGCCATTAGCTTAAACACCATAGGGAAATAGTGCTATGGGTTTGGTTGTAGGCTTTCTTGCTTGTAAACATCATTAAAACAGAACGGAGGGAATAAATGTTAAAGGAGTGTTCTTGTAATCATTGCGTCCGAAGAAAATAGTGCCACCAGCCCTTCTTTTTTTGTAAGATAACAAAACAGCTGATCAACCCAAAAATAAGGATCATGATTAGATTAAATCTCAACCTCTCAATGTACGAACTGCACCTCAGCCTCTCAATGTACCTCTGCTGCTGGTGGACTACCATCAGCCATTATCAAACATAGAACACGAAGTTCAGAAAATGAAGCACTTGCTGCTTTACATGCTTCACTTCAGCAAATCTCCTTTCCCCCTCCCTTCGTGCCAATGGAATAGCCACTTTTGCCAAAATTCACTCAAAATCCAGTTAGCTGTTGACAGCAATATAAATCATCAAACTTCATCTTGCCAGCTGTTTAGATGAATTTTTGTATGCAAAATTTATTAAATAAAAAATAATAAAATAAAGTGGTGGTGGCTCACATTTAAGTCAATATATATACATGTACGCATGGCATAAGAGCAACCTTCTGTGTACAAAATTTCCTAGAGCATAACATACGGGCCCCATGTGTTGCCCAATATTTTACTGCGTTGAATATATTCAATATTGGACTCTTTTAGTTGGGTTCATCATATGGAACAAGGACGTTCAAACAGACTGCAAATCTGATGTCTGGTTTAAAAGATACTAGCCCTGAAAGATTAGAGGTTAACATGTAGTCAAAGCACAACCTGATCGCCATGTCAGTTTGCATGACCGTGCCTTCCTAGTTGATTTGGTGGTGGGATAGGAAACCAGGTGCACATGCATTCGTCCCTAGTGCATAATAAAAGAAGATTAGACCTACATGGCATGGATGGGGACTTCTCATTTGGGTATATTAGTTGTGTACAACAACAACAACCACCAAGCCTTTTGTCCCAAACATGTTGGGGTAGGCGGGTATATTTGTCGTGTACGTGTAGTAATTTAATTAGAGGATTGTAGCAACAATTAAAATGCCGCACAGATGCTGTGCTTGGAGATAAAGAGCCCTCGCTGATTTAAAAAAGAGAAGAAGACGCGTCAAAAGAAATCCGGAGGCTGCCTCTGCCTATAAAAAGGCAGACTCCTCTTCAAGAGAATGGAGGCACGGGCTCACGGCTCTCACTTGGCGCACGCACACACATCCTTTCGTCCCTGCAAATTCATGCTCGGGCGTGATACGTAACACCACAAAGAAAATCACGCAAGACCAAGTTGAGAGAAAACAACAAAGGACTGTTAATTTCTCTCGCCTTTTGCCGTTGCCTCTGCATCTTGATTCCACACATCGTCATCAACATGCTACAACTCACGATGCCTGTGTTTGATGGTGAACAACTTGATCTCGTCAGATGAGAAGAAAAGTACCGACGATTGCCACTGCAGATCAATCCAACAATTGGATAATATTGTAGCTAGCTATTTATCCGTAAAAGTGTGGTACAAATTCCCCATTGAAGTTAGGCCAACATCGTAGTGCATGTTCTCCCAGTGAAATGGAATTGGCCATGGAATTCACATTAGCGCAATACAAATTTTCCCATTATGACGGAACTAGCTATGAATTCCATAGTTCGAATTTCTGTTTGGTAGAAAATCAACAGTGACTCCATAGGAACCAATGCAAGAAAGTATCAGATCATATTATTTTGCCCCTCACACGGGAGCAAGTTTATTTAATGCTTGAAAGCAAGCTTAGTCTAATGCATCATATACACATCACCAACCGCAAGGTCGATGCGTGCAATCCGCATAATTTTCATACTTCAACACCATGGCCACGTGTTGATGAGAGATAAAGGCCACTCGACTGATGAGACTAGACATATCCACATTATCATCTATCTAAGACCGATGAGGCTAGATAAAATTAGGGCCTAGTGCCGACAAGGCAAGGTTACGACCGCATCTACATGTCCCAAACGGACAGGACTGGACACTCCGTTGCCGGACACCAACGAGGCAAAGGCAATATACACGCCCGTGACCGATGAAGTCAGGCATACACACGACGTAGCATCGACTAGGCAAAATTCATCGTCTTCATTGACATATCCTGTCCATTAACTAACACGACGATTGTGTACTGTGACCAAGCACCGGCGAAGCGAAGCCACCCACATGACATCTACATGCTACCATCCGCGTCCACACCAACACCATACATGTATTTGGATTAGCAACATAAAGACGGCAACCGCAACACAGCTTAATCGGAGGTATTTTTGTAGGCTTATTCTGCTTGTTCTACTGATGTAACTAACCATATGTCGTGCAAAGGCATCGGGAATAGCGGACTACACACTCTCCAGTCAGATTTCTCCTTAAGCATAGACACATATGACAAAAAGATGAACCCCCGTGGGAGCATGTATTTTTGTATGTACAATATAGAATTAATGAAATACAATGTTCCCCATATGTTCGATTGACCTTTTGTTTTCACAAATACCAGTTATCTTTTCGTCATTTCTAAAGGAGTCAGGGGAATATACCATATGCATCCTTCATAACAATGGCTCCTTGAGGGACTATGAGTCATGAGTGAGCAGCCCTACTCTTGTACTGTCTAGCTTAGGGTTTTCAAATATATTGGCAAGTAGGGGTGGAATCGAGCCGAGCCGAGCCTGGCTCGGCTCGGCTCGATCGAGCTCGTTACTATTCGAGCCGAGCCAGGCTCGGCTCATTGCCTTGGTCGAGCTAAAATCCGGGCTCGGCTCGGGCTCGGCCGAGCCTCGAGCCGGCTCGGCTCATGAGCCACTGACATGTGGCCCTCCTCCCTCCGGCTGCCTCCTCCATTGCCGCCGCCTCCTCCCGCTCACCTCCGCTGCCTGCCTCCTCCATCCTGCCTATATATATTAACTTCCAAAATTGTCTACTTGTAATTTGTAATTTCGCTCAAATTCAGTCCCAAATGATCCTTAACTCGTGCTTCTAATATACCGCTCTTATAATCGACTTGGTCTTTCATCGCAAATCATGCATGCGTAATTAATGTTATCAATGTTATTTCAAAGTTATCAATGTTATTTGTTTCATAACAATGCCATCAATGTTATTTATTTCATAACTTATCCACGTAATTAACGAGCCTATCGAGCCAACGAGCCGAGCCCGAGCAGTTCGGGCTCGGCTGCTATCGAAGCGAAACCAAGCAAGAGCTCGGCTCGGCTCGTTGTCGATCGAGCCGAGCCGAGCCGAGCCGAGCCTGGCCGAGCCCGAGCCGAGCTGCGAGCCTCGAGCTTAATTTCCAGCCCTACTGGCAAGAACAGAAACAGGGGTTTCTTTGGGAATTTAATTCAAATTTCAACTAAACACTAGGGGTTTTTCAAATTGCTTTTGGATTTTTTAGATTTAGTTCAAACTAAATCCTAACGATTATATCCAAATGGGCCCTAAGTTAAACAAGGATTGCCACAATGTTCTGCACTTGAACTAAGGGCCATCCATCTAATCAATGCTGAGGCATATACTAAATCTGGACTGTGTTTGAATCCAAGACGTTTAAGAATTCTTTGGGAGCTTTTACGCTGCCATAAACAACTACTCATGTTTCCATGTTCATGCTACTATTATCACTCATGGAGAATTGGCATCAACAATATTCAATTTGTTTTTCAACTCCAGATGGAGATAATGAAAGCTGTCAGTTTCATGTATGTCCGCCCACCTGGCTACAATGCAGAGAGTGCAAAAGCTGCTGAAATTGAAGATGAGAAGAAGAGGTCAGATCAAGGTGATGCCACACAAGGTCCCGTAGCTGCAAGTACCCCTTCAATGTAATGTAACCAATTTTGTCTTTTCTCGCACTGTTCCATATTGTTTTAGAAGCTTGTATCGAGTACTGAGTACTGTCACTCTACTGTCTGAGTTCCAAGACAGATTTGGAGTGTATTTACTATTTAGCAGGCAGCTCTGATCAAGTAGATCTCAAATTATTTGGTGTCCTGTTATTCTCAGACTTCTTTTTCACTATATGTTATCTTTGTTGCAGGCCTGACAAGGCGCTTGACAAGAACCACTCAGGCCCAGATAAGAAAAATAGGCCGAAAGATGTTTTTGGCCGGCCATTACCAACAGAGCAAGAATTTGAAGTTCTGAAAAATGCTCCAAGGTACTTCTTCTTGTTTTATGATGATTTTTGAACAAACAATGCAACATGAAACATTAAATTTCTTACTTTTCCGTTCTCTCATAAACAGACAAACAAGATAAGAGAATCATTTCTATTTTATTTAATTCTATTTATTTTCCCTTCATTTGTCATTCATCTATGTTTTCTCTGTTTCTCTTCATCCAAATAGAATATTTGTATGCTGTGCTGAGATTACTGTTAAGTAACATTTTCAGATTTGGTATGTGTTTTCCTCTTATTGTCAGGATGGACACTGGTGCTCCTGTGAGGATTAAACCATTTGGAGTTGAAGTTCGTAATGTAAGATGTTTAAGATGTGGAAACTACGGCCACCAGAGTGGTGACCGGGAATGCCCCCTGAAGGATGTGATCATGCCTAATGAGGAGAGTAGGTTGAAAAGGGATGATCCGCTTACAGCTATAATGGCACAGACTGATTCAAGTGAGGTTAGATTTTTCTCTTCAAAGTGAACATAATGGTGCAATTTACATGGAAATAAATAGGCAACTCATAACAAGAACTTGCAAATAAGGAGCTATATATACCTGTTTTATAGCTGGTCTGACATTTTACCTTCAGTCCATATTTGCATATATTTGGTTGCTGATAATAATTTGTTGAGAATTGCATGTTTTCCTGTAGTCTTGGTTTATAAGTGTGCTAGTTTTATTGTGCATTATTCTTCTAAAGATCAATGGTCTGGAAACCTTGTTTGCCGAATGGAATACTGTAGGCAGATATGAAATTCTGTTTAATCAGCATCTGTTTTAAAGATACATATCTATGGTCTTGTTAGAAATATGGATGCAAATATGTCTTTCCAACGTAGACACTATGACATATTTTATCGCTCATTGTGCTTAGTTTTTTTTTTAAAAAAAGTTTTAATGTAAGAAACTCTCTCTCAGCCTTTGAAGTGGGAGCTTAAGCAAAAGCCAGGCATGAGCCCTCCTCGAGGTGGATACAACCCAGATGATCCTAACCAGCAGATTGTAGCAGAAGATATCTTTGACGAATATGGAGGTATGGCTTGCAAACATGGATAACATCCACCTTGCCAAACTCTTATCACAAATGTAATACTGTTAGTTAAATTTTTGGCTTGCTGATCATCCTGCCTTAATGTTTCAGGATTTCTGGGTGGTAGTGACATGCCAGCTCTCCTTACCAATTTTTATGCGAGCAAATCGAAGAAACGCTCAAAGAGTAAAAGCAGGCATAAGCAGTCTGAGCCTGCTGCTCATGCAGAATCCAGAATGCAGCACAGCAGTCATGATTCATCCTCGGACTCTGAACCTGAGAAGAGCAATAGAACATCAAAAAGCAAGAGAAAGAAAAATTATTTCTCTGAGTCATCATATTCTGATGCTGATGTGGAAGCTGGAAAAGGCAAGCAGAAATCGTTGCGCAAGCATAAGAAAAATCATGTGTCAATGTCATCTTCTGATTCAGAAGTTGAAGTTCATGAAGATTTAAGGAGGCATCCAAAGAAGGAGCATAGGAAGAAGAAGAGTGAGGAGGAAGAAATTGCTCCGTCTTCGTTGTCTAAAGACAAAGAATATAAGGAAAAAAAGGGGCATTCAAGGCGATCAAGGGAGAGGCGCAACCGCAATGACTCGAGTTCTTCTGAGAGTGAGAAGCATTCAACTCGACAAAAAGACAGGCAATACTACGGTGATGCAAGTTCTTATGAGAGTAATCGGCATTCAAGGAGAACAATGAAAAAGAGATACGACAACCCAAATATTCCTGTGAGCAATAGGCATTCAAGAGGATCAAAGGAGAGGTGGCACTATACTGATTTGATCCCGCATGAAAGCGATAGGCATTCAAAGAGTTTGAGGGATAAGTGGCATTATATTGAATCTAACCCTTGTGAAAGCAATAGGCATTCAAGGAGATCGAGGGAGAAACGACACTACTCTGATTCAAGTGCTTCTGATTATTCAGAATCCGAACGGCACAATAATCACCTTCATCGCAGAAGAAAATGACCACCATCGCAGAAGAAAATGAGTAGAGGTGTGTAATATGCATGTTGCCTCTCGACACAGGATATCCTTTTTGCTGTTTATGTGATGGCATTAGATAGAATACACATTTGGTCCCTTTCTGGAGAAGATCACCAGGGTCCGCGGGGATTATGCATCCGCTATCTTGGTATTTGCTGTGTGATGCAATAGTAATGTATACCGCGTGATTGAATTGTGTCATGTGGCCATGTGGGGGAAGAATTGTTGTGCCTTTCGCTGTGTACTTGTGTTCTTGTATTTGATATGCTCATGGTATATTTTGGACTCACTGAATAAGCCCCTGACATGCTCTCGAGCCCAGTTGTAAGCGAGGTTCTTATGAAATTTTCTTCTCCTTTATGCATAGAAGGCTTCCCTATCAAATGGACATATGCAAGATATGCGGTGTTTTAAGTCTTTGCCGTGCTTTCACTAACATTGGAGTTTTTCCAAGTGTTAGAAAAGCCTGTCGGCAAAATTTAACTTTGTGGAGTATATTCAAACCTGCACTTGGTAGCAAAGTGATGATGTTGGACCTTTAATAGTGTTTAATGGAACACTCAGGCAAAGTGAGACGATTATCAAACACTTCATGTCGGTAGTTGTTGGATATGAAGGATATGAATTCCGGCTTCCGGATATGTAGGTCAAGTATAAACGGAAGCTCATTGTACTAAAAATGTTATTTGAAGTTAGCTCACAGCTTGGGTTACCTACCTTCCAAGGAATTTCCGGATGAGTTCATTGTACCAAATCAACACGATCGTCCCTCTACCATAAAAGAGTGAATGCTTAGTTTACTTATAAATTCCTGTAGAATTCGAGTGTTCCAAAACCGGCTAGCACCTCTTTAATTCACAGGAATTTCAAAAGAAAAAAATGGAGGAATTCAAATCAACGGAAAAATTCCTACAAGTGGTGTTTGGATTGTACGATTGCTTCATAGGAAATTCATATAATAGAAAAAAAATTCTTACAAATTTGAAGAAATTCTAGCATAAGATCTAACCTCATGTTAGAGAAATAATCACTTTTTAGCTTTATGGTAATTTCTTTTTAAATCTGGATTCATTCGAATGCAATTGCAAAAATAGTCATATAAATGAACACGAGAGCGTTGGCAAACGATACATGGCACATGTTACGCTCCCGTAACATGAAAGCTCCTACTGAGCTCTTAGAGCTAGTTATCTTCAGTGACTTGCCGAGCTCTGGGATCTCGTTACGAGTTTATACGTGGTACGAAAGCACGATAGGTGACACGTGTCATTTGCCAACGCTTCCACAGTTAGGTATATGGTTTTTTTTAATAGTATCCAGAAGAAGGCTAGATTTTTTTAAAAAAAATTACACAGAGCTTTTAAAAATTCATGATTTCCATGTTAGATGTTACCGCTGAGTGTTCCAATGAAAATTCTCTCTCCTCTTTCCATCTTCTCTCTAATCAATTAGCATTTATTTAAACGTAAAACTCCAGTATTTTTTATGCGAGGTATCTAAACACAGCTTCTTCTTTTTTGCACCTCGTGCGGTTTTATTTATACGAGATTTAATATAGCATGACATTTCAATAGTACGTTTTTCAACTCTTTAAATTCTTAGAATCATGTGAACGAGTGTTTCTGTTTACTATCGACGATCAAATATATCTTCCAACCGCTGACCTGCTTGCTGCAAACAGTTTAGTGCCATCAATTTGACTGTCACTATATTATCCTTGCATTCCAACGATTATTTTGCCAGTTAATTTTCATTGGATTCCAACGATTATTTTGCCGCAAACAGTTTAGTAGTAGGTAGGTAGTACCTAACACGAGTTATCTTAAATAAACCCCGGAGCGAGATCGAAACCCAAGGCAGAGGCGGAAGCGGACCCGAATCCGAAGGGATCGAGATGCTGTCGTCGTCCGCCTCCTCCCTTCGCCCCCACCAACCATCCAGAGCCCACCGCAGCCTCCCGCCGGCTCCGGCGAGCCATCAATTCCGGTCGGCGGGGGCCGCCTCCCGGCGTGCTCCCCCGGCGGCGCCCCTCCGCGCCCGGCCCCACCGCGGCGGCACCATCCGCGCCCTGGACGCTGCCCAGCCGTTCGACTACGAATCCCGCGTGGCGGGGCTCCTGGAGGAGCGGCAGCGCCTCAAGATCGCCATCGTCGGGTTCGGCAACTTCGGGCAATTCCTGGCGCGCACCTTCGCGCGGCAGGGCCACACCCTCCTCGCCCACTCGCGCTCGGACCACTCCTCCCTCGCCGCCTCCTTCGGCGCCTCCTTCTTCCTGGACCCGCACGACCTCTGCGAGTGCCACCCCGACGTCGTGCTCCTCGCCACCTCCATCCTCTCCGCCGAGGCCGTCCTCCGCTCGCTCCCCGTGCACCGCCTCCGCCGCAACACCCTCTTCGTCGACGTCCTCTCCGTCAAGGAGTTCCCCAAGAACCTCCTCCTCAGCTCCCTCCCGGCGGACTTCGATGTCATCTGCACCCACCCCATGTTCGGTCCCGAGTCCGCCCGCGACGGCTGGGACGGCCTCCCGTTCGTCTTCGACAAGGTCCGCGTCGGCGACTGCCCCGCCCGCCGCGCCCGCGCTGAGGCCTTCCTCAACATCTTCGAGCGCGAGGGCTGCCGCATGGTCGAGATGTGCTGCGCCGAGCACGACGCGCACGCCGCCGAGACGCAGTTCCTCACCCATACCGTCGGCCGCATGCTCGCCATGCTCGAGCTCCGCTCCACGCCCATCAACACCAAGGGGTACGAGACGCTGCTCCGTCTCGTCGACAACACCTGCAGCGACAGCTTCGACCTCTACAATGGCCTCTTCATGTACAACAAGAACTCCACCGAGCTGCTCAACCGCCTCGACTGGGCCATGGACTCCGTCAAGAAGAAGCTCTTCGACGGTCTCCACGACGTGCTCCGGAAGCAGCTCTTCGAGGGCTCGCCGCACACCTCCAACACCACCGTCCGGAAGTAGCCTCTTCCTCCTCGCTCCATGAGCCCATGCCTAGATCCATGGTGATGTATGTATGAGGAATGCTCAGTTAATTCAGTTCACTTCTTGCTGGTCATGATATACATTGCATTGTATCAATGTATTTGCATCTGTATTCTTTCGACAGGGTTCTTCGAATTGAACCCCAGGTGACTTCCTCTTGGGAAAAAAAATCTTATCTTGGAACTATGATACGTGTCTGAAGAAATAGACTTGACATTGTCAAGAAAATTCAGAAATAAACTTGACATTGTGATTCGAGTATGAAGAACAGAAGGAAGACCAGGAACAAACTTGGCTTGTGTGTTACTCAGAATCTTGGATCAGGAGTAAATTTTAGTCCCAAATCACTGGCCTTTTGGACCTTGCGAGTCCTTGTCGCCCCAAATTTCTCAGCGTGTTAGTTGTGAGAGCGACCTCCCTTCCCCTGCGATGAGGTTAGGTGGCCATCTGCTTGCTGATCAATTGTTCTGCTCATTTGGTTGGTAAGCTGCTTTCCTGACAGCGATTATTATTGATACTAACAAAGGAATCTCAAATCCGTGTGCTTGAGTTACACATCATGGAAACCACCTCTGTCTCGTTGGCATGCTCTCAAGCTGATGGATACTTCTTACTTGGCATGACGAAATCTGTAAGTAAACGTAGGAATCTCGCGGAAGACTGAATAATTCGTATAAAATTCCTATCGAAATTTCCGTATTCAAAACGATGCAGATGATGCAACGCATTTGAGGATGGCTTGCTGGCATCAATTTTGTTTTAAAAACCTGACCTTTTCATCTTTCCAGATAGCATGGAAGAAGCACTTCTTATAAATAATTTCGGGACACAGATTTATGATCTACTCCAATAGTTCAGTTAGAATGTCTTAACGTCGGCCAGCACACGATGCATCGAGACATGAAACCAAACAAAATTATGGTCCTGTTTAGAAAGCTTAAAGCATGCTTCAGTTTCTAAAAAACTAGTAAGCCCTTTAAATAGCTCAGCTTTTAAGAGATTTTGGACATAAGCAAAAGTCATATATAACTAACAAAAAGCTAAAAGTTAGGCTGAACCTACTTTTGCAGCTTATTGCTAAAAAAAATTAACTACTTATTAAATGGTCTATTGTAAAAAGCTACAACCGCTTTTTAGCTCAGAAAGCGAAAAATCAGCTTTTCAGAAAAGCTATAGCTCCCCTAAACAGGCTCTATGATTGCATCGTACTTGCAAATTTGCAACAGTTGATGCCATAATACTTTTGTTAAAGTGTGATGCGAATCCAATTCCTACACTATCTTGGTTCTATTGAGCCCTTTATAGACAGACACGCGAGCAATTCCATGGTAGATAGGAAGTGAATTTGTTATGCGATCTCCAGTTCTTCACATGCTGTCCACCACAAGCAAGTAATTGGATGACATACTTCGTATATTAAAGATCGCAGAGTTCCCGGCCGGAGAGTGTGTCCACGCGTCCCCCTTGGCACTTTTGCAAAAAACCTCCCTATTTCTAAATTACGGATAGGTCCCTATAAGTTACTGAATAGGTCCTTCGCGATTTTTGTGAGAGAAAGATTTTTTTCTAAATCGATTTGGATCCTCGTATACCGCTTTTACTGGAAAAACCCTCCCGTTAAATTCAAATCGCGAATAAGTCCTTTTCTAATTTTTTCAGATAGCGAATAGGTCCAAAACGTAACATTTAGGTCCTTACTTTTACGCCTAGGTCCTTTCTCCGTTTTTCATGAAAAAATCTTTTCGTCACCGAAAAATGTGTTCATTCTATCTCTAGACTTTTTCCTCCGCTCTTTCCAAAAATATTTTCGCTTCGCTTTCCTCGCTTTTCCTGAAAAATGTTTTGTGGTCCGCTTCTCTCCAAAAAAACACAAATTTGTTTTTTCACGCGCTACGACGCGCCAAGCTTAGTCCTTTCTCCATTTTTCCAAAAAATGTTTTCGTCTCGCTTTTCCAAAAATGTTTTTGTGCTCCGCTTTTCCTCGCTTCCAAAAAAAACGTGGTCCGTTTTTCTCCGAAAAACACAAATTTGTTTTTCGCTCACAAAAATTTGTTTTGATCCGTTTTCTCCAAAAAACGAATTTGTTTTCAGTTCACGCGCGACGTGCGCCGCGCTTATTGTTCTAGTTACTACTAATGAGAGGGAGTCAGGAGTGTTTCTAAGCGCATTGAAAGTTCCTTAGTTCCATTTGGAACGGCCGAGTGAAGGATCCTGTAAGAAAATTTTCAATCGAATATGCTATTTTCTGCAAAAGTCACGTGAAGTTTATATGTTTTCAGTAATCACCGTACAACGTAGAGATTTTTATGCAGCTCTAGCTTTTAACCAACCAAAGGAACGAAAATTTCGAAGGAGAAGTCGTAGGACAACTAATCAACTATGCAAGTAATACTTTTGCTTGCTTGGGTTTGGAAGGGTGAGGTGAAACGCTAATTTTATACTAACCACCTACTACCCATTATTCAAGTGAGGGTCCAATGGATGCGCATCCTCTGTCGTAAGGCAGAGGGCCGTATTGCGGCTGACGTGTGGGCTAGCGGGTCCAGTTGGGCCGTCCCGGTTTGCTTTTCTTTTCTTTCCTTTCCTTTGTGCTGACTCATCATGTCCTCAGGTTTATATAATGGAGTGTCACGTTGCTGCACGGTTGTCGCCTGTGACGTGACGAGCTCTTGTAATGCTGCTGTTGCTGCATTTCACATGGGTCCGGATCAACCAATCGACATTGACTGACGAAATGCCCGTGGCTTGCCAGACACTACTAGCTACTTGCATCTGTTTGGTTTATGGTTATTGTTTTCCACTATATATATATACAGTAGCTAGAGACACAAGCTACGCTGCGCTGGAGGAATTCTGATAGAGTGTTCAGACGACAAAACCAATCTCTACGGTGGATACCATTTTTCCTTTGGTGAAACATAAAAAAGCTAAGAAAAACCGAAATAATCACAATTCTAGAATATGGGTGGAGCCTTTTTGTATAAACAGAGAATAAGAATAGGATTTTTTTTTAAAAAAAATTGATTGATTTTTTCACGAGCAACAGTGTAGACTGGTAGTCTTGTGTGGTAGGTAACGTTCTCTTGCCAGTTGTTCATGGAAACCTGGATTTTGCAGATTGAGAGATTTGTTGTAATGAGGTTCGTTCAATTTCAGAAAGGCTGGGTTTAGGAGGTTTTGCTGTATTATTGCCGGTAACAGCACAAGTATCACCCTGACTTCTTGACTAGGCATTCTGTAATGGGAATTAAGGGTGTGTTTGGTTGGCTGTACTAGGGTGAACGGAACCGTTCCGTACAGGATTTAGATTTATCTCTATATTTGGTTGGTTGAACGGAACCATCTGGTACAGGGCGAGATGGTATAGATTCTCAGAATATTCCCTGAAGATGTTGTACCTTCGATGCGGGCAATTCGGCTGTACCGATTGGTTCAAGACCAAATCATTCACCCTGCGGTCGCTCACGGCTGGTTCTCCTCGCCCCACTAGCACGCGGCTGGAAGGCGGTGGGATCCTCGCCTCACTCGCACGCGGTGGGAAGCCTCGCCTTACGCTTTGCCGTTGTCTCGCTCTTCGCCGTCGCGCCCGTCTCCTCGCTGTCAACCCGTTCATCTCCATCGTGCCTTCACCGACTGCGTTGTCACGGGGGAGATCCCCGCCTCCATCGTTGGCCTCAGCAACGCGCGCCACACCAGATCTGCTTCATCTCCTACTCCGGTGATCTCACGCCGGCGCCGAAGCTCCCAAGGTGCCTCCTCTCCTTCTCCCTTCTTTCTCCTCTTCTCTCGGCCAGATCTGGCATGCTTACTTTTTGAGAAGTTCTTTTTTAGCCTCAGCAACGCTCGACACACCACATCCGGTTCGTCTCCTACTCCGGTGATCTCACACCGGCGCCGAAGCTCCCAAGGTGCCGCCTCTCCTTCTCCCTTCTTTCTCCTCTTCTCCCGGCCAGATCTAGCATGCTTACTTTTTGAGAAGTTCTTTTTTGGCCTCAGCAACGCGCGACACACCACATCTGGTTTGTCTCCTACTCCGGTGATCTCACGCCAAGCCGAAACTCCCAAGGTTCCGCCTCTCCTTCTCCCTTCTTTCTCCTCTTCTCTGTATCTGATATAAGCGCAGAATGGTTCTGAACTTTTCAGTTCAGGCTGTCAGGACCAGGGATGTGGAAAACCATGATTTGTTCGTTTTACCTTTTTTGGTTAAAAATTGCTGGTTTTCTGACATGGTTGATTCTCTGGGGTCAGAGTAGCAATCCTTTTTGGTTGGGAATTGACCATAGGAAGTCACTAGCGGTGTTCCTTCGGGAATCTGATCTGGAACAGTTTTCAGTTTTCAAAGCATTGGAGTCAGTATTGAAGCTTTTAAAAGAGTTTTTTTTTCTATGGCATCTTTCATTATATGTTTGTTGGAGTAAAGATTTAATCATTAAGTTTGGACAAGTATCTTCCGGATTCAACTTGAGCTCAAAAGATAATAAGACAGTATTACATGATGAGAGTTATGGAGGTCTATGATTGGTTACACACCATCAATGTGATTAGTAGGTTTGACGTAGGCTCTCTGCATTGACCATCTTAGATACAAGGGTTTCACGTGTTAAGATAGAATGATAGGTTGTGCTGATTATTTTATCCAACACTAGACACTGCCAAGAATAAAAATACCAGGATTTATGAAGTATAAATGTCAATTGTCATGTTCATCATTTGCTGTTCAATGGAAAATGTTCATCTTTAATTATTTGTAAGTGCTCTGATGCTAAACTGAGAAAATAATATTACTTCTAAGCTGATTAGAGCCATTATGTCTTTTGTGGGCTGTTTAACTGGTTTAGTCATATCTTACATGGTCTCATCATGGGAGCCATTTTAGCTTGGAGTTAAGCATATGGTCCTGTATGAATATATGACCTTGTAAATCCTTCAAATCTTCAGTCTCTTACCATGGCTTATGCCCTATTGGTGTTTCGGCTGGTTGTACTTCAATTTCACAAGTTGTAAGGAAAACTGGGCAGCGCAAGTAACTGAGCCTCACTGATATTTTACAACTGGTTGTTACAACTGGGCAGCACCCTCTTGATCATAAGTACTGGTATGCTTTCTGTTCCCTCTAATTTACATCCATAGTTTCTTGATAAATCAAACCAGAATGGGCACATAGTCTTCAGGGATACATGATATTGAGAAGGCTAATAGAACAAAATTACAATCTAGTTTTCATATTGTTGTGACAAGGAATATATCCCATGCAAAACTGGTTTTCATATTGTTGAGTTGTCGACATTGTGCTGGGCCATGTGGAAGTTAAGAAACATGGCAAGTTTTGAGAAAAAATTGATCAGATCTCCGACTGAGATCATTTGCTATATGTGCGCATTCCTAAATTTCTGGGCACAGTTGCAAAAAGATGAGGAAAAGGATTTGACGACGTCCAAAAGAATGGAGATAAAGAAGCTGCAAGAAACCTCCTGATGATAGAAGATGGAGACAAGGAAAATGCAATGGAATAGAAGGCTCGACGCGATATGGGCGGCTTCTGGGAGTGAAATCATGCGGAGCAGTGTTTGTTTTAGTAGCTTCCTTTCTCTCTGGATGTAATGGTGATAGCTAATTCCAATTTTGCTTGCTGGGCACATCCCCATTTTAGTTATGTTTTTCAGAGGTTAGTTTGGTGCTGGGCATCCCCATTTTTGGTCATGTTCAATTCAAAGTATTCATCTGTAATTGTGTACATTTGTTTGAGTTTCTTTCTGGCTTGATAGATAATGTTTGATCGAAATGTCACTCAATTGCTTTCATGTGGCATTTTCAAGTTCCATGGATGTTGATTTTTACACGCATTTGTAGGTTGATTGCCTGAGAGAGCATGTGAAAAAATGTGGACTTGCAAAAAAGATTGAGTTGGTTATTGCTTCCCCGCTACTAAGGTACTTTCCTTGACCTTGTATATAGTTTTTAGTGTTCTTGATCCTCTTCTAGGCTTCATAATGTTTGAGAAATGTTGTTCAGTGTTGGCATTGCTGTTCTTTTCAAATTATATTATTCCAGTGTTGGCATTGTTGTTCAGTGTTGGCTCCCATGGTTGGAGTAAAATTATGAGATTTAGACGTACAAAATATATATTGCAGCTTTTAGTTTGAATTTAAGTACATTGGTCTACTATTGCTAATTGCTAATGTGAGCAATATCTGCAGAGGCTAGAAGCTTGAAGGCTCTATGCATAGACAGAATACAGAGGTGGAAGGGGATAATTTTTTTGTTTTTGCTAGAGGACTTGTAGATCAGGTCTTGAGGACGTTTGTTTGGTTGTTTGGTTACTTGTTTTGTACTGAATTTCTGGCGCAGTGGTTCCATCAGTCAGACGTATAGTTTATTGCATGTATTTTTGTGGTACTAGTTATATGGTGATGGACTTGATCTTGTGATGAACTTGTGATGGACTTGATCTTGTGAGACCTTTTATTTTTTTAATCATGTGGGAATTAGAATTAATTCCTGTCTTTGAACTTGTGATGCTGTATTGCTATCTGCCGGTATTTGTCCTGTGTTATTGTGAGCAATATCACCAAAACAATATTAGCACAGATCAATCTTCCACCAAAAAAACCTTTCTTACTCTCGATCATGCCCAACTCAGATCACAAAATCCCATCTTTAACATCCAACACCTCAATTCCCCAATTCAGCGTCCAAATCCCCTGCTCCGCACGACACCATCGCCATCAAAGAACCAGACGAACACTCATGGACAAAGAAAAGAACTTTCCTATCCCACATAGATCGACTAAAAAGGGTCAAACAACCGATCCAATTTCATGAGATTCTCTCAAACCAATTTCATTCATCAATCTAATTTCATCCCTCCAACTAAACATCATCTCGTACCATCCTGTACCATTCCATTCAAGCAACCAAACATCATCTCATACCATCCTGTACCATTCCATCCAAGCAACCAAATAAAATCACGTATCATTCCATTCAGGCAACCAAACACCTTCTCTGTACCATTTCATCTAAGACTATCCCATCCATCATGTACCATCCCATCCCATCCCATCCCATTCATCCTCGTCCACCCAACCAAACGTACCCTAAGTTTTTGTGGCCGTGTGCAGCCGAGCACTTTGCTCCTGTCCTGCTATTGATACGGGCCTGGCGAGCAGTACACCTTGAAGCCCGTGTTGGCAAGGCCGTCGAGGAAAACGGAGTGTGCGTCCAACGGTCCAAGTGCCAGGTTTCTGGAACAACATGACCTCGCCGTGGCGCAGCTTCTCGCCGGACCACCGCGGCATGAGCGGGCTGTGTGCGGGTGTGCAGAGTTTTCTCCACCGAAACGCTACAATTTCAGAACTAATTTACACAACACCGGCACCATCCACCGCTCAAAAAAGTAATAATAAACAACAGTGTATGTATGCATGAGTCCCCACTCTTCGTGTAGCATTATAGCAGGGCTATTAGTCCAATTTTGCATGGCTCTGAAATGAAATCTAACGACAGAATAAGAATTTGTCATCTGAGCTACGTCTATTATTAGCAAATAGCACCTGATCCAGATCGTCTTCTCACTCTGTACTGGCCAAAGGCAGATTGCTTACAAACATGCCGCTAAACCACTATGGTTACAAATCTATAACCAAATCTGCTAGACAAGGTCCCTCCTCTTCGAGAGCGTCAATCGCTAAGGCCATATATAATAGTAGAGACAACTGTTATGTATACTAGTTCAATACCCGTGCGTTGCTACGAAAAATGAAATTAATAACAGAACATAAAAGTCAAACAATAAAAGAAAATTGTGATACAAGATCAAACATCTATTTCTCCCGATTACATAGGAGCGGGGATGCATCGGAGAAGGCATCTGGACTCGCAGATGGGGCGGCTGTCGTGTTCATGGAGAAGTCGGAAGGTGAGCATATCGTGAGGAACGGAACGAAAAACGACTTAGGTTTTTTTCCGTCAGCGGTTTTTTTTACGGTTTAGACGTCTGTTGGTGATGGAGAACGGACGTATCACCACTAACTCCTAATTAGAAGTAGTAGAGATACTCCTTCATGTTCTCAAAGATAAAACTAAAGACAAGTTCTATAATAGATAGCATCTTTAAGATTATTTCTATGAGATCATATAATGTTTTAAGAGAGGTGACGAATACTTATACCCTAGATACCCCCAGCGGTCCGGGAGAGCGAATAGGCTGCCCCAAACCCAACTCTGGCCAAAGGCCCCGCTGGGCCGCGAAGGACACTCGTCCCCGACCAAACCGACTGGGGGGTGGTCCGACCCCCGCCATGGGTCAGGCGCCCCGCGCCCCCCAACCAAGCCAACCAAAGGGAGGTCCAACCCCTGTCATGGGTTGGGGATCCCCCAAGGCTCCGACCGCCATGGGTCGGACGCCTCGCAAGCTCCGACCAAGCTAAGGTAATCTCCACCACCATCGTCGGTCAATCACGAGTTGGCCACCTGCTCCACGGACACGACGGCTCAAAGTGACCGTGCGGGGGCAGGTGGCTCCTTCCCAAGGTGGCGAGGAGGCTGTCGAAGACAAACGCCGGTGTCATCGTCTCGTCACGTACAGTGGGAGGATACGCTCCCTCCCTAGGCGAGACCGGAGCCACGCGCTACGGCGTCAGCACCTGACAGACGCGCAGAGAGTAGGTGTGCCACTTCCCGACGGAACGGACAACCATGCCACGCGATGTATCTACCGACCCAGCGTGGGGCGAGAAGACGCCGGTCAGTCGGCAAGACCGAAGATCAGAACTCCTAGGTGTAGGACACCCCATCCTTTTTTTCCAAATTTCCGTGTAACCTGCCCCCTTCGACTATATAAAGGGAGGTAGGACCCTCCGGGAAGGGGACGACTTTTACGAGATTTTCTACGAGCAAACTGCTCTCGCTTCTTACACACGGACGAGGTGCACCAGGCCAGCCCGTTGCCCTCGCTTGTAACGCTGTGCAGTCCTCTGCACCCATCGTAATATAGAACCATCACGAACTGGAAGTAGGGACATTCGGCCCGAACCAGTATACATCTTGGGCTCCCTGAGTTAACCATTCAAGGAGAGGGAGCACGCGACTCCTTGACTACAAATTTACTTGTCGGTATACGAAACACTGACAAGAGGTGTTTTCATGTTTTTCTTTTTGACAGTTGCATAAATGTTAAAGTATGAATGAAATGTGGATGGTGATTACTTACCCCTTCGTTCACTTCAAGATTTGTACAACTTGTATCAATGGCGGAGGCGCCGGTATGGCGAGGTACGGCATCTCATTTTTTTCGTGTGACACTTCCGATCGGCCGATTACGTAGAGCATCGGAGCACTAGATTACCCAGCTGTTGCCAACATGTATACATGAGTGTCTGTGTGCACGCATTGGGCTGGGCCAAGAAGCCGGCAGTCAGAAGTTGGAGTGGTTCAGGTGTCGTGTGGTGGTTCGGGTGTTCGCGTTGGTGCCATGTCCGATGTTGGTGTTGTTCTACGGGGCCGGTATCGTTTTTTATTTTTATTACCATATCAACTCCTAAGTAAGTGCTGCTGTTTTAGGTTGTCACTGGCTCGCTATTGACATGGTAATATGTTAACAAATGTTGTAAAAATTAATGGTCAATTTGGAACGCATTGAGAGGAATTTTACAGGAATTACATGCGAAGCTTAATGACTTAATAGTATGCTACATCGAGCGAGAGATATTCAAAGGACTTCCTCTTGATGGAATTAAGAAACATTATCAACAAATGAAAACTCGGCAAATGCAATTGCCTTGGTCTCCTAGACATAATTAGTATTTTGTCGGTACGTCTTTTGTCTTCTTATGCATCTTTTATGGTATATAATACTATTTTTCACTTTATTTACTGTCATGCACTTTTATTAATGTGTGTATTATTTTGATTTTGTGTGATAGCTGTCGGGGACTGAGAAACCTCTGACAAAGTCAACGTACGGTCAACAGGGTCCCTAGCTCGGGACGATACAGCAAGGGGCCTCGATCACGACCTAAGCGACGCTGATTCCCGCACGACCTCGACCTTGGGCGACCTTCCCCACGACCTCGACCTTGGCTCGGGCGTCGCACGGCGAAGACCGAAGATCCCGGAGTTAAGGCCTTGCGTTAGATCGACGGTTAAAGACGCCTTCATTGCACGCCATGCACTACCCCAAATCTCTTGGCCCTTTCTTGTACCAATAAGATCCGAAGATCCACGACATCATCGTAACAATAGACCAGCACAACTAGAACGCTCAAGCCCGAGCATCCACTCTCAGACTCACGACTAGTGAATTTCTCCGCCAGAGAAAACCGGAGTAGGGCTATTACCCTCGTGGGGGCTCGAACCAGTATAATCCGCTGTCTCTTGCTCGTTGACGCCTCGCCCCGACCTACGTCCGATCCATCGTTGAGCGTAGCTCTTGCTGGGTCCCTCATTCACACTAACCTCATTTTCACATTCGCGGTCAGGCGATCCCGATTGTCGACAACTGGCGCCCGAAAGCTTCACTCATCCGAAAGAAGTTCAAAATTTTCGAGGTATGGCGTCCTCCGCAACAGCACGTTCCGCGAGCTTGGGTTCGAACGCGGTTCCCGAGCATGGAAGCTCCACATCCCTGCTCTCCCCTTCTCCGCCGCTGCACGATCAGCTCATTCTCATGGCCACGAGTCATGACGCGGGCGGGGAGGAGGGGAGCGAGTCCAAGACCTCAAGACGCCACGGATGGCCCAAGTCGCCATTAACTAGGCTATAATCGCCTCCCATGAGAAGAACGCGAGAAGATTGGAACGCCATCGCCGCCTCAAGCTCCTCACTCGAGCGAAGCGCCAGGCGATCGCGCAAGTCATGACCGACCCCGCCCGCTCGAGGTCGGGTCTTTTCGGCCGAGCTCTCGCAGACGAGCTCGACAAGGCCGCTACTGGCTGCAGGCCATCACGGCACTGTGGCCGCTCTGGTCCCGGCCCTGAGGAGCGACGGCAGCTCACAGAGGGCGCCAAAGATCCCCGCCGGTCCCCTGCGGCGCCGGCAATCTCGAGACCTGTCCCGCACACTACCTCGCCGTCGCTCCCCGAGTGTGACTCCGGACGGAGTGCGGCGACAACCGGCCTACATCGACTCTCGCTCCAGCAGCGGCACGTCAGGCCTTTCTCCTGACGTCCCCACAAGGTGTCGTCAGGTCCATGAGCGCCTGCAGTACCTCCTGGGCGACGCTCGGGCTCACCGCCATGGCCGTCGAGCTCGGAGGGCGGGCGCCAGGCGATCGAACCGACTCAAAGAAGCGAAGTACCTCCTCAGCGCGCGTCTCCCAAGATACTGGTACGCACGGCGATTCGATGACCTTCGGCGGGTGCGATGGCCGGCTCGCTTCAAGCCCGTATTGATCGAGCGGTTTGACGGGACGAAGAACCCTGATGAATTCCTCTCGATCTACACCACTGCGATCTTGACTGCGGGAGGCGATGAGTACGTGATGGCCAACTACCTCCCTACCGTCTTGGACGGTGCAGCTCGCACCTGGCTCTTTAACCAGAAGCCCGGCACTTTTCGCTCGTGGCGCCAAATTTAGAGCGCCCTCCGTTCAAACTTCTAGAGCTGCTACGAGCGGCCCGGTAGAGAGAAAGACCTGAATCGGGTTATCCAGGGTAAGAATGAGCCCCTCCGCGATTTCGTGCGATGGTTCATCCGCACTAGGAACCTGATCCCTAGTGTATCCGACGAGACCGTGATCAAGGCCTTCAAGTTTGGCGTCCGCGACCGGCGACTCACCGAAGACCTGGAGATTACGACAAGGCTCACTGTCGGCAAGCTATTTCGCATGGCGGAGCGCTACGCGGACGCGAATGATGCGGTCCGCTAGAAACGCGACTACGACCAAGGTAAGCTTGGCGTCAATTCGGGCAAGGCTAGCCCCACCAACGCCAAGAGTACCGACCAAGGCTCGGTCGCCAAGAAGCGGAAGAGGGACCGCAAGCGCGATGGTGGCCAACCTCGGGTGACCGTTTCGGCGGATGGTCACCGCGAGGTCATGGAGGTGCGGGATTCGGCCCAGGAGGGGCTCCTTCCCCAACGAAATCGGCCATGACCTCAGCAGGCGCCGCGCCGACCTCAGCAGGAGGATCGCTGGTCTGGGTTGCGGCAGGCCGGCGGCCGCCCACAAGGTCCTGAGGGGTGACCTCGGTTCGACGAAGGCAAGTTTTGTCTGTTCCACAGGACTCCGGGCCACGACCTGCGAGGCTGCCGGGCTTGGCAGAGCAAGCTGGAGGCCTTCTACGACGGGCGCGGAGAGATGCCCACGCTCTCGAAAGAGGAAGATCAGCCCGAAAGGGTAAACACCGGAGAGGACCAGGGCGACCTTGACCTGGATTTTAGCGAGTATGATCACGGATCGATGTTATCTTCGGCGCTCGTCCACAGATCAATCCAGCGCGAGATCAAGGATTCCGCGGCGTGGTCTACTGCCACCGCCGGAAGCTCGCGACCAAATTTCGCAAGTGGGCCGGGGCTACGATAACCTTTATGCAAGAGGATGCCCCCCAAGGTATGTCTAAAGATCTCAAGACTGCCCTGGTCGTGACCCCGACCATTAGTAACACCTTGGTCGGGCGGGTCATGGTCGATGGGGGCAGCTCCCTCAACTTGCTGCTAGCTAGCGCCCTCGACCGGATACAGATACCCTGGTCGAAGGTCAAGAATATTGCGATTCCGTTCTTCGGGATCATACCTGGAAGTTCGACCACCCCCTTGGACAAGTGGTCCTGCCCGTCACCTTCGGCGCCTCGGACAACTTCCGCACCGAGCTGGTCACCTTCGAGGTGGTCGCAGGTGATCTTCGCTACAACGCCATCCTCGACCGCCCAGCCTTGGTCAAGTTCATGGCGGCGAATCACTACGGCCACCGCTGCATGAAGCTCCCAGGACCTAGTGGCATCATCACCGCAAGGGCGACTCAAGGCGGCAGACCGCCGCGAGACCAAGGCTTTGGCCTCGCCAAGATGTCGCCTCGCCAGGCCCCGGCGACCACGAAGGTCACCCACCGAAGGCGGTCATCCACCAAATAGGCCACGGGGTTGTGCCGCTCGGAGGGGACTCATCCAAGTGCGCCCATCGCTCACCGAGCCGAGTTCCAAATAGGAACTCGAGCTCGTCACCTTCCTCCGCGCCAACAAAGATATATTCGCTTGGGAGCCGGTGGACATGCCGGGTGTCCCGAGGGAGGTGGTCTAGCACAGATTGCAGGTGCGGCCCAACTGTCGGCCCGTGCGCCAGAAGTTGCGACGCTTCTCTTCCGAGAAGGTCGCCATAATCAAGGAGAATCTTGACAAGCTGTTGAAGGCCGGCTTCATTCGTGAGATCGACATTCAATGGTCGACCAATCCGCTATAGTGCGTAAGAAAGGCGGGAAGTGGAGGATGTGCGTGGATCACACAGGGTTGAACTCGGCATGCCCGAAGGATAACTTTCCTCTCCCGCACATCGACCAGATTGTCGACTCCATGGCGAATGCCAGGCTGCTAAGCTTCCTAGACGCTTATTCTGGGTACCACCAGATCAAGCTGGCGGTTGACGACGAGAGCAAGACGTTGTTCATCACACCGTTCGGGACCTACTGCTACACGACCATGTCGTTTGGTCTCCGCAACGCCACGACCTTCCAAATACTTAATGACCAAGACATTCGAGCCTCAGATCGGCCGCAACCTCGAGGTCTACGTGGACGACATCATCGTCAAGAGCTCCGCCGAGGCCGACCACGTTCAAGACCTTGGGGAGACCTTCGCCAACCTGAACAAGTACAAGATCAAACTCAATCCAGAGAAATGCATGTTTGGCGCTGCTTTTGGGAAGGTGCTTGGCTACATGATCGGAGGCTCGGGGGTCAGCCCCAACCCGGAGAAGATCGAGGCGATAGAAAAGATGCCCCCCTGAGTTCGGTAAAGCAAGTGCAATGCCTCACCGGTCGCATGGCTGCCCTCAGCCGGTTCATCTCGAGGCTCGGCGAGCGCGGATTGCCTTTCTTCAAGGCCTTGCGCAAGCAAGGGAGCTTCGAGTGGACGCCCGAGGCTCAGCGGTCCTTCGACGAGTTGAAGGTATACCTGTCAACCCCACCCTTACTTACGACCCCCAGCCACCAGCGAGAAGTTCTCGCTCTACTCATGCCATCGCCCGAGCCGTTAGCTGTCTCCGGCGGTCGAGCGGGACACACGGCAGCACCCGATCTACTACGTCAGCGAAATTCTCCATGGGCCAAAGGAGCGCTACCCTCAAGTCCAGAAGTTACTGTACGACCTACTCATAGCTTCACGTAAGCTCCGGCATTATTTTCATACTCACTCCATGGTCGTCCCGAGCAACTTCCCACTCGGGGAGATCTTAAGGAATCCAGAGGCTGGAGGTCGCATCGCCAAGTGGGCCATGGAGTTAGCCGTCTTCGACCTCCAATTCGTGGCGCGCACGGCCATCAAGTCGCAGGTGCTTGCCGACTTCGTGGTCGAACAGACCTCGCAGTCGGCTCCCGAACTCGAGGTCGAGGAGGAGAAGCCATGGGTCATGTACTTCGACGGCTCAAGATCCTTCAAACGCTCAGGGGCTGGGATCCTCATTCTCACCATGGGCTTATATGTTGAGGTATGTGGTTCGCTTTGATTCTCGGCGACAAATAATGCAATGAGTACTGAAGCTCTTCTCGGCGGGCTCCGGCTTGCAAGGCGCCGTTGTTCGCTTTGGTCGTCAAGGGCGACTCACACCTCGTCATCAACCGGGCCAACAAGGGCTACCAAAGGTTTCGGAGGATTCCATGGCTAAGTACTCGCCGAGGCGCCAGAAGATGGAGAGGTGGTTCCAACCTAGAGATCACGCATGTGGCACTGAAGGACAACTCGACGCAGATTTCTCTCCAAGCTCGGTCGTTCGATGACGAAGTCCTCCGGATGTGATCCTCGAGACCTAGCGTCGCCTCAATCTCCGACAAAGGGCCTCGCCGCTTTCATCGGCTGTATTCCTCGTGGCCGAGCCGATCCACAATTTCTTGGCGACGGAGAGCTCCCACCGATCCCGCGAGAGGAGCAGGTCAGCGCCGCGAACTCGATAAACTCGTGGACGGCAAGCTTTATCGTCATAATGTATCCGCATCTTGACGGTGTGTTGCCACGGAGGAGGGTAAGCACTGCTACACGACATTCATTCAGTCTCGTGGGGCACACTCTTATTTCAGACCATGGTCGGAAAGCTTTCGCGATAGGGTTCTATCGCCAACAAAGACTCCAGACGCCGCACGACATCGTCTCGCACTGCCGACCCGCCAAGACCAAGTCCGAAAGTCGATCACCGCTTATGCGCCTGCACCATTCTGCTAGCTTGGCCTTTCTCGACCTAGGGGCTAGACGTCCTCGGGCCCTTCCCGCAGGTGCCCGGAGGGAAGAAGTTCCTGTTCGTCGCCATCGATACCTTCACCAAATGGATCGAAGCCGAACCTGTCTCGACCATCATGGCTCGCGCGGCGATCAAGTTCTTCCGTTTGTTCGTAGTCACCAGGAATACTGCAAAGACATCGGCACCAAAGTGTGCTATGCTTTGGTGGCCCATCCGCAGAGCAATGGAGCAGTGGAGCGCGCCAATGGACACATCGTTCAAGGCGTCAAAAAGCGAGTGTCAGATGAGCTCGAACGACACAGCCAGACCTGGGTGGGTGAACTCCCCACCGTCTTATGGTCTATTCAGCACCACGCCACCGAGCGACGGGTCCACACTCTTCCGGCCGTGTTCGCATCAAGTCGCCCCGCCTCCAGAGGTCACGCTGGCTCGCCAGGTCACTTTGGTCGACCAGATCGACTTCGAGCAAGAACGGTCCTTGACCTTACCTCAAGCGGAAGAAGTAAGATGTCGTAATCGCTATGATCGGCGCACTACCTGCAAGCTCTTCGCAGACATGCGTCTCGATCGATACGACCTAGGGAGCTCCTTGTTGGGGACTTAGCCCTGAGACGAATTCAGGCTCCATCCAACACCAACAAGTTATCCCCGCGGTGGGAGGGCCCCTATAGAGTTGTTTCAACAGATCGCACGGGGGCTTACCGGCTAGCGCTGCCCGATGGCAGAGAGCTCTCTAGCTCGTGGAACATCGACCAGCTTCGAAAATTCTATGTGTAACAACTTTTTACCTCAGATTTCAATAAAGATGTTGTTTGCTTGTCATGTTTTCACGCTTTTTTTCTATATTCTATATTTTTTGTTGACTCGAATTCGGGGCTTCTTTGAGTCCTTCTATGAAGGCTGCTTGTTCTTGGCCCGTGTCGGGGCTTAAACGCTCACCCCAAAGGTAGAGCCGCTTGTGTTTAATCTCTTCAAGATCACCGCTCCCCGTGCTGTGGTTCGAACTAAGCCCGTGCCCGGGTCCAACGAGCAAGACACAGATCGTTGTCAGGACTCGAACGGTTTGGTCTGGAAACGATCCTAATACTCTAGAGCCTAAGTTTTTCCTCGCACGCCTATGTTATGCTCCCCGTGGGTTTTTCTCGGTCTCGCAGGACATGGTCTCTACAGGTTTCTAACTTGCGGCCAAGGCCGGCGTCGCTCGACCTTGAGCCCAACGGGGGCTGGACGAGATATACCATGACCAGAAAAGGCTAAGTGCACGATTAGGGGAAAAGTCTCTTGATCGAGAAATGATAAAGCAAACCAAGACATTAAACTATTCTTGCCAAAAATAGTGTCATTCCATTGAACCTTTTTTGTCTTACAAAAGGTCTTGCTTACAGGAAATCTAACCCTATTTACAAATCGGCCATCTCACGCGTGAGCTTCTCTTGCTCGAGCTCGGCGACCTTGGCCCTCAAGGTCGAGAGCTCGCCTTGAAGCCGGAGGGCTTCGGCAGAGGCTTCGGCGACGCGGCGGCGTTTTTCTTGAAGTTGGGACAAGGCGCTCTTTGCCGTCTTGCTCGCCCGACCCAGCTTCTCCTCGAGCTCTTGAACCCTAGCCTCGAGCTCAGGGGAGGCCCTCGATGCGATGGCCGCTTGGTCCACAGTGGCCTTGCTTAGTTCTTCGGCCTTGGCTCGCTCGGTCTCGAGCGCCTTAGCCGACCTCGCGCGCTCCTCCTCGACGGCCTTGTACACGTGGTCCCGCTCCGAGGCAATGGCCCACTCCAGCTCGGACTTGTGGGAAGCCTCGAGCGTCTTCACCACCTTGCGGAGGCCGTCGATCTCGTAGGAGTCGTTTACCGCCTTTTGCGCGGCCTCCTCCCGCTCGGCTTGCAAGTCCTCTACGAGCCCGAGCGCTGCCTCCGGCCTCCATCACATCGAGCAAGGCCCTCAGTGCGTCGGCATGCGTCTGAAGGCCTTGCAGCCCTTGGGTGACTAAGTCGATGGCCTGCGGGGCTCGAAGGGTCAACATGGTACTCGCCAGAAGAAAGAGAGAGAAGAAGGAAAAAGGGAAAGTCCGAGCCAAGGTTCGAAGAAACTCAAGTACCTGGGTATAACGGCCTCGAAGATTGCACGGGAGTACTCGACGGCTCCGCCGCCGACGTTCTCGGGCGGGTCACCCATTCCCGCCACTGGTCTTGGGGTGAGGCCTTCGGTGTTCACATGGCGGCCACACCCGAGCTTCCTCTTCGAGGGGCTCGACCCGCCTAAGCTCGGTCCCGGTGGTGGCTGCCTTGTCCCCACAAATGGAGGGTCTTTAGCCCTCCTCGCGGTGGTCCCGGCTCGTCCACGGCCGGTCCTCCGTGCTCGCCACGGCCGAACGCCTTCAGACCGGCAATGGAGTCCCGACCGCCACGGTTGGGGCGGTCTCGGCGGTCGTGGCTGGGATGTCCCCGGCGCCATCTCCTTCGGCGGCCTCAGATGGGTCAGCGCCATCCTCAGCATTCACGGAGCCGGCGGCGTCATCTTCAATGGCCACGGGCTCGATGTCGTCCTCGACCAAGTCGTCGAGCCCCTGGTCGAACTCCCCAACTGTGGCCCAACTCGGGGCTCGAGGGGCGCCCAGCTTGAGGGTCAAGGGGGCGCCAAAGATGTAGGAGGACTCCTCCTCCTTGTCGGACTCAGACTCGCCCTGGACAATAGTCATCGTCAGGATGGGCAGGCAATGAGCTCGAGCGCTCAAGGTCTACGACAAAGGAAGGCTACTAAGCTAAGAAGATAGAAGAGAATCCAAGCGAGAAAGAGGCCAATGGCGCACCTGGGTTTGCAGCCTCCGCTTCGCGGGGGGCTGGCGAGGCCCTTGGTACCCCACAGGAGAGGGGAAGTCCCTTCCTCGGGAGCCCCGGTCCTTGGTCCTCAGGGCCTGCGGTGGGTCCTGATCCTTGGTCGAGGTCCTGGCTGCGTCCGCAGCACTCTGTTGCTGCGAGAAGAGATCTAAGTCAGAGGGTGAAGGAGCATGAGCGAAGAGCTCGGGGGCTCGACCAAGGATACTCACCATCATACGGTCGCCCCACTCGACGTGTGGCTTTTTTCGCCTTTGCCGCCTGGCCCGTCCGGTCGGCCTCTTGCGAATCCTCTTGCCTTTGCTCCGCCTGGCAAAGCAACATCTTCTTCTTGCTGCTTCAAGCAGCTCGAGCTTGTCCTGTGGGTGCATCAAAGAATCAAGGAAGGCTCTAGGCGAATGGAGACTAAGAAGCTCGGTCCAGGGTGGCTTGCCTCGGCTTTTCGGCGTAGCACGTTCCTCGGAATGGGATCGTCGAGGGTGTAGTCGTGTGCGGCCTTCCCAAACATCTCGCCCATTCGGGCAGCGATCTAGAACTCCTTTGGCGCTGCTGGAAACATCAGTTCATCAAGGGAACCCAGGGACCTAAACTGGAACGAGCATCAGGTTCGGACGACTTACCAGACGTCCCCTCGCGGGTGAGGTCGTCACGGCCCTTGATTTCGAAGAACGGGTGCAACCTCTTCCGCAGAGGGAACACCCGGCTCCTCAGGAAGTCGTTGGCGATGGCCTGCCCGGTGAGGCCCCGCGAGGCACAGATGTGGATGGCGGCGATGGCCTCTTGGTCGTCCTCCAGATCACCAGCCACCGGGGTCTGCTTCTTCCCGTTGATGGGGGTGCCATCGAACACCAGCGCGCCGTCTTCGCCCCACTTCAAGTAGAACCACCGCTCGGTCCACGGGCCGAGGGAGTCGCGAGGACGTATTTGGGAGAAGGACCAAGGGATTCCCGTCCGCAGTCGAAAGTAAAGGCATCCGACCACGGGGTCCTTCTCGGTGCGGAAGAGGGAGAAGAAGCTGAAGAAAAGCGAGGGGGTGGGAAGGATTCCAAGGAACCCCTCGCACATGTGAGAAAAGATGGAAAGCAGAAGAATGGAGTTGGGTACCAGATTGATAAACTTGATCTCGCATTGTGCGAGAACGGCCGCAAGAAAATCGCTCACCGGCGTCCGCAGGCCGTGCTTACGAGTTCGTCGTCCCGTGGTTGCGACTCAGTCTCTCTGTCCGGCAGCCGCCACGTCGCCGGGTCCAACAGCCCTAGGCCCTCAAGCTCTCTCATCCTCGCCGCTGTCAGGGAACACTTCCCGAGCTTGGCCATGGCGGTTGAGGGGAAGTTTGGTCGGTGGGGGAAGAGGGGCTCGAGCGAGGAGTTAGGAGGCGAAGACTGCGAAGAAGTTGAGAGTTCTTCGAAGTGACGATGATCTCGAGTTTTATAAACCCGGTGCGCTGCAGGCGAGGTTGGGGCATATCAAAAGGCGCGCCGGTCAGGTGATTTGACAAGTGCGATTAAGGGTCAGGCGGCGGGATCGAGGCGCTATGAACGGTTTCTTTGCTCGATCATGTCCGCATTCGCACTCAAGATCAAGGGGCACTAGGTGTAACGTCGCCAAGGCCTGGCGGTAGGTCTCCTCCCGACCTTGACTTCGGGCTTGAAAGTTACAGAAAATAGTCCCCTCTGTCTGTATGGGGAGGCTCGAGGTCGACCCAAGTTCTTGCCACGACCTTGAGCCTCGGGGGCTAACTGTCGGGGACTGAGAAACCTCTGACAAAGTCAACGTACGGTCAACAGGGTCCCCAACTCGGGACGATGCAGCAAAGGGCTTCGACCACGACCTAAGCGACGCTGATTCCCGCACGACCTCGAGCTTGGGCAGTGGGGGGTCCCGTCCCCGCACGACCTCGACCTTGGCTTGGGGGCGTGCGTTTACTCGACGGTTACCAAGACCGAAGATCCCGGAGTTAAGGCGGACGTGGGCGTCAGATCCGGGACGGTTGCAACATGTCTTCATTGCACGCCATGCACTACCTCGAGAATCTCTCTTGGCCGTTTCTTGTAACGGTTGGGAGGGGTATAAGATCCCCTGAAGCAGAACGGCAGAGGGCACAACACGACATCAGCGCACTAACAATAGACCAGTAGACACAATCAGAACGCTCAAGCCCGAGCTATAATCCACTCTCTGTACTCACGACTAGTGAATTCCTCCGCCTCAGGAGAAGACTGGAGTAGGGCTATTACTCTCGTGGGAGCTCGAACCAGTATAATCCGCTGTCTCTTGCTCGTTAACGCCTCGCCCCGACCTACGTCCGATCCATCGTTGAGCGTAGCTCTTGCTGGGTCCCTCATTTACACTAACCCCATTTTCACATTCGCAGTCAGGCGATCCCGATCGTCGACAATAGTATTTAATCTATGGTACGAATTTTGCCATACCTTAATTTTATTCCGTCCTCCGCCTCTGACTTGTATTGAGAAGGAAAGTATTGAAGCATATGGAAAAAGTATTTGTTATAAACAATAACTCATACAATAATGCTATCTATTGTCTACATGATCCTCTCTTCACAAAGAGACTGTTATATTCTCTCTTCTCTATATTAGCAAAAATTTTAAGTGGCAAAGTATATGGACGACTGACATCACAACATTGTACACGCTCTAAATATTCAACAAATCAACTTTCTCCTTGGCCTCGGACCTAGAAGGCTGGAATACACCCTCAGACATTAGCGTCTAGGTAGAACAAATCAACTTTCTCCTTGTCAGCTCGGATATGATTTCTTCAAGTTGGGATTTTGCAGGGTTTTCTGTGACTCCAACTACAATACCTGAGTTTTATGAAATTCACTCTCGTGTTTTATCTGTACTGAGGAGTGAAGCTGGTATGTTTTATTTGGGACAGTTAAGGTCCTGTTTGGGAGAGCTCTAGATTCCAACTCCAGCTCAGATCTGAAGCTTATAGGCTAAAATAAAGTGAATTAAGTTTATATTCCAACTCCACCAACTCTACAGATTTTAATGGAGCTGGAGTTATCCTAAACACACTCTAAGTCAAGGTTGGACAAGACTGGATGAGGAGGAAATAAGGAAAAGAATGGGCCACCAATAGTTGTTGTCCGTACTATTTGTCTCTGTCACAGTGGCATTAGTTTGTGTTGGCCCCCCAGATGCCGGCTGATCGGTGCAGGCCTCCCTCAGATTCCCTATCATCAGATGACTGGACCTCCTCGGCGGCAACAGGACAATCAACCAATACTCCCTGCTGCGCAGCGTACTACATCAAGGATTCAAGGTAATTAAAAAAAAGAAGATGCTGGGAAATTACTACAAGACGGTAAGAATGCTGCAGTACCATGAGGTTGGTTAGTACTCCAGTTAGGCATCGGCAAACTCTAATGCTGTTCCTGGACTAGTATGCATGTTCTTCCTTGTACGCCACCTGACACTGATGGTTACCTACTCCGGAACTACTGGTAAGATAAGAGCCATTACCGGTTATCACTTATCAAGAGTCTGATATCAGTTGTTAGGACTTTAATACCATTTGTTAGGGTTCTAATGTCACTTGGTAGGATTAATATGATAAAATAACTAGAGAAACAATTTAACGTGAATCACCTATTTGATAAAATCAGAAGATACCAGAAAATTTTTCCCGATTGGGCTGCGTGCGTGGAATGACATTGACTCCAAAGCCCCCGGAATGGGAGACTTTTCTGCTGTAAAATATGCAAACACCATAAAAAGAAGGCTAAAAAGCAAAAGCAAAAGCAAAAGCAAAACTCTGGACAGGAGGAGAAGCCGTGCCGGTGCGCCCGCCCGTGCGATTGCGTCGTCATCGTCGTCGGCGTGGAGAGGGAGGCGGCAGCGCGAGGGAGATGACGCTGCTGCAGCGCTGGTCGTCGTCGGTGTGGAGCATCAGCAGCAGCGGCCGGCTGCTGTGGGCGGACAAGGCGTGGCGGGCGCACGCCGGGATGGCCTTCGTGCAGCTCGCCTACGGCGGCTACCACGTCCTCACCAAGTCCGTCCTCAACGTCGGCATGAACCAGGTCGTCTTCTGCGTCTACCGCGACCTCGTCGCGCTCGCCCTCCTCGCCACCGTCGCCTTCCTCCGAGAGAGGTACCACCCCATACCATGCTCCTCAACTTTCCCTCTGCCCGGCTGTTATCAAAAGAGCAAATATTTCTTTTCGCCACTCTCTGCAAGCTGATGCTACTGTATTCGGTATTCCTGTGGAATCGGATTAGGAGTAGATCGAATCGAATCCAGCTTAATTGTATGATGTCGAGATGAGACACCTTACCTTTCTTCTTTCCGATGTTTCCTGTGCTGCTAACTAACAGGTCATTGATGCTTACTAGAGTTTTTTGGTACCCATTTTTGCAGAAGGGTGCGGCGCCCAGTGACCCCTCAGCTCCTCGCATCCTTTGCTCTTCTTGGCCTCACTGGGTAAATCTAATCCTTCTGCTGGGCACCAATCTCTTCAAGAACTCTTCAGCCTCTTCTTGTCATCCATGTCCAACGCACCTCAAAAATGGCTCTCTCCTGATCTTCCTGCAGGATCTTTGGGAACCAGCTTCTGTTCCTGCTCGGCCTCAGCTTTACCAACGCCTCCTACGCCGCAGCTTTCCAGCCTGCTATACCGGTGTTCACATTTCTCCTGGCTGCAATCGTTGGGTAAATTAATCACTGGATATAATCTTTTGTCTTTCTGACAATGCCTTGGTTTCAAGTGTCAACTAAAGTGTATACAAACAAATCCTACATGCTCCAGGGTCGAGGCGATCAACATCTTCACGAAAGATGGAATAGTCAAAGTTCTTGGCACAGCTGTATGTGTCTCCGGTGCCGTTTTGATGGTTTTCTATAGAGGCCCGTCCTTGATTGGCCATGGAGGCGCCAATGCTGTGAACGACGGCGTGTTGGCCGGCCCATGGAGTGGCAATCCCTACCCTGCTCAGTGGTTGACATCAACACTGCTCCAATATGGCGTAGAGACCTGGCATCTTGGTGTCGTGTGCCTTATAGGCAACTGTTTCCTGATGGGCGCTTATCTTGTCATACAGGTAATACAAATCTGGGAGCGTTTGCTCAATCCTGCTAGTGTGTTTGATATCATCTATTGACATATCTTTTTGTTGTTTAAGAAAAAATATCTAATGTCACTTTCAGGATAGAATGCGTAATGTTCACTTTTTATGTTTTTCTTATGCTCTTTATCTGTTTATGTTCACGATTGATGGTAATTGGTGTCCTTTTCTGTGCTGACGACTCCAGGCTCCGGTGCTGATAAAATATCCAACGAGCTTATCCTTGACAGCTTACTCTTATTCTTTTGCCACCATCTTTATGGTGCTGACTGGGGTACTTGCAACCAATGGGCTCCACGAGTGGGCACTGACAACAACCGAGATCATAGCTATTCTATATGCTGTGAGTATCTTTGTATTAGGCTTAGATTAGACGATGACTTGTATGACCATGCTGTTCTAATTGAGTTTCTTTCGTGCACCACCAGGGAATTGTTGCATCTTTTCTGAACTACGCGATCATGACTTGGTCGAACAAAATTCTTGGACCATCTCTGGTTGCCCTCTACAATCCACTCCAACCAGCATTTTCTACCTTCCTCTCAACTATTTTTCTTGGTACCCCAATTTATCTCGGAAGGTTTGAACCAACACTCTAACCTATTAGTGTGCCAAATGTGCTGTCTGAACATTGCAATGCGATGGTTTCTCAAATTTTGGATCCTTTGAACTGCTTGCTCAGCATTGTGTTTATCAGTTTCCCATGATACTATCAGGCAAAATAATAACACTAGTAGTGCTTGGTGTAAACTGATGGTGTTTTTCATAGATATAGCTGTCGTTATCGCGTACTTCGTTTCTCTTGCTTATAAGCTCCTTAATTTCAACAAATTTGTGAAGCATAAATACTCACATTGTGTATGTTTCTGTCCTACTGCTTTCAGCATTATCGGGGGAGTTTTCATCATTGCTGGTCTATACCTGGTTACTTGGGCTCGTTACAATGAGGCACAGCGTGTGCTGATGGTTGGTTATCTGGACCCTCTTCTTGTGGAGGTGGAGGATCCACCAGCTCCCAATACACATGAAAGTTCCTTCAGTGACTCCATGGATCGTTAGACCTCGGAGGGGTCAGTTTCAGAGGAATTGGTTCTCTTCAGAAACAGCAGCAGCAGAATTACTTCGTGTATTAATACCGTTCTTGCCTACAATTATTCTTTGTCAGGACATCGGACATTTTTCTTACAAAGCATGTGGTTACCATTTCTAGCATTGGATTAAGTTCCATCATCAGAGAGATGTGAAGGATACTTAGCAAACCTTGCATGTAAGCTGGAAGTACGCATATTGTAGTTATCCTTTTTTCAGCATCCTCAGAAGATGCCATTGGCTAACAATGTGCAGTTATACTCCAGCATCAATAGTTTCCTTCACAGGTCCAAGGCGAACAATAGTAGGAACAACTTCAGTAATGAAAGGTCCTTACCTCAACCAGCTTTGAAAATGACTTGTCAGCTCCTTTTTCACACTGTACATCCTACGTCTGTTTTTGCCATCTAAGTTATTATCATCATAATTGACATCTAACTTTATATTAACAACTTCCTTTCCAGGGGCATATCTGAACTTGAAAAATGTGTATTGCGTGTTTCTTATTGCATAGATTTTGCTCCGATTATTAATGCTGACTGGCATTTATCTTTTTTTTCAGAAGACTGTTCGTTTAGGGCCAGGAACTGAAGCTGCAATACGGTAGAGCTACTAAATACACTTGCGGCAAGACAATTATCCTTCTGTGATGATGGGATCCAATGTGTTATTTACCTTTCTTACCAGGTTATTTTATCTTGAGAGCACAGTTCATTAAAGGGAAAATCAATAAATAACTCCAAATCCCCCAAAGTTCAGCTTTTGGAACGTCGGGGTACTGGAGCCCTAGAACTGTGCTTCCGCTGTATTGGTTTGTGTATCGTTACGAAATAAATTGTCCCTTGGCCTCCTATGTTGCCTCTGGCCTCAAATTGCACGGTTACAAATTGATATTTGGAAATACCTAGTGTAAAATATAATGGCCAACAATTATACGTAAACTATTGAGTCAAAAAGAACTCCCATATCGTGTTGTGCGAGTGCGTATGCCATTACATGGCCATATAGCACAGTAAATCAGCAGTGTAATTGCACAATGGGATTCTAGCATCTCGATTTCAACACTGTACATACTGGAGCTATGATGCGTTTGCAACGAGAACAAAAAATACCGGGTTGCTCAGGGGGCCGCAGCAGTAGCTTATATAATCTGCTGACGATCCAATCCAAACAACTGAACAAACGTTTCGAGTAGTGAAATTCACCTACTGTTTACCAGTGGAATTGATACGTTTTGTTTGGGACAGAGAATTAAGGTTGAACAGGACAGGAGGAGGAAATACGGACAAGAACGGGCCACCAGCAGGAGCCGCGCATTCGTATTCTCTGTCTCTGTCACAGTAGCATTAGCTGCCACACACTAATCATTTCCTGTCTTTGGATCATTCGACCTCCATGGCAGCAACACCTCTCTCAGTACTCCCCTGCTGCGTACCACATCAATAATTCAAGGTAATTACAAACAAAAATATATAATTGGAGAAGGCGGTGCAAAATCAAAACTCAAGGTAACATACTTTTTCTCTATAAAATCCGCCACGCGGGCAAACGCCGTAGAAAAGGCTAAAAAGCAAAAGCAAAACTCAGGAGAAGCCGTGCGCCCGTGCGATTGCGTCGTCGTCGTCGTCGGTGTGGAGAGGGAGGCAGCAGCTGGCGCGAGGGAGATGACGCTGCTGCAGCGCTGGTCGTCGTCGGTGTGGAGCATCAGCAGCAGTGGGCGGCTGCTGTGGGCGTGTTAGTTCTCCCAGCGATCACCGGCGCTGAAGAAAAACTTTGCCAACACAAGAACACACACACACGCTGGAACAAGAAGTTGACACAGGCTATTTGGTGCTGTCTTCAGTACAGCTTTTCTCCTTGCATTATTCATCTTTAAGTAAGAAAAGATACAGACTTAATAAGGAAAGCAAGCTACAAAACTTGTAAGAAAAGATACAGACTTACTAAGGAAAGCAAAACTTGGTAAGTAATTTTCCCACCAATTTATGAGCTAAACTAGGTAACCTATACGCATGCCATTTTGGATGATCTGGTCAAGGATTATGATCAACATTTCTCCCCCTAAGCCATGATCGGATCACCTGTCTGCCCCTAAGCCTTGCACATCTGTTTAACGTCGACGAGGCCGAGTCTTGAGCGTAGCTGGATGAACCGGTCACGCCCAAGTGCCTTTGTCAGGATGTCCGCCAGCTATTCCTTGGTGTCGACTAGCTCGACCTTCACCCTGTTCTCCTCTATGCATTCTCTGATGTAGTGATATCTAGTGTCTATATGTTTACTACGATCATGAAAGACAGGGTTTTTACTCAGCTGGATCGCGGACTGGTTGTCAATCTTCAAAGTGACAGTGCTGGTCTCCTTTCCTTGGAGTTCTGCAAGAAGGCGTGCCAGCCAAACCCCCTGGCAGGAAGCTGTTGTAGCAGCAATGTACTCGGCTTCGCAACTTGACAAAGCCACTACTTTCCGCTTCTGCGACTGCCAGGTGACGAGATTATTACCGAGGAAGAACAGGACACCGGTGGTGCTCTTGCGGGTGTCAACATCCCCGCAAGATCATCGTCATTGTACTGATGAGATCAAGATACCTTTCTTCCTCCGAGTAATGCTGACCATGGTTTATTGTGCCTGCGACATATCGCAGCACACGCCTCACGGCCGCCAGGTGCTCGGTGGTGGGCTTCTCCATGAATCTGCTCACGTAGCCCACCGAGTACGCCAAGTCCGGTCTTGTGTTCACCAAATAGCGCAAAGCTCCCACAATCCACCTATACTCAGTAGCATCAACAACAGGGGCAGTGCTCATCTTACTGAGTTTCAAACGCGATTCCATGGGAGTATTGCAGGCGTTGCTTCTTGCCAGTCCAGCCACCTCCAAAATCTTCATTGCGTACGCGCCTTGGCTGATGGTGATGCCGTCATCGGTCTGGACTACCTCCAGGCCTAGGTAGTATTGCAGTAGGCCCAGATCGCTCATCTGGAACGTCCCTTTCATCTCTTCCTTGAACTGCTTGAGCTCGAAGGAGTTACCGTCAGTGATGATGAGGTCGTCGACGTACACACCGACAACCAACCTGTGCGCGCCCACTCTGCGGGCGTACACAGCGTGCTCGGAGACGCTGCACTGGAACCCAAGTGACACAAGGGAGGTGTCCAACTCGGCGTACCACGCACGTGGAGCTTGACGAAGACCATAGAGCGCCTTGACCAAGCGCAATACCTTCTGCTCCTTGCCGGCGACCACGAACCCCGGTGGTTGAGTGACATAGACTTCCTCCCGTAGCTCTCCGTTGAGGAAGGCTGACTTAACGTCCATATGGTGGACCGGCCATCCTTCACTTGCCGCGAGTGCCAGCAGGAGCCGGACCGACTCAAGACGCGCCACGGGTGCGAACACTTCGTCGTAGTCGATCCCTTGATGCTGCACATACCCTTTCGCCACGAGCCGCGCTTTGTATTTAGTGATATTTCCGGCGGCGTCCTTCTTGGTCTTGAAGACCCATTTGAGCCCAATTGGACGCTGCCGCGACGGAGGGTGGACGAGCTCCCACGTGCCATTGGACTCAATTGACGTCATCTCGTCGAGCATCGCCGTTCGCCAGCATTCATGTGCCTATGCCTCATCGAATGAAGCCGGCTTGTCGATACTTACTAGGAGCAGCTCCTCATCTAGATCCCGGAGTGCCAAGCCTGGGGGCATCGCTGGGCGCAGTATATTGTCGATGGTGCGGAACCGGAGCGGTGCATCATTGTGCTCAGCATCAAGACCCTCCTCCGCTCCTGGTGGTGGTGATGCGAACTATATTGTTGGTTCTGGTGTGGACGAACTTGACTCCCGCGTGGGTGCACTGGCCGGGGAGCTGGGCGCAGGAGGCGTCACGGCGCGCTGCTGTGGCTGTTGTTGGAGCGTGGTTACCACCTCGGGCTGAACCACGTTGGTGTACTCGATCACGAACTCGCTGTCGATGTCCACCGCTTGGTCGCCGCTCCACTGCCACTGCGCCTCCTTGTCGAAGATCACATCTCGACTGATGTGGACACGCCTGGTCGTCGGATCGTAGACGCGGTATGCCTTGGAGCCGGGTTCATATCCGACGAAGATGATCGGCTTGCTGCGTTCGTCGAGCTTCTTGACGCCTGGCACGATGTTCTTAACGTGAGCCACGCACCCGAACGTGCGCAGGTGGTGTACCACCGGCGTGCTCCCGTTCCAAAGCTCGTACGGAGTCTTGCCGCCGTTGCCCTTCATCGTAGACCGGTTTAGGATGTACACCGCAGTGGTGATTGCTTCCCCCCAGAACTTGCCGGGGAGTCCCTTTGCCTTGAGCATGCTTCTTGCGGCTCCGACCACTGTCCGATTCCTCCTTTCGATGACGCCGTTCTGCTGGGGAGTGTAAGGCGCCGTGAGCTCACGCCGAACACCAAGTTCGGCGCAGTATTCGTTGAAGTGCCCCGCTGTGAACTCTCCTCCGCGATCAGTACGCAGTGCGTGCAGCTTCTTGCCGCTCTTGCGTTCTGCCGCCGCCTGAATGCGCTTGATGGCGGTTAGGGGTGGGCAAATAAACTGGAAACCGAAAACCGAAACGGTTAAAACCGGAACCGAAGCCGAAAAAATCGAAACCGAATTATTTGGTTGTTGATTCGGTTAGTTGTATGAAATAACCGAACTTTTTCCGATTAATTCAGTTTTAACCCTCAGTTAACCGAATTAACCGAACTTTGATAAAGAGACCCACCAAATCGGAGACATATTGAAAACTCCTCGTCTGTTTGCCATCGCCATAGACAGTCAGAGGCTCTTTCCTCAACGCTTGAAACCATAATTGCATAAGGAGCATTTCAGTATGAAACAAACAACTGAGTTGTCCTTAAATTAAGGTGTCAAAAGAGGAGGCTACAAACGGTGGCTACCTAAGCAACAAAGTTGCTGATGACACGGCCATCATCAATGCCAAGTTCGGTTAATTCGGTTAAAACCGAAACCGAAACCGAACTATCGGTTAACCGAAGTGTCAGTTACCGAAATTTTCAAACACAATTCAGTTTCAATTTTGAAATAACCGAATTTTCAAATAAATCGAAACCGATTTTTTTGGTTAAACCGAATGCCCAGGCCTGATGGCGGTCGGTGCAGCATCCTTTGTGGGCAGCAGGGTCACCCACATGAATTTACTGTAATCGTCGACGAGGAGGAGGAAGTAGCGGTTTCCGCTCGGCGTCGCCGGAGTGATTGGACCACAAAGATCCCCATGCACAAGCTCGAGAACGTCGGAGGCGCGACGCTGGGCTTGATGAGGGAAGGGTGTACGCCGATGCTTGCCGGCAAGGCATGCCTCGCACAACTGTTCCACCTGGGACAGCACAGGTAGGCCGCGAACGAGTCCTTCTCGCCCCATCTTGCGCAGCGCGGTGAAGTTGATGTGGGCGAATCTGGCGTGCCACTGCCATGCGTCTTCGCCGGCACGCGCAGCCAGGCACACCGGTCGTGCGATGCTGATGTCGAGCACATACAGGCGCCCTGGACTACGGTATATTTTCGCAAGGAGCCGCCGTTGTTCGTCGCGAATCCGCATCGCCCTATCCTCGATTAGAATCTGGAAGTTCCCCTCATCCAATTGACCGCAGCTGACGATATTGGCGGTGAGGCTCGGGATGAAGTAGGTGTTGGGGAGAGAGCGATGTTCTCCATTCTTGCACGCGAAAAGCACCGTGCCGCATCCCTCGATCCGGACGACAGAGCCGTCGCTGAACCGAACCGAGCCGGTGATGCCTATGTCGAGGTCAGAGAAAGCCACCCAAGACCCCGTCATATGATTCGTGGCCTTGGTGTCAAAAATCCATCGCCGAGGATCCCGTTCTTCCTCGTCGTCGAGCGCCGCGAAGACCTTCTCCTCGACCAGCTCGACGTGCAAACGCGGCAGAGGTGATGCTCTTGGCGCGGGTGGGAGAAGCTCATCTGACGTGGGCTTGATATCTCTCGTAGCGGCGCTGAATCCTCCCTTGGGCACAGCTGATGGGGATGAGAACGATGGCGGCGTTGTTTTGGTGCTGGTGATGACACCACTCTCCAGCAAGAGTAAAGTAGGTTCGTCATCTTGGGCCGTGTGGGCTTGTTCAACTTTCCGCTTGCTCCTGCATTCCTTGGCCCAATGGTCGGTTTTCCCGCAGTTCCGGCATTTATCGCCTTTGCGACCAGGTGCCGAGCCAGAGCTAACACGGCTATCCGCGTTCCCACCGCCGCGGTCTTTACCCCTTCCTCCACGGTGTTTGCTGCGACTTCTTGAGCCACCACCGCCGCGAGAATCTTCCTGCTCTGTCTTCTTGTAGTGCTCAAGCCATTGCTCCTCCGTGAGATACAATTTATCCCCATTTTGGATGGAGATTGACTCGGGCTCATCCTCGGCCGCCTGGAGCCGGCCGGTGATCTCTTCAACAGAGAGGGTGGAAACATTGAGCAGAGTTTCAATGGACAGGACTAATTGCTTGAACCTGGAGCGTGCGATGCGGAGGTACTTTTCGACGACTTTATGCTGGGGCTCGGGGTCACCGAGGGTGGACAGCTGATTGGCGATGCTCGTGAGCTGCAAGGCAAAATCCTCCACCGCCTCGCCGTCTCGGAATGCTAGTAGCTCGTACTGACGTCGGAGCCGCTGAGCACTCGTCTTCCTGATTCGGTCATCGCCGATCCGCATGACCCGGACACTCTCCCACGCTGCCTTCGCAGACTCCTTGACCGCGAGCGTGGAGACCATCTCAGGTGGCACAGCACTGCAGATGGCATCGAGCGCCATCCGGTCCTCGTGCATCTCGATGCCGACGCCGCCGGGATCGATGGCGCCCCAGAGACACCGTGCCTGTAGCTTGATCTTCATCAACAACGCCCAGTCGTTGTAGTTTGTCTTGGTTAGCATGGGGTAGTTCGCCAGCCTGCCTCCTCCTTCCTTGACCACGCGGTGTATAACCAGCCCGCGGTCGCTCCCGCCGCCACCACCCTGGGTGCGGCTGCCGGAGCCAGAGGGCGGAGGTGAAGCAGATCGTCGCCGAGGCATGAAGACGCCTTCGAGTGCGTGATCATACGTCCGACGCCGGTAACAGGCTCTGATACCACTTGTTAGTTCTCCTAGTGATCACCGGCGCTGAAGAAAAACTTTGCCAACACAAGAACACACACACACGCTGGAACAAGAAGTTGACACAGGCTATTTGGTGTTGTCTTGATCTGACTTTTCTCCTTGCATTATTCATCTTTAAGTAAGAAAAGATACAGACTTAATAAGGAAAGCAAGCTACAAAACTTGGTAAGAAAAGATACAGACTAAGGAAAGCAAAACTTGGTAAGTAATTTTCCCACCAATTTAGGAGCTAAACTAGGTAACCTATACGCATGCCATTTTGGATGATCTGATCAAGGATTATGATCAACAGGGCGGACAAGTTGTGGCGGGCGAACGCCGGGATGGCCTTCACGCAGCTCGCCTACGGCGGGTACCACGTCCTCACCAAGTCCGTCCTCAATGTCGGCATGAACCAGATCGTCTTCTGCGTCTACTGGGACCTCGTCGCGCTCGCCCTCCTCGCCCCAGTCGCCTTCCTCTGAGAGAGGTACCACCCCATACCATGCTCCTCCGCTTTCCCTCTGCCCGTCTGTTATCTTTTTTTTTTGAAACGGCAGGAGCTCTGTTATGTATTAAAGACGAAATAAAAATGCAGCAGCATGGGAAGCGTACAGTGCCATAAAAGTCAGAGACAGAAGACTAGAAAAACCACGAAACGCTAGACAGAACTTGGGAAGGGGTAGGGTAGCATCCCGACACACGCTTGATAAAACCCGACCACCGCGATGAGGAACGAACTAAAAGACGGGAACCTCCTTTATGCCCGACTGTTATCAATACCTGGAGTTTTGTGCAACGACTGCAAAACCTAAAATTTACTCAAAGAGCAAATCTTTCCTTTCGCCACTCTCGGCAAGCTGATGCTTTGTAATCCTGTGGAATCAGATTATGAGTAGAATCGAATCTAGCTTAATTGTATGATGTTGAGATGAGTCACCTTACCTTTCTCCTTCCCGATGATTCCTGCGCTGCTAACTAAGGCCATTCTCAATGGAGAGTTTCGTTACACGGTTTTCGATAGTACCACATCATATTTAGTTGTTTGGGTTGATTAATGAAATAACCTCTCTCAATGCACAGTTTCATTTTGCAGTTTCATAGGCATGATATAACATTTAATTGTTGCATGGTGTTGTGATCAAATGTGCCATATAAATTGTGTAGCCACTTGCAATTATATCTAGCACACTACAATATGGCCACACGTAGGGGTGGAAAAAAACTCGAAACTCGCGAGTTAAACGAGTACTCGAAAACTCGACTCGACTCGGCTCGAACTCGTTTCTTAACGAGTCGAGTCGAGCTGGGTTTTGAACTCGTTAAAAAAACGAGTTAAACGAGCCGAGCTAACGAGTTAATCGAGCGACATGGAAAAAAAACCCTAAATCCCCTAAATGACTAAATCCCTAAATCCCCTAACGAGTTAATCGAGCGAGCTAACGAGTTAATCGAGCTACATGAATCAAATATGTATGCTCTCTTGCTCACATTACTAACGAGCTTAACGAGTCGAGTTCGAGCCAACTCGAGTTTATAACGAGTCGAGTCGAGTTGAACTTCTAACTCGTTAAGATAACGAGTCGAGTTCGAGCTGACTCGTTACCTTACCGAGTCTACCGAGTCGAGTCGAGTCAGCTTGATATCCACCCCTAGCCACACGGGATCCAGAAAAGGTGTGGAGACGAAACAAACCACTCTTAGTGGGGTTTCATCCCAGTTTCAAAGCATTTGGTAACCGTGTACACCAGGTTTCATTCCCATGAAACTCAACTCTCCTCTCTCCTCATAAATTTGTTGCCATATCACCACTTTTACCTATATGATATCTTATTTAATGAGAATGAAACTCCTATAAAACTTGCACTGAGAATGGCCTAACAAGTCATTGCTGCTTACTGGAGTTTTTTTGGTACCCATTATTGCAAAACGGTGCGGCGCCCGGTGACCCCTCAGCTCCTAGCATCCTTTGCTCTTCTTGGCCTCACTGGGTAATCTAATTCTTCTGCTGGCACCAATCTCTTCAAGAACACTTAGGCCTCTTCTTGTCTTCCATCGCCAACACCTCAAAAAAGGCTCTCTCCTGATCTTCTTGCAGGATCTTTGCGAACCAGCTACTGTTCCTGCTCGGCCTCAGCTTTACCAACGCCTCCTACACCGCAGCTTTCATGCCTGCCATACCGGTGTTCACATTTCTCCTGGCTGCAATCATCGGGTATTTTAATCACTGGCTATAATTTTTTGTCTTTCTGACAATGCCTTGGTCTCTAGTGTCAACTAAATTGTAAACAAACAAATCCTACATGCTCCAGTGTCGAGGCGATCAACATCTTCACGAAAGATGGAATAGCCAAAGTTCTTGGCGCAGCTGTATGTGTATCCGGTGCCTTTTTGATGGTTTTCTATAGAGGCCCGTCCTTGATTGGCCTTGGAGGCGCCAATGCTGTGAACGACAGCGTGTTGGCCGGCCCATGGAGTGGCAATCACTACCCCGCTCAGTGGTTGACATCAACAATGCTCCAATATGGTGTAGAAACCTGGCATCTTGGTGTGGTGTGCCTCATAGGCAACTGTTTCCTGATGAGCGCTCATCTTGTCATACAGGTAATACATGTTAGACAGTATCTTTCTCTTGTTGAACCACTGTCTTTTCTGACCTTTCCTAATACTCCAGTTGTCACTTTTCCTCTTTCACAATCGGCGTCTCCTTTATCGCCGGTTCCTTCACCATCGACCTCTCCTTCAAAGGCTTCTTCCGATATTGTTCCTTCCTATCCTCTATACTATACTCGTCGTCCTCAAGCTGAGGATTCTTCTGATGTGCCATCCTCTTCTGATGAGCCATCTTCTTCAGTGTATCCTCCCCGTTACGCTCTTCGCGATCGACAGTCTATTCGGCCTCCTCAGCGCCTTGGCTTTGTTGGTGCTGCTCTGGCCGAGCCGACTTCTTACCATGATGCTGTTATTCATCAGGAATGGCAGCATGCGATAGAGGAGGAGCTTGCTGCCCTTGAGCGCACTGGCACGTGGGATCTTGTACCTCTTCCTCCACGTGTTCGTCCCATTACATGCAAGTGGGTCTATAAAATTAAGACTCGCTCTGATGGTTCTCTTGAGCGCTACAAGGCTCGTCTTGTGGCACGTGGTTTTCAACAGGAGCATGGTCGTGATTATGATGAGACTTTTGCACCTGTGGCTAACATGACCACTGTTCGTACTCTCCTTGCTGTGGCCTCTGTCCGTGAGTGGTCTATCTCTCTACTTGATGTCAAGAATGCCTTTCTTAATGGTGAGCTGCATGAGGAGGTCTATATGCAGCCACCACCGGGGTATTCTGTTCCTGAGGGCATGGTTTGTCGGCTTCGTCGCTCTCTTTATGGGCTCAAGCAAGCCCATCGTGCTTGGTTTGAGCGTTTTTCTTCTGTGATTACTACAGCTGGCTTCTTTGCAAGTGCTCATGATCCTGCGCTCTTTGTTCACATTTCTTCTCGAGGTCGGACTCTTCTCCTTCTATATGTTGATGATATGATCATTACTGAAGATGATTCTCAGTATATTGCCTTTGTAAAGGCTCGTCTTAGTGAGCAGTTTCTCATGTCCGATCTAGGTCCTCTTCGCTACTTTCTTGGGATTGAGGTTTCTTCTACATCTGAGGGCTTCTTTTTCTCCCAAGAGAAGTATATCTAGGATCTTCTTGATCGTGCTTCTTTCACTGATGAGCGTACAGTTGAGACTTCCATGGAGCTCAATGTTCACCTTCGATCTAATAACGGTGAACCTCTTGAGGATCCTACTCGCTATCGCCATCTTGTTGGGAGTTTTGTTTACTTTGGTGTCACTCGTCCTGACATTTAATATCCAGTCCATATCTTGAATCAATTCGTTTCTGCTCCCACTCAGCTCCACTATAGTCATCTTCTTCGTGTTCTACGATATCTTCGTGGAACTATCTCTCGCCGTCTTTTCTTTCCACGCTCTAGCTCTTTACAGCTCCAGGCATACTCTGATGCTACATGGACTAGTGATCACTCTGATCATCGGTCTCTTTCTGCTTACTGTGTTTTTCTTGGTGGTTCTCTCATTGCTTGGAAGACTAAGAAGCAGACGGCAGTTTCTCGTTCATGTGCTGAGGCTGAGTTGCGAGCTATGGCTTTTTTGACAGCAGATGTTACTTGGCTACGGTGGTTACTTGAGGATTTTGGTGTTTCTGTTTCTACACCGACTCCTCTTTTATCTGACAGTACAGATGCTATCAGCATTGCTCGAGATCCAGTGAAGCATGAACTCACCAAGCATATTGGTGTTGATGCTTCTTACATGAGGTCACAGGTACAAGATTAGGTTGTGGCTCTTCAGTATGTGCCTTCAGAGCTCCAGTTAGCAGATTTCTTCACGAAGACACAAACTAGAGCCTATCATAGTTTTTACCTCTCCAAACTCAGTGTTGTTGATCCACCATGAGTTTGAGGGGAGTGTTAGACAGTATCTTGGTATACCTTGTATAAATATTGCCTAATATAGGCTTTCCCTTTATACCCTCATGTACATGTATATATACTGACTCATTGACCTTCTGATGAATACAAATGCTATTCATAACAATACAAATCTGGGAGCGTTTGCTCAATCCTGCTAGTGTGTTTGATATTATCTATTGACAAATCTTTTTGTTCTTTAAGAAAAATATCTAATGTCACTGTTAGGATAGGCATGCGTAATGTTCACTGTTTATATTTTGAGCTCTTTTTACAATAGATTAAAATCAATATAAGCCGTCTATTCCTTTGAATTTAATGGTTGAAATCAATTTAGATCTAGTTATACTATCACCTGTAGTATTAGTAGTAAAATTCAAAGAGGGGTAAAAAGGTAAAAAAATTCTGTCATACTATTTGTCCTCTACGATAAAACACGTCATGTGATCCTAATGAATGGTGGATGAATAGATAAGAAGCCTCTGAAGATCACTGGGTATTCGGTGAATCCAAAACTGTGAACGAATTAGGAAAAGTCTAAAATACCCCTGATGAATGGATAGGAAAAGTCTAAAATACCCTTAGAAATAGATGATTAGATTTGATTTCTACTACCACTACTTACTACTTATGTTATCTACTGTAAAATTTCTCTATGTTTTTCTTATGCTCTTTACCTGTGTTATGTTCTAGATTGATGCGAATTGGTGTCCTTTTCTGTTGTGACGATTCCAGGCTCCGGTGCTGATAAAATATCCAACGAGCTTATCCTTGACAGCTTACTCTTATTCTTTTGCCACCATCTTTATGGTGCTGACTGGGGTACTTGCAACCAACGGGCTCCACGAGTGGGCACTGACAACAACCGAGATCATAGCTATTCTATATGCTGTGAGTATCTTTGTGTTAGGCTTAGCTTAGATAACTTGTGTGACCATGCTCTTCTAATTGAATTTCTTTCTTGCACCACCAGGGAATTGTTGCATCTTGTCTGAACTACGCGATCCTGACTTGGTCGAACAAAATTCTTGGACCTTCTCTGGTTGCAGTCTACACTCCGGTCCAACCAGCATGTTCTACCTTCCTCTCAACTATTTTTCTTGGTACCCCAATTTATCTCGGAAGGTTTGAACCAACACTTTAACCTATTAGTGTGCCAAATGTGCTGTCTGAACATTGCAATGCGATGGTTTCTCAAATTTTGAATCCTTTGAACTGCTTGCTCTGCGTTGTGTTTATCAGTTTCCCATGATACTATTTCAGGCAAAATAATAACACTAGTAGTGCTTGGTGTAAACTGATGGTGTTTTTCATAGATATAGCTGTTGTTATCGCGTACTTCATTTTCTCTTGCTTATAAGCTCCGGAATTTCAACAAATTTGTGTGTTTCTATCCTACTGCTTTCAGCATTGCTGGCCTATACCTGGTTAATTGGGCTCGTTACAATGAGGCACAGCGAGTGCTGACGGTTGGTTATTTGGACCCTCTTCTGGTGGAGGTGGAGGATCCACCAGCTCCCAAGACACATGAAAGTTTCTTCAGTGGCTCCATGGATCGTTAGACCTCGGAGGGGTCAGTTTCAGAGGAGTCGGTTTTCTTCAGAATCAGCAGCAACAAAATTAGGGCTGTAAAAAAAGCTCATGCTCGCGAACTACCCGAGCTCAGCTCGTGAGAGGCTCGGCTCAAGCTTTGAACGAGCCGAACTCGAGCTCGAGCTCGCGAGTCTGGACCGAGTTTCCTTAAGTCGAGTTTTTTCGAGCTTATTACCAAGCTTACTCGAGTTTGTTAGCGAGCCTACCGAGTTTATTCGAACTTACCGAGTTTACTCGAGCTTATCAAGCTTACCGAACTTACTCGAGCCGAGCTCGGGCCTACTCGAGCTTGGACTTAGCCGAGCTCGAGCTTGGGTCGAGGCTCGGACCCCAACTCGAGCTCGGCTCGAGCCTTAAGCTTGAGCCTGGAGAGCCAGGTTCGCTCGAGCTCGGCTCGTTTACAGCCCTAAGCAGAGTTACTTCGTGTATTAATACCGTTCTCGCCTACAGTAGTTCTTTGTCAAGACAACAGACATTTTTCTTAGAAAGCATGTGCTTACCATTTCTAGCATTGGATTAAGTTCCATCATCAGAGAGGTGTGAAGGACAGTAGATACTTAGCAAACCCTGAACATAAGCTGGAAGTACGCATATTGTAGTTATCGTTTTTTCAGCATCCTCAGAAGATGCCATTGGCTAACAACGTGCACTGATACTCCAGCATCAATAGTTTCCTTCACAGGTCCAAGGCGAACAATAGTAGGAACATCTTCGGTAATGAAAGGTCCTTACCTCAACCAGCTTTGAAAATGACTTGTCAGCTCCTTTTTCACACTGTATATCCTACGTCTGTTCTTGCCATCTAAGTTATTATCATCATAATTGACATCTAACTTTATATTAACAACTTCCTTTCCAGTGGCATATCTGAACTTGAAATATGTGTATTGCATAGATTTTGCTCCGATTATTAATGCTGACTGGCATTTATCTTTTTCTTCAGAAGACTGTTCGTTTAGGGCCAGGAACTGAAGCTAATACGGTAGAGCTACTAAGGGCCTGTTTGGGAGAGCTCCACTCCAAAAAAATCAGCTCCACTCCACCAGCTCCATCATAGAGTAGCTCCACTATAGAGTTGAAGTAGGGAAGAGAGGTGTTTGGTTTACAAGTTAGATCCAATTTCAAGAATAGATGGTTTTGGTGTGGATACCCATTTATACCCTTGGATGTTGAACCAGTAGCAAAGGTGGGTAATTACCTAGGAACTTCCTCATCTGTGTAACCAGTGGCAAAGGTGGGTAATTTACCTAGGAACTTCACGAGTGAGTACGAAACAGTGTTTCTTGAAGTACCCCTTGAGGAGCTTCACAAAAACCATGGAGCAGCCCCCTAGATTCGCATTTTTTCTGGAGCTGGAGTTCTGTGGAACTAGGGTGTTTGGCTACGTGAATTTGAAGTGGAGCTGAAAATTGAGATGCAGAGCTCTCCCAAACACCCCTTAAATACACTTGCGGCAAGACAATTATCCTTCTGCGATGATGGGATCCAATGTGTTATTTACCTTTCTTACCAGGTTATTTTATCTTGAGAGCACAGTTCATTAAAGGGAAAATCAATAAATAACTCCAAATTCCAAAGTTCAGCTTTTGGAACGTCGGGGTGCTGGAGCCCTAGAACTGTGCTTCCGCTGTATCGGTTTGTGTACCGTTACGAAATAAATTGTCCCTTGGCCTCCTATGTTGCCTCTGGCCTCAAATTGCACGGTTACAAATTGATATTTCGGAATACCTAGTGTAAAATATAATGGCCAACAATTATACGTAAATTATTGAGTCAAAAAGAACTCCCATATCGTGTTGTGCGAGTGCGTATGCCATTACATGGCCATATAGCACAGTAAATCAGCAGTGTAATTGCACAATGGGATTCTAGCTAGCATCTCGATTTCAACACTGTACATACTGGAGCTATGATGCATTTGCAACGAGAACAAAAAATACCGGGTTGCTCAGGGGGTGCAGCAGTAGCTTATATAATCTGCTGACGATCCAATCCAAACAACTGAACAAACGTTTCAAGTAGTGAATAAATTTCCAGATAACAACTTCAACAGAGTTTCATTACTTTTATTTGGCGGGAACTTGTCTTGCTTGCAGCTAACGCATTTCGACATCGATTCCATGCTATCCAAATAAAGGGGCCCCTCCCCACGCTTCAAGCATCATAATACCACATCATTGCAATGCCTAGCCAGTGGGCACTACACTAACTAAAGTCTATCAGCTTTAGAAAGACAACTATGTGCTGTTATAAATTACTCCCTCCGTTTATTTTTATAAGGCGCATTTTGACTTTGCATAAGGATTAAGGTTGCGTTGAAATTGAGAAAGATACGAGAAAAAATGACTTAAATGCCCCCTGTCATGTGGGGCCTTACATATGGACGACGCAAGAAGACCTCCGGCCCTGATCTTCAGGAGAATCCGGCTTAGAGTCCAGATAAGGAAGAAACTGATTTCAAATTAGCGTTAGTTGGAATTAATTTATTAGTTTCCTTGTTAGTTAAGATATTTACTTCCAGATAATAGTTGTTACCCTTATTGTTAGGAACTCTATCTATTTAAGAGGGTTAAGGATTTACCTTTGAGAATATCAGAAAAATTGCCTCATATCCTATGTTTCCTAGTCTTCCTGTTGTTCGCCCTAGGCTCCTTGCCGCGCGGCTGCCGCCACGGCTTCCTCGTCGCGCCGCAGGAGGGCTAGGGCGTATCCTCCTCCGTCCCACAATTACTTCCTTCGTTCCAACTCCATTACCGCATCCTCGGCTTGTGACAACTTGGTATCAGATTCTTCCGCTGTTTCTCCCAACATGTCTAGCGAGGATCCCACCGACCCTATCCTGGCGAAGTTGGATGCTATCCTTCAGCAAATGTCGAATGACAAGGCAGTCATTCATGCGAAGATGGATTCCCTTGCCAACTCCGTTCGGGACATCGACAACCAGCAATGAGCGCACCACATCGCCATTGCTCGCCTGGAGTAGGCGGATGGGCAGAGCAGCAACGCCCGCGAGCCCCTATTTCCGCACCAAGGCGGCATCTTACCTACGCCGCCCGGGTTACCGGGTCAGGAGGACCAGCGAACATCGGGAGTTGCTCTGCTCGGGACGGCGGCTCGGCGAGACCCTGGAACACAACTCCCAACTGATCACGGTGGTGTCCCACACTTCTACAAACTCAACTTCCCAACCTTCGATGGGAAAGAAGATCCTCTGCCCTGGCTCAATCGTTGCGACCAATTCTTCCGCGGCCAGCGCACCATGGAAGAAGACAAAGTTTGGTTGGCTTCGTTTCACATGCTGGGCGCCGCGCAACTATGGCACCATCGTCTGGAGCGCGATGTGGGTACCCCTTCCTGGCGCCACTTCGTCGAGCTTGTCAATACTCGATTCGGCCCGCCGCTGCATTCTAATTCGTTGGATGAATTAGTCGCGTTGCGCCGCACGGGTTCCGTGTCTGACTTCTCGGAACAATTTTTGGCCTTATTGTGTCGCACGGATCCTCTCTCGGAACATCAGCAGGTTCAATTATTTACTGCTGGATTAGGGGAACCTCTCCAAACCGACGTTGAGCTCCAAGCTCCGTTGTCCTTGGAATCGGCTATGAGTCTCGCTCGTGCCTATGAGCGCCGACTTCTGACAAGCCCGTCTCAAGCTGCGCCTCATCGCCGACCTTGGCGCCCCCCTGCGCCCATTCCAGGAGGCTCCACAGCACTGCCCGTGGGTATACCGGCCGGAGATCCAGCGACCAATCCCAGTTCCCGCCCTTTGTTGCCCCGGCGCACCCTATCTCCCGCTGAGATGGATTGCCGCCGTGCGTTGGGTCTCTGCTACCATTGCGACGACAAATTCACGGCCGGCCACAGATGCAAGAAGCTCTTTGTCTTGGAAGTTCTGGATGTCTCTGATGAGCCTGAACCTGAGGCGCCCCCTGAACCAACCATTTCTTTGGCCGCCCTGACGGGTATCACATCCCGATCGGGCCAGACCATGCGCCTTCCAGTGACTATCGTCGGCCATTCTTTCGTGGCCCTCTTGGACTCAGGCTCCACGCATAATTTCATCGCCGACCGCGTCGCGCAGACCGCCGGGGTTCCCCTCCTGCCGTGTTCAGGTCTCCAGGTCTTGGTTGCTAATGGTGATCGCATCTCCACCCCCGGCGTTTGTCGTAATCTACAGCTCGCAATTGATGGCGTCCACTTTGCCCTGGATTGTTATGTCCTTCCCCTGGATGATTTCGACATCATTTTGGGCGTCCAATGGCTTGGTACCCTTAGTCCAATTGTCTGGGACTTCACTCATATGACCATGTCTTTCAGCCATGCCGGGTAGCATATCATTTGGTCTGGAGTGCACAACTCGTCGCCCACACCCGCCCTCCAGACATGCACCGGCCAGGAGCTGCTACAGGCCTTGTTGGATGATTTTCAGGCTTTATTTGCTGAACCATTCGGCCTACCTCCTGTTCGTGAGCGGTCCCCCGCATCCACCTGAAGCCAGGCACTGACACCATCGCAGTGCGACCATATCGGTATGCCCACTTACAGAAGGATGAACCGGAGAAACAATGTTCCGAGATGTTACAGCAAGGGGTGATCCGCAACAGCTGTTCGGCATTCTCAGCTCCAGTCTTACTTGTCAAAAAATCTGATGGGTCGTGGCGGTTTTGTGTCGACTATCGCGCCCTCAATGACCGCACCATCAAAGATAAATTTCCCATTCCCGTGGTGGATGAGCTTCTTGACGAACTCCGTGGAGCCAAATTCTTCACCAAGCTCGATCTCCGCTCCGGTTATCATCAAGTGTTAATGCACCTGGCTGACATCGAGAAGACGGCTTTTCGCACTCATCAGGGACTTTTTGAATTCTTGGTCATGCCGTTTGGCTTAACCAATGCCCCGGCCACTTTTCAAGCCCTTATGAATGAGGTGCTTCGCCCTTTTCTCCACCAATTTGTTCTCGTCTTTTTTTATGATATTCTGATCTATAGCTCCTCCTGGTCGGAGCATCTGCGCCACATCCGGACTGTTTTTCAAGCCCTCCAGCATCACCAGTTATTCTTGAAGCACTCCAAGTGTTCTTTCGGGGAATCATCTGTGGCCTATCTTGGCCACATCATTTCAGCCGCAGGGGTTGCTATGGATGCCCAGAAAGTGGCGGCTGTCCAAGATTGGCCTACCCCCCGTTCTGTCTGGGCGGTTCGCGGATTCCTCGGCCTAGCTGGATACTATCGCAAATTCATTCGTGGTTTTGGTGACTTGGCCGCCCCCCTTACCAAGCTGCTCAAAAAGGAAGCTTTCAAATGGTCCGACGAAGCAGCCACGACATTCTCCACTTTGAAGTCTGCACTGATCTCCACACCAATTTTGCAACTGCCGGACTTCAATGTCGCCTTCACCGTCGAGTGCGATGCCTCGGGTCACGGCATTGGCGCCATCCTCCACCAAGGTTCTGGCGCTATTGCTTTCTTGATCGGCGATGGTCCTCGATGCGCCTCCTTGCCCGAGATATGGCGGAATTAATTAGCCTTGTCCAAGCAGTGCGCTTTTGGCGACCATACCTTTGGGGCCGCCACTTCTTAATCCGGACATATCACTCTGACTTAAAATTTTCTTTGGATCAACGCTTGTCAACCATACCACAGCATCATTGGGTAAGCAAGTTATTGGGGTATGACTTCACTGTTGATTACCGACCCGGCAAATCCAATATTGTCGCCGATGCCCTCTCCCGTCGGGACACAGAACCAGCTGCCATTAGTTGTGCCATCTCCAGCCCTCACTTTGCCCTCTTTGATGGTCTTCGCCAAGAGATCCAACAGGATACCAACCTTCGGGAATTACGGGACAAGATTCGGGCGCACCAACAGCAGGGCCCCTGGAGCATTGTGGACGACCTCATTGTTTTCCGCAATTGCATTTTCATCTCTCCAACTTCTTCTTTCCTGCTAGAGATATTGGCCACTGCGCATCAAGCAGGTCATGAGGGGGTCCAGAAGACACTTCACCGCCTGCGAGCTGATTTTCATATCCCCAATGCCCGCACTTTGGTCCAAGACTTTGTGCGGTCCTGCACTGTCTGCCAGCGCAATAAAGACGAACAGCTCCACCCAGCCGGCCTCCTCCAGCCTTTGCAACTTCCATCGGTAGTTTGGTCTGATGTCTCCATGGATTTCGTTGAAGGGTTACCCCGAATTGGCGGCAAGACTGTCATCCTCACCGTGGTCGACCGCTTATCCAAGTCAGCACATTTTCTGCCTCTCAGCCACCCCTATACGGGCCATTCAGTAGCCCGGGTTTTCTTCGACGAAGTGGTCCGCCTTCATGGGGTCCCTACTTCCGTTGTTAGTGGCCGTGATCTGGTTTTTACTAGCACCTTTTGGACCGAGCTATTCCGTTTGGTTGGTGTCAAACTCTGTTTCAGCTCTGCCTTTCATCCCCAGTCGGACGGTCAGTTGGAAGTGGTCAACAAAATCATCATCATGTACCTTCGCTGCCTCACTGGGGATCGTCCACGACAATGGCTGCGCTGGTTGCCCTGGGCCGAATTTTGCTACAACACCAGTTTCCAAGCTTCACTCCAAACCACGCCATTCCGGGTGGTGTATGGGCGCGACCCTCCCTCTTGGCGGCACTACAATCCGGGTGATTCAAAGTTACCAGCTGTGGATAGCCTCCTCGCCGATCGCAATGAATTCCTCACAGAGATACATGGCCGTCTACTGCAAACTCAGCAACATTACAAGACCCAAGCCGACAAAAGCCGCCGTGACTTGGAATTTGCTCCCGGCGACTAGGTCTGGCTCCGTCTCCTTCATCGTCAAGCTTCGGCCATTGCTGCCCAGGGGCATGGCAAGCTAGCGCCTCGCTACTATGGGCCCTACAAGGTCGACCATCGTATTGGTTCTGTGGCCTACAAACTTCAGCTCCCTCCTCAGGCCAGGATCCACGATGTTTTTCATGTCGGCCTCCTCAAACCATTCGTTGGGGATCCACCAACAGCACCGCCGACACTTCCACCCATTGTGCATGGCCGAGTTTGTCCAACCCCATCGAAGGCTCTGCGGCCACGGCTAGCACGCGGACAACATGAACTATTGGTCCAATGGGACGGGTTGCCCTCTGCCTCTGCTTCATGGGAACCGCTCGACAAGTTTCGCCGCATGTACCCAGATTTCAAGCTTGAGGACAAGCTTTTTGAGGAGGGGAGAGATGTCATGTGGGGCCTTACATATGGACGACGCAAGAAGACCTCCGGCCCTGATCTTCAGGAGAATCCGGCTTAGAGTCCAGATAAGGAAGAAACTGATTTCAAATTAGCGTTAGTTGGAATTAATTTATTAGTTTCCTTGTTAGTTAAGATATTTACTTCCAGATAATAGTTGTTACCCTTATTGTTAGGAACTCTCTCTATTTAAGAGGGTTAAGGATTTACCTTTGGGAATATCAGAAAAATTGCCTCATATCCTCTGTTTCCTAGTCTTCCTGCTGTTCGCCCTAGGCTCCTTGCCGCGCGGCTGCCGCCACGGCTTCCTCGTCGCGTCGCAGGAGGGCTAGGGCGTATCCTCCTCCGTCCCACAATTACTTCCTTCGTTCCAACTCCATTACTGCATCCTCGGCTTGTGACACCCCACTTAATTGTCTTGGAAGATGAAAGATATACTTTGTGTGGGTGGTAATGAATAAATGCATATAGATGAAAGAAAATAAATAAGGGTATAGAAGAAAAAGTCTCATTAAATCTACATATAAGCCTTACATTTATAAACAAGACCATTCAAAAAAATAGGTCTTATAAAAATAAACGGATGGAGTATTAGCATAAGTCATCAGTTATTGTGTCAACACCAACGGTAGTTAAGAGTCTAGGCACCAAACTTATTAATGATGCAGAGTGATCAGTATGCCATAAGAAATCACATGGACCAAATAATGCATAGTTATCTAGCAGTATGCTACACAGATCTTCCATCAATTCCTTGAAGGTCTTATTAACATTACGAGGTTGATTAATCTGCACGTTAAAAGGATCATGTTGGGTTTAGAATATCACCAGCCCTCATAAGAAGAATTGTACACTTTGTTAGAGGAGAAACTCTCGGATACAGGTTTAAACATGTGAGATGTGCCTCTAAATTCACCATTGACATAAGTGTCCTTCCTTGTACCATTGGACCGCAATTCCATCATCCACATCCCCCTTAAACTAGCCCACTGTAATTCAGTTCCATGTTGCAACTATTGCTACTTGTTAGTGGCAAGTATTTTTCAGGTGAAGATTTATGAAACCACCATCTATCCCTCGCTAAACAGGCACAGATTCTCCTCATGAGCCCAAGGGTGCATACAGGCAAGTCAGGATTGGATTTAGGCCAGATGAACATACCCTACTGTACAAAGCCAACAATCGACAAGCTGAAAAGATTTTACTATGACACCTTAGACGATAAGAAACACAAGTGCAGATTCTCAATTCATGCACTTTACTTGCCGATAAAGAAAATCGCATGAGCAACAGATTTTTGTGATTGCTTGAGCGCTAGTAGACATCAATATTAGCAACCATTGCCATTTGCCAGCATCATAAGAGTAGCGACACATAATTAAACATGCCGACGAGGACGAGATGGAACAACAGGCAGAGCCATAGCAACAGATATAAGGGGATAAATTGACGCGCCTATCGCATGACACATGACATGTAATTGTAAAGCAGCAGCAGCAGCAGCGAGTGTGGTAGACTAGTAGCACGCTGCAGTAGGACGATTGCAGCAGCAGGCGGCGGAGGTAGTAGCTAGATTGGATGCGAAGGAAGAGATTGCCTACTTCTTGTGGCTGCCGCGGACACCGGGCTTGGAGGTGGTGGCCTCCCCAGCGCCGGTGGAGGAGTGGAGGTTGACGAGCTTCTCCGTGTCGAAGGGGAGCTTGGGGTGGCGCGCCTCGTGGTGGATCTGCATGGACTTCATGTCGGGGGCGGTGGTCTTGCAGAGCGGGCACTCGAGTTTGGCGTGGCCACCCTTGACCTGCCCAAGCCGGTCCGCCTGCCCCGCCTTGCCGCCGCCACGGTTCGTCGTCGCCGCGTCGATCTTCGCCGAGATCTCCTTCGCCGTGTGCTTCTTCGGCTTCGCCTTCCCCGTCATCGCCGACGACGACCTCCTCCTCTAATATCTCGAGCTCTCACCGCCTCGCTCGCCGCCGCCGGTTCCTCCTAACCCTGCTGGTGTTTGTGTTGAACTGTTGATGCGTCGTCGATGGGTCGGGGCTCGGGAATCCCTCGGAAAGCCGATTATTTTAAGCTCCCTCCTCTCCGCAGCAATCGTCTCGGATTAGGTTCGCTGGGATTATTTTCACGTCGTGATACGGTGCGTGCGTTATTTTTATTTTATAAAAATAATTTTATTTTTTTGGTGGTGTTTTTTTAAATCGTCGAGAAAACGCGTAAAACGGTTGAAAATATACAAACACAACCATATATTTTTTTCATCTATCTAGGGTCCTCTCATAAAGGATCTGCAATTGCGCTAAATCGAAAGGTTCTTTTTGTGAAAAATAGCTGGAATGATCCAAACGTAATTACGTTTTTTCGGTATTTATCTAGGATCCTTTCACAAAAGATTCACGATTTTTCTGATCCAAAAAGTCATTTTCGTAAAAAACCGTGGGAAAGACTTACACGTAAGTACGTATTTTTCGAGGGACCTAGCCGTGAAATAAAACACCGAACCGAGCCGGCCGCGCGTGGCTCACGCAAGAGGAGGCGCCGAATCCTTCGAAGTTTAGTATATATATATTATATCTCTCTTTTCATATTTTAAATTATACTTTTTATTAGATTCAAAGTACAACACACATAGTACTAAATATAAATATGACTAGTTATGTACATGTGCGTTGTAAAGGAAACTCAATTTATGATAAAAAATTTATTTGCAAAAAGCACTACTTTTAGTTATGTTTCAATAGTAAGAAAGGTTTGTTCCTCCGAAGAGAATCGATTATCGAGTTAAATCTCCTTCCATCTCAGCCGTTTATATCAAATCCAATAAATCAGGTACTCTGGAGGAGAATGAACGACCGCCACCAACTCCTAATTAGAAGTAGTAGAGACATAGATAATATGTCACAAATTTGAAATAAATACAGAGTGGAACCTATATGGTAGCGAATATTGTTTGTTGGATGTCGAGCGAAAACATACAATAGGATACATGTAGCATACATGTAACAATGATTAATCAATCATAGAAGTTTAACATACAATATGATTATCGTAATTAACAAGTCATTTTATTAGCTAGTCCAACAATATTGCAAAAGCATCAAATATTCCTTAATATTTTACAAAAGACTACTAGTATTCACGCAGGCAAATGGAAGCAAATTCTTGTATGTCAAGCTCTGATGACAGCGTGTAACATCCTAGAATTTTATCTTTAAAAATAAAAAAATAATTTAAAAATATTGTTGGCTTTTGTGAATTTCTAGAGAATAATTCAATTTTTGGATTTTCTAATAATTATTTCTATTTTTGGTATTTTCTAGATTTTAAATAAGGCATTTCCTATTTTCATAAATTTAAAATTAATTTATGTGTAAAAATAAAAACCAACTTTTAGTTGGACATAATTTTATTAAATTCAAAATATCTCAAGAAGCTTATGTGAATTTTTCCCAAATTTGTGAACTCTATGTGCTATTTTTTAAAGTCTTTCTGGATTTTAGCAATTATCATATACATACATATATATATATATATATATATTATCAGAAATAATTTTAGTAAGTTCAAAATACCCTATTTCAATTCTCTAAAATTTTTGGGGCTAGTATTTTTCTATATGAAAAAGAGTTTTCAATAATTAAAAACAATTTACTGCATAAAAATAACATTATTATATTATGTTTGGGCTATTTAGTTGGACCCAATTGAAGCTTTTAGAATATGGACTATACATATCAGAATCCGAATATTCAAAGAGTTATCTGGAATCATTTGAGAATATAATCGAAATATTCCAATCCGATGGACAGTGATCTCTCGATTCTGACGCCGAATCCGATAACTATCCGACATGACTATCCAAATTTGATTCGAATAAATCCAATCGGTCGGTTAGCATCTATCCGATCTAATTGCACCCATATCTCTCTCCTGGGTGAGAGGGAGCGCAGCACACTGCTTTTCCCCACGGCCTGTTTCGCCATTTGATCTGAACTCGTAGTCTTGATGTGGTTTTGCAATGGCTTGAAATTCTAGGACTCCTCTTTTCATTATTCATAGACTAGCCAAATATCCATACTCTCTCCGACTATTTTTAGTGTAAATTTCACAAAACTATATATTTCTTATATGAACTATCAGAAAACTATAGATTTTAACTCTATTTCATAAAACTGCAGATTTTAGGAGAACATGTGTCACAAAACTAAGGGCTTTAGAATTGTTTGTTTCTTGTAACTGGTCTGTCAGACTCGTTACATGAAATGTTAAATTATAAAACCTATAGTTTTATGATATAAACTCCTAAAATCTGTAGTTTTATGAAATAGAAGTTAAAATCTATAGTTTTCTGATAGTTTGCAAAGAAACCTATAGTTTTGTTAAATTTACTTTTATTTTTATAAGACACAATTTAACTTGGTGCGGTCTTTAAAGTTAAACTTTGACTGTTAATTTTTTTTATAATGCTTTGTTCATAACTACAAAATCATAACCATTGAAAAAAACTTTCAAATACGAATCAATGCATGAACGCCTTATAAAAATCAACGGAGAGACTACTTTGCAGCAGAAAAAGAATATCATATTACACACTCTAACAATTAATAGTAGTAAGTTTTTAAAGGGATTTGGTATTATGCTGAAAAAATATGACCGTATTGTCCTATAGAAATATTAGTATGTCGTGTTGTGAAGTATGCCCATCAAAGTTCTCTGAAGGAGAAATAGTAAAAGGGGTAGGTAATAAATAACCTCTCCCAAGTACTACACACCAACTTATTTACATGACAATCTAAACAAAGATCACATTCTTCTTTTTTTCATGCATGTTAAGGCGATCAGCTCTCAGATTCTTCATTAGTCATTGCAGGCTTACATCCCAACCTAAAGTGGTGAGATTCTTCTATTTTTAAACCACAGTTTTTTATTCCTGCCCCAACGAAACCTTAATAATGAGGTATAGATAGGGCTTACCTGCTGCCCCTAAGGAATAAACCTCTCTTCCTCAGCTGTCTCTGTTCAAGTTCATCTGTGAGCATCTGTAATTATAAGATAAATTTCTTCCGTGTAATTAGTCTAATGCAAAAAAAAAAAAAAAATTGTAGAACAAAAGTCAATATAGTTTGATGTCCTACAATGGCAACCATATTGACATCATACATATACCCCGGTCAGTGGTTAGCGAGTCTTTATATATTTACATAGTGTACTGATAAATATTACGGCATATCAATTATTCTATCAATTCACATGCTTCAAAAGCAAAGTCTTACATATTTTTATCTTCAGGTTTCCGTTTTCACCTAAAAGAAAACCCTGCACTTATGTAGAGATATCTCGGCTTTGATCTTGGACTTTCAAGTACCAATGGCAACCCAACCAAACGTCATTTTTAGTTTACAACTGGTTTACCCCTTTCTGTCAACAATTCATCAACCGATTTTGTTGCTGAAACAATCAAAAGGGATCACTAAACAACATGCAGTTACGCAAATGCATTTGTAGATCAGAGTATTAGAGGCGGATGCAAGAATTGGGATGGGACGTGCACCACAAAACAAATGGTTCATTGGCTAGTGCTTGGTTTATAGGTGTTCCGAATCGGCGCAGGGGAGGTCCAACGCGCGTTGGACGGCGCCGCTCGTCCAACGCGCGCGCGACCGTCGGATAATGAACCTTGTGCGCGCCACGAATCAAGGAAAAACTAACACGCGGCTCCGCTCGGGCGCTCGGCTCACCAGCGCACCAATACGTGGCTCCCGCTCGGGTTGTTCAGGCCCGCTCAAGCCACGAGGCCCACGATCGTTTCCCAGCTGTACCAAATCTCAAAGTTTGACTAAGCAAATTCATCTTCGGCACTGGTCTCAGGAAATTGATCGTGAGCGGAAACAATAAAGTGAGATTGCAAATGGCTATGAAGACAACTAGATAATGACCCGCGCTACGCCGCGGTGTATGTAATCTGTTTGCTGCGTCACACGAAATTTTGATCGCTTGATATTTATGGGGAAAACTGTGTAATCCCGGCTTTTCTATTTTTTTTAGAAAAAACGTGTCAAAAATAGTCTAGATGAAAAAGGGCGTAAAATTATTAGAGATGACAGCCTTCTTTTGTCGAGCCTAATACTCTACGCGTTCACCGAGTAATAATACATATTCGCAAAACCATTCACCGGCGAAAAATAGTCTAAAGGAAAAAGGGCAAAAGATTGTTAGAGATGATAACTTTCTTTTGTCGAGCCTAATACTCTACGCGTTCACCGAGTAATAATACATGTTTAAAAAAATATCAGAGATCAAGATGGAAAATCGAGTTGGGGATACTTTGTAAGCATGTCTTGCCAACTGCCAAGCAGCCAAAAATTCTTCTTCATTTTCACAATCATACACGCAATGACCAAAATCATGCTTAAAATCTTTCGAAACACTGAAAACTTAGCTGAGATGTTTTGCGGTATTCTTATACATGTGCCACACACACAATCTATAAATAGTATTTTTCAAAACATTCTTTATTGCTGCACTCATAACATCATCTTGGTCTGTCATAATTACCTGAAAACAAAAAATATTCTAGTGTTTAATACAAGTATTTCGTAGATTACAACTGTAAATATATGAGAAAGCAAAATCATCACTTTAGAAGCAAAATCATCACGCGCGTTGGACCTCCCCTGCGCCGGTTCCGAATACGCTGCAGTCCATACATAACGGTTGACACGGGGACAACAACCAAACCAGATTCTATTTTATCACCTAGAGTCTGTCTGACTAAGTGGCGGACCTAACAGAGGGTCAAGGGGGGCTAGGGCACACCTTACTCCCCACACGATGTGTAGAAGGATGGCTAACTGAGGATAGAGCAGAAGGGCTGATGAGCATCTCTTAAAATTTGGTTCTGGGTCCGCCACTGGTCCGGCCGAGTTATGTAACTACAGCCAGTGACAACAGAATTCGTTAACAATATCTTTACCACTTAAAAGAACCCATGGATGGTTGTTACTTATTCATTCACCCCACTCTCACCGTAAGTTTCGTGCTGATCGGCGGGCCTAAACCCTGAAACATCTCTAAAAATAATAATAAACTAACTTAAACACAACAACCATATCCCTAACAAATTAACTTAACAACCTCCTAAATATCTCTAATCGAAATGAGGCACAATACAAGTCACAAAGAAAATCGAGTGGCGTGGTTACGAGATACGGAGTTGAGGACATAGTGTAGTCCAAATGTGGCTGCGTAACTGATGGCATGGAGTTAGCTGAGCCCCATAACGATAACTTGATGTACTGATGTTCACATTCTAAGCCTTTTTTTTTCTTTGACCATTGATGGTCACATTCTAAGCAGTACGTGGACAGATAATATAAGCTCAGTTTCCAAATTACGATTTGACGCATGAATCTCGAACAGAGAATTTACCTCATGTGTCCATCGAAGCTTTGCATTTTCTAGCCTTACTGCGCATGATTTTTTGTAAAGTTAGTCTTTACCTAAACGTTTTTGCAAAGAATAGTCTCCTCTCTGATTACGAAAGGAATGATAGACGACACGTATTGACTACTGGACCCACGCACTAGGGCACAAAAGCAGCCGCACTACCGCACACCCTCGGCTCAATAGGAGCTTCCGCAACTAGAGTGCTCGGCAAGCCCCTGCTAAGCTACACTATCTCAGCGATCACTTTAATTAAGTGACTAATTAATTACCCCTCTGGTTTACAAAACTTATCGGTTTGAGATATGTGTAGTCAAACTTTTGAAATTTTAGCTATTGATATCTTTTTATATATTTAGATTAGATGCATGAAAATCATGTGTAGATTCGTCTTGAAACGTACTTTCATAATATTATAATTTTATTGGATTTTTAAAATATATTACAATAGAAATTAGTTGTCAAAGTCGAGTTTTGAGGACCGTGTCGATGTCCAAAACGATAACTATTTGTGATCGAAAGGAGTAATAATTTAATTAAGTGACTAAGTAGCGATTAATTAGCAATTTAGTTAGTGATTAATTGATGGCTAATTAATTGAATAATTAACTAAACATGGGCATCAAACCATCTGCCAATGTAGCGTAGCTTGGTAGGGGCTTGCCGAGCGCTCCAGCCACAGAGGTTCCTATCGAGCTAGGGATGCGCGATAGCACGGCTATAGCAATGCCAGACGCCTTCCGCGATGCACAGCACTGCCTTCTTCAACTGCAGCATCGCCATTGCCACTCTCACTAGTCGTCATGTCGTGTGCTAGGGTTTTGATGGAGACAAGAGGATGGGCTGTGTGCCGAGGACATATTGGAGATGGGGACGGAAACCTCCTCGCTGAGGGCCACAGTGCCACAGCGGCCATGCTAAGCAGCGTGGCGAGCGCAGCGTGCAAGCGAGGTGAGGCAGTGGCGAGCGCCATGTGGGGCACGCAAATCGGGTGGGGAAGATTAGGCGATGTGAGGCCGCGGCTAGTTGGGAGGGAAGGGAAGGAACAGCGGATTCGTGGCGCGATGGCTACTGGCCCCACTTGTCATCACACACTATTTTCAAGCCTCACTGTAGGCCTCATTGCACACTTTTTTTTATATATCTTTGGTCTCCTCCCAAAAGAAATTACAAATATATCCCCATTCTCAATTGCGGAAGCGCACATGTCACCTACCGTGGCAGGTCCCCGGAGCCAATCCCACCTCCTTGCCGAGCTTGAGTACTGCGGCAGTTAACTGTCGAGCTCAAGTCATGCGGTACTACATCTTGCCAAGTTTGGGTACCGCGGTAGAACGTTTGCCATGGTACGCTCACTGGACGTGCTACGCTGACGGGAGGTGCTGTAGTGCTAGCAACCTGTTGCGGTAGGAACACATGTCGACTACTAGTACTTTCACGGTTGGAAAGAGTCTAGATTTACAATTTTGTTCGGAAGAGGACCAAAAATAAAAAATGTGAAGGGCTAAATAGGCCAAAGCTTCCACTATTTTTAGCATAGACGAGGGAGGCACATAGGGCTAGGGGTGGAGAAAGCATCTCAACACCCATCAACTTATTCTTTTAAGTAGCAGAAATATTCAAAATGTGTTGCTAAAGAAATAAGATAAGATACCCATAGGCTAGAGTGGATGAACTCTTCTTTTAAGTAACAGAGAATTCAAAATTCGTTGCTAAAGAAACAGGATAAGATACCTACAGGCTACGGTGGTGTGCCTTAGCTATACGTTTCTGACATGTTCTAGTGGTATACCTTAGCTATACGTTTTCTCACGTCTCTTGTATTCTCCTCTACCCTACTGCATGGCCAGTTTGCATTTGCGTTCTCTCACTTATAATACTAAGATAATTCTTATGCGATTACATTTTTTCTATCACTTTTAAGGTGGCTGTCATTTTTTCTATCCTGTCTTGGTGAGGCAGAGGGCTGAGCGAGAGAAATAAGCGTTTCTTGTCTGCGCTAAATCTAGATCATTTAACCTCGGGAATAAGCAGCACATATATGGCAATGTATCTACAGTAAATAACCACAGACAAGGCATGCAAAACAGATGGAAAACGAAAAGGATGTAGCAGTAAGACCATTTGCCGGTTTACCCTTCAAATTTCCCAACTAAGTAGCAGATAAGCAAGTCATTATAGTAAACAGAAACTTGCTCCGATCGACCAAATTCATGTGGAAGCATACGGAAACAGACCAACTAAGAAGAGTTCTACCACGAATACCAGTCATGGTAGCTTCCATCAAAGATCATTTCGGCTCATCACAGCGGCAGCTCTCCGCTGTCTGCAATGGAAACTTTGCTCTTTGGCGACCCATTCTGCGCGCCTTCAGCCTCAATCTTGTAGACCACATCCATTCCAGACAGCACCTTGCCAAACACCACATGCTTCCCGTCCAACCTGTAGGAGATCATCCATAAAAGTTCAACAGAAAGGAACACTTTCAGACTTGGTAGAAACTAGAAATAGTGCTGCCGTAATTACAAAGAACAGTGAAGATTACCAGCTTGTGGTTACAGTGGTGATGAAAAACTGGGATCCGTTTGTATCTTTCCCAGCATTGGCCATGGAGAGAAAGCCTGCACCGACATCAACCAAACATGAGAAGGTCTTAACGGGTTACCACTCAAATAAAGCATTTCTAGTTACAAATAGGATTTCAAGAATAACAGTTGATCACCTGGTCCAGTGTGCTTGAGCTTGAAGTTTTCATCAGCGAACTTCGTGCCATAGATAGATTCACCACCCCTTCCATCGCCAAGTGTGAAATCACCTCCTTGGATCATGAAGCTGGGGATAATTCTGTGGAATGCACTTCCCTTGTAGTGGAGAGGTTTGCCACTCTTGCCAACTCCTTTTTCTCCTGTATAACAATAAATTTGAGAGAGCTACATGAAACCGCAACAAATAAATGACCTGGACATGTTAAGTAACGACAAGCAGACATCAGAGAGAAAGCTACTAAACAGATTGTAGTACTAAAGGGGATATCTCTGAATATATGCAGTAAATAATGATAAGCTTTCATAATAACTGTTACAAATGAAGAATGTCGCAACTCATACTGTTAATGTTACTGTTTTCATTTTCATTTTTTTTTCATAAAGTGTATTTTGTGATATTTGTAGACTAGGAAATAATCAACTACAACTTCAACTAGTTATTCAAGTTCTCTTCATTTTCCTATTGACATTCATATGCAGAGGTGATGAATGGTTAGAGCAAGGGGATGGACAACAAAATTTCTGCACCTAGGGATTAGTTCTAGCCCAATTTCTGCACAAACGAAATAATTAACAAACTTACAGCTTAGAAGAATTCCAGTATGGTTGAGGGAGTGAGCTTGCGATTTAATGCAGCCCTCCCCAATTTGTAGGTCAAACAGGTTGCCATTCTCTCTACTTTGTGAATTGTCATGATTAACATGATAGCCTCATCTATGAAGAACTGACGGAATAATATAGGTAACTCCCCTTTTCTTTTAAAGAATACCGTAAGCAACTTGGTTAAGCTACAAGCATACACATGCATCAAATAAGGCGTATGATTATACTGTGTAATTTTGTCTGACTCTTTGGAGGAGCACGTCTATTTGATTGGCTAAACTTCCTGAAGATGTCACCAAATTGTGCCATTCCAAATAATTTTATGCCAACATTACAAAACAATTGTGATTGGAAAGTGCAAATCTCATTCAAACTGCCAAGCTTGCCATGGAATTAATCATCTGGAAACTTTAACAGGCAGACAGAGTAACATTTCTAACATACAAAAAAACAGTGCAAGTGGTTGGGAAGCATACCTGTGCAAAGCGATCGGAAGTTCTCTGTAGGATAAAAGTACAAGGCCATTAGCATTTCTGTCATCTCATAGAAAGAAAATTACACAGTTTATTATGTTGAATAATAAGTTAATGATACCTGCTGTTTTAGGAACAGTCTTCCCAAAAAGTCCCATGACAACCCGACCTATGGGAGTTCAGAAGCAATATAAATGTCAACGAATCAATCAATTACCAGGTGGAGAAACACTTTAAGAAGAACAAACACAAACAGCACATCGGCCTTTCTCCTTACACATAAATAAGACTAGGTGCCAACTCAACATAATAGAGTTGGCTTCAAGTCAATCTCAAATCTTGATAATCGTAATCGAAGGAATCACTCTATAAGCCAAAGCTAGGCGCCTAGGCATCTGCAACATAGCTAATGCTAGGCAATAACCCTTGTCATAGAGTTTTATCTTCCTTTTTTTTGCCCCTAAAGATGATAAATCGAGCTGATCTGAAGAAAAATCTAGAGAAGGGGTTCACCACAAACCTGCGGGCTTGCCGTCGATCTCGATGTCGAAGTACACCTTGTTCGTGACCTCCGTCAGTTCCGCGTTTGATTTTTTCGCCTGAAAGCCGTAAAATAATCGTAAGATTGCAGCCATACAGAGATGCCACCTCAAACTCTTAACAAATCAGCAACCAAACACATCTAAGGCCACTTGGATCCACAACAAACAGATTCAGGTATTAGCGCAAGCGCCACGAACAATCATATCGGAGAATAGGGAGAAGTGATCAGATCGGAGACGGAGAGGGAGAGGGAGAGTAGCAGAGTAGGGATGGGTGCGCAGGAGACGGACGAGGTGGATGAGCACCTGGGCGAGCGCCAGCGTGGCGGCGACGAGCGCGAGCCACATGCACAGCGACACAGGGCGCGGCACGGCCCTCGCCGCCGCGTTCCTCCTCCACCCGCTCGCCGCCATCTCGGATCTCGTCCTCCTCGCTCGCCGCCGATGAGCCTGACAGGATAGATCTGTTTGCTTGTTCCACACTGCAGTCTCCCGCAGAGTCCACGGGCAAAATAAAGAGGAGGCTCGATGCGCTGGCTGACGGAAGGACTGAGCGGTCGGACCTACCTGTCAGACTAGGGCTTTTTGTTGCAAACTGTTCGTCCTCGATTAGCCACTCGTTGAAGTTGATTGGTGCTTTGTTAGCTTTAGTCCAGATTAACACAGAAACTTGTGATAAATGAAGGTAATCATACGCAGATCGAGAGATTTCGGTAAGAGCAGTGCTTTTATATTTTTTCTTCTAATATAGGTTGTACAAATTTTGAAATAAACGGAGAGGTAAGTAATCACCATCTACTATTCGTTCGTGTTTTAATATTTATGTAACTTTTAAAAAGAAAAGCATAAAAGCACCTATAAGTAATTATCGTCTGGAGAGTTGTTTCAATCAGATTCAATTATCCGTAAGGCTGCATTAGCATCAATCAAAGCTGTCAGATTCTACGTGTTAATGCTTGATCTTAACAAGGTATGGTCCGTTCGTGTTGCGTAGATTACATCCCCAATTCACAGTAGACAAGTAAGACCTTAACAAGGTTAGTGCGACCTTGGCATTTTAAAAGAAAATAAGCAAGTCATTATAGTCAACCGAAACCATGCTGATAATAAACAGTTCTACAACGAAAAGCGGTCACAGTAGTAGCTTCTTATTAAGCTTCCATCAGAAGGTCATTTCAGCTCATCACATCGGTAGTTCTCCGCTATCTGTTATGATGACTTTGCACAGTGGTACACCACTTTGCCGACCTTCAGCTTCAATCTTGTAGACAATATCCA